>JAVHZZ010000022.1:0-1286500 GCA_036250195.1 Mixophyes australis | reverse complement strand
TCATGATGCATGATTCGATTCATGATTCATGATTCATGATTCATGATTCATGATTCATGATTCAATTCATGATTCATGATTCAATTCATGATTCATGATTCATGATTCATGATTCAATTCATGATTCATGATTCATGATTTAATTCATGATTCATGATTCATGATTCATGATTCATGATTCGATTCATGATTCATGATTCATGATTCAATTCATGATTCATGATTCAATGCATGATTCATGATTCGATTCATGATTCTTGATTCATGATTCATGATTTGATTCATGATTCATGATTCAATTCATGATTCATGATTCATGATTCAATTCATGATTCATGATTCATGATTCATGATTCAATTTATAATTCATGAATCTTGATTCATGATTCGATTCGTCATTCTTTACTCATGATTCATGATTGGATTCATGATTCATGATTCATGATTCAATTCATGATTCATGATTAATGATTCATTATTCAATTCTTGATTCAAGATTCATGATTCGATTCATGATTCATGATTCAATTCATGATTCATGATTCAATTCATGATTCAATTCATGATTCATGATTCGATTCATGATTCATGATTCAATTCATGATTCATGATTCATGATTCAATTCATGATTCATGATTCAATTCATGATTCAATTCATGATTCATTATTCATGATTCAATTTATGATTCAAAATTCATGATTCAATTCATGATTCATGATTCATGATTCAATTCATGATTTAATTCATGATTCCTTATTCAATTTATCATTCATGATTCATGATTCATGATTCAATTCATGATTTAATTCATGATTCCTTATTCAATTTATCATTCATGATTCATGATTCATGATTCAATTCATGATTCATGATTCGATTCATGATTCATGATTCAATTCATGATTCATGATTCAATTCATGATTCATAATTCATGATTCATGATTCAATTCATGATTCATGATTCAATTCATGATTGATAATTCATGATTCATGATTCAATTCATGATTCATGATTTAATTCATGATTCATGATTCAAGATTCATGATTCATGATTCAATTCATGATTCAAGATTCAATTCATGATTCGAATCCTGATTCAATTTATGATTCATGATTTGATTTTTGATTCATGATTCATTATTCATGTCATGATTCATGATTCATGATTCATGATTCAATTCATGATTCATGATTCATGATTCATGATTCATGATTCAGTTCATGATTCATGATTCATGATTCATGATTCAATTCATGATTCATGATTCATGATTCATGATTCGATTCATGATTCATAATTCATGATTCATGATTCATGATTCATGATTCAATTCATGATTCATGATTCATGATTCGATTCATGATTCATGATTCATGATTCGATTCATGATTCATGATTCGATTCATGATTCATGATTCAATTCATGATTCATGATTTGATTCATGATTCATGATTCAATTCATGATTCATGATTCGATTCATGATTCAATTCATGATTCATGATTCGATTCATGATTCATGATTCATTTCATGATTCATGATTCATGATTTAATTCATGATTCAATTCATGATTCATGATTCAATTCATGATTCATGATTTAATTCATGATTCATGATTCGATTCATGATTCATGAT
This sequence comes from Mixophyes australis, assembly GCA_036250195.1. Classification (NCBI taxonomy): domain Eukaryota; kingdom Metazoa; phylum Chordata; class Amphibia; order Anura; family Limnodynastidae; genus Mixophyes; species Mixophyes australis. Next base: position 1,284,858 of record JAVHZZ010000022.1, on the reverse strand, counting down.
TCATGATTCAATTCATGATTCATGATTCATGATTCATGATTCATGATTCATGATTCAATTCATGATTCATGATTCAATTCATGATTCCTAATTCATGATTCATGATTCAATTCATGATTCATGATTCAATTCATGATTCAAATCCTGATTCAATTCATGATTCATGATTCATGATTCAATTCATGATTCATGATTCATGATTCATGATTCATGATTCATGATTAGATTCATGATTCATGATTCATGATTCATGATTCAATTCATGATTCATGATTCAATTCATGATTCATGATTCGTTTCATGATTCTTGATTCATGATTCATGATTCTTGATTCATGATTTAATTCATGATTCATGATTCATGATTCATGATTCATGATTCGATTCATGATTCATGATTCATGATTCAATTCATGATTCATGATTCAATTCATGATTCATGATTCGATTCATGATTCTTGATTCATGATTCATGATTCAATTCATGATTCAATTCATGATTCATGATTCATGATTCAATTCATGATTCATGATTCATTATTCAATTCATGATTCATGATTCATGATTCATGATTCATAATTCATGATTAGATTCATGATTCATGACTCATGATTCATGATTCAATTCATGATTCATGATTCAATTCATGATTCATGATTCGTTTCATGATTCTTGATTCATGATTTAGTTCATGATTCATGATTCATGATTCGATTCATGATTCAATTCATGATTCATGATTCGATTCATGATTCATGATTCAATTCATGATTCATGATTCATGATTCAATTCATGATTCATGATTCGATTCATGATTCATGATTCAATTCATGATTCATGATTCATGATTTAGTTCATGATTCATGATTCATGATTCAATTCATGATTCATGATTTGATTCATGATTCATGATTCAATTCATGATTCAATTCATGATTCATGATTCAATTCATGATTCATGATTTAATTCATGATTCATGATTCGATTCATGATTCATGATTCATTATTCAATTCATTATTCATGATTCATGATTCATGATTCATGATTCAATTTATGATTCATGATTCAATTCATGATTCCTCATTCATGATTCATCATTCAATTCATGATTCATGATTCAATTCATGATTCGAATCCTGATTCAATTCATGATTCATGAATTAATTAATGATTCAAGATTCATGATTTATGATTCAATTCATGATTCATGATTCATTATTCAATTCATGATTCATGATTCATGATTCATGATTCATGATTAGATTCATGATTCATGATTCATGATTCATGATTCATGATTCATGATTCATGATTCAATTCATGATTCATGATTCATGATTCATGATTCAATTCATGATTCAAGATTCATGATTCATGATTCGATTCATGATTCATAATTCATGATTCATGATTCATGATTCATGATTCAATTCATGATTCAATTCATGATTCATGATTCATTATTCAATTCATGATTCATGATTCGATTCATGATTCATGATTCAATTCATGATTCATAATTCATGATTCATGATTCAATTCATGATTCATGATTCAATTCATGATTGATAATTCATGATTCATGATTCAATTCATGATTCATGATTCAATTCATGATTCATGATTCAAGATTCATGATTCATGATTCAATTCATGATTCAAGATTCAATTCATGATTCGAATCCTGATTCAATTTATGATTCATGATTTGATTTTTGATTCATGATTCATTATTCATGTCATGATTCATGATTCATGATTCATGATTCAATTCATGATTCATGATTCATGATTCATGATTCAATTCATGATTCATGATTCATGATTCATGAGTCAATTCATGATTCATGATTCATGATTCGATTCATGATTCATAATTCATAATTCATGATTCATGATTCATGATTCAATTCATGATTCATGATTCGATTCATGATTCATGATTCATGATTCGATTCATGATTCATGATTCGATTCATGATTCATGATTCAATTCATGATTCATGATTTGATTCATGATTCATGATTCAATTCATGATTCATGATTCGATTCATGATTCAATTCATGATTCATGATTCGATTCATGATTCATGATTCATTTCATGATTCATGATTCATGATTTAATTCATGATTCAATTCATGATTCATGATTCAATTCATGATTCATGATTTAATTCATGATTCATGATTCGATTCATGATTCATGATTCATGATTCAATTCATGATTCATGATTCATGATTCATGATTCAATCATGATTCATGATTCAATTCATGATTCCTAATTCATGATTCATGATTCAATTCATGATTCATGATTCAATTCATGATTCAAATCCTGATTCAATTCATGATTCATGATTCATGATTCAATTCATGATTCATGATTCATGATTCATGATTCATGATTCATGATTAGATTCATGATTCATGATTCATGATTCATGATTCAATTCATGATTCATGATTCAATTCATGATTCATGATTCGTTTCATGATTCTTGATTCATGATTCATGATTCATGATTCATGATTTAATTCATGATTCATGATTCATGATTCATGATTCGATTCATGATTCATGATTCATGATTCAATTCATGATTCATGATTCAATTCATGATTCATGATTCAATTCATGATTCATGATTCGATTCATGATTCTTGATTCATGATTCATGATTCAATTCATGATTCATGATTCATGATTCAATTCATGATTCATGATTCATGATTCAATTCATGATTCATGATTCATGATTCATGATTCATGATTCATGATTAGATTCATGATTCATGATTCATGATTCATGATTCAATTCATGATTCATGATTCAATTCATGATTCATGATTCGTTTCATGATTCTTGATTCATGATTCATGATTCATGATTCATGATTCGATTCACGATTCATGATTCATGATTCAATTCATGATTCATGATTCATGATTCAATTCATGATTCATGATTCGATTCATGATTCTTGATTCATGATTCATGATTCAATTCATGATTCATGATTCAATTCATGATTCATGATTCATGATTCATTATTCAATTCATGATTCAAGATTCATGATTCGATTCATGATTCATGATTCAATTCATGATTCATGATTGAATTCATGATTCATGATTCATGATTCGATTCATGATTCAATTCATGATTCATGATTCGATTCATGATTCATGATTCAATTCATGATTCATGATTCATGATTCATGATTCAATTCATGATTCATGATTCGATTCATGATTCATGATTCAATTCATGATTCATGATTTAGTTCATGATTCATGATTCATGATTCAATTCATGATTCATGATTCGATTCATGATTCATGATTCAATTCATGATTCATGATTCATGATTCATGATTCAATTCATGATTCATGATTCGATTCATGATTCATGATTCAATTCATGATTCATGATTTAGTTCATGATTCATGATTCATGATTCAATTCATGATTCATGATTTGATTCATGATTCATGATTCAATTCATGATTCAATTCATGATTTAATTCATGATTCATGATTCATGATTCAATTCATGATTCATGATTCGATTCATGATTCATGATTCAATTCATGATTCATGATTCATGATTTAGTTCATGATTCATGATTCATGATTCAATTCATGATTCAATTCATGATTCATGATTCAATTCATGATTCATGATTTAATTCATGATTCATGATTCGATTCATGATTCATGATTCATTATTCAATTCATGATTCATGATTCATGATTCATGATTCAATTTATGATTCATGATTCAATTCATGATTCCTAATTCATGATTCATCATTCAATTCATGATACATGATTCAATTCATGATTCGAATCCTGATTCAATTCATGATTCATGAATTAATTCATGATTCAAGATTCATGATTTATGATTCAATTCATGATTCATGATTCATTATTCAATTCATGATTCATGATTCATGATTCATGATTAGATTCATGATTCATGATTCATGATTCAATTCATGATTCATGATTCATGATTCAATTCATGATTCATGATTCATGATTCATGATTCAATTCATAATTCATGATTCATGATTCATGATTCAATTCATAATTTATGATTCATGATTCAATTCATGATTCATGATTCGATTCATGATTCATGATTCAATTCATGATTCATGATTCAATTCATGATTCATAATTCATGATTCATGATTCAATTCATGATTCATGATTCAATTCATGATTGATAATTCATGATTCATGATTCAATTCATGATTCATGATTCAATTCATGATTTATGATTCAAGATTCATGATTCATGATTCAATTCATGATTCAAGATTCAATTCATGATTCGAATCCTGATTCAATTTATGATTCATGATTTGATTTATGATTCATGATTCATTATTCATGTCATGATTCATGATTCATGATTCATGATTCAATTCATGATTCATGATTCATGATTCATGATTCATGATTCAATTCATGATTCATGATTCATGACTCATGATTCATAATTCATGATTCATGATTCATGATTCATGATTCGATTCATGATTCATAATTCATGATTCATGATTCATGATTCATGATTCAATTCATGATTCATGATTCGATTCATGATTCATGATTCATGATTCGATTCATGATTCATGATTCGATTCATGATTCATGATTCAATTCATGATTCATGATTTGATTCATGATTCATGATTCAATTCATGATTCATGATTCGATTCATGATTCAATTCATGATTCATGATTCGATTCATGATTCATGATTCAATTCATGATTCATGATTCATGATTTAATTCATGATTCAATTCATGATTCATGATTCAATTCATGATTCATGATTTAATTCATGATTCATGATTCGATTCATGATTCATGATTCATGATTCAATTCATGATTCATTAATCATGATTCATGATTCATGATTCATGATTCAATTCATGATTCATGATTCAATTCATGATTCCTAATTCATGATTCATGATTCAATTCATGATTCATGATTTAATTCGTGATTCCTAATTCATGATTCATGATTCAATTCATGATTCATGATTCAATTCATGATTCAAATCCTGATTCAATTCATGATTCATGATTCATGATTCAATTCATGATTCATGATTCATGATTAATGATTCATGATTCATGATTAGATTCATGATTCATGATTCATGATTCATGATTCAATTCATGATTCATGATTCAATTCATGATTCATGATTTGTTTCATGATTCTTGATTCATGATTCATGATTCATGATTTAATTCATGATTCATGATTCATGATTCATGATTCATGATTCATGATTCGATTCATGATTCATGATTCATGATTCAATTCATGATTCATGATTCAATTCATGATTCATGATTCGATTCATGATTCTTGATTCATGATTCATGATTCAATTCATGATTCATGATTCATGATTCAATTCATGATTCATGATTCATTATTCAATTCATGATTCATGATTCTTGATTCATGATTCATGATTCATGATTCATGATTAGATTCATGATTCATGATTAGTTTCATGATTCAATTCATGATTCATGATTCAATTCATGATTCATGATTCGTTTCATGATTCTTGATTCATGATTCATGATTCATGATTCATGATTCATGATTCGATTCACGATTCATGATTCATGATTCAATTCATGATTCATGATTCATGATTCAATTCATGATTCATGATTCATGATTCATTATTCAATTCATGATTCAAGATTCATGATTTGATTCATGATTCATGATTCAATTCATGATTCATGATTGAATTCATGATTCATGATTCATGATTCGATTCATGATTCAATTCATGATTCATGATTCGATTCATGATTCATGATTCAATTCATGATTCATGATTCATGATTCATGATTCATGATTCGATTCATGATTCATGATTCAATTCATGATTCATGATTCATGATTCAATCATGATTCATGATTCAATTCATGATTCCTAATTCATGATTCATGATTCAATTCATGATTCATGATTCAATTCATGATTCAAATCCTGATTCAATTCATGATTCATGATTCAATTCATGATTCATGATTCATGATTCATGATTCATGATTCATGATTCATGATTCATGATTCATGATTAGATTCATGATTCATGATTCATGATTCATGATTCAATTCATGATTCATGATTCAATTCATGATTCATGATTCGTTTCATGATTCTTGATTCATGATTCATGATTCATGATTCATGATTTAATTCATGATTCATGATTCATGATTCATGATTCATGATTCGATTCATGATTCATGATTCATGATTCAATTCATGATTCATGATTCAATTCATGATTCATGATTCGATTCATGATTCTTGATTCATGATTCATGATTCAATTCATGATTCATGATTCATGATTCAATTCATGATTCATGATTCATTATTCAATTCATGATTCATGATTCATGATTCATGATTCATGATTCATGATTAGATTCATGATTCATGATTCATGATTCATGATTCAATTCATGATTCATGATTCAATTCATGATTCATGATTCAATTCATGATTCATGATTCATGATTCATTATTCAATTCATGATTCAAGATTCATGATTCGATTCATGATTCATGATTCAATTCATGATTCATGATTCAATTCATGATTCATGATTCATGATTCGATTCATGATTCAATTCATGATTCATGATTCAAGATTCATGATTCGATTCATGATTCATGATTCAATTCATGATTCATGATTCAATTCATGATTCATGATTCATGATTCGATTCATGATTCAATTCATGATTCATGATTCGATTCATGATTCATGATTTAATTCATGATTCATGATTCATGATTCATGATTCAATTCATGATTCATGTTTCGATTCATGATTCATGATTCAATTCATGATTCATGATTCATGATTTAGTTCATGATTCATGATTCATGATTCAATTCATGATTCATGATTCGATTCATGATTCATGATTCAATTCATGATTCATGATTCATGATTTAGTTCATGATTCATGATTCATGATTCAATTCATGATTCAATTCATGATTCATGATTCAATTCATGATTCATGATTTAATTCATGATTCATGATTCGATTCATGATTCATGATTCATGATTCAATTCATGATTCATTAATCATGATTCATGATTCATGATTCATGATTCAATTCATGATTCATGATTCAATTCATGATTCCTAATTCATGATTCATGATTCAATTCATGATTCATGATTCAATTCGTGATTCCTAATTCATGATTCATGATTCAATTCATGATTCATGATTCAATTCATGATTCAAATCCTGATTCAATTCATGATTCATGATTCATGATTCAATTCATGATTCATGATTAGATTCATGATTCATGATTCATGATTCATGATTCAATTCATGATTCATGATTCAATTCATGATTCATGATTCGTTTCATGATTCTTGATTCATGATTCATGATTCATGATTTAATTCATGATTCATGATTCATGATTCATGATTCATGATTCGATTCTTGATTCATGATTCATGATTCAATTCATGATTCATGATTCAATTCATGATTCATGATTCATTATTCAATTCATGATTCATGATTCATGATTCATGATTCATGATTCGTTTCATGATTCAATTCATGATTCATGATTCAATTCATGATTCATGATTCGTTTCATGATTCTTGATTCATGATTCATGATTCATGATTCATGATTCATGATTCGATTCACGATTCATGATTCATGATTCAATTCATGATTCATGATTCATGATTCAATTCATGATTCATGATTCGATTCATGATTCTTGATTCATGATTCATGATTCAATTCATGATTCATGATTCATGATTCAATTCATGATTCATGATTCATGATTCATTATTCAATTCATGATTCAAGATTCATGATTCATGATTCAATTCATGATTCATGATTGAATTCATGATTCATGATTCATGATTCGATTCATGATTCAATTTATGATTCATGATTCGATTCATGATTCATGATTCAATTCATGATTCATGATTCATGATTCATGATTCAATTCATGATTCATGATTCGATTCATGATTCATGATTCAATTCATGATTCATGATTCATGATTTAGTTCATGATTCATGATTCATGATTCAATTCATGATTCATGATTTGATTCATGATTCATGATTCAATTCATGATTCAATTCATGATTTAATTCATGATTCATGATTCATGATTCAATTCATGATTCATGATTCGATTCATGTTTAATGATTCAATTCATGATTCATGATTCATGATTTAGTTCATGATTCATGATTCATGATTCAATTCATGATTCAATTCATGATTCATGATTCAATTCATGATTCATGATTTAATTCATGATTCATGATTCGATTCATGATTCATGATTCATTATTCAATTCATGATTCATGATTCAATTTATGATTCATGATTCAATTCATGATTCCTAATTCATGATTCATCATTCAATTCATGATTCATGATTCAATCCATGATTCGAATCCTGATTCAATTCATGATTCATGAATTAATTCAAGATTCAAGATTCATGATTTATGATTCAATTCATGATTCATGTTTCATTATTCAATTCATGATTCATGATTCATGATTCATGATTCATGATTAAATTCATGATTCATGATTCATGATTCATGATTCATGATTCAATTCATGATTCATGATTCATGATTCAATTCATGATTCATGATTCATGATTCAATTCATGATTCATGATTCATGATTCATGATTCATGATTCAATTCATAATTCATGATTCATGATTCATGATTCAATTCATAATTTATGATTCATGATTCAATTCAGGATTCATGATTCATGATTCATGATTCATTATTCAATTGATGATTCATGATTCAATTCATGATTCATGATTCATGATTCATGATTCGATTCATGATTCATGATTCATGATTCATGATTCAATTCATGATTCATGATTCAATTCATGATTCATGATTCAATTCATGATTCATGATTCATGATTCAATTCATGATTCATGATTCATGATTTAATTCATGATTCATGATTCATAATTCATGATTCATGATTCGATTCATGATTCATGATTCATGATTCAATTCATGATTCATGATTCATGATTCAATTCATGATTCATGATTCGATTCATGATTCTTGATTCATGATTCATGATTTGATTCATGATTCATGATTCATGATTCAATTCATGATTCATGATTCATGATTCAATTCATGATTCATGATTCATGATTCATGATTCATGATTCAATTCATAATTCATGAATCTTGATTCATGATTCGATTCGTGATTCTTGACTCATGATTCATGATTCAATTCATGATTCATGATTCATGATTCAATTCATGATTCATGATTAATGATTCATTATTCAATTCTTGATTCAAGATTCATGATTCGATTCATGATTCATGATTCAATTCATGATTCATGATTCAATTCATGATTCAATTCATGATTCATGATTCATGATTCATGATTCAATTCATGATTCATGATTCATGATTCAATTCATGATTCATGATTCATGATTCAATTCATGATTCAATTTATGATTCATGATTCATGATTCATGATTCAATTCATGATTCATGATTCATGATTCAATTCATAATTTAATTCATGATTCCTGATTCAATTTATCATTCATGATTCATGATTTATGATTCAATTCATGATTCAATTAATGATTCATGATTCATGATTCAATTCATGATTCATAATTCATGATTCATGATTCAATTCATGATTCATGATTCAATTCATGATTGATAATTCATGATTCATGAATCAATTCATGATTCATGATTCAAGATTCATGATTCATGATTCAATTCATGATTCAAGATTCAATTCATGATTCGAATCCTGATTCAATTTATGATTCATGATTCAATTCATTATTCATGATTCATGATTCGATTCATGATTCAATTTATGATTCATGATTCGATTCATGATTCATGATTCAATTCATGATTCATGATTTAATTGATGATTCATGATTTAATTCATGATTCATGATTCATGATTCAATTCATGATTCAATTCATGATTCATGATTCAATTCATGATTCATGATTTAATTCATGATTCATGATTCAATTCATGATTCATGATTCATGATTCATGATTCATGATTCAATTCATGATTCATGATTCAATTCATGATTCCTAATTCTTGATTCATGATTCAATTCATGATTCATGATTCATGATTCAATTCATGATTCCTAATTCTTGATTCATGATTCAATTCATGATTCATGAATTATGATTCAATTCATGATTCATGATTCATGATTCAATTCATGATTTATGATTCATGATTCAATTCATGATTCATGATTCGATTCATGATTCTTGATTCATGATTCATGATTTGATTCATGATTCATGATTCATGATTCAATTCATGATTCATGATTCATGATTCATGATTCAATTCATGATTCATGATTCATGATTCATGATTCATGATTCAATTCATAATTCATGATTCATGATTCATGATTCGATTCATGATTCATGATTCGATTCATGATTCATGATTCATGAATCAATTCATGATTCATGATTCATTATTCATTTCATGATTCATGATTCGATTCATGATTCTTGATTCATGATTCATGATTTGATTCATGATTCATGATTCAAGATTCAATTCATGATTCATGATTCATGATTCAATTCATGATTCATGATTCATGATTCATGCTTCATGATTCAATTCATAATTCATGATTCATGATTCATGATTCGATTCATGATTCTTGACTCATGATTCATGATTCGATTCATGATTCATGATTCATGATAAAATTCATGATTCATGATTCATGATTCATGATTCATGATTCAATTCATAATTCATGAATTATGATTCATGATTCGATTCATGATTCTTGACTCATGATTCATGATTAGATTCATGATTCATGATTCAATTCATGATTCATGATTCATGATTCATTATTCAATTCATAATTCAAGATTCATGATTCAATTCATGATTCATGATTCGATTAATGATTCATGATTCAATTCATTATTCATGATTCATGATTCGATTCATGATTCAATTCATGATTCATGATTCGATTCATGATTCATGATACAATTCATGATTCATGATTCATGATTTAATTCATGATTCATGATTCATGATTCAATTCATGATTCAATTCATGATTCATGCTTCAATTCATGATTCATGATTTAATTCATGATTCATGATTCGATTCATGATTCATGATTCAATTCATGATTCATGATTCATGATTCATGATTCATGATTCAATTCATGATTCTTGATTCAATTCATGATTCCTAATTCATGATTCATGATTCAATTCATGATTCATGATTCATGATTCAATTCATGATTCATGAATTATGATTCATGATTCATGATTCAATTCATGATTCATGATTCATTATTCAATTCATGATTCATGATTCATGATTCATGATTAGATTCATGATTCATGATTCAATTCATGATTCATGATTCATGATTCAATTCATGATTCATGATTCATGATTCAATTCATGATTCATGATTCATGATTCGATTCATGATTCATGATTCATGATTCATTTCATGATTCATGATTCGATTCATGATTCTTGATTCATGATTCATGATTTGATTCATGATTCATGATTCAAGATTCAATTCTTGATTCATGATTCATGATTCAATTCATGATTCATGATTCATGATTCATGATTCAATTCATAATTCATGATTCATGATTCATGCTTCATGATTCAATTCATAATTCATGATTCATGATTCATGATTCGATTCATGATTCTTGACTCATGATTCATGATTCGATTCATGATTCATGATTCATGATTCATGATAAAATTCATGATTCATGATTCATGATTCATGATTCGATTCATGATTCTTGACTCATGATTCATGATTAGATTCATGATTCATGATTCAATTCATGATTCATGATTCATGATTCATTATTCAATTCATAATTCAAGATTCATGATTCAATTCATGATTCATGATTCGATTCATGATTCATGATTCAATTCATTACTCATGATTCATGATTCGATTCATGATTCAATTCATGATTCATGATTCGATTCATGATTCATGATTCAATTCATTATTCATGATTCATGATTTAATTCATGATTCATGATTCATGATTCAATTCATGATTCAATTCATGATTCATGCTTCAATTCATGATTCATGATTTAATTCATGATTCATGATTCGATTCATGATTCATGATTCAATTCATGATTCATGATTCATGATTCATGATTCATTATTCAATTCATAATTCAAGATTCATGATTCGATTCATGATTCATGATTCATGATTCAATTCATGATTCATGATTCATGATTCATGATTCAATTCATGATTCATGATTCAATTCATGATTCCTAATTCATGATTCATTATTCAATTCATAATTCAAGATTCATGATTCGATTCATGATTCATGATTCATGATTCAATTCATGATTCATGATTCATGATTCATGATTCAATTCATGATTCATGATTCAATTCATGATTCCTAATTCATGATTCATGATTCAATTCATGATTCATGATTCAATTCATGATTCGAATCCTGATTCAATTCATGATTCATGATTCAATTCATGATTCATGATTCATTATTCAATTCACGATTCATGATTCATGATTCATGATTCAATTCATGATTCATGATTCATTATTCAATTCATGATTCGTGATTCATGATTCATGATTAGATTCATGATTCATGATTCAATTCATGATTCATGATTCATGATTCAATTCATGATTCATGATTCATGATTCAATTCATGATTCATGATTCATGATTCGATTCATGATTCATGATTCATGATTCATGATTCATGATTCATGATTCATGATTCTTGATTCATGATTCATGATTTGATTCATGATTCATGATTCAAGATTCAATTCTTGATTCATGATTCATGATTCAATTCATGATTCATGATTCATGATTCATGATTCATGATTCAATTCATAATTCATGATTCATGATTCATGCTTCATGATTCAATTCATAATTCATGATTCATGATTCATGATTCGATTCATGATTCTTGACTCATGATTCATGATTCGATTCATGATTCATGATTCATGATTCATGATAAAATTCATGATTCATGATTCATGATTCATGATTCGATTCATGATTCTTGACTCATGATTCATGATTAGATTCATGATTCATGATTCAATTCATGATTCATGATTCATGATTCATTATTCAATTCATAATTCAAGATTCATGATTCAATTCATGATTCATGATTCATGTTTCATGCTTCGATTCATGTTTCCTGATTCATGATTCAATTCATGATTCATGATTCAATTCATGATTCATGATTCATGATTCATGATTCATGATTCAATTCATGATTCAAGATTCATGATTCGATTCATGATTCATGATTCATGATTCAATTCATGATTCATGATTCAATTCATGATTCATGATTCAATTCATGATTCAATTCATGATTCCTGCTTCAATTCATGATTCATGATTTAATTCATGATTCATGATTCGATTCATGATTCATGATTCAATTCATGATTCATGATTCATGATTCATGATTCATGATTCAATTCATGATTCTTGATTCAATTCATGATTCCTAATTCATGATTCATGATTCAATTCATGATTCATGATTCAATTCATGATTCGAATCCTGATTCAATTCATGATTCATGATTCATGATTCAATTCATGATTCATGAATTATGATTCATGATTCATGATTCAATTCATGATTCATGATTCATTATTCAATTCATGATTCATGATTCATGATTCATGATTAGATTCATGATTCATGATTCAATTCATGATTCATGATTCATGATTCAATTCATGATTCATGATTCATGATTCAATTCATGATTCATGATTCATGATTCGATTCATGATTCATGATTCATGATTCATTTCATGATTCATGATTCGATTCATGATTCTTGATTCATGATTTGATTCATGATTCATGATTCAAGATTCAATTCTTGATTCATGATTCATGAATCATGAATTGAATCATGAATCATGAATCGAATCATGAATCATTAATTAAATCATGAATCGAATCATGAATCATGAATTGAATCATGAATCATGAATCATGAATTAAATCATGAATCATGAATCATGAATCATGAATCTAATCATGAATCATGAATCGTGAATTGAATAATGAATCATGAATCATGAATCATGAATCATGAATTGAATCATGAATCATGAATCATGAATTAGGAATCATGAATTGAATCATGAATCATGAATTGAATCATGAATCATGAAACGAATCATGAATCATGAATTAGGAATCATGAATTGAATCATGAATCATAAATTGAATCATGAATCATGAATCATGAATCATGAATTGAATCATGAATCATGAATCATGAATCGAATCATGAATCATGAATTAAATCATGAATCATGAATCATGAATCATGAATTGAATCATGAATCATGAATCGAATCATGAATCATGAATTAAATCATGAATCATGAATCATGAATTGAATCATGAATCATGAATTGAATCATGAATCATGAAACGAATCATGAATCATGAATTGAATCATGAATCATGAATCATGAATTAAATCATGAATCATGAATCATGAATCTAATCATGAATCATGAATCATGAATCATGAATCGTGAATTGAATAATGAATCATGAATCATGAATCATGAATCATTAATTGAATCATGAATCATGAATCATGAATTGAATAATGAATCATGAATCATGAATTGAATCATGAATCATGAATCATGAATTGAATCATGAATCATGAATCATGAATTGAATCAGGATTCGAATCATGAATTGAATCATGAGTCATGAATTGAATCATGAATCATGAATTAGGAATCATGAATTGAATCATAAATCATGAATCATGAATCATGAATCATGAATCATGAATTGAATCATGAATTATGAATCATGAATCATGAATCGAATCATGAATCATAAATTAAATCATGAATCATGAATTGAATCATGAATCATGAATTGAATCATGAATCATGAATCATGAATTGAATCATGAATCATGAATTGAATCATGAATCGAATCATGAATCAAGGATAATGAATTGAATCATGAATAATGAATCGAATCATGAATCATGAATCGAATCATGAATCTTGAATTATGAATTGAATAATGAATCATGAATCATGAATCATGAATTGAATCATGAATCATGAATCAAATCATGAATCATGAGTCAAGAATCATGAATCGAATCATGAATTATGAATTGAATCATGAATCATGAATCATGAATCATGAATCATGAATTGAATCATGAATCATGAATAATGAATCGAATCATGAATCATGAGTCAAGAATCATGAATCGAATCATGAATCATGAATCATGAATTATGAATTAAATCATGAATCATGAATCATGAATTGAATCATGAATCATGAATCATGAATCATGAATTGAATCATGAATCATGAATCATGAATCGAATCATGAATCATGAATCATGAATCGAATCATGAATCATGAATCATGAATCGAATCATGAATCATGAATCATGAATTGAATCTTGAATCATGAATCATGAATTGAATCATGAATCATGAATCATGAATTGAATCATGAATCATGAATCATGAATCATGAATTAAATCATGAATCAAGAATCATGAATCGAATCATAAATCATGAATTGAATCATGAATCATGAATCATGAATTGAATCATGAATCATGAATCATGAATTGAATCATCAATCATGAATCATGAATCTAATCATGAATCATGAATCATGAATCATGAATCATACATTTTGAATTGAATCATGAATCATGAATCATGAATTATGAATTGAATCATGAATCATGAATCATGAATCATGAATCATGAATCATGAATCATGAATCGTGAATCATGAATTGAATCATGAATCATGAATCATGAATCATGAATCATGAATTGAATCATGAATCATGAATCATGAATCGAATCATGAATCAAGAATCATGAAACGAATCATGAATCATGAATTGAATCATGAATCATGAATCATGAATTGAATCATGAATCATGAATCATGAATCATGAATCTAATCATGAATCATGAATTGAATAATGAATCATGAATCATGAATTGAATCATGAATCATGAATCATGAATCATGAATTGAATCATGAATCATGAATTGAATCAGGATTCGAATCATGAATTGAATCATGAATCATGAATTGAATCATGAATCATGAATTAGGAATCATGAATTGAATCATGAATCATGAATTGAATCATGAATCATGAATCATGAATCATGCATTGAATCATGAATCATGAATCATGAATCGAATCATGAATCATGAATTAAATCATGAATCATGAATTGAATCATGAATCATGAATTGAATCATGAATTGAATCAAGAATAATGAATCATGAATTAAATCATGAATCATGAATCATGAATTGAATCATAAATCATGAAACGAATCATGAATCATGAATTGAATCATGAATCGAATCATGAATCATGAATAATGAATTGAATCATGAATCATGAATCGAATCAAGAATCATGAATCGAATCATGAATCTTGAATTATGAATTGAATAATGAATCATGAATCATGAATCATGAATTGAATCATGAATCATGAATCGAATCATGAATCATGAGTCAAGAATCATGAATCGAATCATGAATCATGAATCATGAATTATGAATTGAATCATGAATCATGAATCATGAATCATGAATCATGAATTATGAATTGAATCATGAACCATGAATCATGAATCATGAATCATGAATTGAATCATGAACCATGAATCATGAATCATGAATCATGAATTATGAATTGAATCATGAACCATGAATCATGAATCATGAATCATGAATTGAATCATGAATCATGAATCATGAATCATGAATTGAATCATGAATCATGAATCATGAATCGAATCATGAATCATGAATCATGAATCATGAATCATGAATTGAATCATGAATCATGAATTGAATCATGAATCATGAATCATGAATCGAATCATGAATCATGAATCATGAATCATGAATCATGAATTGAATCATGAATCATGAATTGAATCATGAATCATGAATCATGAATTAAATCATAAATCATGAATTATGAATCATGAATCTAATCATGAATCATGAATCATGAATCATGAATTGAATAATGAATCATGAATCATGAATTGAATCATGAATCATGAATTGAATAATGAATCATGAATTGAATCATGAATCATGAATCATGAATTGAATCAGGATTCGAATCATGAATTGAATCATGAATCATGAATTGAATCATGAATCATGAATAAGGAATCATGAATTGAATCATGAATCATGAATTGAATCATGAATCATGAATCATGAATCATGAATCATGAATTGACTCATGAATCATGAATCATGAATTGACTCATGAATCATGAATCATGAATCGAATCATGAATCATGAATTAAATCATGAATCATGAATTGAATCATGAATCATGAATTGAATCATGAATTGAATCATGAATCATGAATCATGAATTAAATCATGAATCATGAATCGAATCATGAATCATGAATTGAATCATGAATCGAATCATGAATCATGAATTGAATCATGAAACGAATCATGAATCATGTATAATGAATTGAATCATGAATTGAATCATGAATCATGAATCGAATCATGAATCATGAATTGAATCATGAAATGAATCATGAATCATGAATAATGAATTGAATCATGAATCATGAATCGAATCATGAATCATGAATCGAATCTTGAATCTTGAATTATGAATTGAATAATGAATCATGAATCATGAATTGAATCATGAATCATGAATCGAATCATGAATCATGAATCATGAATTATGAATTGAATAATGAATCATGAATCATGAATTGAATCATGAATCGAATCATGAATCATGAATTATGAATTGAATCATGAATCATGAATCATGAATCATGAATTGAATCATGAATCATGAATCATGAATTATGAATTGAATCATGAATCATGAATCATGAATCATGAATCATGAATCATGAATTGAATCATGAATCATGAATCATGAATAAATCATGAATCATGAGTCAAGAATCATGAATCGAATCATGAATCATGAATCATAAATTATGAATTGATTCATGAATCATGAATCATGAATCATGAATTGAATCATGAATCATGAATCAAGAATCATGAATCGAATCATGAATCATGAATTGAATCATGAATCATGAATCATGAATTGAATCATGAATCATGAATCATGAATTGAATCATGAATCATGAATCATGAATCGAATCATGAATCATGAATCATGAATCATGAATCATGAATTGAATCATGAATCAAGAATCATGAATTGAATCATGAATCATGAATCATGAATTGAATCATGAATCATGAATCAAGAATCATGAAACGAATCATGAATCATGAATTGAATCATGAATCATGAATTGAATCATGAATCATGAATCATGAATCATGAATCTAATCATGAATCATGAATCATGAATCATGAATCATGAATTGAAAAATGAATCATGAATCATGAATTGAATCATGAATCATGAATCATGAATCATGAATCATGAATTGAATCATGAATCATAAATTGAATCAGGATTCGAATCATGAATTGAATCATGAATCATGAATTGAATCATGAATCATGAATTAGGAATCATGAATTGAATCATGAATCATGAATTGAATCATAAATCATGAATCATGAATCATGAATTGAATCATGAATCATGAATCATGAATCGAATCATGAATCATGAATTAAATCATGAATCATGAATTGAATCATGAATCATGAATTGAATCATGAATTGAATCATGAATCATGAATCATGAATTAAATCATGAATCATGAATTGAATCATAAATCATGAATCGAATCATGAATCATGAATTGAATCATGAATCGAATCATGAATCATGAATAATGAATTGAATCATGAATCATGAATCGAATCAAGAATCATGAATCGAATCATGAATCTTGAATTATGAATTGAATAATGAATCATGAATCATGAATCATGAATTGAATCATGAATCATGAATCGAATCATGAATCATGAGTCAAGAATCATGAATCGAATCATGAATCATGAATCATGAATTATGAATTGAATCATGAATCATGAATCATGAATCATGAATCATGAATCGAATCATGAATCATGAGTCAAAAAAATCATGAACCATGAATCATGAATCATGAATCATGAATTATGAATTGAATCATGAACCATGAATCATGAATCATGAATCATGAATTGAATCATGAATCATGAATCATGAATCATGAATTGAATCATGAATCATGAATCATGAATCGAATCATGAATCATGAATCATGAATCATGAATCATGAATCATGAATCATGAATTGAATCATGAATCATGAATTGAATCATGAATCATGAATTGAATCATGAATCATGAATCATGAATCGAATCATGAATCATGAATCATGAATCATGAATCATGAATTGAATCATGAATCATGAATCATGAATTGAATCATGAATCATGAATCGAATCAAGAATCATGAATCGAATCATGAATCTTGAATTATGAATTGAATAATGAATCATGAATCATGAATCATGAATTGAATCATGAATCATGAATCGAATCATGAATCATGAGTCAAGAATCATGAATCGAATCATGAATCATGAATCATGAATTATGAATTGAATCATGAATCATGAATCATGAATCATGAATCATGAATTATGAATTGAATCATGAACCATGAATCATGAATCATGAATCATGAATTGAATCATGAACCATGAATCATGAATCATGAATCATGAATTATGAATTGAATCATGAACCATGAATCATGAATCATGAATCATGAATTGAATCATGAATCATGAATCATGAATTGAATCATGAATCATGAATCATGAATCGAATCATGAATCATGAATCATGAATCATGAATCATGAATTGAATCATGAATCATGAATTGAATCATGAATCATGAATCATGAATCGAATCATGAATCATGAATCATGAATCATGAATCATGAATTGAATCATGAATCATGAATTGAATCATGAATCATGAATCATGAATTAAATCATAAATCATGAATTATGAATCATGAATCTAATCATGAATCATGAATCATGAATCATGAATTGAATAATGAATCATGAATCATGAATTGAATCATGAATCATGAATTGAATAATGAATCATGAATTGAATCATGAATCATGAATCATGAATTGAATCAGGATTCGAATCATGAATTGAATCATGAATAATGAATTGAATCATGAATCATGAATTAGGAATCATGAATTGAATCATGAATCATGAATTGAATCATGAATCATGAATCATGAATCATGAATCATGAATTGACTCATGAATCATGAATCATGAATTGACTCATGAATCATGAATCATGAATCGAATCATGAATCATGAATTAAATCATGAATCATGAATTGAATCATGAATCATGAATTGAATCATGAATTGAATCATGAATCATGAATCATGAATTAAATCATGAATCATGAATCGAATCATGAATCATGAATTGAATCATGAATCGAATCATGAATCATGAATTGAATCATGAAACGAATCATGAATCATGTATAATGAATTGAATCATGAATTGAATCATGAATCATGAATCGAATCATGAATCATGAATTGAATCATGAAATGAATCATGAATCATGAATAATGAATTGAATCATGAATCATGAATCGAATCATGAATCATGAATCGAATCTTGAATCTTGAATTATGAATTGAATAATGAATCATGAATCATGAATTGAATCATGAATCATGAATCGAATCATGAATCATGAATCATGAATTATGAATTGAATCATGAATCATGAATCATGAATCATGAATTGAATCATGAATCGAATCATGAATCATGAATTATGAATTGAATCATGAATCATGAATCATGAATCATGAATCATGAATTGAATCATGAATCATGAATCATGAATTATGAATTGAATCATGAATCATGAATCATGAATCATGAATCATGAATCATGAATTGAATCATGAATCATGAATCATGAATAAATCATGAATCATGAGTCAAGAATCATGAATCGAATCATGAATCATGAATCATAAATTATGAATTGATTCATGAATCATGAATCATGAATCATGAATTGAATCATGAATCATGAATCAAGAATCATGAATCGAATCATGAATCATGAATTGAATCATGAATCATGAATCATGAATTGAATCATGAATCATGAATCATGAATTGAATCATGAATCATGAATCATGAATCGAATCATGAATCATGAATCATGAATCATGAATCATGAATTGAATCATGAATCAAGAATCATGAATTGAATCATGAATCATGAATCATGAATTGAATCATGAATCATGAATCAAGAATCATGAAACGAATCATGAATCATGAATTGAATCATGAATCATGAATCATGAATTGAATCATGAATCATGAATCATGAATCATGAATCTAATCATGAATCATGAATCATGAATCATGAATCATGAATTGAAAAATGAATCATGAATCATGAATTGAATCATGAATCATGAATCATGAATCATGAATCATGAATTGAATCATGAATCATAAATTGAATCAGGATTCGAATCATGAATTGAATCATGAATCATGAATTGAATCATGAATCATGAATTAGGAATCATGAATTGAATCATGAATCATGAATTGAATCATAAATCATGAATCATGAATCATGAATTGAATCATGAATCATGAATCATGAATCGAATCATGAATCATGAATTAAATCATGAATCATGAATTGAATCATGAATCATGAATTGAATCATGAATTGAATCATGAATCATGAATCATGAATTAAATCATGAATCATGAATTGAATCATAAATCATGAATCGAATCATGAATCATGAATTGAATCATGAATCGAATCATGAATCATGAATAATGAATTGAATCATGAATCATGAATCGAATCAAGAATCATGAATCGAATCATGAATCTTGAATTATGAATTGAATAATGAATCATGAATCATGAATCATGAATTGAATCATGAATCATGAATCGAATCATGAATCATGAGTCAAGAATCATGAATCGAATCATGAATCATGAATCATGAATTATGAATTGAATCATGAATCATGAATCATGAATCATGAATTGAATCATGAATCATGAATCGAATCATGAATCATGAGTCAAAAATCATGAACCATGAATCATGAATCATGAATCATGAATTATGAATTGAATCATGAACCATGAATCATGAATCATGAATCATGAATTGAATCATGAATCATGAATCATGAATCATGAATTGAATCATGAATCATGAATCATGAATCGAATCATGAATCATGAATCATGAATCATGAATCATGAATCATGAATCATGAATTGAATCATGAATCATGAATTGAATCATGAATCATGAATTGAATCATGAATCATGAATCATGAATCGAATCATGAATCATGAATCATGAATCATGAATCATGAATTGAATCATGAATCATGAATCATGAATTGAATCATGAATCATGAATCATGAATTGAATCATAAATCATGAATTATGAATCATGAATCTAATCATGAATCATGAATCATGAATCATGAATCATGAATTGAATAATGAATCATGAATCATGAATCGAATCATGAATCATGAATCGAATCATGAATCTTGAATTATGAATTGAATAATGAATCATGAATCATGAATTGAATCATGAATCATGAATCGAATCATGAATCATGAATCATGAATTATGAATTGAATCATGAATCATGAATCATGAATCATGAATTGAATCATGAATCATGAATCGAATCATGAATCATGAATTATGAATTGAATCATGAATCATGAATCATGAATCATGAATCATGAATTGAATCATGAATCATGAATCATGAATTATGAATTGAATCATGAATCATGAATCATGAATCATGAATCATGAATCATGAATCATGAATTGAATCATGAATCATGAATCATGAATAAATCATGAATCATGAGTCAAGAATCATGAATCGAATCATGAATCATGAATCATAAATTATGAATTGATTCATGAATCATGAATCATGAATCATGAATCATGAATTGAATCATGAATCATGAATCAAGAATCATGAATCGAATCATGAATCATGAATTGAATCATGAATCATGAATCATGAATTGAATCATGAATCATGAATCATGAATTGAATCATGAATCATGAATCATGAATCGAATCATGAATCATGAATCATGAATCATGAATCATGAATTGAATCATGAATCAAGAATCATGAATTGAATCATGAATCATGAATCATGAATCGAATCATGAATCATGAATCAAGAATCATGAAACGAATCATGAATCATGAATTGAATCATGAATCATGAATCATGAATTGAATCATGAATCATGAATCATGAATCATGAATCTAATCATGAATCATGAATCATGAATCATGAATCATGAATTGAATAATGAATCATGAATCATGAATTGAATCATGAATCATGAATCATGAATCATGAATTGAATCATGAATCATAAATTGAATCAGGATTCGAATCATGAATTGAATCATTAATCATGAATTGAATCATGAATCATGAATTAGGAATCATGAATTGAATCATGAATCATGAATTGAATCATAAATCATGAATCATGAATCATGAATTGAATCATGAATCATGAATCATGAATCGAATCATGAATCATGAATTAAATCATGAATCATGAATTGAATCATGAATCATGAATTGAATCATGAATTGAATCATGAATCATGAATCATGAATTAAATCATGAATCATGAATTGAATCATAAATCATGAATCGAATCATGAATCATGAATTGAATCATGAATCGAATCATGAATCATGAATAATGAATTGAATCATGAATCATGAATCGAATCAAGAATCATGAATCGAATCATGAATCTTGAATTATGAATTGAATAATGAATCATGAATCATGAATCATGAATTGAATCATGAATCATGAATCGAATCATGAATCATGAGTCAAGAATCATGAATCGAATCATGAATCATGAATCATGAATTATGAATTGAATCATGAATCATGAATCATGAATCATGAATTGAATCATGAATCATGAATCGAATCATGAATCATGAGTCAAGAATCATGAACCATGAATCATGAATCATGAATCATGAATTATGAATTGAATCATGAACCATGAATCATGAATCATGAATCATGAATTGAATCATGAATCATGAATTGAATCATGATTCATGAATCATGAATCGAATCATGAATCATGAATCATGAATCATGAATCATGAATCATGAATCATGAATTGAATCATGAATCATGAATTGAATCATGAATCATGAATTGAATCATGAATCATGAATCATGAATCGAATCATGAATCATGAATCATGAATCATGAATCATGAATTGAATCATGAATCATGAATCATGAATTGAATCATGAATCATGAATCATGAATTGAATCATAAATCATGAATTATGAATCATGAATCTAATCATGAATCATGAATCATGAATCATGAATCATGAATTGAATAATGAATCATGAATCATGAATTGAATCATGAATCATGAATTGAATAATGAATCATGAATTGAATCATGAATCATGAAACATGAATTGAATCAGGATTCGAATCATGAATTGAATCATGAATCATGAATTGAATCATGAATCATGAATTAGGAATCATGAATTGAATCATGAATCATGAATTGAATCATGAATCATGAATCATGAATCATGAATTGACTCATGAATCATGAATCATGAATCGAATCATGAATCATGAATTAAATCATGAATCATGAATTGAATCATGAATCATGAATTGAATCATGAATCATGAATTGAATCATGAATTGAATCATGAATCATGAATCATGAATTAAATCATGAATCATGAATCGAATCATGAATCATGAATTGAATCATGAATCGAATCATGAATCATGAATTGAATCATGAAACGAATCAGGAATCATGAATAATGAATTGAATCATGAATTGAATCATGAATCATGAATCGAATCATGAATCATGAATTGAATCATGAAACGAATCATGAATCATGAATAATGAATTGAATCATGAATCATGAATCGAATCATGAATCATGAATCGAATCATGAATCTTGAATTATGAATTGAATAATGAATCATGAATCATGAATTGAATCATGAATCATGAATCGAATCATGAATCATGAATCATGAATCATGAATTATGAATTGAATCATGAATCATGAATCAAGAATCATGAATTGAATCATGAATCATGAATCGAATCATGAATCATGAATCATGAATTATGAATTGAATCATGAATCATGAATCATGAATCATGAATCATGAATTGAATCATGAATCATGAATCATGAATTATGAATTGAATCATGAATCATGAATCATGAATCATGAATTGAATCATGAATCATGAATCATGAATAAATCATGAATCATGAGTCAAGAATCATGAATCGAATCATGAATCATGAATCATAAATTATGAATTGATTCATGAATCATGAATCATGAATCATGAATCATGAATTGAATCATGAATCATGAATCAAGAATCATGAATCGAATCATGAATCATGAATTGAATCATGAATCATGAATCATGAATTGAATCATGAATCATGAATCATGAATTGAATCATGAATCATGAATCATGAATCGAATCATGAATCATGAATCATGAATCATGAATCATGAATTGAATCATGAATCAAGAATCATGAATTGAATCATGAATCATGAATCATGAATCATGAATCATGAATCATGAATTGAATCATGAATCATAAATCATGAATCGAATCATGAATCATGAATCAAGAATCGAATCATGAATCATGAATCAAGAATCATGAAACGAATCATGAATCATGAATTGAATCATGAATCATGAATCATGAATTGAATCATGAATCATGAATCATGAATCTAATCATGAATCATGAATCATGAATCATGAATTGAATAATGAATCATGAATCATGAATTGAATCATGAATCATGAATCATGAATCATGAATCATGAATTGAATCATGAATCATGAATCATGAATTGAATCAGGATTCGAATCATGAATTGATTCATGAATCCTGAATTGAATCATGAATCATGAATTAGGAATCATGAATTGAATCATGAATCATGAATTGAATCATGAATCATGAATCATGAATAATGAATTGAATCATGAATCATGAATCATGAATCGAATCATGAATCATGAATTAAATCATGAATCATGAATTGAATCATGAATCATGAATTGAATCATGAATTGAATCATGAATCATGAATCATGAATTAAATCATGAATCATGAATCATGAATTGAATCATGAATCATGAATCGAATCATAAATCATGAATTGAATCATGAATCGAATCATGAATCATGAATAATGAATTGAATCATGAATCATGAATCGAATCATGAATCATGAATCGAATCATGAATCTTGAATTATGAATTGAATAATGAATCATGAATCATGAATCATGAATTGAATCATGAATCATGAATCGAATCATGAATCATGAGTCAAGAATCATGAATCGAATCATGAATCATGAATCATGAATTATGAATTGAATCATGAATCATGAATCATGAATCGAATCATGAATCATGAATCATGAATTATGAATTGAATCATGAATCATGAATCATGAATCATGAATCATGAATTGAATTATGAATCATGAATCATGAATCGAATCATGAATCATGAGTCAAGAATCATGAATCTAATCATGAATCATGAATCGAATCATAAATCATGAATCGAATCATGAATCATGAATCGAATCATGAATCATGAATCATGAATCATGAATTGAATCATCAATCATGAATCATGAATCGAATCATGAATCATGAATCATGAATCGAATCATGAATCATGAATTGAATCATGAATCATGAATCATGAATTGAATAATGAATCATGAATCATGAATCGAATCATGAATCATGAGTCATGAATCATGAATCATGATTTGAATCATGAATCATGAATTGAATCATGAATCATGAATCATGAATTGAATCATGAATCATGAATCATGAATCTAATCATGAATCATGAATCATGAATCATGAATCATGAATTGAATCATGAATCATGAATCATGAATTGAATCATGAATCATGAATCATGAATCGAATCATGAATCATGAATCATGAATCATGAATCATGAATCATGAATTGAATCATGAATCAAGAATCATGAATTGAATCATGAATCATGAATCATGAATCATGAATCATGAATTGAATCATGAATCATGAATCATGAATCGAATCATGAATCATGAATCAAGAATCATGAAACGAATCATGAATCATGAATTGAATCATGAATCATGAATCATGAATTGAATCATGAATCATGAATCATGAATCTAAACATGAATCATGAATCATGAATCATGAATTGAATAATGAATCATGAATCATGAATTGAATCATGAATCATGAATCATGAATCATGAATCATGAATTGAATCATGAATCATGAATCATGAATTGAATCAGGATTCGAATCATGAATTGATTCATGAATCCTGAATTGAATCATGAATCATGAATTAGGAATCATGAATTGAATCATGAATCATGAATTGAATCATGAATCATGAATCATGAATAATGAATTGAATCATGAATCATGAATCATGAATCGAATCATGAATCATGAATTAAATCATGAATCATGAATTGAATCATGAATCATGAATTGAATCATGAATTGAATCATGAATCATGAATCATGAATTAAATCATGAATCATGAATCATGAATTGAATCATGAATCATGAATCGAATCATAAATCATGAATTGAATCATGAATCGAATCATGAATCATGAATAATGAATTGAATCATGAATCATGAATCGAATCATGAATCATGAATCGAATCATGAATCTTGAATTATGAATTGAATAATGAATCATGAATCATGAATCATGAATTGAATCATGAATCATGAATCAAATCATGAATCATGAGTCAAGAATCATGAATCGAATCATGAATCATGAATCATGAATTATGAATTGAATCATGAATCATGAATCATGAATCGAATCATGAATCATGAATCATGAATTATGAATTGAATCATGAATCATGAATCATGAATCATGAATCATGAATCATGAATTGAATTATGAATCATGAATCATGAATCGAATCATGAATCATGAGTCAAGAATCATGAATCTAATTATGAATCATGAATCGAATCATAAATCATGAATCGAATCATGAATCATGAATCGAATCATGAATCATAAATCATGAATCATGAATTGAATCATCAATCATGAATCATGAATCGAATCATGAATCATGAATCATGAATCGAATCATGAATCATGAATTGAATCATGAATCATGAATCATGAATTGAATAATGAATCATGAATCATGAATCGAATCATGAATCATGAATCATGATTTGAATCATGAATCATGAATTGAATCATGAATCATGAATCATGAATTGAATCATGAATCATGAATCATGAATCATGAATCTAATCATGAATCATGAATCATGAATCATGAATCATGAATTGAATAATGAATCATGAATCATGAATTGAATCATGAATCATGAATCATAATTCATGAATCATGAATTGAATCATGAATCATGAATCATGAATTGAATCAGGATTCGAATCATGAATTGAATCATGAATCATGAATTGAATCATGAATCATGAATTAGGAATCATGAATTGAATCATGAATCATGAATTGAATCATGAATCATGAATCATGAATCATGAATTGAATCATGAATCATGAATCATGAATCGAATCATGAAACATGAATTAAATCATGAATCATGATTCGAATCATGAATCATGAATTGAATCATGAATCATGAATCATGAATTAAATCATGAATCATGAATCATGAATCATGAATCTAATCATGAATCATGAATCATGAATCGTGAATTGAATAATGAATCATGAATCATGAATCATGAATCATGAATCATGAATTGAATCATGAATCATGAATCATGAATTAGGAATCATGAATTGAATCATGAATCATGAATTGAATCATGAATCATGAAACGAATCATGAATCATGAATTGAATCATGAATCATGAATCATGAATTAAATCATGAATCATGAATCATGAATCATGAATCATGAATCATGAATCTAATCATGAATCATGAATCATGAATCATGAATCGTGAATTGAATAATGAATCATGAATCATAAATCATGAATCATGAATCATGAATCATGAATCATGAATCATGAATTGAATCATGAATCATGAATCATGAATTGAATAATGAATCATGAATCATGAATTGAATCATGAATCATGAATCATGAATCATGAATTGAATCATGAATCATGAATCATGAATTGAATCAGGATTCGAATCATGAATTGAATCATGAATCATGAATTGAATCATTAATCATGAATTAGGAATCATGAATTGAATCATGAATCATGAATTGAATTATGAATCATGAATCATGAATCATGAATTAAATCATGAATTATGAATCATGAATCATGAATCGAATCATGAATCATAAATTAAATCATGAATCATGAATTGAATCATGAATCAAGAATTGAATCATGAATCATGAATCATGAATTAAATCATGAATCATGAATCATGAATTGAATCATGAATCATGAATTGAATCATGAATCATGAATTGAATCATGATTCGAATCATGAATCAAGGATAATGAATTGAATCATGAATCATGAATCGAATCATGAATCATGAATCGAATCATGAATCTTGAATTATGAATTGAATAATGAATCATGAATCATGAATCATGAATTGAATCATGAATCATGAATCAAATCATGAATCATGAGTCAAGAATCATGAATCGAATCATGAATCATGAATCATGAATTATGAATTGAATCATGAATCATGAATCATGAATCATGAATCATGAATTGAATCATGAATCATGAATCATGAATCGAATCATGAATCATGAGTCAAGAATCATGAATCGAATCATGAATCATGAATCATGAATTATGAATTGAATCATGAATCATGAATTGAATCATGAATCATGAATCATGAATCATGAATTGAATCATGAATCATGAATCATGAATCGAATCATGAATCATGAATTGAATCATGAATCATGAATCATGAATCGAATCATGAATCATGAATCATGAATCATGAATTGAATCATGAATCATGAATTGAATCATGAATCATGAATTTAATCATGAATCATGAATCATGAATCTAATCATGAATCATGAATCTTGAATTATGAATCTTGAATTGAATAATGAATCATGAATCATGAATTGAATCATGAATCATGAATCATGAATCATAATTCATGAATCATGAATCATAATTCATGAATCATGAATCATGAATCATGAATTGAATCATGAATCATGAATTGAATCATGAATCATGAATTAGGAATCATGAATCATGAATCATGAATCATGAATCATGAATTAAATCATGAATCATGAATCATGAATCATGAATCATGAATTGAATTATGAATCATGAATCATGAATCGAATCATGAATCATGAATTAAATCATGAATCATGAATTGAATCATGAATCATGAATTGAATCATGAATCATGAATCGAATCATGAATCATGAATTAAATCATGAATCATGAAACGAATCATGAATCATGAATTGAATCATGAATCATGAATCATGAATTAAATCATGAATCATGAATCATGAATCATGAATCTAATCATGAATCATGAATCATGAATCATGAATCGTGAATTGAATAATGAATCATGAATCATGAATTGAATCATGAATCATGAATCATGAATCATGAATCATGAATTAAATCATGAATCATGAATCATGAATCGAATCATGAATCATGAATCGAATCATGAATCATGAATTAAATCATGAATCATGAATTAAATCATGAATGATGAATTGAATCATGAATTGAATCATGAACCATGAATCATGAATAAAATCATGAATCATGAATCATGAATTGAATCATGAATCATGAATCATGAATCGAATCATGAATCATGAATTAAATCATGAATCATGAATTAAATCATGAATGATGAATTGAATCATGAATTGAATCATGAACCATGAATCATGAATTAAATCATGAATCGAATCATGAATCATGAATCATGAATCATGAATCATGAATTGAATCATGAATCGAATCATGAATCATGAATAATGAATTGAATCATGAATCATGAATCGAATCATGAATCATGAATCGAATCATGAATCTTGAATTATGAATTAAATAATGAATCATGAATCATGAATTGAATCATGAATCATGAATCGAATCATGAATCATGAGTTAAGAATCATGAATCGAATCATGAATCATGAATCATGAATCATGAATCATGAATTATGAATTGAATCATGAATCATGAATCATGAATCATGAATCATGAATCATGAATCATGAATCGAATCATGAATCATGAATCGAATCATGAATCATGAGTCAAGAATCATGAATCGAATCATGAATCATGAATCATGAATTATGAATTGAATCATGAATCATGAATCATGAATCATGAATCATGAATTGAATCATGAATCATGAATCATGAATTGAATCATGAATCATGAATCGAATCATGAATCATGAATCAAGAATCATGAATCGAATCATGAATCATGAATTGAATCATGAATCATGAATCATGAATTGAATCATGAATCATGAATCATGAATCGAATCATGAATCATGAATCATGAATCATGAATCATGAATTGAATCATGAATCATGAATCATGAATTGAATCATGAATCATGATTCATGAATTGAATCATGAATCATGAATCATGAATCATGAATCTAATCATGAATCATGAATCATGAATCATGAATCATGAATTGAATCATGAATCATGAATTGAATCATGAATCATGAATCATGAATCATAATTCATGAATCATGAATTGAATCATGAATCATGAATCATGAATTGAATCAGGATTCGAATCATGAATTGAATCATGAATCATGAATTGAATCATGAATCATGAATTAGGAATCATGAATTGAATCATGAATCATGAATTGAATCATGAATCATGAATCATGAATCATGAATCATGAATTGAATCATGAATCATGAATCGAATCATGAATCATGAATCATGAATTATGAACTGAATCATGAATCATGAATCATGAATCATGAATCGAATCATGAATCATGAGTCAAGAATCATGAATTGAATCATGAATCATGAATTGAATCAGGATTCGAATCATGAATTGAATCATGAATCATGAATTGAATCATGAATCATGAATTAGGAATCATGAATTGAATCATGAATCATGAATTAAATCATGAATCATGAATCATGAATCATGAATTATGAATTGAATCATGAATCATGAATCATGAATCGAATCATGAATCATGAATTAAATCATGTATCATGAATTGAATCATGAATCATGAATTGAATCATGAATTGAATCATGAATCATGAATCATGAATTAAATCATGAATCATGAATCATGAATTGAATCATGAATCATGAATCGAATCATGAATCATGAATTGAATCATGAATCGAATCATGAATCATGAATAATGAATTGAATCATGAATCATGAATCGAATCAAGAATCATGAATCGAATCATGAATCTTGAATTATGAATTGAATAATGAATCATAAATCATGAATCATGAATTGAATCATGAATCATGAATCGAATCATGAATCATGAGTCAAGAATCATGAATCGAATCATGAATCATGAATCATGAATTATGAATTGAATCATGAATCATGAATCATGAATCATGAATCATGAATTGAATTATGAATCATGAATCATGAATCGAATCATGAATCATGAATTAAATCATGAATCATGAAACGAATCATGAATCATGAATTGAATCATGAATCATGAATCATGAATTAAATCATGAATCATGAATCATGAATCATGAATCTAATCATGAATCATGAATCATGAATCATGAATCGTGAATTGAATAATGAATCATGAATCATGAATTGAATCATGAATCATGAATCATGAATCATGAATCATGAATTAAATCATGAATCATGAATCATGAATCGAATCATGAATCATGAATTAAATCATGAATCATGAATTAAATCATGAATCATGAATTGAATCATGAATTGAATCATGAACCATGAATCATGAATTAAATCATGAATCATGAATCATGAATTAAATCATGAATCATGAATTAAATCATGAATCATGAATTAAATCATGAATGATGAATTGAATCATGAATTGAATCATGAACCATGAATCATGAATTAAATCATGAATCATGAATCATGAATTGAATCATGAATCATGAATCGAATCATAAATCATGAATTGAATCATGAATCGAATCATGAATCATGAATAATGAATTGAATCATGAATCATGAATCGAATCATGAATCATGAATCGAATCATGAATCTTGAATTATGAATTAAATAATGAATCATAATTCATGAATTGAATCATGAATCATGAATCGAATCATGAATCATGAGTCAAGAATCATGAATCGAATCATGAATCATGAATCATGAATTATGAATTGAATCATGAACCATGAATCATGAATCATGAATCATGAATCAAATCATGAATCATGAGTCAAGAATCATGAATCGAATCATGAATCATGAATCATGAATTATGAATTGAATCATGAATCATGAATCATGAATCATGAATCATGAATTGAATCATGAATCATGAATCATGAATCGAATCATGAATCATGAGTCAAGAATCATGAATCGAATCATGAATCATGAATCATGAATTATGAATTGAATCATGAATCATGAATTGAATCATGAATCATGAATCATGAATCATGAATTGAATCATGAATCATGAATCATGAATCGAATCATGAATCATGAATTGAATCATGAATCATGAATCATGAATCGAATCATGAATCATGAATCATGAATCATGAATTGAATCATGAATCATGAATTGAATCATGAATCATGAATTTAATCATGAATCATGAATCATGAATCTAATCATGAATCATGAATCTTGAATTATGAATCTTGAATTGAATAATGAATCATGAATCATGAATTGAATCATGAATCATGAATCATGAATCATAATTCATGAATCATGAATCATAATTCATGAATCATGAATCATGAATCATGAATTGAATCATGAATCATGAATTGAATCATGAATCATGAATTAGGAATCATGAATCATGAATCATGAATCATGAATCATGAATTAAATCATGAATCATGAATCATGAATCATGAATCATGAATTGAATTATGAATCATGAATCATGAATCGAATCATGAATCATGAATTAAATCATGAATCATGAATTGAATCATGAATCATGAATTGAATCATGAATCATGAATCGAATCATGAATCATGAATTAAATCATGAATCATGAAACGAATCATGAATCATGAATTGAATCATGAATCATGAATCATGAATTAAATCATGAATCATGAATCATGAATCATGAATCTAATCATGAATCATGAATCATGAATCATGAATCGTGAATTGAATAATGAATCATGAATCATGAATTGAATCATGAATCATGAATCATGAATCATGAATCATGAATTAAATCATGAATCATGAATCATGAATCGAATCATGAATCATGAATCGAATCATGAATCATGAATTAAATCATGAATCATGAATTAAATCATGAATGATGAATTGAATCATGAATTGAATCATGAACCATGAATCATGAATAAAATCATGAATCATGAATCATGAATTGAATCATGAATCATGAATCATGAATCGAATCATGAATCATGAATTAAATCATGAATCATGAATTAAATCATGAATGATGAATTGAATCATGAATTGAATCATGAACCATGAATCATGAATTAAATCATGAATCGAATCATGAATCATGAATCATGAATCATGAATCATGAATTGAATCATGAATCGAATCATGAATCATGAATAATGAATTGAATCATGAATCATGAATCGAATCATGAATCATGAATCGAATCATGAATCTTGAATTATGAATTAAATAATGAATCATGAATCATGAATTGAATCATGAATCATGAATCGAATCATGAATCATGAGTTAAGAATCATGAATCGAATCATGAATCATGAATCATGAATCATGAATCATGAATTATGAATTGAATCATGAATCATGAATCATGAATCATGAATCATGAATCATGAATCATGAATCGAATCATGAATCATGAATCGAATCATGAATCATGAGTCAAGAATCATGAATCGAATCATGAATCATGAATCATGAATTATGAATTGAATCATGAATCATGAATCATGAATCATGAATCATGAATTGAATCATGAATCATGAATCATGAATTGAATCATGAATCATGAATCGAATCATGAATCATGAATCAAGAATCATGAATCGAATCATGAATCATGAATTGAATCATGAATCATGAATCATGAATTGAATCATGAATCATGAATCATGAATCGAATCATGAATCATGAATCATGAATCATGAATCATGAATTGAATCATGAATCATGAATCATGAATTGAATCATGAATCATGATTCATGAATTGAATCATGAATCATGAATCATGAATCATGAATCTAATCATGAATCATGAATCATGAATCATGAATCATGAATTGAATCATGAATCATGAATTGAATCATGAATCATGAATCATGAATCATAATTCATGAATCATGAATTGAATCATGAATCATGAATCATGAATTGAATCAGGATTCGAATCATGAATTGAATCATGAATCATGAATTGAATCATGAATCATGAATTAGGAATCATGAATTGAATCATGAATCATGAATTGAATCATGAATCATGAATCATGAATCATGAATCATGAATTGAATCATGAATCATGAATCATGAATCGAATCATGAATCATGAATTAAATCATTAATCATGAATTAAATCATGAATCATGAATTGAATCATGAATTGAATCATGAATCATGAATCATGAATTAAATCATGAATCATGAATCATGAATTGAATCATGAATCATGAATAGAATCATGAATCATGAATCATGAATCGAATCATGAATCATGAATAATGAATTGAATCATGAATCATGAATCGAATCATGAATCATGAATCGAATCATGAATCTTGAATTATGAATTGAATAATGAATCATGAATCATGAATCATGAATCATGAATTGAATCATGAATCATGAATCGAATCATGAATCATGAATCATGAATTATGAACTGAATCATGAATCATGAATCATGAATCATGAATCGAATCATGAATCATGAGTCAAGAATCATGAATCTAATCATGAATCATGAATCATGAATTATGAATTGAATCATGAATCATGAATCATGAATCATGAATTGAATCATGAATCATGAATCATGAATCATGAATTGAATCATGAATCATGAATCATGAATCGATTCATGAATCATGAATCAAGAATCATGAATCGAATCATAAATCATGAATTGAATCATGAATCATGAATCATGAATTGAATCATGAATCATGAATCATGAATTGAATCATGAATCATGAATCATGAATCATGAATCTAATCATGAATCATGAATCATGAATCATGAATCATACATTTTGAATTGAATCATGAATCATGAATCATGAATTATGAATTGAATCATGAATCATGAATCATGAATCATGAATCGTGAATCATAAATTGATTCATGAATCATGAATCATGAATCATGAATTGAGTCATGAATCATGAATCATGAATCGAATCAAGAATCAAGAATCATGAAACGAATCATGAATCATGAATTGAATCATGAATCATGAATCATGAATTGAATCATAAATCATGAATCTAATCATGAATCATGAATCATAAATCATGAATTGAATAATGAATCATGAATCATGAATTGAATCATGAATCATGAATCATGAATCAAGAATCATGAATTGAATCATGAATCATGAATTGAATCAGGATTCGAATCATGAATTGAATCATGAATCATGAATTGAATCATGAATCATGAATTAGGAATCATGAATTGAATCATGAATCATGAATTAAATCATGAATCATGAATCATGAATCATGAATTATGAATTGAATCATGAATCATGAATCATGAATCGAATCATGAATCATGAATTAAATCATGTATCATGAATTGAATCATGAATCATGAATTGAATCATGAATTGAATCATGAATCATGAATCATGAATTAAATCATGAATCATGAATCATGAATTGAATCATGAATCATGAATCGAATCATGAATCATGAATTGAATCATGAATCGAATCATGAATCATGAATAATGAATTGAATCATGAATCATGAATCGAATCAAGAATCATGAATCGAATCATGAATCTTGAATTATGAATTGAATAATGAATCATAAATCATGAATCATGAATTGAATCATGAATCATGAATCGAATCATGAATCATGAGTCAAGAATCATGAATCGAATCATGAATCATGAATCATGAATTATGAATTGAATCATGAATCATGAATCATGAATCATGAATCATGAATTGAATTATGAATCATGAATCATGAATCGAATCATGAATCATGAATTAAATCATGAATCATGAAACGAATCATGAATCATGAATTGAATCATGAATCATGAATCATGAATTAAATCATGAATCATGAATCATGAATCATGAATCTAATCATGAATCATGAATCATGAATCATGAATCGTGAATTGAATAATGAATCATGAATCATGAATTGAATCATGAATCATGAATCATGAATCATGAATCATGAATTAAATCATGAATCATGAATCATGAATCGAATCATGAATCATGAATTAAATCATGAATCATGAATTAAATCATGAATCATGAATTGAATCATGAATTGAATCATGAACCATGAATCATGAATTAAATCATGAATCATGAATCATGAATTAAATCATGAATCATGAATTAAATCATGAATCATGAATTAAATCATGAATGATGAATTGAATCATGAATTGAATCATGAACCATGAATCATGAATTAAATCATGAATCATGAATCATGAATTGAATCATGAATCATGAATAGAATCATAAATCATGAATTGAATCATGAATCGAATCATGAATCATGAATAATGAATTGAATCATGAATCATGAATCGAATCATGAATCATGAATCGAATCATGAATCTTGAATTATGAATTAAATAATGAATCATAATTCATGAATTGAATCATGAATCATGAATCGAATCATGAATCATGAGTCAAGAATCATGAATCGAATCATGAATCATGAATCATGAATTATGAATTGAATCATGAACCATGAATCATGAATCATGAATCATGAATCATGAATCATGAATCATGAATCATGAATTGAATCATGAATCATGAATTGAATCATGAATCATGAATCATGAATTGAATCATGAATCATAAATCATGAATTGAATCATGAATCATGAATCATGAATCATGAATTGAATCATGAATCATGAATCATGAATTGAATCATTAATCATGAATCATGAATTGAATCATGAATCATGAATCTAATCATGAATCATGAATCATGAATCATGAATCATGAATTGAATAATGAATCATGAATCATGAATTGAATCATGAATCATGAATCATAATTCATGAATCATGAATTGAATCATGAATCATGAATTGAATCAGGATTCGAATCATGAATTGAATCATGAATCATGAATTGAATCATGAATCATGAATTAGGAATCATGAATTGAATCATGAATCATGAATTGAATCATGAATCATGAATCATGAATAATGAATTGAATCATGAATCATGAATCATGATTTGAATCATGAATCATGAATTGAATCATGAATCATGAATCATGAATTGAATCATGAATCATGAATCATGAATCATGAATCTAATCATGAATCATGAATCATGAATCATGAATCATGAATTGAATAATGAATCATGAATCATGAATTGAATCATGAATCATGAATCATAATTCATGAATCATGAATTGAATCATGAATCATGAATCATGAATTGAATCAGGATTCGAATCATGAATTGAATCATGAATCATGAATTGAATCATGAATCATGAATTAGGAATCATGAATTGAATCATGAATCATGAATTGAATCATGAATCATGAATCATGAATCATGAATTGAATCATGAATCATGAATCATGAATCGAATCATGAAACATGAATTAAATCATGAATCATGAATCGAATCATGAATCATGAATTGAATCATGAATCATGAATCATGAATTAAATCATGAATCATGAATCATGAATCATGAATCTAATCATGAATCATGAATCATGAATCGTGAATTGAATAATGAATCATGAATCATGAATCATGAATCATGAATCATGAATTGAATCATGAATCATGAATCATGAATTAGGAATCATGAATTGAATCATGAATCATGAATCATGAATTAGGAATCATGAATTGAATCATGAATCATGAATTGAATCATGAATCATGAAACGAATCATGAATCATGAATTGAATCATGAATCATGAATCATGAATTAAATCATGAATCATGAATCATGAATCATGAATCATGAATCATGAATCTAATCATGAATCATGAATCATGAATCGTGAATTGAATAATGAATCATGAATCATGAATCATGAATCATGAATCATGAATCATGAATCATGAATTGAATCATGAATCATGAATCATGAATTGAATAATGAATCATGAATCATGAATTGAATCATGAATCATGAATCATGAATCATGAATTGAATCATGAATCATGAATCATGAATTGAATCAGGATTCGAATCATGAATTGAATCATGAATCATGAATTGAATCATTAATCATGAATTAGGAATCATGAATTGAATCATGAATCATGAATTGAATTATGAATCATGAATCATGAATCATGAATTAAATCATGAATTATGAATCATGAATCATGAATCGAATCATGAATCATAAATTAAATCATGAATCATGAATTGAATCATGAATCAAGAATTGAATCATGAATCATGAATCATGAATTAAATCATGAATCATGAATCATGAATTGAATCATGAATCATGAATTGAATCATGAATCATGAATTGAATCATGAATCGAATCATGAATCAAGGATAATGAATTGAATCATGAATCATGAATCGAATCATGAATCATGAATCGAATCATGAATCTTGAATTATGAATTGAATAATGAATCATGAATCATGAATCATGAATTGAATCATGAATCATGAATCAAATCATGAATCATGAGTCAAGAATCATGAATCGAATCATGAATCATGAATCATGAATTATGAATTGAATCATGAATCATGAATCATGAATCATGAATCATGAATTGAATCATGAATCATGAATCATGAATCGAATCATGAATCATGAGTCAAGAATCATGAATCGAATCATGAATCATGAATCATGAATTATGAATTGAATCATGAATCATGAATTGAATCATGAATCATGAATCATGAATCATGAATTGAATCATGAATCATGAATCATGAATCGAATCATGAATCATGAATTGAATCATGAATCATGAATCATGAATCGAATCATGAATCATGAATCATGAATCATGAATTGAATCATGAATCATGAATTGAATCATGAATCATGAATTTAATCATGAATCATGAATCATGAATCTAATCATGAATCATGAATCTTGAATTATGAATCATGAATTGAATAATGAATCATGAATCATGAATTGAATCATGAATCATGAATCATGAATCATAATTCATGAATCATGAATCATAATTCATGAATCATGAATCATGAATCATGAATTGAATCATGAATCATGAATTGAATCATGAATCATGAATTAGGAATCATGAATCATGAATCATGAATCATGAATCATGAATTAAATCATGAATCATGAATCATGAATCATGAATCATGAATTGAATTATGAATCATGAATCATGAATCGAATCATGAATCATGAATTAAATCATGAATCATGAATTGAATCATGAATCATGAATTGAATCATGAATCATGAATCGAATCATGAATCATGAATTAAATCATGAATCATGAAACGAATCATGAATCATGAATTGAATCATGAATCATGAATCATGAATTAAATCATGAATCATGAATCATGAATCATGAATCTAATCATGAATCATGAATCATGAATCATGAATCGTGAATTGAATAATGAATCATGAATCATGAATTGAATCATGAATCATGAATCATGAATCATGAATCATGAATTAAATCATGAATCATGAATCATGAATCGAATCATGAATCATGAATCGAATCATGAATCATGAATTA
The DNA here is from genome assembly GCA_036250195.1 of Mixophyes australis. Taxonomy (NCBI): domain Eukaryota; kingdom Metazoa; phylum Chordata; class Amphibia; order Anura; family Limnodynastidae; genus Mixophyes; species Mixophyes australis. The sequence continues at coordinate 1,243,043 of JAVHZZ010000022.1, read as the reverse complement.
AATCATGAATCATGAATTAAATCATGAATGATGAATTGAATCATGAATTGAATCATGAACCATGAATCATGAATAAAATCATGAATCATGAATCATGAATTGAATCATGAATCATGAATCATGAATCGAATCATGAATCATGAATTAAATCATGAATCATGAATTAAATCATGAATGATGAATTGAATCATGAATTGAATCATGAACCATGAATCATGAATTAAATCATGAATCGAATCATGAATCATGAATCATGAATCATGAATCATGAATTGAATCATGAATCGAATCATGAATCATGAATAATGAATTGAATCATGAATCATGAATCGAATCATGAATCATGAATCGAATCATGAATCTTGAATTATGAATTAAATAATGAATCATGAATCATGAATTGAATCATGAATCATGAATCGAATCATGAATCATGAGTTAAGAATCATGAATCGAATCATGAATCATGAATCATGAATCATGAATCATGAATTATGAATTGAATCATGAATCATGAATCATGAATCATGAATCATGAATCATGAATCATGAATCGAATCATGAATCATGAATCGAATCATGAATCATGAGTCAAGAATCATGAATCGAATCATGAATCATGAATCATGAATTATGAATTGAATCATGAATCATGAATCATGAATCATGAATCATGAATTGAATCATGAATCATGAATCATGAATTGAATCATGAATCATGAATCGAATCATGAATCATGAATCAAGAATCATGAATCGAATCATGAATCATGAATTGAATCATGAATCATGAATCATGAATTGAATCATGAATCATGAATCATGAATCGAATCATGAATCATGAATCATGAATCATGAATCATGAATTGAATCATGAATCATGAATCATGAATTGAATCATGAATCATGAATCATGAATTGAATCATGAATCATGAATCATGAATCATGAATCTAATCATGAATCATGAATCATGAATCATGAATCATGAATTGAATCATGAATCATGAATTGAATCATGAATCATGAATTGAATCATGAATCATGAATCATAATTCATGAATCATGAATTGAATCATGAATCATGAATCATGAATTGAATCAGGATTCGAATCATGAATTGAATCATGAATCATGAATTGAATCATGAATCATGAATTAGGAATCATGAATTGAATCATGAATGATGAATTGAATCATGAATCATGAATCATGAATCATGAATCATGAATTGAATCATGAATCATGAATCATGAATCGAATCATGAATCATGAATTAAATCATTAATCATGAATTAAATCATGAATCATGAATTGAATCATGAATTGAATCATGAATCATGAATCATGAATTAAATCATGAATCATGAATCATGAATTGAATCATGAATCATGAATAGAATCATGAATCATGAATCATGAATCGAATCATGAATCATGAATAATGAATTGAATCATGAATCATGAATCGAATCATGAATCATGAATCGAATCATGAATCTTGAATTATGAATTGAATAATGAATCATGAATCATGAATCATGAATCATGAATTGAATCATGAATCATGAATCGAATCATGAATCATGAATCATGAATTATGAACTGAATCATGAATCATGAATCATGAATCATGAATCGAATCATGAATCATGAGTCAAGAATCATGAATCTAATCATGAATCATGAATCATGAATTATGAATTGAATCATGAATCATGAATCATGAATCATGAATTGAATCATGAATCATGAATCATGAATCATGAATTGAATCATGAATCATGAATCATGAATCGATTCATGAATCATGAATCAAGAATCATGAATCGAATCATAAATCATGAATTGAATCATGAATCATGAATCATGAATTGAATCATGAATCATGAATTGAATCATGAATCATGAATCATGAATCATGAATCTAATCATGAATCATGAATCATGAATCATGAATCATACATTTTGAATTGAATCATGAATCATGAATCATGAATTATGAATTGAATCATGAATCATGAATCATGAATCATGAATCGTGAATCATAAATTGATTCATGAATCATGAATCATGAATCATGAATTGAGTCATGAATCATGAATCATGAATCGAATCATGAATCAAGAATTATGAAACGAATCATGAATCATGAATTGAATCATGAATCATGAATCATGAATTGAATCATAAATCATGAATCTAATCATGAATCATGAATCATAAATCATGAATTGAATAATGAATCATGAATCATGAATTGAATCATGAATCATGAATCATGAATCAAGAATCATGAATTGAATCATGAATCATGAATTGAATCAGGATTCCAATCATGAATTGAATCATGAATCATGAATTGAATCATGAATCATGAATTAGGAATCATGAATTGAATCATGAATCATGAATTAAATCATGAATCATGAATCATGAATCATGAATCATGAATTGAATCATGAATCATGAATCATGAATCGAATCATGAATCATGAATTAAATCATGTATCATGAATTGAATCATGAATCATGAATTGAATCATGAATTGAATCATGAATCATGAATCATGAATTAAATCATGAATCATGAATCATGAATTGAATCATGAATCATGAATCGAATCATGAATCATGAATTGAATCATGAATCGAATCATGAATCATGAATAATGAATTGAATCATGAATCATAAATCGAATCAAGAATCATGAATCGAATCATGAATCTTGAATTATGAATTGAATAATGAATCATAAATCATGAATCATGAATTGAATCATGAATCATGAATCGAATCATGAATCATGAGTCAAGAATCATGAATCGAATCATGAATCATGAATCATGAATTATGAATTGAATCATGAATCATGAATCATGAATCATGAATCATGAATTGAATTATGAATCATGAATCATGAATCGAATCATGAATCATGAATTAAATCATGAATCATGAAACGAATCATGAATCATGAATTGAATCATGAATCATGAATCATGAATTAAATCATGAATCATGAATCATGAATCATGAATCTAATCATGAATCATGAATCATGAATCATGAATCGTGAATTGAATAATGAATCATGAATCATGAATTGAATCATGAATCATGAATCATGAATCATGAATCATGAATTAAATCATGAATCATGAATCATGAATCGAATCATGAATCATGAATTAAATCATGAATCATGAATTAAATCATGAATCATGAATTGAATCATGAATTGAATCATGAACCATGAATCATGAATTAAATCATGAATCATGAATCATGAATTAAATCATGAATCATGAATTAAATCATGAATCATGAATTAAATCATGAATGATGAATTGAATCATGAATTGAATCATGAACCATGAATCATGAATTAAATCATGAATCATGAATCATGAATTGAATCATGAATCATGAATCGAATCATAAATCATGAATTGAATCATGAATCGAATCATGAATCATGAATAATGAATTGAATCATGAATCATGAATCGAATCATGAATCATGAATCGAATCATGAATCTTGAATTATGAATTAAATAATGAATCATAATTCATGAATTGAATCATGAATCATGAATCGAATCATGAATCATGAGTCAAGAATCATGAATCGAATCATGAATCATGAATCATGAATTATGAATTGAATCATGAACCATGAATCATGAATCATGAATCATGAATCATGAATCATGAATCATGAATCATGAATTGAATCATGAATCATGAATTGAATCATGAATCATGAATCATGAATTGAATCATGAATCATAAATCATGAATTGAATCATGAATCATGAATCATGAATCATGAATTGAATCATGAATCATGAATCATGAATTGAATCATTAATCATGAATCATGAATTGAATCATGAATCATGAATCTAATCATGAATCATGAATCATGAATCATGAATCATGAATTGAATAATGAATCATGAATCATGAATTGAATCATGAATCATGAATCATAATTCATGAATCATGAATTGAATCATGAATCATGAATTGAATCAGGATTCGAATCATGAATTGAATCATGAATCATGAATTGAATCATGAATCATGAATTAGGAATCATGAATTGAATCATGAATCATGAATTGAATCAAGAATCATGAATCATGAATAATGAATTGAATCATGAATCAGGAATCATGAATCGAATCATGAATCATGAATTAAATCATGAATCATGAATTGAATCATGAATAATGAATTGAATCATGAATTGAATCCTGAATCATGAATCATGAATTAAATCATGAATCATGAATTGAATCATGAATCATGAATCGAATCATGAATCATGAATTGAATCATGAAACGAATCATGAATCATGAATAATGAATTGAATCATGAATCATGAATCGAATCATGAATCATGAATCGAATCATGAATCTTGAATTATGAATTGAATAATGAATCATGAATCATGAATCATGAATTGAATCATGAATCATGAATCGAATCATGAATCATGAGTCAAGAATCATGAATCGAATCATGAATCATGAATCATGAATCATGAATCATGAATTGAATCATGAATCATGAATCATGAATTGAATCATGAATCATGAATCATGAATTGAATCATGAATCATGAATCATGAATCATGAATCTAATCATGAATCATGAATCATGAATCATGAATCATGAATTGAATCATGAATCATGAATTGAATCATGAATCATGAATTGAATCATGAATCATGAATCATGAATTGAATCAGGATTCGAATCATGAATTGAATCATGAATCATGAATTGAATCATGAATCATGAATTAGGAATCATGAATTGAATCATGAATCATGAATTGAATCATGAATCATGAATCATGAATCATGAATCATGAATTGAATCATGAATCATGAATCATGAATCGAATCATGAATCATGAATTAAATCATGAATCATGAATTAAATCATGAATCATGAATTGAATCATGAATTGAATCATGAATCATGAATCATGAATTAAATCATGAATCATGAATCATGAATTGAATCATGAATCATGAATCGAATCATGAATCATGAATCATGAATCGAATCATGAATCATGAATAATGAATTGAATCATGAATCATGAATCGAATCATGAATCATGAATCGAATCATGAATCTTGAATTATGAATTGAATAATGAATCATGAATCATGAATCATGAATTGAATCATGAATCATGAATCGAATCATGAATCATGAATTATGAATTGAATCATGAATCATGAATCATGAATCATGAATCGAATCATGAATCATGAGTCAAGAATCATGAATCTAATCATGAATCATGAATCATGAATTATGAATTGAATCATGAATCATGAATCATGAATCATGAATCATGAATTGAATCATGAATCATGAATCATGAATCATGAATTGAATCATGAATCATGAATCATGAATCGATTCATGAATCATGAATCAAGAATCATGAATCAAATCATAAATCATGAATTGAATCATAAATCATGAATCATGAATTGAATCATGAATCATGAATCATGAATTGAATCATGAATCATGAATCATGAATCATGAATCTAATCATGAATCATGAATCATGAATCATACATTTTGAATTGAATCATGAATCATGAATCATGAATTATGAATTGAATCATGAATCATGAATCATGAATCATGAATCATGAATCGTGAATCATAAATTGAATCATGAATCATGAATCATGAATCGTGAATCATGAATTGAATCATGAATCATGAATCATGAATCGAATCATGAATCAAGAATCATGAAACGAATCATGAATCATGAATTGAATCATGAATCATGAATCATGAATTGAATCATAAATCATGAATCATGAATCATGAATCTAATCATGAATCATGAATCATGAATCATGAATTGAATAATGAATCATGAATCATGAATTGAATCATGAATCATGAATCATGAATCATGAATCATGAATTGAATCATGAATCATGAATTGAATCAGGATTCGAATCATGAATTAAATCATGAATCATGAATTGAATCATGAATCATGAATTAGGAATCATGAATTGAATCATGAATCATGAATTAAATCATGAATCATGAATCATGAATCATGAATCATGAATTGAATCATGAATCATGAATCATGAATCGAATCATGAATCATGAATTAAATCATGAATCATGAATTGAATCATGAATCATGAATTGAATCATGAATTGAATCATGAATCATGAATCATGAATTAAATCATGAATCATGAATCATGAATTGAATCATGAATCATGAATCATGAATTGAATCATGAATCATGAATCATGAATTGAATCATGAATCATGAATCATGAATCATGAATCTAATCATGAATCATGAATCATGAATCATGAATCATGAATTGAATCATGAATCATGAATTGAATCATGAATCATGAATTGAATCATGAATCATGAATCATAATTCATGAATCATGAATTGAATCATGAATCATGAATCATGAATTGAATCAGGATTCGAATCATGAATTGAATCATGAATCATGAATTGAATCATGAATCATGAATTAGGAATCATGAATTGAATCATGAATCATGAATTGAATCATGAATCATGAATCATGAATCGAATCATGAATCATGAATTAAATCATGAATCATGAATTAAATCATGAATCATGAATTGAATCATGAATTGAATCATGAATCATGAATCATGAATTAAATCATGAATCATGAATCATGAATTGAATCATGAATCATGAATCGAATCATGAATCATGAATCATGAATCGAATCATGAATCATGAATAATGAATTGAATCATGAATCATGAATCGAATCATGAATCATGAATCGAATCATGAATCTTGAATTATGAATTGAATAATGAATCATGAATCATGAATCATGAATTGAATCATGAATCATGAATCGAATCATGAATCATGAATTATGAATTGAATCATGAATCATGAATCATGAATCATGAATCGAATCATGAATCATGAGTCAAGAATCATGAATCATGAGTCAAGAATCATGAATCTAATCATGAATCATGAATCATGAATTATGAATTGAATCATGAATCATGAATCATGAATCATGAATCATGAATTGAATCATGAATCATGAATCATGAATCATGAATTGAATCATGAATCATGAATCATGAATCGATTCATGAATCATGAATCAAGAATCATGAATTGAATCATAAATCATGAATTGAATCATGAATCATGAATCATGAATTGAATCATGAATCATGAATCATGAATTGAATCATGAATCATGAATCATGAATCATGAATCTAATCATGAATCATGAATCATGAATCATGAATCATACATTTTGAATTGAATCATGAATCATGAATCATGAATTATGAATTGAATCATGAATCATGAATCATGAATCATGAATCGTGAATCATAAATTGAATCATGAATCATGAATCATGAATCATGAATTGAATCATGAATCATGAATCATGAATCGAATCATGAATCAAGAATCATGAAACGAATCATGAATCATGAATTGAATCATGAATCATGAATCATGAATTCAATCATAAATCATGAATCATGAATCATGAATCTAATCATGAATCATGAATCATGAATCATGAATTGATTAATGAATCATGAATCATGAATTGAATCATGAATCATGAATCATGAATCATGAATCATGAATTGAATCATGAATCATGAATTGAATCAGGATTCGAATCATGAATTGAATCATGAATCATGAATTGAATCATGAATCATGAATTAGGAATCATGAATTGAATCATGAATCATGAATTAAATCATGAATCATGAATCATGAATCATGAATTGAATCATGAATCATGAATCATGAATCGAATCATGAATCATGAATTAAATCATGAATCATGAATTGAATCATGAATCATGAATTGAATCATGAATTGAATCATGAATCATGAATCATGAATTAAATCATGAATCATGAATCATGAATTGAATCATGAATCATGAATCGAATCATGAATCTTGAATTGAATCATGAATCGAATCATGAATCATGAATAATGAATTGAATCATGAATCGAATCAAGAATCATGAATCGAATCATGAATCTTGAATTATGAATTGAATAATGAATCATGAATCATGAATCATGAATTGAATCATGAATCATGAATCGAATCATGAATCATGAGTCAAGAATCATGAATCGAATCATGAATCATGAATCATGAATTATGAATTGAATCATGAATCATGAATCATGAATCATGAATCATGAATTGAATCATGAATCATGAATCATGAATCATGAATCATGAATCGTAACATGAATCATGAGTCAAGAATCATGAACCATGAATCATGAATCATGAATCATGAATTATGAATTGAATCATGAAAAAAGAATCATGAATCATGAATCATGAATTGAATCATGAATCATGAATCATGAATCATGAATTGAATCATGAATCATGAATCATGAATCGAATCATGAATCATGAATCATGAATCATGAATCATGAATCATGAATCATGAATTGAATCATGAATCATGAATCATGAATTGAATCATGAATCATGAATTGAATCATGAATCATGAATCATGAATCGAATCATGAATCATGAATCATGAATCATGAATCATGAATTGAATCATGAATCATGAATCATGAATTGAATCATGAATCATGAATCATGAATTGAATCATGAATCATGAATCATGAATTAAATCATGAATCAAGAATCATGAATCGAATCATAAATCATGAATTGAATCATGAATCATGAATTGAATCATGAATCATGAATCATGAATTGAATCATGAATCATGAATCATGAATTATGAATCTAATCATGAATCATGAATCATGAATCATGAATCATACATTTTGAATTGAATCATGAATCATAAATCATGAATTATGAATTGAATCATGAATCATGAATCATGAATCATGAATCATGAATCATGAATCGTGAATCATGAATTGAATCATGAATCATGAATCATGAATCATGAATTATGAATCATGAATTGAACCATGAATCATGAATCATGAATCGAATCATGAATCAAGAATCATGAAACGAATCATGAATCATGAATTGAATCATGAATCATGAATTGAATCATGAATCATGAATCATGAATTGAATCATGAATCATGAATCATGAATTGAATCATGAATCATGAATCATGAATTATGAATTGAATCATGAATCATGAATTGAATCATGAATCATGAATCATGAATTATGAATTGAATCATGAATCATGAATCATGAATCATGAATCATGAATTGAATCATGAATCATGAATCATGAATAAATCATGAATCATGAGTCAAGAATCATGAATCGAATCATGAATCATGAATCATAAATTATGAATTGATTCATGAATCATGAATCATAAATCATGAATTGAATCATGAATCATGAATCAAGAATCATGAATCGAATCATGAATCATGAATTGAATCATGAATCATGAATCATGAATTGAATCATGAATCATGAATCATGAATCATGAATCATGAATTGAATCATGAATCATGAATCATGAATTGAATCATGAATCATGAATCATGAATCATGAATCATGAATTGAATCATGAATCATGAATCATGAATTGAATCATGAATCATGAATCATGAATCGAATCATGAATCATGAATCATGAATCATGAATTGAATCATGAATCAAGAATCATGAATTGAATCATGAATCATGAATCATGAATCATGAATCATGAATCATGAATTGAATCATGAATCATGAATCGAATCATGAATCATGAATCAAGAATTATGAAACGAATCATGAATCATGAATTGAATCATGAATCATGAATCATGAATTGAATCATGAATCATGAATCATGAATCATGAATCTAATCATGAATCATGAATCATGAATCATGAATCATGAATTGAATAATGAATCATGAATCATGAATTGAATCATGAATCATGAATCATGAATCATGAATTGAATCATGAATCATGAATCATGAATTGAATCAGGATTCGAATCATGAATTGAATCATGAATCCTGAATTGAATCATGAATTAGGAATCATGAATTGAATCATGAATCATGAATTGAATCATGAATCATGAATCATGAATAATGAATTGAATCATGAATCATGAATCATGAATCGAATCATGAATCATGAATTAAATCATGAATCATGAATTGAATCATGAATTATGAATTGAATCATGAATTGAATCATGAATCATGAATCATAAATTAAATCATGAATCATGAATCATGAATTGAATCATGAATCATGAATCGAATCATAAATCATGAATTGAATCATGAATCGAATCATGAATCATGAATAATGAATTGAATCATGAATCATGAATCATGAATCATGAATTGAATAATGAATCATGAATCATGAATTGAATCATGAATCATGAATCATAATTCATGAATCATGAATTGAATCATGAATCATGAATCATGAATTCAATCAGGATTCGAATCATGAATTGAATCATGAATCATGAATTGAGTCATGAATCATGAATTAGGAATTATGAATTGAATCATGAATCATGAATTGAATCATGAATCATGAATCATGAATCATGAATTGAATCATGAATCATGAATCATGAATTGAATCATGAATCATGAATTAAATCATGAATCATGAATCGAATCATGAATCATGAATTGAATCATGAATCATGAATCATGAATTAAATCATGAATCATGAATCATGAATCATGAATCTAATCATGAATCATAAATCATGAATCGTGAATTGAATAATGAATCATGAATCATGAATCCTGAATCATGAATCATGAATCATGAATCATGAATTGAATCATGAATCATGAATTGAATCATGAATCATGAATTAGGAATCATGAATTGAATCATGAATCATGAATCATGAATTGAATCATGAATCATGAATCATGAATCATGAATCTAATCATGAATCATGAATCATGAATCATGAATCGTGAATTGAATAATGAATCATGGATCATGAATTGAATCATGAATCATGAATCATGAATCATGAATCATGAATCATGAATCATGAATTGAATCATGAATCATGAATTGAATAATGAATCATGAATCATGAATTGAATCATGAATCATGAATCATGAATCATGAATCATGAATTGAATCATGAATCATGAATTGAATCAGGATTCGAATCATGAATTGAATCATGAATCATGAATTGAATCATGAATCATGAATTAGGAATCATGAATTGAATCATGAATCATGAATTGAATCATGAATCATGAATCATGAATCATGAATTGAATCATGAATCATGAATTGAATCAGGATTCGAATCATGAATTGAATCATGAATCATGAATTGAATCATGAATCATGAATTAGGAATCATGAATTGAATCATGAATCATGAATCATGAATCATGAATCATGAATCATGAATCATGAATTGAATCATGAATTATGAATCGAATCATGAGTCATGAAACATTAATTGAATCATGAATCATGAATCATGAATCATGAATTAAATCATGAATCATGAATTGAATCATAAATCATGAATCATGAATCGAATAATGAATCATGAATCATGAATTGAATCATGAATCATGAATCATGAATTGAATCATGAATCATGAATCATGAATCATGAATTGAATCATGAATCATGAATCGAATCATAAATCATGAATTATGAATCATGAATTGAATAATGAATCATGAATCGAATCATGAATCATGAATTGAATCATGAATCGAAACATGAATCATGAATTATGAATTGAATCATGAATCATGAATCGAATCATGAATCTTGAATCATGAATTGAATCATGAATCATGAATTGAATCATGAATCATGAATTGAATCATGAATCATGAATCATGAATCGAATCATGAATCATGAATCAAGAATCATGAATCGAATCATGAATCATGAATTGAATCATGAATCATGAATTATGAATTGAATCATGAATCATGAATCATGATTAATGAATTATGAATCATGAATTATGAATTGAATCATGAATCATGAATCATGAATCACGAATAATGAATTGAATCATGAATCATGAATCGAATCATGAATCATGAATCAATAATCTTGAATCGAATCATGAATCATGAAATGAATCATAAATCATGAATCATGATTTAAATCCAGAATCATAAATTGAATCATAAATTGAATCATGAATCATGAATCATTAATTGAATCATGAATCATGAATCATAAATTGAATCATGAATCATGAATCATGAATCGAATCATGAATCGTGAATTGAATCATTAATCATGAATCATGAATTGAATCATGAATCATGAATCATGAATTGAATCATGAATCATGAATCATGAATCATGAATCATGAATCGAATCATGAATCATGAATTAAATCATGAATCATGAATTGAATCATGAATCATGAATTGAATCATGAATTAAATCATGAATCATGAATAATGAATTAAATCATGAATCATGAATCATGAATTGAATCATGAATCATGAATCATGAATCGAATCATGAATCATGAATTAAATCTTGAATCATGAATTGAATCATGAATCATGAATTGAATCATGAATTAAATCATGAATCATGAATAATGAATTAAATCATGAATCATGAATTGAATCATGAATCATGAATCGAATCATGAATCATGAATTGAATCATGAAACGAATCATGAATCATGAATAATGAATTGAATCATGAATCATGAATCGAATCATGAATCATAATTCGAATCATGAATCATGAATCGAATCATGAATCTTGAATTATGAATTGAATAATGAATCATGAATCATGAATCATGAATTGAATCATGAATCATGAATCGAATCATGAATCATGAGTCAAGAATCATGAATCGAATCATGAATCATGAGTCAAGAATCATGAATCGAATCATGAATCATGAATCATGAATTGAATCATGAATCATGAATCATGAATCGAATCATGAATCATGATTCAAGAATCATGAATCGAATCATGAATCATGAATCATGAATTATGAATTGAATCATGAATCATGAATCATGAATCATGAATTGAATCATGAATCATGAATCATGAATCGAATCATGAATCATGAATCAAGAATCATGAATCGAATCATGAATCAAGAATCATGAATCAAGAATCATGAATCGAATCATGAATCAAGAATCATGAATCGAATCATGAATCATGAATTGAATCATGAATCATGAATCATGAATCATGAATCATGAATTGAATCATGAATCATGAATCATGAATTGAATCATGAATCATGAATCATGAATCATGAATCGAATCATGAATCATGAATCATGAATCATGAATTGAATAATGAATCATGAATCATGAATTGAATCATGAATCATGAATTGAATCATAAATCATGAATCATGAATTGAATCAGGATTCGAATCATGAATTGAATCATGAATCATGAATTGAATCATGAATCATGAATTAGGAATCATGAATTGAATCATGAATCATGAATTGAATCATGAATCATGAATCATGAATCATGATTCATGAATTGAATCATGAATCATGAATCATAAATCGAATCATGAATCATGAATTAAATCATGAATCATGAATTGAATCATGAATCATGAATTGAATCATGAATTGAATCATGAATCATGAATCATGAATTAAATCATGAATCATGAATCATGAAATGAATCATGAATCATGAATCGAATCATGAATCATGAATCGAATCATGAATCATGAATAATGAATTGAATCATGAATCATGAATCGAATCATAAATCATGAATCGAATCATGAATCTTGAATTATGAATTGAATAATGAATCATGAATCATGAATCATGAATTGAATCATGAATCATGAATCATGAATCATGAATCGAATCATGAATCATGAGTCAAGAATCATGAATTGAATCATGAATCATGAATCATGAATCGAATCATGAATCATGAATCATGAATTATGAATTGAATCATGAATCATGAATCATGAATCATGAATTGAATCATGAATCATGAATCATGAATCGAATCATGAATGATGAGTCAAGAATCATGAATCGAATCATGAATCATGAATTATGAATTGAATCATGAATCATGAATCATGAATCATGAATTGAATCATGAATCATGAATCATGAATCATGAATTGAATCATGAATCATGAATCATGATTTGAATCATGAATGATGAATTGAATCATGAATCATGAATCATTAATTGAATCATGAATCATGAATCATGAATCGAATCATGAATCATGAATCATGAATCATGAATTGAATCATTAATCATGAATCATGAATTGAATCATGAATCATGAATCATGAATTGAATCATGAATCATGAATTGAATCATGAATCATGAATCATGAATCACGAATCGAAACATGAATCATGAATCGAGAATCATGAATCGAATCATGAATCATGAATTATGAATTGAATCATGAATCATTATTCATGAATCATGAATCATGAATTGAATCATGAATCATGAATCATGAATCATGAATCGAATCATGAATCGAATCATGAATTATGAGTCAAGAATCATGAATCGAATCATGAATCATGAATTATGAATTGAATCATGAATCATGAATCATGAATCATGAAACATGAATTGAATCATGAATCATGAATCATGAATCATGAATTGAATCATGAATCATGAATCATGAATCGAATCATGAATCAAGATTCATGAATCGAATCAGGAATCATGAATTGAATCATGAATCATGAATCATGAATTGAATCATGAATCATGAATCATGAATCGAATCATGAATCATGAATCATGAATCATGAATCATGAATTGAATCATTAATCATGAATCATGAATTGAATCATGAATCATAAATCATGAATTGAATCATGAATCATGAATTGAATCATGAATCATGAATCACGAATCGAAACATGAATCATGAATCATGAATCATGAATTGAATCATGAATCATGAATCATGAATTGAATCATGAATCATAAATCATGAATTGAATCATGAATCATGAATCATGAATTATGAATTGAATCATGAATCATGAATCATGAATTGAATCATGAATCATGAATCATGAATCATGAATCGAATCATGAATCATGAGTCAAGAATCATGAATTGAATCATGAATCATGAATCATGAATCGAATCATGAATGATGAGTCAAGAATCATGAATCGAATCATGAATCATGAATCATGAATTATGAATTGAATCATGAATCATGAATCATGAATCATAAATTGAATCATGAATCATGAATCATGAATCGAATCATGAATGATGAGTCAAGAATCATGAATCGAATCATGAATCATGAATCATGAATCATGAATTGAATCATGAATCATGAATCATGAATCATGAATTGAATCATGAATCATGAATCATGAATCGAATCATGAATGATGAATTGAATCATGAATCATGAATTGAATCATGAATCATGAATCATGAATCGAATCATGAATCATGAATCATGAATCATGAATTGAATCATTAATCATGAATCATGAATTGAATCATGAATCATGAATCATGAATTGAATCATGAATCATGAATTGAATCATGAATCATGAATCATGAATCACGAATCGAAACATGAATCATGAATCGAGAATCATGAATCGAATCATGAATCATGAATTATGAATTGAATCATGAATCATTATTCATGAATCATGAATCATGAATTGAATCATGAATCATGAATCATGAATCGAATCATGAATCGAATCATGAATTATGAGTCAAGAATCATGAATCGAATCATAAATCATGAATCATGAATTATGAATTGAATCATGAATCATGAATCATGAATCATGAATCATGAATTGAATCATGAATCATGAATCATGAATCATGAATTGAATCATGAATCATGAATCATGAATCGAATCATGAATCATGAATCAAGATTCATGAATCGAATCAGGAATCATGAATTGAATCATGAATCATGAATCATGAATTGAATCATGAATCATGAATCATGAATCGAATCATGAATCATGAATCATGAATCATGAATTGAATCATTAATCATGAATCATGAATTGAATCATGAATCATAAATCATGAATTGAATCATGAATCATAAATTGAATCATGAATCATGAATCATGAATCACGAATCGAAACATGAATCATGAATCATGAATCATGAATTGAATCATGAATCATGAATCATGAATTGAATCATGAATCATAAATCATGAATTGAATCATGAATCATGAATCATGAATTATGAATTGAATCATGAATCATGAATCATGAATTGAATCATGAATCATGAATCATGAATCATGAATTGAATCATGAATCATGAATCATGAATTGAATCATGAATCATGAATCAAAAATCATGAAACGAATCATGAATCATGAATTGAATCATGAATCATGAATTGAATCATGAATCATGAATCGAATCATGAATCATGAATTGAATCATGAATCATGAATTGAATCATGAATCATGAATCATGAATTGAATCATGAAATGAATCATGAATCATGAATCATGGATTCAATCATGAATCATGAAATGAATCACGAATCATGAGTCATGAATCGAATCATGAATCATGAATTGAATCATGAATCATGAATTATGAATCGAATCATGAGTCATGAAACATTAATTGAATCATGAATCATGAATCATGAATCATGAATTAAATTATGAATCATGAATCATGAATTGAATCATAAATCATGAATCATGAATCGAATAATGAATCATGAATCATGAATTGAATCATGAATCATGAATCATGAATTGAATCATGAATCATGAATCATGAATCTTGAATTGAATCATGAATCATGAATCAAATCATAAATCATGAATTATGAATCATGAATTGAATAATGAATCATGAATCGAATCATGAATCATGAATTGAATCATGAATCGAAACATGAATCATGAATTATGAATTGAATCATGAATCATGAATCGAATCATGACTCTTGAATCATGAATTGAATCATGAATCATGAATTGAATCATGAATCATGAATCGAATCATGAATCAAGAATCATGAATCGAATCATGAATCATGAATTGAATCATGAATCATGAATTATGAATTGAATCATGAATCATGAATCATGAATCATGAATTATGAATCATGAATTATGAATTGAATCATGAATCATGAATCATGAATCATGAATAATGAATTGAATCATGAATCATGAATCGAATCCTGAATCATGAATCAAGAATCATGAATCGAATCATGAATCATGAATTGAATCATGAATCATGAATCATGAATTATGAATTGAATCATGAATCATGAATCATGAATCATGAATTATGAATCATGAATTATGAATTGAATCATGAATCATGAATCATGAATCATGAATAATGAATTGAATCATGAATCATGAATCGAATCATGAATCATGAATCAAGAATCTTGAATCAAATCATGAATCATGAAATGAATCATGAATCATGAATCATGAATTAAATCCAGAATCATAAATTGGATCATAAATTGAATCATGAATCATGAATCATAAATTGAACCATGAATCATGAATTGAATCATGAATCATGAATTGAATCATGAATCATGAATCATGAATTAAATCCAGAATCATAAATTGAATCATAAATTGAATCATGAATCATGAATCATAAATTGAACCATGAATCATGAATCATGAATTGAATCATGAATAATGATTCATGAATAGAATCATGAATTGAATCATGAATTATAAATTAAATCATAATTCATAAATTAAATCATGAATTGAATCATGAATCATGAATCATGAATTGAATCATAATTCATGAATCATGAATCATGAATTGAATCATGAATCACGAATCATGAATTGAATCATGAATCATGAATTGAATCATGAATCATGAATCATTAATTGAATCATGAATTGAATCATAAATCATGAATCATGAATCATGAATTGAATCATGAATCATGAATTAAATCATGAATTGAATCATGAATCATGAATTGAATCATGAATCATGAATCATGAATCATGAATCATAAATTGAATCATGAATCATGAATCATGAATTGAATCATGAATCATGAATCATGAATTGAATCATGAATCATGAATTGAATCATGAATCATGAATCGAATCATGAATCATGAATTGAATCATGAATCGAATCATGAATCATGAATCATGAATTGAATCATGAATCATGAATCGAATCATGAATCTTGAATCATGAATCGAATCATGAATCATGAGTCAAGAATCACGAATCGAATCATGAATCATGAATCATGAATTATGAATTGAATCATGAATCATGAATCATGAATCATGAATCATGAATCATGAATTGAATCATGAATCATGAATTAGGAATCATGAATTGAATCATGAATCATGAATTGAATCATGAATCATGAATCATGAATCATGAATCATGAATCATGAATCATGAATCGAATCATGAATCATGAATTAAATCATGAATCATGAAACCAATCATGAATCATGAATTGAATCATGAATCATGAATCATGAATTGAATCATGAATCATGAATCATGAATCATGAATCTAATCATGAATCATGAATCATGAATTGTGAATTGAATAATGAATCATGAATCATGAATTGAATCATGAATCATGAATCATGAATCATGAATCATGAATTGAATCATGAATCATGAATCATGAATTGAATCAGGATTCGAATCATGAATTGAATCATGAATCATGAATTAGGAATCATGAATTGAATCATGAATCATGAATTGAATCATGAATCATGAATCATGAATCATGAATCATGAATTGAATCATGAATTATGAATCATGAATCGAATCATGAATCTTGAATTATGAATTAAATAATGAATCATGAATCATGAATCATGAATTAAATCATGAATCATTAATTAAATCATGAATGATTAATTGAATCATGAATTGAATCATGAATCATGAATCATGAATTAAATCATGAATCATGAATCATAAATTGAATCATGAATCATGAATCGAATCATGAATAATGAATTGAATCATGAATCGAATCGTGAATCATGAATAATGAATTGAATCATGAATCATGAATCGAATCATGAATCATGAATCGAATCATGAATCTTGAATTATGAATTGAATAATGAATCATGAATCATGAATCATAAATTGAATCATGAATCATGAATCGAATCATGAATCATGAGTCAAGAATCATGAATCGAATCATGAATCATGAAATATGAATTGAATCATGAATCATGAATCATGAATCATGAATTGAATCATGAATCATGAATCATGAATCGAATCATGAATCATGAGTCAAGAATCATGAATCGAATCATGAATCATGAATTATGAATCGAATCATGAATCATGAAACAAGATTAATGAATCGAATCATGAATCATGAATTGAATCATGAATCATGAATCATGAATTGAATCATGAATTATGAATCATGAATCGAATCATGAATCATGAATCATGAATCATGAATTGAATCATGAATCATGAATTGAATCATGAATCATGAATCATGAATTGAATCATGAATCATGAATCATGAATCATGAATCATGAATTGAATAATGAATCATGAATCATAAATTGAATCATGAATCTTGAATCATAATTCATGAATCATGAATTGAATCATGAATCATGAATTGAATCAGGATTCGAATAGTGAATTGAATCATGAATCATGAATTGAATCATGAATCATGAATTAGGAATCATGAATTGAATCATGAATCATGAATTGAATCATGAATCATGAATCATGAATCATGAATCATGAATCATGAATCAAATCATGAATCATGAATTAAATCATGAATCATGAAACCAATCATGAATCATGAATTGAATCATGAATCATGAATCATGAATTGAATCATGAATCATGAATCATGAATCATGAATCTAATCATGAATCATGAATCATGAATCATGAATTGTGAATTGAATAATGAATCATGAATCATGAATTGAATCATGAATCATGAATCATGAATCATGAATCATGAATTGAATCATGAATCATGAATCATGAATTGAATCAGGATTCGAATCATGAATTGAATCATGAATCATGAATTGAATCATGAATCATGAATTAGGAATCATGAATTGAATCATGAATCATGAATTGAATCATGAATCATGAATCATGAATCATGAATTGAATCATGAATTATGAATCATGAATCGAATCATGAATCTTGAATTATGAATTAAATAATGAATCATGAATCATGAATCATGAATTAAATCATGAATCATTAATTAAATCATGAATGATTAATTGAATCATGAATTGAATCATGAATCATGAATCATGAATTAAATCATGAATCATGAATCATAAATTGAATCATGAATCATGAATCGAATCATGAATCATGAATTGAATCATGAATCGAATCATGAATCATGAATAATGAATTGAATCATGAATCATGAATCGAATCATGAATCATGAATCGAATCATGAATCTTGAATTATGAATTGAATAATGAATCATGAATCATGAATCATAAATTGAATCATGAATCATGAATCGAATCATGAATCATGAGTCAAGAATCATGAATCGAATCATGAATCATGAAATATGAATTGAATCATGAATCATGAATCATGAATCATGAATTGAATCATGAATCATGAATCGAATCATGAATCATGAGTCAAGAATCATGAATCGAATCATGAATCATGAATTATGAATCGAATCATGAATCATGAATCAAGAATCATGAATCGAATCATGAATCATGAATTGAATCATGAATCATGAATCATGAATTGAATCATGAATTATGAATCATGAATCGAATCATGAATCACGAATCATGAATCATGAATTGAATCATGAATCATGAATTGAATCATGAATCATGAATCATGAATTGAATCATAAATCATGAATCATGAATCATGAATCATGAATTGAATAATGAATCATGAATCATAAATTGAATCATGAATCTTGAATCATAATTCATGAATCATGAATTGAATCATGAATCATGAATTGAATCAGGATTCGAATAGTGAATTGAATCATGAATCATGAATTGAATCATGAATCATGAATTAGGAATCATGAATTGAATCATGAATCATGAATTGAATCATGAATCATGAATCATGAATTGTGAATTGAATAATGAATCATGAATCATGAATTGAATCATGAATAATGAATCATGAATCATGAATCATGAATTGAATCATGAATCATGAATTGAATCAGGATTCGAATCATGAATTGAATCATGAATCATGAATTGAATCATGAATCATGAATCATGAATCATAAATTGACTCATGAATCTTGAATCATAATTCATGAATCATGAATTGAATCATGAATCATGAATTGAATCATGATTCGAATAGTGAATTGAATCATGAATCATGAATTGAATCATGAATCATGAATTAGGAATCATGAATTGAATCATGAATCATGAATTGAATCATGAATCATGAATTGTGAATTGAATAATGAATCATGAATCATGAATTGAATAATGAATCATGAATCATGAATTGAATCATGAATCATGAATTGAATCAGGATTCGAATCATGAATTGAATCATGAATCATGAATTGAATCATGAATCATGAATTAGGAATCATGAATTGAATCATGAATCATGAATTGAATCATGAATCATGAATCATGAATCATGAATCATGAATTGAATCATGAATCATGAATCATGAATCGAATCATGAATCTTGAATTATGAATTGAATAATGAATCATGAATCATGAATTAAATCATGAATCATGAATTAAATCATGAATCATGAATTGAATCATGAATTGAATCATGAATCATGAATCATGAATTAAATCATGAATCATGAATCATGAATTGAATCATGAATCATGAATCGAATCATGAATCATGAATTGAATCATGAATCGAATCATCAATCATGAATAATGAATTGAATCATGAATCATGAATCAAATCATGAATCATGAATCGAATCATGAATCTTGAATTATGAATTGAATAATGAATCATGAATCATGAATCATGAATTGAATCATGAATCATGAATCGAATCATGAATCATGAGTCAAGAATCATGAATCGAATAATGAATCATGAATTGAATCATGAATCATGAATCATGAATTGAATCATGAATCATGAATCATGAATTGAATCATGAATTATGAATCATGAATCTAAACATGAATCATGAATCATGAATCATGAATCATGAATTGAATCATGAATCATGAATCATAATTCATGAATCATGAATTGAATCATGAATCATGAATCATGAATTGAATCAGGATTTGAATAGTGAATTGAATCATGAATCATGAATTGAATCATGAATCATGAATTAGGAATCATGAATTGAATCATGAATCATGAATTGAATCATGAATCATGAATCATGAATCATGAATTATGAATTGAATCATGAATCATGAATCATGAATCGAATCATGAATCATGAATTAAATCATGAATCATGAATTAAATCATGAATCATGAATTGAATCATGAATTGAATCATGAATCATGAATCATGAATTAAATCATGAATCATGAATCATGAATTGAATCATGAATCATGAATCGAATCATGAATCATGAATTGAATCATGAAACGAATCATGAATCATGAATAATGAATTAAATCATGAATCATGAATCGAATCATGAATCATGAATCGAATCTTGAATCTTGAATTATGAATTGAATAATGAATCATGAATCATGAATCATGAATTGAATCATGAATCATGAATCGAATCATGAATCATGAATTATGAATTATGAATCATGAATCATGAATCATGAATCATGAATCATGAATTGAATCATGAATCATGAATCATGAATCGAATCATGAATCATGAATCAAGAATCATGAATCGAATCATGAATCATGAATTGAATCATGAATCATGAATTATGAATTGAATCATGAATCATGAATCGAATCCTGAATCATGAATCAAGAATCTTGAATCAAATCATGAATCATGAAATGAATCATGAATCATGAATCAAGAATCATGAATCGAATCATGAATCATGAATTGAATCATGAATCATGAATCATGAATTATGAATTGAATCATGAATCATGAATCATGAATCATGAATTATGAATCATGAATAATGAATTGAATCATGAATCATGAATCATGAATCATGAATAATGAATTGAATCATGAATCATGAATCGAATCATGAATCATGAATCAAGAATCTTGAATCAAATCATGAATCATGAAATGAATCATGAATCATGAATTAAATCCAGAATCATAAATTGAATCATAAATTGAATCATGAATCATGAATCATAAATTGAACCATGAATCATGAATCATGAACTGAATCATGAATCATGAATTGAATCATGAATCATGAATCATGAATCATGAATTAAATCCAGAATCATAAATTGAATCATAAATTGAATCATGAATCATGAATCATAAATTGAACCATGAATCATGAATCATGAATTGAATCATGAATAATGATTCATGAATAGAATCATGAATTGAATCATGAATTATAAATTAAATCATAATTCATGAATTAAATCATGAATTGAATCATGAATCATGAATCATGAATTGAATCATAATTCATAAATCATGAATCATGAATTGAATCATGAATCACGAATCATGAATTGAATCATGAATCATGAATTGAATCATGAATCATGAATCATGAATTGAATCATGAATCATGAATTAAATCATGAATTGAATCATGAATCATGAATCATGAATTGAATCATGAATCATGAATCATGAATCATGAATCATAAATTGAATCATGAATCATGAATCATGAATTGAATCATGAATCATGAATCATGAATTAAATCATGAATCATGAATCATGAATTGAATCATGAATCATGAATCGAATCATGAATCATGAATTGAATCATGAATCGAATCATGAATCATGAATCATGAATTGAATCATGAATCATGAATCGAATCATGAATCTTGAATCAAGAATTGAATAATGAATAATGAATCATGAATCATGAATTGAATCATGAATCATGAATCATGAATCGAATCATGAATCATGAGTCAAGAATCACGAATCGAATCATGAATCATGAATCATGAATTATGAATTGAATCATGAATCATGAATCATGAATCATGAATCATGAATTGAATCATGAATCATGAATTAGGAATCATGAATTGAATCATGCATCATGAATTGAATCATGAATCATGAATCATGAATCATGAATCATGAATTGAATCATGAATCATGAATCATGAATCGAATCATGAATCATGAATTAAATCATGAATCATGAAATGAATCATGAATCATGAATCATGAATTGAATCATGAATCATGAATCTAATCATGAATCATGAATCATGAATCATGAATTGTGAATTGAATAATGAATCATGAATCATGAATTGAATCATGAATCATGAATCATGAATCATGAATCATGAATCATGAATTGAATCATGAATCATGAATCATGAATTGAATCAGGATTCGAATCATGAATTGAATCATGAATCATGAATTGAATCATGAATCATGAATTAGGAATCATGAATTGAATCATGAATCATGAATTGAATCATGAATCATGAATCATGAATCATGAATCATGAATTGAATCATGAATCTTGAATTATGAATTGAATAATGAATCATGAATCATGAATCATGAATTAAATCATGAATCATTAATTAAATCATGAATGATTAATTGAATCATGAATTGAATCATGAATCATGAATCATGAATTAAATCATGAATCATGAATCATGAATTGAATCATGAATCATGAATCGAATCATGAATCATGAATTGAATCATGAATCGAATCATGAATCATGAATAATGAATTGAATCATGAATCATGAATCGAATCATGAATCCTGAATCGAATCATGAATCTTGAATTATGAATTGAATAATGAATCATGAATCATAAATTGAATCATGAATCATGAATCGAATCATGATTCATGAGTCAAGTATCATGAATCGAATCATGAATTATGAATCATGAATTATGAATTGAATGATGAATCATGAATCATGAATCATGAATTGAATCATGAATCATGAATCATGAATCGAATCATGAATCATGAGTCAAGAATCATGAATCGAATCATGAATCATGAATCATGAATTATGAATCGAATCATGAATCATGAATCAAGAATCATGAATCGAATCATGAATCATGAATTGAATCATGAATCATGAATCATGAATTGAATCATGAATTATGAATCATGAATCGAATCATGAATCATGAATCATGAATCATGAATCATGAATTGAATCATGAATCATGAATTGAAACATGAATCATGAATCATGAATTGAATCATGAATCATGAATCATGAATCTAATCATGAATCATAAATTGAATCATGAATCATGAATCATAAATTGAATCATGAATCTTGAATCATAATTCATGAATCATGAATTGAATCATGAATCATGAATTGAATCAGGATTCGAATAGTGAATTGAATCATGAATCATGAATTGAATCATGAATCATGAATTAGGAATCATGAATTGAATCATGAATCATGAATTGAATCATGAATCATGAATCATGAATCATGAATCATGAATCGTGAATTGAATAATGAATCATGAATCATGAACTGAATCATGAATCATGAATTGAATCAGGATTCGAATCATGAATTGAATCATGAATCATGAATTGAATCATGAATCATGAATTAGGAATCATGAATTGAATCATGAATCATGAATTGAATCATGAATCATGAATCATGAATTGAATCATGAATCATGAATCATGAATCGAATCATGAATCTTGAATTATGATTTGAATAATGAATCATGAATTAGGAATCATGAATTGAATCATGAATCATGAATTGAATCATGAATCATGAATCATGAATCATGAATTGAATCATGAATCATGAATCATGAATCGAATCATGAATCTTGAATTATGAATTGAATAATGAATCATGAATCATGAATCATGAATCATGAATTGAATCATGAATCATGAATCGAATCATGAATCATGAATTAAATCATGAATCATGAATTGAAGCATGAATCATGAATTGAATCATGAATTGAATCATGAATCATGAATCATGAATTAAATCATGAATCATGAATAATGAATTGAATCATGAATCATGAATCGAATCATGAATCATGAATTGAATCATGAATCGAATCATGAATCATGAATAATGAATTGAATCATGAATCATGAATCGAATCATGAATCATGAATTGAATCATGAATCTTGAATTATGAATTGAATAATGAATCATGAATCATGAATCATGAATTGAATCATGAATCATGAATCTAATCATGAATCATGAGTCAAGAATCATGAATCGAATCATGAATCATGAATCATGAATCATGAATTTTATCATGAATCATGAATCATGAATCGAATCATGAATCATGAGTCAAGAATCATGAATCGATTCATGAATCATGAATCATGAATTATGAATTGAATCATGAAGCATGAATCATGAATCATGAATTATGAATTGAATCATGAATCATGAATCATGAATCATGAATCATGAATTGAATCATGAATCATGAATCAAGAATTGAATCTTGAATCATGAATCATGAATCAAATCATGAATCATGAATCAAGAATCATGAAACGAATCATGAATCATGAAATGAATCATGAATCATGAATCATGAATCGAATCATGAATCATGAATCATGAATTGAATCATGAATCATGAATCATGAATTGAATCATGAATCATGAATCATGAATTGAATCATGAATCATGAATTGAATCATGAATCATGAATCTAATCATGAATCATGAATCATGAATCATGAATTGAATAATGAATCATGAATCATGAATTGAATCATGAATCATGAATCATGAATCGTGAATTGAATAATCAATCATGAATCATGAATTGAATCATGAATCATGAATTGAATCAGGATTAGAATCATGAATTGAATCATGAATCATGAATTGAATCATGAATCATGAATTAGGAATCATGAATTGAATCATGAATCATGAATTGAATCATGAATCATGAATCATGAATCATGAATTGAATCATGAATCATGAATCATGAATCGAATCATGAATCTTGAATTATGAATTGAATAATGAATCATGAATTAGGAATCATGAATTGAATCATGAATCATGAATTGAATCATGAATCATGAATCATGAATCATGAATTGAATCATGAATCATGAATCATGAATCGAATCATGAATCTTGAATTATGAATTGAATAATGAATCATGAATCATGAATCATGAATCATGAATTGAATCATGAATCATGAATCGAATCATGAATCATGAATTAAATCATGAATCATGAATTGAAGCATGAATCATGAATTGAATCATGAATTGAATCATGAATCATGAATCATGAATTAAATCATGAATCATGAATAATGAATTGAATCATGAATCATGAATCGAATCATGAATCATGAATTGAATCATGAATCGAATCATGAATCATGAGTAATGAATTGAATCATGAATCATGAATCGAATCATGAATCATGAATTGAATCATGAATCTTGAATTATGAATTGAAAAATGAATCATGAATCATGAATCATGAATTGAATCATGAATCATGAATCTAATCATGAATCATGAGTCAAGAATCATGAATCGAATCATGAATCATGAATCATGAATCATGAATTTTATCATGAATCATGAATCATGAATCATGAATCGAATCATGAATCATGAGTCAAGAATCATGAATCGAATCATGAATCATGAATCATGAATTATGAATTGAATCATGAAGCATGAATCATGAATCATGAATTATGAATTGAATCATGAATCATGAATCATGAATCATGAATCATGAATTGATTCATGATTCATGATTTAATTCATGATTCATGATTCGATTCATGATTCATGATTCATGATTCAATTCATGATTCATGATTCATGATTCATGATTCAATTTATGATTCATGATTCAATTCATGAATCCTAATTCATGATTCATGATTCAATTCATAATTCATGATTCATGATTCATGATTCGATTCATGATTCTTGACTCATGATTCATGATTCGATTCATGATTCATGATTCAATTCATGATTCATGATTCATGATTAATTATTCAATTCATAATTCAAGATTCATGATTCGATTCATGATTCATGATTCGATTCATGATTCATGATTCAATTCATTATTCATGATTCATGATTCGATTCATGATTCAATTCATGATTTATGATTCCATTCATGATTCATGATTCAATTCATGATTCATGATTCATGATTTAATTCATGATTCATAATTCATGATTCAATTCATGATTCAATTCATGATTCATGATTCAATTCATGATTCATGATTTAATTCATGATTCATGATTCGATTCATGATTCATGATTCATGATTCAATTCATTATTCATGATTCATGATTCATGATTCAATTCATGATTCATGATTCAATTCATGATTCCTAATTCATGATTCATGATTCAATTCAGGATTCATGATTCAATTCATGATTCGAATCCTGATTCAATTCATGATTCATGATTCATGATTCAATTCATGATTCATGATTCATGATTCATGATTCATGATTCAATTCATGATTCATGATTCATTATTCAATTCATGATTCATGATTCATGCTTCATGATTCATGATTAGATTCATGATTCATGATTCATGATTCATGATTCAATTCATGATTCATGATTCATGATTCATGATTCGATTCATGATTCTTGACTCATGATTCATGATTCGATTCATGATTCATGATTCGTTTCATGATTCTTGATTCATGATTCATGATTCGATTCATGATTCATGATTCATGATTCAATTCATGATTCATGATTCATGATTCATGATTCATGATTCAATTCATGATTCTTGATTCATGATTCAATTCATGATTCATGATTCATGATTCATGATTCATGATTCGATTCATGATTCATGATTCATGATTCAATTCATGATTCATGATTCATGATTCATGATTCATGATTCAATTCATAATTCATGATTCATGATTCATGATTCGATTCATGATTCTTGACTCATGATTCATGATTTGATTCATGATTCATGATTCGATTCATGATTCATGATTTAATTCATGATTCATGATTCATGATTCAATTCATGATTCATGATTCGATTCATGATTCATGATTTAATTCATGATTCATGATTCATGATTCAATTCATGATTCAATTCATGATTCATGATTCAATTCATGATTCATGATTTAATTCATGATTCATGATTCGATTCATGATTCATGATTCATGAGTCAATTCATGATTCATGTAGGGTGGGGGGGGCTCTCGTTCGAGAGCTTACCTTGGACGTCTGCGCTTGTCTGGGGTTTGGTAGGGATTGGTGCCGCCGTTACGGATACTTTGGGTGTTCCGATTGCCGATCTGTTTGTTTCTGTTCTTGGTTTTGCCGTGGCGCAGCCTGTGGATAGAGAAGAGATATGGGGGGGGGGGGAGAGAGAGGAGGGAGAGATAGAGAGAGAGAGAGAGAAAGAGAGGGTTGGGGAGAGAGAGGGGGGGGGAGAGAGGGAGGATATGTGGGGGTGATAGGGATGTGTTGTGGAGAACACAGATTCCTAGTACCTTACAATATATTTATTTATAGGGCTTCTATAAGTTTATAGCTCTTTTGCTGTTGTGAGTTATTTAGCCCTGTTTGGCGGCCCTATTGGCACTGTATATTGTGGGGGTAAGGTACCTCTTGTGAGGGGTGTGGTGGAACGATGAGGGGTATTAAAGAGCTCTTATATGGCTAGAGCTGAGATAAAGAGGCAGTGTGTGGTGTGCTGGCCTCTGTTAATATGTTGTGTTGCTGTGTGTATGGTATAGGCGCTATATACTATGTGTGGTGGTGAGTGGGGATGAGTGGTGTAAAGAGAGCTGATAGGCTTTTGCTGAGGAGCTCTTATAAGAGCATTTGGTATCTTACAGCTGGTTTTGTTGAACTGTGGTTTGAGCGCTGTGGAAAAAACGGGTCTTCTTGTTGTTTTAAGCGGCGATGTTGTGGCTGTGGATTATTAAACTGGGCTGTTTTTTTCTCTTTTCTTTTTCTGTGGTTTCCTGTGCAGGACTTCCGGTTTTGGTGGAGCGCAGACTGCGTTCCACTGTGGTTTCTGCTTGTTTTCTTGTGAGTTTGCTTACCCATTTGTTCCTGGAGCTGAGTGGGGAAGTGATTTCCAGGGTGGAGGTAGCTTTTCACTTGGTTGTTTTCTGTAGTGTGTGGGGGTCCAACGCGTTTCGTCCTTAGACTTCGTCAGGGATGTGTCCTCTTTGTATGTTACTGCTTTTATAATGAGAGGTGTTCTGGAAAAAAGAGCGGGAGTGCGGGCGGGAGGGCGGGCGGGGGGGGGGATCGTAATATGCTTTTATTGTGAATTAGTGTGTTGATTTATTGGAGTGGAGAGTGGGTAGCTGGGGGCTTGAGGTGGCGTGGCGTGTTGCGGTATATTTAAACTTTTTCTCTCTTGTTTGTGTGTGTTTAAAACGGGGCTGGCTGGCCGTGCATAATTAACTTTTGCGGTGTAGCGTGTAGTAGCATGGGTGACGTGGTGGTTAGGTCCATGTGGGTGTGCTGGTATTGTGGGCTGGGGATTGGTTGGGGGATATGTGGGCGTGTCTAGTTGGTGACTGGATAATATACCTATGATGGGGTGCTAAGGTATATGAAGTGTGATTACCGGATAGTTGTGGGATATGATGACCGGTGTGTGTGTGAGGGGCGTGGCCTGTTACGGGGCTGTGTGTTGGTGGGACGGGTGCATCGGGTCCAGGTGTTTTCTCCGTTGTATGTATTTAGGTGGGTTTACTATTTGGTGGTTAGATATGTACAAATATGTGAATGGCTAAAGAGGGTGAGAAAACACCTGGACCCGATGCACCCGTCCCACCAACACACAGTTCCGTAACAGGCCACGCCCCTCACACACACACCGGTCATCATATCCCACAACTATCCGGTAATCACACTCCATATACCTTAGCACCCCATCATAGGTATATTATCCAGTCACCAACTAGACACGCCCACATATCCCCCAACCAATCCCCAGCCCACAATACCAGCACACCCACATGGACCTAACCACCACGTCACCCATGCTACTACACGCTACACCGCAAAAATTAATTATGCACGGCCAGCCAGCCCCGTTTTAAACACACACAAACAAGAGAGAAAAAGTTTAAATATACCGCAACACGCCACGCCACCTCAAGCCCCCAGCTACCCACTCTCCACTCCAATAAATCAACACACTAATTCACAATAAAAGCATATTACGATCCCCCACCCCCGCCCTCCCGCCCGCACTCCCGCTCTTTTTTCCAGAACACCTCTCATTATAAAAGCAGTAACATACAAAGAGGACACATCCCTGACGAAGTCTAAGGACGAAACGCGTTGGACCCCCACACACTACAGAAAACAACCAAGTGAAAAGCTACCTCCACCCTGGAAATCACTTCCCCACTCAGCTCCAGGAACAAAGGGGTAAGCAAACTCACAAGAAAACAAGCAGAAACCACAGTGGAACGCAGTCTGCGCTCCACCAAAACCGGAAGTCTTGCACAGGAAACCACAGAAAAAGAAAAGAGAAAAAAACAGCCCAGTTTAATCCACAGCCACAACATCGCCGCTTAAAACAACAAGAAGACCCGTTTTTTCCACAGCGCTCAAACCACAGTTCAACAAAACCAGCTGTAAGATACCAAATGCTCTTATAAGAGCTCCTCAGCAAAAGCCTATCAGCTCTCTTTACACCACTCATCCCCACTCACCACCACACATAGTATATAGCGCCTATCCCATACACACAGCAACACAACATATTAACAGAGGCCAGCACACCACACACTGCCTCTTTATCTCAGCTCTAGCCATATAAGAGCTCTTTAATACCCCTCATCGTTCCACCACACCCCTCACAAGAGGTACCTTACCCCCACAATATACAGTGCCAATAGGGCCGCCAAACAGGGCTAAATAACTCACAACAGCAAAAGAGCTATAAACTTATAGAAGCCCTATAAATAAATATATTGTAAGGTACTAGGAATCTGTGTTCTCCACAACACATCCCTATCACCCCCACATATCCTCCCTCTCTCCCCCCCCCTCTCTCTCCCCCCCCCCTCTCTTTCTCTCTCTCTCTCTCTATCTCTCCCTCCTCTCTCTCCCCCCCCCCCCCATATCTCTTCTCTATCCACAGGCTGCGCCACGGCAAAACCAAGAACAGAAACAAACAGATCGGCAATCGGAACACCCAAAGTATCCGTAACGGCGGCACCAATCCCTACCAAACCCCAGACAAGCGCAGACGTCCAAGGTAAGCTCTCGAACGAGAGCCCCCCCCACCCTACAATTAACCCATTAGTTCCACAAGGACCGTCAGCAGCTACTACAAAAAGATATGGAACAAGCAAGAATTCTGAGAACACAGAAACTGAACAACATCTTCAACAGCACGCCACAAGACACCCCCATAGACACCCCATTAGAAGAAAGTTTCTGCACAAAATTCCTGAAGCTAGAAAAACTTCTAACAACAGAGATAAAACTATGGTGGGACAAGTCAACCCTGAACAAATACCTAGAACAAAAAAGAATTCCGAGAGGTTTAAGAATACAAAAAGCACCCACTTTCATCCCAAGCAACAATCTCTTCGAAGGAGAGTGGAACGAAGCTCTGGACACCTGCTCAAAGAATCTGATAGAACTTATCATAAAGGACAGACAAAATTCCCTGGAACAAATAGAAAAAGAAATAAAGAAAATACAAGAAGAACTCCAACCCTTGGAAGACCTAGAAGACTTCAAACAACTAACAAAGATAACCCAAAGCAAGCTCGACAAACTAGAAGACAACATCATCCTGACAAAACAAAAGAAATTCCACAGAGACTACATAGACTATCAAGAAGGAAAATACACGAGAAGTTCCCACAGCAACAAATAAAGAACACCTCAAGACTACAAAGAACAACACGTCCCACACCACCTACACCCCGCCCACCTCTCCAAAAAAGCAAAACACCAAAAAGACCTCCACTCATCACATCACTACCAAGGTATCCCACCCACCAAAGAGAATACAAACCACCAAATGCCAGAAACTTCACCTACAAGAACAGAAACCACCAAACAGCAAGAGAACACTACATGGAAGGAAAGAGATCCCACGAAACGGACTTGCGCACAGAACAAGAAAGAATTATGACCACCATTCAAGATCTAAACATCACCACCCACGGAAGCCAAAACGAAGACACAGAAGTAGAAGAATCCCTGGAACATTTTTTAGAATTTCTCCAGAAACAACCAGACCCACCCTACCAACCACCACACACACCAGCACTAAAAAGAAAAACACCATCCACAGACTCAGAAGAGGAACCAGAGGAGGAAAACTGGCAAAAAGAAGAACCAGGAAACGCACAGAAAAAGAAAAGATAAAACCAGAAGGTATCTTCAACCTCAGCAACCTCACATTAACCAACCACCTGACCACACTTCTCAACAAAGGTCTGAAATTCGCACCCAGAAACAAGATCGACAAATTCGACACTCATATAGACCTCCACACATTCACAAGAAAACTCTGCCTGAAAAAATTCTTCAACAAAGAGGACAACGACCCACAACATATAAACGAAGAAAGAGATAATGCAACATACAACCACACCCACTTGAAAAATAAGTCCAATTTCTTCCCGCAACACATGAAAGGAGCATACATCAAAACCTTCGAAACCCTGGTTGAGAAAGACCTCAAGAAACTCAAACAGAAAAAGGTAAGACTCCCTAACCTCTCCCAACAGGAAAAGCGAGCTCTGAAAAACCTCAAAGAGAACAAGGAAATAGTTCTGAAACCAGCTGACAAGGGAGGAGGAATAGTCATCCTGAACAA
The DNA here is from genome assembly GCA_036250195.1 of Mixophyes australis. Classification (NCBI taxonomy): domain Eukaryota; kingdom Metazoa; phylum Chordata; class Amphibia; order Anura; family Limnodynastidae; genus Mixophyes; species Mixophyes australis. The sequence goes on along the minus strand of JAVHZZ010000022.1, from coordinate 1,208,892 downwards.
ATCAGACTACCTGGAAGAAGCTGAAAGACTCCTAAGCGACAGTTCAACATACAAACAACTGGAACAAGATCCCACCAACAAATACCACAAAGAACTCCACAAACTCCTAAGCAAAGGAATAAAAGACGGCATACTAAACAAGAATGAACACGCTTACATCTCCACACCACACCCAAGAATCCCAGTATTCTACTACCTACCAAAGATCCACAAGAACACAGAAAAACCACCAGGAAGACCAATAGTATCCGGAATAGAATCACTCACCAGCAACCTATCAGAATATATTGATCACTTCTTACAACCCCTGGTAAGCGCACAAAGAAGCCACCTCAAGGACACCACACAAACCTTAAAGATTCTGGACGAGATCATATGGAAAGAAGAATACACGCTAGTCACATGTGATGTCACCTCCCTCTACACCATCATCGACCACGAAAAAGGGTGCGAACACAGCAAACATTACCTGGAAAGAAACCAAGGCATACCAACAAACCAAGCCACTTTCATCATTGAAGCCATCAACTTCATCCTCGACCACAACTACTTCTGGTTCGAGGACAAATACTTCAAACAGACCAAAGGCACCGCAATGGGGACGAAATTCGCGCCAAGCTATGCAAATCTATACATGGCAAAATGGGAGGAAGATACCATTTGGAACAACAACCCCAACAGCAGCAACATCATAATATGGAAAAGGTACATAGACGACATCCTATTCATATGGAAAGGCAACGACGTGGAACTCCAATCCTTCCTAACGTACATCAATAACAACGACCTTAACCTTAGCTTCACCTCCAGCCACAGCAAGACAGAGATAAACTTCCTGGACCTCACCATCTACATCAAGAACAACACCATCCAAACCAAAACGTACCTGAAACCGGTCGACTGCAACAGCTACATACCAGCAAACAGCAACCACCACAAAACATGGCTTAAAAACATTCCAGGAGGTCAGTTCAGAAGACTAAGAAGAAACTGCTCCACCAAAGAAACCTTCAAAGAACAAGCAGAGACAATGAAACAGAAATTCAGAGACAGGAATTACGATCAAGATCACCTGGAGAAAGAACTTGAAAAAGCAGAGAACCTAAAGAGAGAAGACCTACTCCACTACAAACAGAAAGAACAAAAAGAGAACAAAACACCACTCTTCATCACAAACTACCACAGCCAACATAAAAAGCTAGAAAACATCCTAAAGAAACACTGGCACATCCTAATGGAAGACGAACAACTAAAGAAATACCTACCACCAAAACCAAGGATAGTATATAGAAAGGCAAGAAACCTAAAGAACATGTTAACGACCAGCTTCATTCCCACCAACGACAAAGAAAAGATAAACAAAGAAACATGGCTAAAAGAAGGGAGAAAAGGATACTACCACTGCAACAGATGCCTGGCGTGCAGGACAACGAAACTCTCTTCAACCAAACCAACAACAGAATTCAGATCAAACACAAGCGGTAAAGAATACAAAATAAAAGACAAAATGACCTGCGACTCCACAGGTATAATATACCTACTAGAATGCCCATGTGGACTCCAATACGTGGGAAGAACAATAAAAAAACCTGAAGACGAGAATTCCAGAACACATGAGAAACATAAAAAAAGGAATGGAGAATCACAGCGTATCAGAACACTTCAAAAAGTCACACCAACAAGACCCAACAGGATTAAAATTCATAGGAATCAAACAAATCCACAAACCATGGAGAGGAGGAGATTACATCAAACAAATATCAAAAGAAGAAGCAAGATGGATCCACACACTAGGGACCCTCACACCGCAAGGCCTCAACATAGACTTTGATCTAGGAGTCTTTCTGTAAGTATAACCCTCTCCCTCTCCCCCTCCCCATCTCTCCCCCCCCCCGTGGCATTCCCCCCCCCCCAACGAAAGCACCCCAAGAATAATTCCAAAAAGAAAATAATTTCTAAATAAAATAAAAACAAAATCCAAAAAATAAAATTATAAATTAATTTAAAATAATATCAAAACCATGAGAACAAGAACATAAATAAAATCACAACCCTTTAAAAACTTACCATAGCTCTAGACCCCTAACCACATAACAGCAACCAGCTATAAAACTTATACCAGTTTAACCACCCCACTCCCCCCCCCCATTAAAACCACACTACACATCCCCACACCCACACCCCATCCTTTAAACCCAATGTATACGCCCTCCCTCTTTTTTATCATAATGTACCAGATCTCCCTCAACATAAATTTAAAGTCCACCCCCACCCAACCCCCACCAAACCCCCCCATCCCCACCAACATAAAACCCCATAATTATTTAAACTTAGAGGTTCTGCCCCCACCACATAGCTACAAATTTAAACACATCAAGTTTATACTCACCCTCTTTAGCCATTCACATATTTGTACATATCTAACCACCAAATAGTAAACCCACCTAAATACATACAACGGAGAAAACACCTGGACCCGATGCACCCGTCCCACCAACACACAGCCCCGTAACAGGCCACGCCCCTCACACACACACCGGTCATCATATCCCACAACTATCCGGTAATCACACTCCATATACCTTAGCACCCCATCATAGGTATATTATCCAGTCACCAACTAGACACGCCCACATATCCCCCAACCAATCCCCAGCCCACAATACCAGCACACCCACATGGACCTAACCACCACGTCACCCATGCTACTACACGCTACACCGCAAAAGTTAATTATGCACGGCCAGCCAGCCCCGTTTTAAACACACACAAACAAGAGAGAAAAAGTTTAAATATACCGCAACACGCCACGCCACCTCAAGCCCCCAGCTACCCACTCTCCACTCCAATAAATCAACACACTAATTCACAATAAAAGCATATTACGATCCCCCCCCGCCCGCCCTCCCGCCCGCACTCCCGCTCTTTTTTCCAGAACACCTCTCATTATAAAAGCAGTAACATACAAAGAGGACACATCCCTGACGAAGTCTAAGGACGAAACGCGTTGGGCCCCACACACTACAGAAAACAACCAAGTGAAAAGCTACCTCCACCCTGGAAATCACTTCCCCACTCAGCTCCAGGAACAAAGGGGTAAGCAAACTCACAAGAAAACAAGCAGAAACCACAGTGGAACGCAGTCTGCGCTCCACCAAAACCGGAAGTCCTGCACAGGAAACCACAGAAAAAGAAAAGAGAAAAAAACAGCCCAGTTTAATCCACAGCCACAACATCGCCGCTTAAAACAACAAGAAGACCCGTTTTTTCCACAGCGCTCAAACCACAGTTCAACAAAACCAGCTGTAAGATACCAAATGCTCTTATAAGAGCTCCTCAGCAAAAGCCTATCAGCTCTCTTTACACCACTCATCCCCACTCACCACCACACATAGTATATAGCGCCTATCCCATACACACAGCAACACAACATATTAACAGAGGCCAGCACACCACACACTGCCTCTTTATCTCAGCTCTAGCCATATAAGAGCTCTTTAATACCCCTCATCGTTCCACCACACCCCTCACAAGAGGTACCTTACCCCCACAATATACAGTGCCAATAGGGCCGCCAAACAGGGCTAAATAACTCACAACAGCAAAAGAGCTATAAACTTATAGAAGCCCTATAAATAAATATATTGCAAGGTACTAGGAATCTGTGTTCTCCACAACACATCCCTATCACCCCCCACATATCCTCCCTCTCTCCCCCCCCTCTCTCTCCCCCCCCCTCTCTTTCTCTCTCTCTCTCTCTATCTCTCCCTCCTCTCTCTCCCCCCCCCATATCTCTTCTCTATCCACAGGCTGCGCCATGGCAAAACCAAGAACAGAATTCATGATTCATGATTCATGATTCAATTCATGATTCATGATTCAATTCATGATTCCTAATTCATGATTCATGATTCAATTCATGATTCATGATTCAATTCATGATTCGAATCCTGATTCAATTCATGATTCATGATTCATGATTCAATTCATGATTCATTATTCAATTCATGATTCATGATTCAATTCATGATTCATGATTCATTATTCAATTCATGATTCATGATTCATGATTCATGATTCATGATTAGATTCATGATTCATAATTCATGATTTATGATTCAATTCATGATTCATGATTCATGATTCAATTCATGATTCATGATTCATGATTCAATTCATGATTCATGATTCATGATTCAATTCATGATTCATGATTCAATTCATGATTCATGATTCATGATTCATTTCATGATTCATGATTCATGATTCATGATTCATGATTCATGATTCGATTCATGATTCATGATTCAATTCATGATTCATGATTCATGATTCATGATTCAATTCATGATTCATGATTCATGATTCATGGTTCATGATTCAATTCATAATTCATGATTCATGATTCATGATTCATGGTTCATGATTCTTGACTCATGATTCATGATTCGATTCATGATTCATGATTCATGATTCAATTCATGATTCATGATTCATGATTCATGATTCATGATTCAATTCATAATTCATGATTCATGATTCATGATTCGATTCATGATTCTTGACTCATGATTCATGATTCGATTCATGATTCATGATTCAATTCATGATTCATGATTCATGATTCATTATTCAATTCATAATTCAAGATTCATGATTCGATTCATGATTCTTGATTCGATTCATGATTCATTATTCAATTCATAATTCAAGATTCATGATTCGATTCATGATTCTTGATTCGATTCATGATTCATGATTCAATTCATTATTCATGATTCATGATTCGATTCATGATTCAATTCATGATTCATGATTCGATTCATGATTCATGATTCAATTCATGATTCATGATTCATGATTTAATTCATGATTCATGATTCATGATTCAATTCATGATTCAATTCATGATTCATGATTCAATTCATGATTCATGATTTAATTCATGATTCATGATTCGATTCATGATTCATGATTCAATTCATGATTCATGATTCATGATTCAATTCATGATTCAATTCATGATTCCTAATTCATGATTCATGATTCAATTCATGATTCATGATTCAATTCATGATTCGAATCCTGATTCAATTCATGATTCATGATTCAATTCATGATTCATGATTCATGATTAGATTCATGATTCATGATTCATGATTCAATTCATGATTCATGATTCATGATTCAATTCATGATTCATGATTAGATTCATGATTCATGATTCATGATTCAATTCATGATTCATGATTCATGATTCAATTCATGATTCATGATTCGTTTCATGATTCTTGATTCATGATTCGATTCATGATTCATGATTCATGATTCAATTCATGATTCATGATTCATGATTCATGATTCAATTCATGATTCACGATTCATGATTCATGATTCATGATTCATGATTCATGATTCAATTCATAATTCATGATTCATGATTCATGATTCAATTCAAAATGTATGATTCATGATTCATGATTCATGATTAGATTCATGATTCATGATTCATGATTCATGATTCAATTCATGATTCATGATTCATGATTCAATTCATAATTCATGATTCATGATTCAATTCATGATTTATGATTCGATTCATGATTCTTGATTCATGATTCAATTCCTGATTCATGATTCATGATTCATGATTCAATTCATGATTCATGATTCATGATTCAATTCATGATTTATGATTCATGATTCAATTCATGATTCATGATTCATGATTCAATTCATGATTTATGATTCATGATTCAATTCATGATTCATGATTCATGATTCATGATTCATGATTCATGATTCGATTCATGATTCATGATTCATGATTCAATTCATGATTCATGATTCATGATTCATGATTCAATTCATGATTCATGATTCATGATTCATGAATCATGGTTCATGATTCAATTCATAATTCATGATTCATGATTCATGATTCATGGTTCATGATTCTTGACTCATGATTCATGATTCGATTCATGATTCATGATTCATGATTCAATTCATGATTCATGATTCATGATTCATGATTCATGATTCATGATTCAATTCATAATTCATGATTCATGATTCATGATTCATGATTCGATTCATGATTCTTGACTCATGATTCATGATTCGATTCATGATTCATGATTCAATTCATGATTCATGATTCAATTCATGATTCATGATTCATGATTCATGATTCATGATTCATGATTCATTATTCAATTCATGATTCATGATTCATGATTCAATTCATGATTGATGATTCGATTCATGATTCATGATTCATGATTCGATTCATGATTCATGATTGATGATTCAATTCATGATTCATGATTCATGATTCATGATTCGATTCATGATTCATGATTCGATTCATGATTCATGATTCGATTCATGATTCATGATTCGATTCATGATTCTTGACTCATGATTCATGATTCGATTCATGATTCATAATTCAATTCATGATTCATGATTCATGATTCATGATTCATGATTCATGATTCATGATTCATGATTCAATTCATAATTCATGATTCATGATTCATGATTCGATTCAAGATTCAATTCATAATTCATGATTCATGATTCATGATTCGATTCATGATTCATGATTCATGATTCAATTCATAATTCATGATTCATGATTCATAATTCGATTCATGATTCTTGACTCATGATTCATGATTCGATTCATGATTCATGATTCAATTCATGATTCATGATTCATTTTTCAATTCATAATTCAAGATTCATGATTCGATTCATGATTCATGATTCGATTCATGATTCATGATTCAATTCATTATTCATGATTCATGATTCGATTCATGATTCAATTCATGATTTATGATTCGATTCATGATGCATGATTCAATTCATGATTCATGATTCATGATTTAATTCATGATTCATGATTCATGATTCAATTCATGATTCAATTCATGATTCATGATTCAATTCATGATTCATGATTTAATTCATGATTCATGATTCGATTCATGATTCATGATTCATGATTCAATTCATTATTCATGATTCATGATTCATGATTCAATTCATGATTCATGATTCAATTCATGATTCCTAATTCATGATTCATGATTCAATTCAGGATTCATGATTCAATTCATGATTCGAATCCTGATTCAATTCATGATTCATGATTCATGATTCAATTCATGATTCATGATTCATGATTCATGATTCAATTCATGATTCATTATTCATGATTCATTATTCATGATTCAATTCATGATTCATGATTCGTTTCATGATTCTTGATTCATGATTCATGATTCGATTCATGATTCATGATTCATGATTCAATTCATGATTCATGATTCATGATTCATGATTCATGATTCAAGATTCAATTCATGATTCTTGATTCATGATTCAATTCATGATTCATGATTCATGATTCATGATTCATGATTCGATTCATGATTCATGATTCAATTCATGATTCATGATTCATGATTCATGATTCAATTCATAATTCATGATTCATGATTCATGATTCGATTCATGATTCTTGACTCATGATTCATGATTTGATTCATGATTCATGATTCAATTCATGATTCATGATTCATGATTCATTATTCAATTCATAATTCAAGATTCATGATTCATGATTCATGATTCATGATTCGATTCATGATTCATGATTCATGATTCATTATTCAATTCATAATTCAAGATTCATGATTCATGATTCATGATTCATGATTCGATTCATGATTCATGATTCATGATTCAATTCATGATTCATGATTCATGATTTAATTCATGATTCATGATTCATGATTCAATTCATGATTCATGATTCAATTCATGAGCCATGATTCAATTCATGATTCATGATTTAATTTATGATTCATGATTCGATTCATGATTCATGATTCATAATTCATGATTCAATTCATGATTCATGATTCAATTCATGATTCCTAATTCATGATTCATGATTCAATTCATGATTCATGATTAAATTCATGATTCGAATCCTGATTCAATTCATGATTCATGATTCATGATTCAATTCATGATTCATGATTCATGATTCATGATTCAATTCATGATTCATGATTCATTATTCAATTCATGATTCATGATTCATGATTCAATTCATGATTCATGATTCATGATTCATGATTCATGATTCATTATTCAATTTACGATTCATGATTCATGATTCATGATTCATGATTAGATTCATGATTCATGATTCATGATTCATGATTTAATTCATGATTCATGATTCATGATTCAATTCATGATTCATGATTCGTTTCATGATTCATGATTCAATTCATGATTCATGATTCAATTCATGATTCATGATTCATGATTCATGATTCATTATTCAATTCACGATTCATGATTCATGATTAGATTCATGATTCATGATTAATGATTCATGATTTAATTCATGAATCATGATTCATGATTCAATTCATGATTCATGATTCGATTCATGATTCATGATTTAATTCATGATTCATGATTCGATTCATGATTCATGATTCATGATTCAATTCATGATTCATGATTCATGATTCATGATTTAATTCATGATTCATGATTCGATTCATGATTCATGATTCATGATTCAATTCATGATTCCTAATTCATGATTCATGATTCAATTCATGATTCATGATTCAATTCATGATTCGAATCCTGATTCAATTCATGATTCATGATTCATTATTCAATTCATGATTCATGAATTATGATTCATGATTCATGATTCAATTCATGATTTATGATTCATTATTCAATTCATGATTCATGATTCATGATTTATGATTCATGATTAGATTCATGATTCATGATTCATGATTCATGATTCAATTCATGATTCATGATTCATGATTCATGATTCAATTCATGATTCATGATTCAATTCATGATTCATGATTCATGACTCATGATTCATGATTCGATTCATGATTCATGATTCATTATTCAATTCATGATTCATGATTCATGATTCAAATTATGATTCATGATTCAATTCATGATTCCTAATTCATGATTCATGATTCATGATTCAATTCATGATTCATGATTCATGATTCATTATTCAATTCACGATTCATGATTCATGATTCATGATTAGATTCATGATTCATGATTCATGATTCATGATTCATGATTCATGATTCATGATTTAATTCATGATTCATGATTCGATTCATGATTCATGATTTAATTCATGATTCATGATTCGATTCATGATTCATGATTCATGATTCAATTCATGATTCCTAATTCATGATTCATGATTCAATTCATGATTCATGATTCAATTCATGATTCATGATTCAATTCATGATTCGAATCCTGATTCAATTCATGATTCATGATTCATTATTCAATTCATGATTCATGAATTATGATTCATGATTCATGATTCAATTCATGATTCATGATTCATTATTCAATTCATGATTCATGATTCATGATTTATGATTCATGATTAGATTCATGATTCAATTCATGATTCATGATTCATGATTCAATTCATGATTCATGATTCGATTCATGATTCATGATTCATTATTCAATTCATGATTCATGATTCATGATTCAATTCATGATTCATGATTCGATTCATGATTCATGATTCATGATTCGATTCATGATTCATGATTGATGATTCAATTCATGATTCATGATTCATGATTCATGATTCGATTCATGATTCATGATTCGATTCATGATTCATGATTCGATTCATGATTCATGATTCGATTCATGATTCTTGACTCATGATTCATGATTCGATTCATGATTCATGATTCATAATTCAATTCATGATTCATGATTCATGATTCATGATTCAATTCATAATTCATGATTCATGATTCATGATTTGATTCATGATTCATGATTCATGATTCAATTCATAATTCATGATTCATGATTCATGATTCGATTCATGATTCTCGACTCATGATTCATGATTCGATTCATGATTCATGATACAATTCATGATTCATGATTCATGATTCATTATTCAATTCATAATTCAAGATTCATGATTCGATTCATGATTCATGATTCGATTCATGATTCATGATTCGATTCATGATTCATGATTCAATTCATTATTCATGATTCATGATTCGATTCATGATTCAATTCATGATTTATGATTCGATTCATGATTCATGATTCAATTCATGATTTATGATTCATGATTTAATTCATGATTCATGATTCATGATTCAATTCATGATTCAATTCATGATTCATGATTCATGATTCAATTCATTATTCATGATTCATGATTCATGATTCAATTCATGATTCATGATTCAATTCAGGATTCATGATTCAATTCATGATTCGAATCCTGATTCAATTCATGATTCATGATTCATGATTCAATTCATGATTCATGATTCATGATTCATGATTCATGATTCAATTCATGATTCATGATTCATTATTCAATTCATGATTCATGATTCATGATTCATGATTCATGATTAGATTCATGATTCATGATTCATGATTCAATTCTTGATTCATTATTCATGATTCAATTCATAATTCATGATTCGTTTCATGATTCTTGATTCATGATTCATGATTCGATTCATGATTCATGATTCATGATTCAATTCATGATTCATGATTCATGATTCATGATTCATGATTCGATTCATGATTCTTGATTCATGATTCAATTCATGATTCATGATTCATGATTCGATTCATGATTCATGATTCATGATTCAATTCATGATTCATGATTCATGATTCAATTCATGATTCATGATTCATGATTCAATTCATGATTCATGATTCATGATTCAATTCATGATTCATGATTCGATTCATGATTCTTCATTCATGATTCATGATTCAATTCATGATTCATGATTCATGAATCAATTCATAATTTATGATTCATGATTCATGATTCGATTCATGATTCATGATTCATGATTCGATTCATGATTCATGATTCATGATTCGATTCATGATTCATGATTCATGATTCATCATTAGATTCATGATTCATGATTCATGATTCATGATTCAATTCATGATTCATGATTCAATTCATGATTCATGATTCGTTTCATGATTCATGATTCATGATTCAATTCATGATTCATGATTCATGATTCATGATTCAATTCATGATTCACGATTCATGATTCATGATTCATGATTCATGATTCATGATTCATGATTCAATTCATAATTCATGATTCATGATTCATGATTCAATTCAAAATGTATGATTCATGATTCATGATTCATGATTCATGATTCAATTCATGATTCACGATTCATGATTCATGATTCATGATTCATGATTCATGATTCAATTTATGATTCATGATTCATGATTCATGATTCATGATTCAATTCATAATTCATGATTCATGATTCGATTCATGATTCATGATTCAATTCATGATTCATGATTCAATTCATAATTCATGATTCGATTCATGATTCATGATTCAATTCATGATTCATGATTCATGATTCATTATTCAATTCATAATTCAAGATTCATGATTCGATTCATGATTCATGATTCGATTCATGATTCATGATTCAATTCATTATTCATGATTCATGATTCGTTTCATGATTCAATTCATGATTCATGATTCGATTCATGATTCATGATTCAATTCATGATTAAATTCATTATTCATGATTCATGATTCGTTTCATGATTCAATTCATGATTCATGATTCGATTCATGATTCAATTCATGATTCATGATTCGATTCATGATTCATGATTTAATTCATGATTCATGATTCATGATTCAATTCATGATTCAATTCATGATTCATGATTCAATTCATGATTCATGATTCAATTCATGATTCATGATTCAATTCATGATTCGAATCCTGATTCAATTCATGATTCATGCTTCATGATTCAATTCATGATTCATTATTCAATTCATGATTCATGATTTAATTCATGATTCATGATTCATTATTCAATTCATGATTCATGATTCATGATTCATGATTCATGATTTATGATTCAATTCATGATTCATGATTCATGATTCAATTCATGATTCATGATTCATGATTCATGATTCATGATTCATGATTCATGATTCGATTCATGATTCATGATTCATGATTCAATTCATGATTCATGATTCAATTCATGATTCATGATTCATGATTCAATTCATGATTCATGATTCATGATTCATGATTCATGATTCATGATTCGATTCATGATTCATGATTCAATTCATGATTCATGATTCATGATTCATGATTCAATTCATGATTCATGATTCATGATTCATGGTTCATGATTCAATTCATAATTCATGATTCATGATTCATGATTCATGATTTAATTCATGATTCATGATTCGATTCATGATTCATGATTCATGATTCAATTCATGATTCCTAATTCATGATTCATGATTCAATTCATGATTCATGATTCAATTCATGATTCGAATCCTGATTCAATTCATGATTCATTATTCAATTCATGATTCATGAATTATGATTCATGATTCATGATTCAATTCATGATTCATGATTCATTATTCAATTCATGATTCATGATTCATGATTTATGATTCATGATTAGATTCATGATTCATGATTCATGATTCATGATTCAATTCATGATTCATGATTCATGATTCATGATTCAATTCATGATTCATGATTCAATTCATGATTCATGATTCATGACTCATGATTCATGATTCGATTCATGATTCATGATTCATGATTCATTATTCAATTCATGATTCATGATTCATGATTCAATTCATGATTCATGATTCAATTCATGATTCCTAATTCATGATTCATAATTCATGATTCAATTCATGATTCATGATTCATGATTCATGATTCATGATTCATTATTCAATTCACGATTCATGATTCATGATTAGATTCATGATTCATGATTCATGATTCATGATTTAATTCATGATTCATGATTCATGATTCAATTCATGATTCATGATTCGATTCATGATTCATGATTTAATTCATGATTCATGATTCATGATTAATGATTCATGATTCAATTCATGATTCATGATTCATGATTCATGATTTAATTCATGATTCATGATTCGATTCATGATTCATGATTCATGATTCAATTCATGATTCCTAATTCATGATTCATGATTCAATTCATGATTCATGATTCAATTCATGATTCGAATCCTGATTCAATTCATGATTCATGATTCATTATTCAATTCATGATTCATGAATTATGATTCATGATTCATGATTCAATTCATGATTCATGATTCATTATTCAATTCATGATTCATGATTCATGATTTATGATTCATGATTAGATTCATGATTCATGATTCATGATTCAATTCATGATTCATGATTCAATTCATGATTCATGATTAATGATTTAATTCATGATTCATGATTCAATTCATGATTCATGATTCATGACTCATGATTCATGATTCGATTCATGATTCATGATTCATTATTCAATTCATGATTCATGATTCATGATTCAATTCATGATTCATGATTCGATTCATGATTCATGATTCATGATTCGATTCATGATTCATGATTGATGATTCAATTCATGATTCATGATTCATGATTCATGATTCGATTCATGATTCATGATTCGATTCATGATTCATGATTCGATTCATGATTCATGATTCGATTCATGATTCTTGACTCATGATTCATGATTCGATTCATGATTCATGATTCATAATTCAATTCATGATTCATGATTCATGATTCATGATTCAATTCATAATTCATGATTCATGATTCATGATTTGATTCATGATTCATGATTCATGATTCAATTCATAATTCATGATTCATGATTCATGATTCGATTCATGATTCTCGACTCATGATTCATGATTCGATTCATGATTCATGATTCAATTCATGATTCATGATTCACGATTCATTATTTAATTCATAATTCAAGATTCATGATTCGATTCATGATTCATGATTCGATTCATGATTCATGATTCGATTCATGATTCATGATTCAATTCATTATTCATGATTCATGATTCGATTCATGATTCAATTCATGATTTATGATTCGATTCATGATTCATGATTCAATTCATGATTCATGATTCATGATTTAATTCATGATTCATGATTCATGATTCAATTCATGATTCAATTCATGATTCATGATTCAATTCATGATTCATGATTCATGATTCAATTCATGATTCAATTCATGATTCATGATTCAATTCATGATTCATGATTCATGATTCAATTCATTATTCATGATTCATGATTCATGATTCAATTCAGGATTCATGATTCAATTCATGATTCGAATCCTGATTCAATTCATGATTCATGATTCATGATTCAATTCATGATTCATGATTCATGATTCATGATTGAATTCATGATTCATGATTCATTATTCAATTCATGATTCATGATTCATGATTCATGATTCATGATTAGATTCATGATTCATGATTCATGATTCATGATTCAATTCATTATTCATGATTCATGATTCGTTTCATGATTCAATTCATGATTCATGATTCGATTCATGATTCATGATTCAATTCATGATTCAATTCATTATTCATGATTCATGATTCGTTTCATGATTCAATTCATGATTCATGATTCGATTCATGATTCAATTCATGATTCATGATTCGATTCATGATTCATGATTTAATTCATGATTCATGATTCATGATTCAATTCATGATTCAATTCATGATTCATGATTCAATTCATGATTCATGATTTAATTCATGATTTATGATTTGATTCATGATTCATGATTCATGAGTCAATTCATGATTCATGATTCATGATTCATGATTCAATTCATGATTCATGATTCAATTCATGATTCCTAATTCATGATTCATGATTCAATTCATGATTCATGATTCAATTCATGATTCGAATCCTGATTCAATTCATGATTCATGCTTCATGATTCAATTCATGATTCATTATTCAAGTTCATGATTCATGATTCAAATTATGATTCATGATTCATTATTCAATTCATGATTCATGATTCATGATTCATGATTCATGATTAGATTCATGATTCATAATTCATGATTTATGATTCAATTCATGATTCATGATTCATGATTCAATTCATGATTCATGATTCATGATTCAATTCATGATTCATGATTCATGATTCATGATTCGATTCATGATTCATGATTCATGATTCAATTCATGATTCATGATTCAATTCATGATTCATGATTCATGATTCAATCCATGATTCATGATTCATGATTCATGATTCATGATTCGATTCATGATTCATAATTCAATACATGATTCATGATTCATGATTCATGGTTCATGATTCAATTCATAATTCATGATTCATGATTCATGATTCATGATTCATGGTTCATGATTCTTGACTCATGATTCATGATTCGATTCATGATTCATGATTCAATTCATGATTCATGATTCATGATTCATGATTCATGATTCAATTCATAATTCATAATTTCATGATTCGATTCATGATTCTTGATTCATGATTCATGATTCGATTCATGATTCATGATTCAATTCATGATTCATGATTCATGATTCATTATTCAATTCATAATTCAAGATTCATGATTCGATTCATGATTCTTGATTCGATTCATGATTCATGATTCAATTCATTATTCATGATTCATGATTCGATTCATGATTCAATTCATGATTCATGATTCGATTCATGATTCATGATTCAATTCATGATTCATGATTCATGATTTAATTCATGATTCATGATTCATGATTCAATTCACGATTCATGATTCAATTCATGATTCATGATTTAATTCATGATTCATGATTCGATTCATGATTCATGATTCATGATTCAATTCATGATTCATGATTCATGATTCATGATTCAATTCATGATTCATGATTCAATTCATGATTCCTAATTCATAATTCATGATTCAATTCATGATTCATGATTCAATTCATGATTCGAATCCTGATTCAATTCATGATTCATGATTCAATTCATGATTCATGATTCATGATTCATGATTCATGATTCAATTCATGATTCATGATTCATTATTCAATCCATGATTCATGATTCATGATTCATAATTAGATTCATGATTCATGATTCATGATTCAATTCATGATTCATGATTCATGATTCAATTCATGATTCATGATTCGTTTCATGATTCTTGATTCATGATTCGATTCATGATTCATGATTCATGATTCAATTCATCATTCATGATTCATGATTCATGATTCATGATTCAATTCATGATTCACGATTCATGATTCATGATTCATGATTCATGATTCATGATTCAATTCATAATTCATGATTCATGATTCATGATTCAATTCAAAATGTATGATTCATGATTCATGATTCATGATTAGATTCATGATTCATGATTCATGATTCATGATTCAATTCATGATTCATGATTCATGATTCAATTCATGATTCATGATTCATGATTCAATTCATGATTTATGATTCGATTCATGATTCTTGATTCATGATTCAATTCATGATTCATGATTCATGATTCATGATTCAATTCATGATTCATGATTCATGATTCAATTCATGATTTATGATTCATGATTCAATTCATGATTCATGATTCATGATTCAATTCATGATTCATGATTCAATTCATGATTCATGATTCAATTCATGATTCATGATTCATGATTCATGATTCATGATTCATGATTCGATTCATGATTCATGATTCATGATTCAATTCATGATTCATGATTCATGATTCATGATTCAATTCATGATTCATGATTCATGATTCATGGTTCATGATTCAATTCATAATTCATGATTCATGATTCATGGTTCATGATTCTTGACTCATGATTCATGATTCGATTCATGATTCATGATTCATGATTCAATTCATGATTCATGATTCATGATTCATGATTCATGATTCAATTCATAATTCATGATTCATGATTCATGATTCGATTCATGATTCTTGACTCATGATTCATGATTCGATTCATGATTCATGATTCAATTCATGATTCATGATTCATGATTCATTATTCAATTCATAATTCAAGATTCATGATTCGATTCATGATTCTTGATTCGATTCATGATTCATGATTCAATTCATTATTCATGATTCATGATTCGATTCATGATTCAATTCATGATTCATGATTCGATTCATGATTCATGATTCAATTCATGATTCATGATTCATGATTTAATTCATGATTAATGATTCATGATTCAATTCATGATTCAATTCATGATTCATGATTCAATTCATGATTCATGATTTAATTCATGATTCATGATTCGATTCATGATTCATGATTCATGATTCAATTCATGATTCATGATTCATGATTCATGATTTAATTCATGATTCATGATTCAATTCATGATTCCTAATTCATGATTCATGATTCAATTCATGATTCATGATTCAATTCATGATTCGAATCCTGATTCAATTCATGATTCATGATTCAATTCATGATTCATGATTCATGATTCATGATTCAATTCATGATTCATGATTCATTATTCAATTCATGATTCATGATTCATGATTAGATTCATGATTCATGATTCAATTCATGATTTATGATTCATGATTCAATTCATGATTCATAATTCATGATTCATGATTAGATTCATGATTCATGATTCATGATTCATGATTCAATTCATAATTCATGATTCATGATTCAATTCATGATTCATGATTCATGATTCAATTCATGATTTATGATTCGATTCATGATTCTTGATTCATGATTCATGAATCGATTCATGATTCATGATTCATGATTCAATTCATGATTCATGATTCATGATTCATGATTCAATTCATGATTTATGATTCATGATTCATGATTCATGATTCAATTCATAATTCATGATTCGATTCATGATTCTTGACTCATGATTCATGATTCGATTCATGATTCATGATTCATAATTCAATTCATGATTCATGATTCATGATTCAATTCATGATTCATGATTCATTTTTCAATTCATAATTCAAGATTCATGATTCGATTCATGATTCATGATTCGATTCATGATTCATGATTCAATTCATTATTCATGATTCATGATTCGATTCATGATTCAATTCATGATTTATGATTCGATTCATGATTCATGATTCAATTCATGATTCATGATTTAATTCATGATTCATGATTCAATTCATGATTCAATTCATGATTCATGATTCAATTCATGATTCATGATTTAATTCATGATTCATGATTCGATTCATGATTCATGATTCATGATTCAATTCATTATTCATGATTCATGATTCATGATTCAATTCATGATTCATGATTCAATTCATGATTCCTAATTCATGATTCATGATTCATTTCAGGATTCATGATTCAATTCATGATTCGAATCCTGATTCAATTCATGATTCATGATTCATGATTCAATTCATGATTCATGATTCATGATTCATGATTCATGATTCAATTCATGATTCATGATTCATTATTCAATTCATGATTCATGATTCATGATTCATGATTCATGATTAGATTCATGATTCATGATTCATGATTCATGATTCAAATTATGATTCATTATTCATGATTCAATTCATGATTCATGATTCGTTTCATGATTCTTGATTCATGATTCATGATTCGATTCATGATTCATGATTCATGATTCAATTCATGATTCATGATTCATGATTCATGATTCATGATTCAATTCATGATTCTTGATTCATGATTCAATTCATGATTCATGATTCATGATTCATGATTCATGTTTCGATTCATGATTCATGATTCATGATTCAATTCATGATTCATGATTCATGATTCATGATTCATGATTCAATTCATAATTCATGATTCATGATTCATGATTCGATTCATGATTCTTGACTCATGATTCATGATTTGATTCATGATTCATGATTTAATTCATGATTCATGATTCATGATTCATTATTCAATTCATAATTCAAGATTCATGATTCGATTCATGATTCATGATTCGATTCATGATTCATGATTCAATTCATGATTCATGATTCAATTCATGATTCATGATTCAATTCATGATTCATGATTCATGATTTAATTTATGATTCATGATTTATGATTCAATTCATGATTCATGATTCAATTCATGATTCATGATTCAATTCATGATTCATGATTTAATTTATGATTCATGATTCGATTCATAATTCATGATTCAATTCATGATTCATGATTCAATTCATGATTCCTAATTCATGATTCATGATTCAATTCATGATTCATGATTAAATTCATGATTCGAATCCTGATTCAATTCATGATTCATGATTCATGATTCAATTCATGATTCATGATTCATGATTCATGATTCATGATTCAATTCATGATTCATGATTCATTATTCAATTCATGATTCATGATTCATGATTCAATTCATGATTCATGATTCATGATTCATGATTCATGATTCATTATTCAATTCACGATTCATGATTCATGATTCATGATTCATGATTAGATTCATGATTCATGATTCATGATTCATGATTTAATTCATGATTCATGATTCATGATTCAATTCATGATTCATGATTCGTTTCATGATTCATGATTCAATTCATGATTCATGATTCAATTCATGATTCCTAATTCATGATTCATGATTCATGATTCAATTCATGATTCATGATTCATGATTCATGATTCATGATTCATTATTCAATTCACGATTCATGATTCATGATTCATGATTAGATTCATGATTCATGATTCATGATTCATGATTTAATTCATGATTCATGATTCATGATTCAATTCATGATTCATGATTCGATTCATGATTCATGATTTAATTCATGATTCATGATTCGATTCATGATTCATGATTCATGATTCAATTCATGATTCATGATTCATGATTCATGATTTAATTCATGATTCATGATTCGATTCATGATTCATGATTCATGATTCAATTCATGATTCCTAATTCATGATTCATGATTCAATTCATGATTCATGATTCAATTCATGATTCGAATCCTGATTTAATTCATGATTCATGATTCATTATTCAATTCATGATTCATGATTCATGATTTATGATTCATGATTAGATTCATGATTCATGATTCATGATTCAATTCATGATTCATGATTCATGATTCATGATTCAATTCATGATTCATGATTCAATTCATGATTCATGATTCATGACTCATGATTCATGATTCGATTCATGATTCATGATTCATTATTCAATTCATGATTCATGATTCATGATTCATGATTCATGATTCAATTCATGATTCATGATTCAATTCATGATTCCTAATTCATGATTCATGATTCATGATTCAATTCATGATTCATGATTCATGATTCATGATTCATGATTCATGATTCATGATTCATTATTCAATTCACGATTCATGATTCATGATTCATGATTAGATTCATGATTCATGATTCATGATTCATGATTTAATTCATGATTCATGATTCATGATTCAATTCATGATTCATGATTCGATTCATGATTCATGATTTAATTCATGATTCATGATTCGATTCATGATTCATGATTCATGATTCGATTCATGATTCATGATTCATGATTCAATTCATGATTCCTAATTCATGATTCATGATTCAATTCATGATTCATGATTCAATTCATGATTCGAATCCTAATTCAATTCATGATTCATGATTCATTATTCAATTCATGATTCATGAATTATGATTCATGAGTCATGATTCAATTCATGATTCATGATTCATTATTCAATTCATGATTCATGATTCATGATTTATGATTCATGATTAGATTCATGATTCATGATTCATGATTCAATTCATGATTCATGATTCATGATTCAATTCATGATTCATGATTCAATTCATGATTCATGATTCATGACTCATGATTCATGATTCGATTCATGATTCATGATTCATTATTCAATTCATGATTCATGATTCATGATTCAATTCATGATTCATGATTCGATTCATGATTCATGATTCATGATTCGATTCATGATTCATAATTGATGATTCAATTCATGATTCATGATTCATGATTCATGATTCGATTCATGATTCATGATTCGATTCATGATTCATGATTCGATTCATGATTCATGATTCGATTCATGATTCTTGACTCATGATTCATGATTCGATTCATGATTCATGATTCATAATTCAATTCATGATTCATGATTTATGATTCATGATTCAATTCATAATTCATGATTCATGATTCATGATTTGATTCATGATTCATGATTCATGATTCAATTCATAATTCATGATTCATGATTCATGATTCGATTCATGATTCTCGACTCATGATTCATGATTCGATTCATGATTCATGATTCAATTCATGATTCATGATTCATGATTCATTATTCAATTCATAATTCAAAATTCATGATTCGATTCATGATTCATGATTCGATTCATGATTCATGATTCGATTCATGATTCATGATTCAATTCATTATTCATGATTCATGATTCGATTCATGATTCAATTCATGATTTATGATTCGATTCATGATTCATGATTCAATTCATGATTCATGATTCATGATTTAATTCATGATTCATGATTCATGATTCAATTCATGATTCAATTCATGATTCATGATTCAATTCATGATTCATGATTCATGATTCAATTCATTATTCATGATTCATGATTCATGATTCAATTCATGATTCATGATTCAATTCATGATTCCTAATTCATGATTCATGATTCAATTCAGGATTCATGATTCAATTCATGATTCGAATCCTGATTCAATTCATGATTCATGATTCAATTCATGATTCATGATTCATGATTCATGATTCATGATTCAATTCATGATTCATGATTCATTATTCAATTCATGATTCATGATTCATGATTCATGATTCATGATTCATGATTAGATTCATGATTCATGATTCATGATTCATGATTCAATTCATAATTCATTATTCATGATTCAATTCATAATTCATGATTCGTTTCATGATTCTTGATTCATGATTCATGATTCGATTCATGATTCATGATTCATGATTCGATTCATGATTCATGATTCAATTCATGATTCATGATTCATGATTCATGATTCAATTCATGATTCTTGATTCATGATTCAATTCATGATTCATGATTCATGATTCATGATTCATGATTCGATTCATGATTCATGATTCATGATTCAATTCATGATTCATGATTCATGATTCAATTCATGATTCATGATTCATGATTCAATTCATGATTCATGATTTATGATTCAATTCATGATTCATGATTCGATTCATGATTCTTCATTCATGATTCATGATTCAATTCATGATTCATGATTCATGAATCAATTCATAATTTATGATTCATGATTCGATTCATGATTCATGATTCATGATTCGATTCATGATTCATGATTCATGATTCATCATTAGATTCATGATTCATGATTCATGATTCATGATTCAATTCATGATTCATGATTCATGATTCAATTCATGATTCATGATTCGTTTCATGATTCTTGATTCATGATTCGATTCATGATTCATGATTCATGATTCAATTCATGATTCATGATTCATGATTCATGATTTATGATTCAATTCATAATTCATGATTCATGATTCATGATTCAATTCAAAATGTATGATTCATGATTCATGATTCATGATTCATGATTCAATTCATGATTCACGATTCATGATTCATGATTCATGATTCATGATTCATGATTCAATTCATGATTCATGATTCATGATTCATGATTCATGATTCAATTCATAATTCATGATTCATGATTCATGATTCGATTCATGATTCATGATTCAATTCATGATTCATGATTCAATTCATAATTCATGATTCATGATTCATGATTCGATTCATGATTCATGATTCAATTCATGATTCATGATTCATGATTCATTATTCAATTCATAATTCAAGATTCATGATTCGATTCATGATTCATGATTCGATTCATGATTCATGATTCAATTCATTATTCATGATTCATGATTCGTTTCATGATTCAATTCATGATTCATGATTCGATTCATGATTCATGATTCAATTCATGATTCAATTCATTATTCATGATTCATGATTCGTTTCATGATTCAATTCATGATTCATGATTCGATTCATGATTCAATTCATGATTCATGATTCGATTCATGATTCATGATTTAATTCATGATTCATGATTCATGATTCAATTCATGATTCAATTCATGATTCATGATTCAATTCATGATTCATGATTTAATTCATGATTTATGATTTGATTCATGATTCATGATTCATGAGTCAATTCATGATTCATGATTCATGATTCATGATTCATGATTCATGATTCAATTCATGATTCATGATTCAATTCATGATTCCTAATTCATGATTCATGATTCAATTCATGATTCATTATTCAATTCATGATTCATGATTCAATTCATGATTCATGATTCATTATTCAATTCATGATTCATGATTCATGATTCATGATTCATGATTAGATTCATGATTCATAATTCATGATTCAATTCATGATTCATGATTCATGATTCATGATTCAATTCATGATTCATGATTCAATTCATGATTCATGATTCACGATTCATGATTCGATTCATGATTCATGATTATTGATTCAATTCATGATTCATGATTCAATTCATGATTCATGATTCATGATTCATGATTCATGATTCATGATTCGATTCATGATTCATGATTCAATTCATGATTCATGATTCATGATTCATGATTCAATTCATGATTCATGATTTAATTCATGATTCATGATTCGATTCATGATTCATGATTCATGATTCAATTCATGATTCATGATTCATGATTCATGATTCAATTCATGATTCATGATTCAATTCATGATTCCTAATTCATAATTCATGATTCAATTCATGATAAATGATTCAATTCATGATTCGAATCCTGATTCAATTCATGATTCATGATTCAATTCATGATTCATGATTCATGATTCATGATTCATGATTCAATTCATGATTCATGATTCATTATTCAATTCATGATTCATGATTCATGATTCATGATTCATGATTAGATTCATGATTCATGATTCATGATTCATGATTCAATTCATGATTCATGATTCAATTCATGATTCATGATTCGTTTCATGATTCTTGATTCATGATTCGATTCATGATTCATGATTCAATTCATGATTCATGATTCATAATTCATGATTCAATTCATGATTCACGATTCATGATTCATGATTCATGATTCATGATTCATGATTCAATTCATAATTCATGATTCATGATTCATGATTCAATTCAAAATGTATGATTCATGATTCATGATTCATGATTCATGATTAGATTCATGATTCATGATTCATGATTCATGATTCAATTCATGATTCATGATTCATGATTCAATTCATGATTCATGATTCATGATTCAATTCATGATTTATGATTCGATTCATGATTCTTGATTCATGATTCAATTCATGATTCATGATTCATGATTCATGATTCAATTCATGATTCATGATTCATGATTCAATTCATGATTTATGATTCATGATTAAATTCATGATTCATGATTCATGATTCAATTCATGATTCATGATTCAATTCATGATTCATGATTCAATTCATGATTCATGATTCAATTCATGATTCATGATTCATGATTCATGATTCATGATTCATGATTCGATTCATGATTCATGATTCATGATTTAATTCATGATTCATGATTCATGATTCATGATTCAATTCATGATTCATGATTCATGATTCATGATTCATGGTTCATGATTCTTGACTCATGATTCATGATTCGATTCATGATTCATGATTCATGATTCAATTCATGATTCATGATTCATGATTCATGATTCATGATTCAATTCATAATTCATGATTCATGATTCATGATTCGATTCATGATTCTTTACTCATGATTCATGATTCGATTCATGATTCATGATTCAATTCATGATTCATGATTCATGATTCATTATTCAATTCATAATTCATGATTCATGATTCGATTCATGATTCTTGATTCGATTCATGATTCATGATTCAATTCATTATTCATGATTCATGATTCGATTCATGATTCAATTCATGATTCATGATTCGATTCATGATTCATGATTCAATTCATGATTCATGATTCATGATTTAATTCATGATTCATGATTCATGATTCAATTCATGATTCAATTCATGATTCATGATTCAATTCATGATTCATGATTTAATTCATGATTCATGATTCGATTCATGATTCATGATTCATGATTCAATTCATGATTCATGATTCATGATTCATGATTTAATTCATGATTTATGATTCAATTCATGATTCCTAATTCATGATTCATGATTCAATTCATGATTCATGATTCAATTCTTGATTCGAATCCTGATTCGATTCATGATTCATGATTCAATTCATGATTCATGATTCATGATTCATGATTCAATTCATGATTCATGATTCATTATTCAATTCATGATTCATGATTCATGATTCATGATTCATGATTCAATTCATGATTTATGATTCATGATTCAATTCATGATTCATGATTCGTTTCATGATTCTTGATTCATGATTCGATTCATGATTCATGATTCATGATTCAATTCATGATTCATGATTCATGATTCATGATTCATGATTCAATTTATGATTCACGATTCATGATTCATGATTCATGATTCATGATTCATGATTCACGATTCAATTCATAATTCATGATTCATGATTCATGATTCAATTCAAAATGTATGATTCATGATTCATGATTCATGATTCATGATTAGATTCATGATTCATGATTCATGATTCATGATTCAATTCATAATTCATGATTCATGATTCAATTCATGATTCATGATTCATGATTCAATTCATGATTTATGATTCGATTCATGATTCTTGATTCATGATTCATGAATCGATTCATGATTCATGATTCATGATTCAATTCATGATTCATGATTCATGATTCATGATTCAATTCATGATTTATGATTCATGATTCATGATTCATGATTCAATTCATAATTCATGATTCGATTCATGATTCTTGACTCATGATTCATGATTCGATTCATGATTCATGATTCATAATTCAATTCATGATTCATGATTCATGATTCATGATTCATGATTCATGATTCAATTCATAATTCATGATTCATGATTCATGATTCGATTCATGATTCATGATTCATGATTCAATTCATGATTCATGATTCATTTTTCAATTCATAATTCAAGATTCATGATTCGATTCATGATTCATGATTCGATTCATGATTCATGATTCAATTCATTATTCATGATTCATGATTCGATTCATGATTCATGATTCATGATTCAATTCATGATTCATGATTCATGATTTAATTCATGATTCATGATTCAATTCATGATTCAATTCATGATTCATGATTTAATTCATGATTCATGATTTAATTCATGATTCATGATTCGATTCATTAATTCATGATTCATGATTCAATTCATGATTCATGATTCATGATTCATGATTCAATTCATGATTCATGATTCAATTCATGATTCCTAATTCATGATTCATGATTAAATTCATGATTCATGATTCAATTCATGATTCGAATCCTGATTCAATTCATGATTCATGATTCAATTCATGATTCATGATTCAATTCATGATTCATGATTCAATTCATGATTCATGATTCATGATTCATGATTCATGATTAGATTCATGATTCATGATTCATGATTCATGATTCAATTCATGATTCATGATTCATGATTCAATTCATGATTCATGATTCAATTCATGATTCATGATTCATGATTCATGATTCATGATTCATGATTCGATTCATGATTCATGATTCATGATTCAATTCATGATTCATGATACATGATTCAATTCATGATTCATGATTTGATTCATGATTCTTGATTCATGATTCATGATTCAAATCATGATTCATGATTCATGATTCAATTCATGATTCATGATTCATGATTCATGATTCAATTCATGATTCATGATTCATGATTCATGATTCATAATTCATGATTCATGATTCATGATTCGATTCATGATTCATGATTCGATTCATGATTCTTGACTCATGATTCATGATTCGATTCATGATTCATGATTCGATTCATGATTCATGATTCATGATTCATGATTCATGATTCAATTCATAATTCATGATTCATGATTCATGATTCATGATTCGATTCATGATTCTTGACTCATGATTCATGATTCGATTCATGATTCATGATTCAATTCATGATTCATGATTCATGATTCATTATTCAATTCATAATTCAAGATTCATGATTCGATTCATGATTCATGATTCGATTCATGATTCATGATTCAATTCATTATTCATGATTCATGATTCGTTTCATGATTCAATTCATGATTCATGATTCGATTCATGATTCAATTCATGATTCATGATTTAATTCATGATTCATGATTCAGGATTCAATTCATGATTTAATTCATTATTCATGATTCAATTCATGATTCATGATTTAATTCATGATTCATGATTCGATTCATGATTCAATTCATTATTCATGATTCATGATTCATGATTCAATTCATGATTCATGATTCAATTCATTATTCATGATTCATGATTTATGATTCAATTCATGATTCATGATTCAATTCATGATTCGAATCCTGATTCAATTCATGATTCATGATTCATGATTCAATTCATGATTCATGAATTATGATTCATGATTCATGATTCAATTCATGATTCATGATTCATTATTCAATTCATGATTCATGATTCGTGATTCATGATTCATGATTAGATTCATGATTCATGATTCATGATTCATGATTCAATTCATGATTCATGATTCATGATTCAATTCATGATTCATGATTCATGATTCAATTCATGATTCATGATTCATAATTCATGATTCGATTCATGATTCATGATTCATGATTCATGATTCATGATTCAATTCATGATTCATGATTCATGATTCAATTCATGATTCATGATTCATGATTCAATTCATGATTCATGATTCAATTCATGATTCATGATTCATGATTCATGATTCAATTCATGATTCATGATTCATGATTCATGATTCATGGTTCATGATTCAATTCATAATTCATGATTCATGATTCATGATTCGATTCATGATTCTTGACTCATGATTCATGATTCGATTCATGATTCATGATTCAATTCATGATTCATGATTCATTATTTAATTCATAATTCAAGATTCATGATTCGATTCATGATTCATGATTCGATTCATGATTCATGATTCAATTCATTATTCATGATTCATGATTCGATTCATGATTCAATTCATGATTCATGATTTAATTCATGATTCATGGTTCATGATTCAATTCATGATTCAATTCATCATTCATGATTTAATTCATGATTCATGATTTAATTCATGATTCATGATTCGATTCATGATTCATGATTCATGATTCAATTCATGATTCATGATTCATGATTCGATTCATGATTCATGATTCATGATTCAATTCATGATTCATGATTCATGATTCATGATTCATGAATTATGATTCATGATTCATGATTCAATTCATGATTCATGATTCATTATTCAATTCATGATTCATGATTCATGATTCATGATTAGATTCATGATTCATGATTCATGATTCATGATTCAATTCATGATTCATGATTCAATTCATGATTCATGATTCAATTCATGATTCATGATTCATGATTCATGATTCATGATTCGATTCATGATTCATGATTCATTATTCAATTCATGATTCATGATTCATGATTCAATTCATGATTCATGATTCGATTCATGATTCATGACTCATGATTCGATTCATGATTCATGATTCATGATTCATGATTCAATTCATGATTCATGATTCATGATTCATGATTCATGATTCAATTCATAATTCATGATTCATGATTCATGATTCAATTCATAATTCATGATTCATGATTCGATTCATGATTCTTGACTCATGATTCATGATTTGATTCATGATTCATGATTCAATTCATGATTCATGATTCATGATTCAATTCATGATTCATGATTCATTATTCAATTCATGATTCATGATTCGTGATTCATGATTCATGATTAGATTCATGATTCATGATTCATGATTCATGATTCAATTCATGATTCATGATTCATGATTCAATTCATGATTCATGATTCATGATTCAATTCATGATTCATGATTCATAATTCATGATTCGATTCATGATTCATGATTCATGATTCATGATTCATGATTCAATTCATGATTCATGATTCATGATTCAATTCATGATTCATGATTCATGATTCAATTCATGATTCATGATTCAATTCATGATTCATGATTCATGATTCATGATTCAATTCATGATTCATGATTCATGATTCATGATTCATGGTTCATGATTCAATTCATAATTCATGATTCATGATTCATGATTCGATTCATGATTCTTGACTCATGATTCATGATTCGATTCATGATTCATGATTCAATTCATGATTCATGATTCATTATTTAATTCATAATTCAAGATTCATGATTCGATTCATGATTCATGATTCGATTCATGATTCATGATTCAATTCATTATTCATGATTCATGATTCGATTCATGATTCAATTCATGATTCATGATTTAATTCATGATTCATGGTTCATGATTCAATTCATGATTCAATTCATCATTCATGATTTAATTCATGATTCATGATTTAATTCATGATTCATGATTCGATTCATGATTCATGATTCATGATTCAATTCATGATTCATGATTCATGATTCGATTCATGATTCATGATTCATGATTCAATTCATGATTCATGATTCATGATTCATGATTCATGAATTATGATTCATGATTCATGATTCAATTCATGATTCATGATTCATTATTCAATTCATGATTCATGATTCATGATTCATGATTAGATTCATGATTCATGATTCATGATTCATGATTCAATTCATGATTCATGATTCAATTCATGATTCATGATTCAATTCATGATTCATGATTCATGATTCATGATTCATGATTCATGATTCGATTCATGATTCATGATTCATTATTCAATTCATGATTCATGATTCATGATTCAATTCATGATTCATGATTCGATTCATGATTCATGACTCATGATTCGATTCATGATTCATTATTCATGATTCAATTCATGATTCATGATTCATGATTCAATTCATGATTTATGATTCATGATTCATGATTCATGATTCAATTCATAATTCATGATTCATGATTCATGATTCAATTCATAATTCATGATTCATGATTCATGATTCGATTCATGATTCTTGACTCATGATTCATGATTTGATTCATGATTCATGATTCAATTCATGATTCATGATTCATTATTCAATTCATGATTCATGATTCAATTCATGATTCGAATCCTGATTAAATTCATGATTCATGATTCATGATTCAATTCATGATTCATGAATTATGATTCATGATTCATGATTCAATTCATGATTCATGATTCAATTCATGATTCATGATTCATGATTCATGATTCATGATTAGATTCATGATTCATGATTCATGATTCATGATTCAATTCATGATTCATGATTCATTATTCAATTCATGATTCATGATTCATAATTCATGATTCGATTCATGATTCATGATTCATGATTCATGATTCATGATTCAATTCATGATTCATGATTCATGATTCAATTCATGATTCATGATTCATGATTCAATTCATGATTCATGATTCAATTCATGATTCATGATTCATGATTCATGATTCAATTCATGATTCATGATTCATGATTCATGATTCATGGTTCATGATTCAATTCATAATTCATGATTCATGATTCATGATTCGATTCATGATTCTTGACTCATGATTCATGATTCGATTCATGATTCATGATTCAATTCATGATTCATGATTCATTATTTAATTCATAATTCAAGATTCATGATTCGATTCATGATTCATGATTCGATTCATGATTCATGATTCAATTCATTATTCATGATTCATGATTCGATTCATGATTCAATTCATGATTCATGATTTAATTCATGATTCATGGTTCATGATTCAATTCATGATTCAATTCATCATTCATGATTTAATTCATGATTCATGATTTAATTCATGATTCATGATTCGATTCATGATTCATGATTCATGATTCAATTCATGATTCATGATTCATGATTCGATTCATGATTCATGATTCATGATTCAATTCATGATTCATGATTCATGATTCATGATTCATGAATTATGATTCATGATTCATGATTCAATTCATGATTCATGATTCATTATTCAATTCATGATTCATGATTCATGATTCATGATTAGATTCATGATTCATGATTCATGATTCATGATTCAATTCATGATTCATGATTCAATTCATGATTCATGATTCAATTCATGATTCATGATTCATGATTCATGATTCATGATTCGATTCATGATTCATGATTCATTATTCAATTCATGATTCATGATTCATGATTCAATTCATGATTCATGATTCGATTCATGATTCATGACTCATGATTCGATTCATGATTCATTATTCATGATTCAATTCATGATTCATGATTCATGATTCATGATTCAATTCATGATTTATGATTCATGATTCATGATTCATGATTCAATTCATAATTCATGATTCATGATTCATGATTCAATTCATAATTCATGATTCATGATTCATGATTCGATTCATGATTCTTGACTCATGATTCATGATTTGATTCATGATTCATGATTCAATTCATGATTCATGATTCATTATTCAATTCATGATTCATGATTCAATTCATGATTCGAATCCTGATTAAATTCATGATTCATGATTCATGATTCAATTCATGATTCATGAATTATGATTCATGATTCATGATTCAATTCATGATTCATGATTCAATTCATGATTCATGATTCATGATTCATGATTCATGATTAGATTCATGATTCATGATTCATGATTCATGATTCAATTCATGATTCATGATTCATTATTCAATTCATGATTCATGATTCATGATTCATGATTAGATTCATGATTCATGATTCATGATTCATGATTCAATTCATGATTCATGATTCAATTCATGATTCATGATTCAATTCATGATTCATGATTCAATTCATGATTCATGATTCATGATTCATGATTCATTATTCGATTCATGATTCATGATTCATTATTCAATTCATGATTCATGATTCATGATTCAATTCATGATTCATGATTCGATTCATGATTCATGACTCATGATTCGATTCATGATTCATGATTCATGATTCAATTCATGATTCATGATTCATGATTCATGATTCAATTCATGATTCATGATTCATGATTCATGATTCATGATTCAATTCATAATTCATGATTCATGATTCATGATTCGATTCATGATTCTTGACTCATGATTCATAATTCGATTCATGATTCATGATTCATGATTCAATTCATAATTCATGATTCATGATTCAATTCATGATTCATGATTCATGATTCATGATTCAATTCATAATTCATGATTCATGATTCATGATTCGATTCACGATTCTTGATTCAATTCATGATTCGAATCCTTATTAAATTCATGATTCATGATTCATGATTCAATTCATGATTCATGAATTATGATTCATGATTCATGATTCAATTCATGATTCATGATTCAATTCATGATTCATGATTCATGATTCATGATTCATGATTAGATTCATGATTCATGATTCATGATTCATGATTCAATTCATGATTCATGATTCATGATTCATGATTCAATTCATGATTCATGATTCATGATTCAATTCATGATTCATGATTCATGATTCATGATTCATGATTCGATTCATGATTCATGATTCATGATTCAATTCACGATTCATGATTCATGATTCATGATTAGATTCATGATTCATGATTCATGATTCATGATTTAATTCATGATTCATGATTCATGATTCAATTCATGATTCATGATTCGATTCATGATTCATGATTTAATTCATGATTCATGATTCGATTCATGATTCATGATTCATGATTCAATTCATGATTCATGATTCATGATTCATGATTCGATTCATGATTCTTGACTCATGATTCATGATTCGATTCATGATTCATGATTCAATTCATGATTCATGATTCATTATTTAATTCATAATTCAAGATTCATGATTCGATTCATGATTCATGATTCGATTCATGATTCATGATTCAATTCATTATTCATGATTCATGATTCGATTCATGATTCAATTCATGATTCATGATTTAATTCATGATTCATGGTTCATGATTCAATTCATGATTCAATTCATCATTCATGATTTAATTCATGATTCATGATTCAATTCATGATTCATGATTCATGATTTATGATTCGATTCATGATTCATGATTCGATTCATGATTCATGATTCGATTCATGATTCATGATTCGATTCATGATTCTTGACTCATGATTCATGATTCGATTTATGATTCATGATTCATGATTCAATTCATAATTCATGATTCATGATTCATGATTCGATTCATGATTCATGATTCATGATTCATGATTCAATTCATAATTCATGATTCATGATTCATGATTCGATTCATGATTCTTGACTCATGATTCATGATTCGATTCATGATTCATGATTCAATTCATGATTCATGATTCATTATTCAATTCATAATTCAAGATTCATGATTCGATTCATGATTCATGATTCGATTCATGATTCAATTCATGATTTATGATTCGATTCATGATTCATGATTCAATTCATGATTCATGATTTAATTCATGATTCATGATTCATGATTCAATTCATGATTCAATTTATGATTCATGATTCAATTCATGATTCATGATTTATTTCATGATTCATGATTCGATTCATGATTCATGATTCATGATTCAATTCATTATTCATGATTCATGATTCATGATTCAATTCATGATTCATGATTCAATTCATGATTCCTAATTCATGATTCATGATTCAATTCAGGATTCATGATTCAATTCATGATTCGAATCCTGATTCAATTCATGATTCATGATTCATTAATTCAATTCATGATTCATGATTCATGATTCATGATTCATGATTCAATTCATGATTCATGATTCATTATTCAATTCATGATTCATGATTCATGATTCATGATTCATGATTAGATTCATGATTCATGATTCATGATTCAATTCATGATTCATGATTCGTTTCATGATTCTTGATTCATGATTCATGATTCGATTCATGATTCATGATTCAGGATTCAATTCATGATTCATGATTCATGATTCATGATTCATGATTCAATTCATGATTCTTGATTCATGATTCAATTCATGATTCATGATTCTTGACTCATGATTCATGATTCGATTCATGATTCATGATTCAATTCATGATTCATGATTCATGATTCATTATTCAATTCATAATTCAAGATTCATGATTCGATTCATGATTCTTGATTCGATTCATGATTCATGATTCAATTCATTATTCATGATTCATGATTCGATTCATGATTCAATTCATGATTCATGATTCGATTCATGATTCATGATTCAATTCATGATTCATGATTCATGATTTAATTCATGATTCATGATTCATTATTCAATTCATGATTCAATTCATGATTCAGGATTCAATTCATGATTCATGATTTAATTCTTGATTCATGATTCGATTCATGATTCATGATTCATGATTCAATTCATGATTCATGATTCATGATTCATGATTCATGATTCAATTCATGATTCATGATTCAATTCATGATTCCTAATTCATGATTCATGATTCAATTCATGATTCATGATTCAATTCATGATTCGAATCCTGATTCAATTCATGATTCATGATTCAATTCATGATTCATGATTCATGATTCATGATTCATGATTCAATTCATGATTCATGATTCATTATTCAATTCATGATTCATGATTCATGATTCATGATTCATGATTAGATTCATGATTCATGATTCATGATTCATGATTCAATTCATGATTCATGATTCATGATTCAATTCATGATTCATGATTCGTTTCATGATTCTTGATTCATGATTCGATTCATGATTCATAATTCATGATTCAATTTATGATTCATGATTCATGATTCATGATCCATGATTCAATTTATGATTCACGATTCATGATTCATGATTCATGATTCATGATTCATGATTCAATTCATAATTCATGATTCATGATTCATGATTCAATTCAAAATGTATGATTCATGAATCATGATTCATGATTCATGATTAGATTCATGATTCATGATTCATGATTCATGATTCAATTCATGATTCATGATTCATGATTCAATTCATGATTCATGATTCATGATTCATGATTCAATTCATAATTCATGATTCATGATTCATGATTCGATTCATGATTCATGATTTAATTCATGATTCATGATTCGATTCATGATTCATGATTCAATTCATAATTCATGATTCATGATTCATGATTCGATTCATTAATTCTTGACTCATGATTCATGATTCGATTCATGATTCATGATTCAATTCATGATTCATGATTCATGATTCATTATTCAATTCATAATTCAAGATTCATGATTCGATTCATGATTCATGATTCAATTCATTATTCATGATTCATGATTCGATTCATGATTCAATTCATGATTTATGATTCGATTCATGATTCATGATTCAATTCATGATTCATGATTCATGATTTAATTCATGATTCACAATTCATGATTCAATTCATGATTCATGATTCAATTCATGATTCATGATTTAATTCATGATTCATGATTCGATTCATGATTCATGATTCAATTCATTATTCATGATTCATGATTCATGATTCAATTCATGATTCATGATTCAATTCATGATTCCTAATTCATGATTCATGATTCAATTCAGGATTCATGATTCAATTCATGATTCCTAATTCATGATTCATGATTCAATTCAGGATTCATGATTCAATTCATGATTCGAATCCTGATTCAATTCATGATTCATGATTCATTAATTCAATTCATGATTCATGATTCATGATTCATGATTCATGATTCAATTCATGATTCATGATTCATTATTCAATTCATGATTCATGATTCATGATTCATGATTCATGATTAGATTCATGATTCATGATTCATGATTCATGATTCAATTAATGATTCATGATTCGTTTCATGATTCTTGATTCATGATTCATGATTCGATTCATGATTCATGATTCATGATTCAATTCATGATTCATGATTCATGATTCATGATTCATGATTCAATTCATGATTCTTGATTCATGATTCAATTCATGATTCATGATTCATGATTCATGATTCATGATTCGATTCATGATTCATGATTCATGATTCAATTCATGATTCATGATTTATGATTCAATTCATGATTCATGATTCATGATTCAATTCATGATTCATGATTCATGATTCAATTCATGATTCATGATTCGATTCATGATTCTTGATTCATGATTCATGATTCAATTCATGATTCATGATTCATGATTAATGATTCATGAATCAATTTATAATTTATGATTCATGATTCATGATTCGATTCATGATTCTTAACTCATGATTCATGATTTATTCATGATTCATGATTCAATTCATGATTCATGATTCATGATTCATGATTCATGATTCAATTCATAATTCATGATTCATGATTCATGATTCAATTCAGGATTCATGATTCATGATTCATGATTCATGATTCAATTCATAATTCATGATTCATGATTCATGATTCGATTCATGATTCATGATTCAATTCATGATTCATGATTCATGATTCATGATTCAATTCATAATTCATGATTCATGATTCATGATTCGATTCATGATTCATGATTCAATTCATGATTCATGATTCATGATTCATGATTCAATTCATAATTCATGATTCATGATTCATGATTCGATTCATGATTCATGATTCAATTCATTATTCAAGATTCATGATTCGTTTCATGATTCAATTCATGATTCATGATTCGATTCATGATTCATGATTCAATTCATGATTCAATTCATTATTCATGATTCATGATTCGTTTCATGATTCAATTTATGATTCATGATTCATGATTCAATTCATGATTCATGATTCAATTCATGATTCCTAATTCATGATTCATGATTCAATTCAGGATTCATGATTCAATTCATGATTCGAATCCTGATTCAATTCATGATTCATGATTCATTAATTCAATTCATGATTCATGATTCATGATTCATGATTCATGATTCAATTCATGATTCATGATTCATTATTCTATTCATGATTCATGATTCATGATTCATGATTAGATTCATGATTCATGATTCATGATTAGATTCATGATTCATGATTCATGATTCATGATTCAATTCATGATTCATGATTCATGATTCGTTTCATGATTCTTGATTCATGATTCATGATTCGATTCATGATTCATGATTCATGATTCAATTCATGATTCATGATTCATGATTCATGATTCATGATTCAATTCATGATTCTTGATTCATGATTCAATTCATGATTCATGATTCATGATTCATGATTCATGATTCGATTCATGATTCATGATTCATGATTCAATTCATGATTCATGATTCATGATTCAATTCATGATTCATGATTCATGATTCAATTCATGATTCATGATTCGATTCATGATTCTTGATTCATGATTCATGATTCAATTCATGATTCATGATTCATGATTCATGATTCATGAATCAATTCATAATTTATGATTCATGATTCATGATTCGATTCATGATTCTTAACTCATGATTCATGATTTATTCATGATTTATGATTCATGATTCAATTCATGATTCATGATTCATGATTCATGATTCATGATTCAATTCATACTTCATGATTCATGATTCATGATTCAATTCATAATTTATGATTCATGATTCATGATTCGATTCATGATTCATGATTCAATTCATGATTCATGATTCATGATTCATGATTCAATTCATAATTCATGATTCATGATTCATGATTCGATTCATGATTCATGATTCAATTCATGATTCATGATTCATGATTCGATTCATGATTCATGATTCAATTCATGATTCATGATTCATGATTCATGATTCAATTCATAATTCATGATTCATGATTCATGATTCGATTCATGATTCATGATTCAATTCATGATTCATGATTCATGATTCAATTCATAATTCATGATTCATGATTCATGATTCGATTCATGATTCAATTCATTATTCATGATTCATGATTCGTTTCATGATTCAATTCATGATTCATGATTCGATTCATGATTCATGATTCAATTCATGATTCAATTCATTATTCATGATTCATGATTCGTTTCATGATTCAATTCATGATTCATGATTCGATTCATGATTCAATTCATGATTCATGATTCGATTCATGATTCATGATTTAATTCATGATTCATGATTCATGATTCAATTCATGATTCATGATTTAATTCATGATTCATGATTCGATTCATGATTCATGATTCATGAGTCAATTCATGATTCATGATTCATGATTCATGATTCATGATTCAATTCATGATTCATGATTCAATTCATGATTCCTAATTCATGATTCATGATTCAATTCATGATTCATGATTCAATTTATGATTCGAATCCTGATTCAATTCATGATTCATGATTCATGATTCAATTCATGATTCATTATTCAATTCATGATTCATGATTCAATTCATGATTCATTATTCAATTCATGATTCATGATTCATGATTAGATTCATGATTCATGATTCATGATTTATGATTCAATTCATGATTCATGATTCATGATTCAATTCATGATTCATGATTCATGATTCAATTCATGATTCATGATTCATGATTCATGATTCATGATTCGATTCATGATTCATGATTCATGATTCAATTCATGATTCATGATTCAATTCATGATTCATGATTCATGATTCAATTCATGATTCATGATTCATGATTCATGATTCATGATTCGATTCATGATTCATGATTCATGATTCAATTCATGATTCATGATTCATGATTCAATTCATGATTCATGATTCATGATTCATGGTTCATGATTCAATTCATAATTCATGATTCATGATTCATGATTCATGGTTCATGATTCTTGACTCATGATTCATGATTCGATTCATGATTCATGATTCAATTCATGATTCATGATTCATGATTCATGATTCAATTCATAATTCATGATTCATGATTCATGATTCAATTCATGATTCTTGACTCATGATTCATGATTCGATTCATGATTCATGATTCAATTCATGATTCATGATTCATGATTCATTATTCAATTCATAATTCAAGATTCATGATTCGATTCATGATTCTTGATTCAATTCATGATTCATGATTCAATTCATTATTCATGATTCATGATTCGATTCATGATTCAATTCATGATTGATGATTCGATTCATGATTCATGATTCAATTCATGATTCATGATTCATGATTTAATTCATGATTCATGATTCATTATTCAATTCATGATTCAATTCATGATTCATGATTCAATTCATGATTCATGATTTAATTCTTGATTCATGATTCGATTCATGATTCATGATTCATGATTCATGATTCATGATTCATGATTCATGATTCAATTCATGATTCATGATTCAATTCATGATTCCTAATTCATGTTTCATGATTCAATTCATGATTCATGATTCAATTCATGATTCGAATCCTGATTTAATTCATGATTCATGATTCAATTCATGATTCATGATTCATGATTCATGATTCATGATTCAATTCATGATTCATGATTCATTATTCAATTCATGATTCATGATTCATGATTCATGATTAGATTCATGATTCATGATTCATGATTCATGATTCAATTCATGATTCATGATTCATGATTCAATTCATGATTCATGATTCATGATTCAATTCATGATTCATGATTCGTTTCATGATTCTTGATTCATGATTCGATTCATGATTCATGATTCATGATTCAATTCATGATTCATGATTCATGATTCAATTTATGATTCACGATTCATGATTCATGATTCATGATTCATGATTCATGATTTAATTCATAATTCATGATTCATGATTCATGATTCAATTCAAAATGTATGATTCATGATTCATGATTCATGATTCATGATTAGATTCATGATTCATGATTCATGATTCATGATTCAATTCATGATTCATGATTCAATTCATGATTCATGATTCATGATTCATGATTAAATTCATAATTCATGATTCATGATTCGATTCATGATTCATGATTCATGATTCATGATTCATGATTCAATTCATAATTCATGATTCATGATTCATGATTCGATTCATTAATTCTTGACTCATGATTCATGATTCGATTCATGATTCATGATTCAATTCATGATTCATGATTTATGATTCATTATTCAATTCATAATTCAAGATTCATGATTCGATTCATGATTCATGATTCGATTCATGATTCATGATTCATTTCATTATTCATGATTCATGATTCGATTCATGATTCAATTCATGATTTATGATTCGATTCATGATTCATGATTCAATTCATGATTCATGATTCATGATTTAATTCATGATTCACAATTCATGATTCAATTCATGATTCAATTCATGATTCATGATTTAATTCATGATTCATGATTTAATTCATGATTCATGATTCGATTCATGATTCATGATTCATGATTCAATTCATTATTCATGATTCATGATTCATGATTCAATTCATGATTCAATTCATGATTCCTAATTCATGATTCATGATTAAATTCAGGATTCATGATTCAATTCATGATTCGAATCCTGATTCAATTCATGATTCATGATTCATTAATTCAATTCATGATTCATGATTCATGATTCATGATTCATGATTCATGATTCAATTCATGATTCATGATTCATTAATTCAATTCATGATTCATGATTCATGATTCATGATTCATGATTCATGATTCATGATTCATGATTCAATTCATGATTCATGATTCGTTTCATGATTCTTGATTCATGATTCATGATTCGATTCATGATTCATGATTCATGATTCAATTCATGATTCATGATTCATGATTCATGATTCATGATTCAATTCATGATTCTTGATTCATGATTCATGATTCGATTCATTAATTCTTGACTCATGATTCATGATTCGATTCATGATTCATGATTCAATTCATGATTCATGATTCATGATTCATTATTCAATTCATAATTCAAGATTCATGATTCGATTCATGATTCATGATTCAATTCATGATTCATGATTCATGATTCATGATTCATGATTAGATTCATGATTCATGATTCATGATTCATGATTCAATTCATGATTCATGATTCATTATTCAATTCATGATTCATGATTCATGATTCATGATTAGATTCATGATTCATGATTCATGATTCATGATTCAATTCATGATTCATGATTCAATTCATGATTCATGATTCAATTCATGATTCATGATTCAATTCATGATTCATGATTCATGATTCATGATTCATTATTCGATTCATGATTCATGATTCATTATTCAATTCATGATTCATGATTCATGATTCAATTCATGATTCATGATTCGATTCATGATTCATGACTCATGATTCGATTCATGATTCATGATTCATGATTCAATTCATGATTCATGATTCATGATTCATGATTCAATTCATGATTCATGATTCATGATTCATGATTCATGATTCAATTCATAATTCATGATTCATGATTCATGATTCGATTCATGATTCTTGACTCATGATTCATAATTCGATTCATGATTCATGATTCATGATTCAATTCATAATTCATGATTCATGATTCAATTCATGATTCATGATTCATGATTCATGATTCAATTCATAATTCATGATTCATGATTCATGATTCGATTCATGATTCTTGACTCATGATTCATGATTTGATTCATGATTCATGATTCAATTCATGATTCATGATTCATGATTCATTATTCAATTCATGATTCATGATTCAATTCATGATTCGAATCCTTATTAAATTCATGATTCATGATTCATGATTCAATTCATGATTCATGAATTATGATTCATGATTCATGATTCAATTCATGATTCATGATTCAATTCATGATTCATGATTCATGATTCATGATTCATGATTAGATTCATGATTCATGATTCATGATTCATGATTCAATTCATGATTCATGATTCATGATTCATGATTCAATTCATGATTCATGATTCATGATTCAATTCATGATTCATGATTCATGATTCATGATTCATGATTCGATTCATGATTCATGATTCATGATTCAATTCACGATTCATGATTCATGATTCATGATTAGATTCATGATTCATGATTCATGATTCATGATTTAATTCATGATTCATGATTCATGATTCAATTCATGATTCATGATTCGATTCATGATTCATGATTTAATTCATGATTCATGATTCGATTCATGATTCATGATTCATGATTCAATTCATGATTCATGATTCATGATTCATGATTCGATTCATGATTCTTGACTCATGATTCATGATTCGATTCATGATTCATGATTCAATTCATGATTCATGATTCATTATTTAATTCATAATTCAAGATTCATGATTCGATTCATGATTCAT
Source organism: Mixophyes australis (assembly GCA_036250195.1). NCBI lineage: Eukaryota > Metazoa > Chordata > Amphibia > Anura > Limnodynastidae > Mixophyes > Mixophyes australis. Next base: position 1,165,937 of record JAVHZZ010000022.1, on the reverse strand, counting down.
GATTCGATTCATGATTCATGATTCAATTCATTATTCATGATTCATGATTCGATTCATGATTCAATTCATGATTCATGATTTAATTCATGATTCATGGTTCATGATTCAATTCATGATTCAATTCATCATTCATGATTTAATTCATGATTCATGATTCAATTCATGATTCATGATTCATGATTTATGATTCGATTCATGATTCATGATTCGATTCATGATTCATGATTCGATTCATGATTCATGATTCGATTCATGATTCTTGACTCATGATTCATGATTCGATTTATGATTCATGATTCATGATTCAATTCATAATTCATGATTCATGATTCATGATTCGATTCATGATTCATGATTCATGATTCATGATTCAATTCATAATTCATGATTCATGATTCATGATTCGATTCATGATTCTTGACTCATGATTCATGATTCGATTCATGATTCATGATTCAATTCATGATTCATGATTCATGATTCATTATTCAATTCATAATTCAAGATTCATGATTCGATTCATGATTCATGATTCGATTCATGATTCAATTCATGATTTATGATTCGATTCATGATTCATGATTCAATTCATGATTCATGATTTAATTCATGATTCATGATTCATGATTCAATTCATGATTCAATTTATGATTCATGATTCAATTCATGATTCATGATTTATTTCATGATTCATGATTCGATTCATGATTCATGATTCATGATTCAATTCATTATTCATGATTCATGATTCATGATTCAATTCATGATTCATGATTCAATTCATGATTCCTAATTCATGATTCATGATTCAATTCAGGATTCATGATTCAATTCATGATTCGAATCCTGATTCAATTCATGATTCATGATTCATTAATTCAATTCATGATTCATGATTCATGATTCATGATTCATGATTCAATTCATGATTCATGATTCATTATTCAATTCATGATTCATGATTCATGATTCATGATTCATGATTAGATTCATGATTCATGATTCATGATTCAATTCATGATTCATGATTCGTTTCATGATTCTTGATTCATGATTCATGATTCGATTCATGATTCATGATTCAGGATTCAATTCATGATTCATGATTCATGATTCATGATTCATGATTCAATTCATGATTCTTGATTCATGATTCAATTCATGATTCATGATTCTTGACTCATGATTCATGATTCGATTCATGATTCATGATTCAATTCATGATTCATGATTCATGATTCATTATTCAATTCATAATTCAAGATTCATGATTCGATTCATGATTCTTGATTCGATTCATGATTCATGATTCAATTCATTATTCATGATTCATGATTCGATTCATGATTCAATTCATGATTCATGATTCGATTCATGATTCATGATTCAATTCATGATTCATGATTCATGATTTAATTCATGATTCATGATTCATTATTCAATTCATGATTCAATTCATGATTCAGGATTCAATTCATGATTCATGATTTAATTCTTGATTCATGATTCGATTCATGATTCATGATTCATGATTCAATTCATGATTCATGATTCATGATTCATGATTCATGATTCAATTCATGATTCATGATTCAATTCATGATTCCTAATTCATGATTCATGATTCAATTCATGATTCATGATTCAATTCATGATTCGAATCCTGATTCAATTCATGATTCATGATTCAATTCATGATTCATGATTCATGATTCATGATTCATGATTCAATTCATGATTCATGATTCATTATTCAATTCATGATTCATGATTCATGATTCATGATTCATGATTAGATTCATGATTCATGATTCATGATTCATGATTCAATTCATGATTCATGATTCATGATTCAATTCATGATTCATGATTCGTTTCATGATTCTTGATTCATGATTCGATTCATGATTCATAATTCATGATTCAATTTATGATTCATGATTCATGATTCATGATTCATGATTCAATTCAAAATGTATGATTCATGAATCATGATTCATGATTCATGATTAGATTCATGATTCATGATTCATGATTCATGATTCAATTCATGATTCATGATTCATGATTCAATTCATGATTCATGATTCATGATTCATGATTCAATTCATAATTCATGATTCATGATTCATGATTCGATTCATGATTCATGATTTAATTCATGATTCATGATTCGATTCATGATTCATGATTCAATTCATAATTCATGATTCATGATTCATGATTCGATTCATTAATTCTTGACTCATGATTCATGATTCGATTCATGATTCATGATTCAATTCATGATTCATGATTCATGATTCATTATTCAATTCATAATTCAAGATTCATGATTCGATTCATGATTCATGATTCAATTCATTATTCATGATTCATGATTCGATTCATGATTCAATTCATGATTTATGATTCGATTCATGATTCATGATTCAATTCATGATTCATGATTCATGATTTAATTCATGATTCACAATTCATGATTCAATTCATGATTCAATTCATGATTCATGATTCAATTCATGATTCATGATTTAATTCATGATTCATGATTCGATTCATGATTCATGATTCAATTCATTATTCATGATTCATGATTCATGATTCAATTCATGATTCATGATTCAATTCATGATTCCTAATTCATGATTCATGATTCAATTCAGGATTCATGATTCAATTCATGATTCCTAATTCATGATTCATGATTCAATTCAGGATTCATGATTCAATTCATGATTCGAATCCTGATTCAATTCATGATTCATGATTCATTAATTCAATTCATGATTCATGATTCATGATTCATGATTCATGATTCAATTCATGATTCATGATTCATTATTCAATTCATGATTCATGATTCATGATTCATGATTCATGATTAGATTCATGATTCATGATTCATGATTCATGATTCAATTAATGATTCATGATTCGTTTCATGATTCTTGATTCATGATTCATGATTCGATTCATGATTCATGATTCATGATTCAATTCATGATTCATGATTCATGATTCATGATTCATGATTCAATTCATGATTCTTGATTCATGATTCAATTCATGATTCATGATTCATGATTCATGATTCATGATTCGATTCATGATTCATGATTCATGATTCAATTCATGATTCATGATTTATGATTCAATTCATGATTCATGATTCATGATTCAATTCATGATTCATGATTCATGATTCAATTCATGATTCATGATTCGATTCATGATTCTTGATTCATGATTCATGATTCAATTCATGATTCATGATTCATGATTAATGATTCATGAATCAATTTATAATTTATGATTCATGATTCATGATTCGATTCATGATTCTTAACTCATGATTCATGATTTATTCATGATTCATGATTCAATTCATGATTCATGATTCATGATTCATGATTCATGATTCAATTCATAATTCATGATTCATGATTCATGATTCAATTCAGGATTCATGATTCATGATTCATGATTCATGATTCAATTCATAATTCATGATTCATGATTCATGATTCGATTCATGATTCATGATTCAATTCATGATTCATGATTCATGATTCATGATTCAATTCATAATTCATGATTCATGATTCATGATTCGATTCATGATTCATGATTCAATTCATGATTCATGATTCATGATTCATGATTCAATTCATAATTCATGATTCATGATTCATGATTCGATTCATGATTCATGATTCAATTCATTATTCAAGATTCATGATTCGTTTCATGATTCAATTCATGATTCATGATTCGATTCATGATTCATGATTCAATTCATGATTCAATTCATTATTCATGATTCATGATTCGTTTCATGATTCAATTTATGATTCATGATTCATGATTCAATTCATGATTCATGATTCAATTCATGATTCCTAATTCATGATTCATGATTCAATTCAGGATTCATGATTCAATTCATGATTCGAATCCTGATTCAATTCATGATTCATGATTCATTAATTCAATTCATGATTCATGATTCATGATTCATGATTCATGATTCAATTCATGATTCATGATTCATTATTCTATTCATGATTCATGATTCATGATTCATGATTAGATTCATGATTCATGATTCATGATTCATGATTCAATTCATGATTCATGATTCATGATTCGTTTCATGATTCTTGATTCATGATTCATGATTCGATTCATGATTCATGATTCATGATTCAATTCATGATTCATGATTCATGATTCATGATTCATGATTCAATTCATGATTCTTGATTCATGATTCAATTCATGATTCATGATTCATGATTCATGATTCATGATTCGATTCATGATTCATGATTCATGATTCAATTCATGATTCATGATTCATGATTCAATTCATGATTCATGATTCATGATTCAATTCATGATTCATGATTCGATTCATGATTCTTGATTCATGATTCATGATTCAATTCATGATTCATGATTCATGATTCATGATTCATGAATCAATTCATAATTTATGATTCATGATTCATGATTCGATTCATGATTCTTAACTCATGATTCATGATTTATTCATGATTTATGATTCATGATTCAATTCATGATTCATGATTCATGATTCATGATTCATGATTCAATTCATACTTCATGATTCATGATTCATGATTCAATTCATAATTTATGATTCATGATTCATGATTCGATTCATGATTCATGATTCAATTCATGATTCATGATTCATGATTCATGATTCAATTCATAATTCATGATTCATGATTCATGATTCGATTCATGATTCATGATTCAATTCATGATTCATGATTCATGATTCGATTCATGATTCATGATTCAATTCATGATTCATGATTCATGATTCATGATTCAATTCATAATTCATGATTCATGATTCATGATTCGATTCATGATTCATGATTCAATTCATGATTCATGATTCATGATTCAATTCATAATTCATGATTCATGATTCATGATTCGATTCATGATTCAATTCATTATTCATGATTCATGATTCGTTTCATGATTCAATTCATGATTCATGATTCGATTCATGATTCATGATTCAATTCATGATTCAATTCATTATTCATGATTCATGATTCGTTTCATGATTCAATTCATGATTCATGATTCGATTCATGATTCAATTCATGATTCATGATTCGATTCATGATTCATGATTTAATTCATGATTCATGATTCATGATTCAATTCATGATTCATGATTTAATTCATGATTCATGATTCGATTCATGATTCATGATTCATGAGTCAATTCATGATTCATGATTCATGATTCATGATTCAATTCATGATTCATGATTCAATTCATGATTCCTAATTCATGATTCATGATTCAATTCATGATTCATGATTCAATTTATGATTCGAATCCTGATTCAATTCATGATTCATGATTCATGATTCAATTCATGATTCATTATTCAATTCATGATTCATGATTCAATTCATGATTCATTATTCAATTCATGATTCATGATTCATGATTAGATTCATGATTCATGATTCATGATTTATGATTCAATTCATGATTCATGATTCATGATTCAATTCATGATTCATGATTCATGATTCAATTCATGATTCATGATTCATGATTCATGATTCATGATTCGATTCATGATTCATGATTCATGATTCAATTCATGATTCATGATTCAATTCATGATTCATGATTCATGATTCAATTCATGATTCATGATTCATGATTCATGATTCATGATTCGATTCATGATTCATGATTCATGATTCAATTCATGATTCATGATTCATGATTCAATTCATGATTCATGATTCATGATTCATGGTTCATGATTCAATTCATAATTCATGATTCATGATTCATGATTCATGGTTCATGATTCTTGACTCATGATTCATGATTCGATTCATGATTCATGATTCAATTCATGATTCATGATTCATGATTCATGATTCAATTCATAATTCATGATTCATGATTCATGATTCAATTCATGATTCTTGACTCATGATTCATGATTCGATTCATGATTCATGATTCAATTCATGATTCATGATTCATGATTCATTATTCAATTCATAATTCAAGATTCATGATTCGATTCATGATTCTTGATTCGATTCATGATTCATGATTCAATTCATTATTCATGATTCATGATTCGATTCATGATTCAATTCATGATTGATGATTCGATTCATGATTCATGATTCAATTCATGATTCATGATTCATGATTTAATTCATGATTCATGATTCATTATTCAATTCATGATTCAATTCATGATTCATGATTCAATTCATGATTCATGATTTAATTCTTGATTCATGATTCGATTCATGATTCATGATTCATGATTCATGATTCATGATTCATGATTCATGATTCAATTCATGATTCATGATTCAATTCATGATTCCTAATTCATGTTTCATGATTCAATTCATGATTCATGATTCAATTCATGATTCGAATCCTGATTTAATTCATGATTCATGATTCAATTCATGATTCATGATTCATGATTCATGATTCATGATTCAATTCATGATTCATGATTCATTATTCAATTCATGATTCATGATTCATGATTCATGATTAGATTCATGATTCATGATTCATGATTCATGATTCAATTCATGATTCATGATTCATGATTCAATTCATGATTCATGATTCATGATTCAATTCATGATTCATGATTCGTTTCATGATTCTTGATTCATGATTCGATTCATGATTCATGATTCAATTCATGATTCATGATTCATGATTCAATTTATGATTCACGATTCATGATTCATGATTCATGATTCATGATTCATGATTTAATTCATAATTCATGATTCATGATTCATGATTCAATTCAAAATGTATGATTCATGATTCATGATTCATGATTCATGATTAGATTCATGATTCATGATTCATGATTCATGATTCAATTCATGATTCATGATTCAATTCATGATTCATGATTCATGATTCATGATTAAATTCATAATTCATGATTCATGATTCGATTCATGATTCATGATTCATGATTCATGATTCAATTCATAATTCATGATTCATGATTCATGATTCGATTCATTAATTCTTGACTCATGATTCATGATTCGATTCATGATTCATGATTCAATTCATGATTCATGATTTATGATTCATTATTCAATTCATAATTCAAGATTCATGATTCGATTCATGATTCATGATTCGATTCATGATTCATGATTCATTTCATTATTCATGATTCATGATTCGATTCATGATTCAATTCATGATTTATGATTCGATTCATGATTCATGATTCAATTCATGATTCATGATTCATGATTTAATTCATGATTCACAATTCATGATTCAATTCATGATTCAATTCATGATTCATGATTTAATTCATGATTCATGATTTAATTCATGATTCATGATTCGATTCATGATTCATGATTCATGATTCAATTCATTATTCATGATTCATGATTCATGATTCAATTCATGATTCAATTCATGATTCCTAATTCATGATTCATGATTAAATTCAGGATTCATGATTCAATTCATGATTCGAATCCTGATTCAATTCATGATTCATGATTCATTAATTCAATTCATGATTCATGATTCATGATTCATGATTCATGATTCATGATTCAATTCATGATTCATGATTCATTAATTCAATTCATGATTCATGATTCATGATTCATGATTCATGATTCATGATTCATGATTCATGATTCAATTCATGATTCATGATTCGTTTCATGATTCTTGATTCATGATTCATGATTCGATTCATGATTCATGATTCATGATTCAATTCATGATTCATGATTCATGATTCATGATTCATGATTCAATTCATGATTCTTGATTCATGATTCATGATTCGATTCATTAATTCTTGACTCATGATTCATGATTCGATTCATGATTCATGATTCAATTCATGATTCATGATTCATGATTCATTATTCAATTCATAATTCAAGATTCATGATTCGATTCATGATTCATGATTCAATTCATTATTCATGATTCATGATTCGATTCATGATTCAATTCATGATTTATGATTCGATTCATGATTCATGATTCAATTCATGATTCATGATTCATGATTTAATTCATGATTCATGATTCGATTCATGATTCATGATTCAATTCATTATTCATGATTCATGATTCATGATTCAATTCATGATTCATGATTCAATTCATGATTCCTAATTCATGATTCATGATTCAATTCAGGATTCATGATTCAATTCATGATTCCTAATTCATGATTCATGATTCAATTCAGGATTCATGATTTAATTCATGATTCATGATTCAAGATTCATGATTCATGATTCAATTCATGATTCAAGATTCAATTCATGATTCGAATCCTGATTCAATTTATGATTCATGATTCAATTCATGATTCCTAATTCATGATTCATGATTCAATTCATTATTCATGATTCATGATTCATGATTCGATTCATGATTCTTGACTCATGATTCATGATTTGATTCATGATTCATGATTCAATTCATGATTCATGATTCATTATTCAATTCATGATTCATGATTCAATTCATGATTCGAATCCTGATTAAATTCATGATTCATGATTCATGATTCAATTCATGATTCATGAATTATGATTCATGATTCATGATTCAATTCATGATTCATGATTCAATTCATGATTCATGATTCATGATTCATGATTCATGATTAGATTCATGATTCATGATTCATGATTCATGATTCAATTCATGATTCATGATTCATTATTCAATTCATGATTCATGATTCATAATTCATGATTCGATTCATGATTCATGATTCATGATTCATGATTCATGATTCAATTCATGATTCATGATTCATGATTCAATTCATGATTCATGATTCATGATTCAATTCATGATTCATGATTCAATTCATGATTCATGATTCATGATTCATGATTCAATTCATGATTCATGATTCATGATTCATGATTCATGGTTCATGATTCAATTCATAATTCATGATTCATGATTCATGATTCGATTCATGATTCTTGACTCATGATTCATGATTCGATTCATGATTCATGATTCAATTCATGATTCATGATTCATTATTTAATTCATAATTCAAGATTCATGATTCGATTCATGATTCATGATTCGATTCATGATTCATGATTCAATTCATTATTCATGATTCATGATTCGATTCATGATTCAATTCATGATTCATGATTTAATTCATGATTCATGGTTCATGATTCAATTCATGATTCAATTCATCATTCATGATTTAATTCATGATTCATGATTTAATTCATGATTCATGATTCGATTCATGATTCATGATTCATGATTCAATTCATGATTCATGATTCATGATTCGATTCATGATTCATGATTCATGATTCAATTCATGATTCATGATTCATGATTCATGATTCATGAATTATGATTCATGATTCATGATTCAATTCATGATTCATGATTCATTATTCAATTCATGATTCATGATTCATGATTCATGATTAGATTCATGATTCATGATTCATGATTCATGATTCAATTCATGATTCATGATTCAATTCATGATTCATGATTCAATTCATGATTCATGATTCATGATTCATGATTTATGATTCGATTCATGATTCATGATTCATTATTCAATTCATGATTCATGATTCATGATTCAATTCATGATTCATGATTCGATTCATGATTCATGACTCATGATTCGATTCATGATTCATTATTCATGATTCAATTCATGATTCATGATTCATGATTCATGATTCAATTCATGATTTATGATTCATGATTCATGATTCATGATTCAATTCATAATTCATGATTCATGATTCATGATTCAATTCATAATTCATGATTCATGATTCATGATTCGATTCATGATTCTTGACTCATGATTCATGATTTGATTCATGATTCATGATTCAATTCATGATTCATGATTCATTATTCAATTCATGATTCATGATTCAATTCATGATTCGAATCCTGATTAAATTCATGATTCATGATTCATGATTCAATTCATGATTCATGAATTATGATTCATGATTCATGATTCAATTCATGATTCATGATTCAATTCATGATTCATGATTCATGATTCATGATTCATGATTAGATTCATGATTCATGATTCATGATTCATGATTCAATTCATGATTCATGATTCATTATTCAATTCATGATTCATGATTCATGATTCATGATTAGATTCATGATTCATGATTCATGATTCATGATTCAATTCATGATTCATGATTCAATTCATGATTCATGATTCAATTCATGATTCATGATTCAATTCATGATTCATGATTCATGATTCATGATTCATTATTCGATTCATGATTCATGATTCATTATTCAATTCATGATTCATGATTCATGATTCAATTCATGATTCATGATTCGATTCATGATTCATGACTCATGATTCGATTCATGATTCATGATTCATGATTCAATTCATGATTCATGATTCATGATTCATGATTCAATTCATGATTCATGATTCATGATTCATGATTCATGATTCAATTCATAATTCATGATTCATGATTCATGATTCGATTCATGATTCTTGACTCATGATTCATAATTCGATTCATGATTCATGATTCATGATTCAATTCATAATTCATGATTCATGATTCAATTCATGATTCATGATTCATGATTCATGATTCAATTCATAATTCATGATTCATGATTCATGATTCGATTCATGATTCTTGACTCATGATTCATGATTTGATTCATGATTCATGATTCAATTCATGATTCATGATTCATGATTCATTATTCAATTCATGATTCATGATTCAATTCATGATTCGAATCCTTATTAAATTCATGATTCATGATTCATGATTCAATTCATGATTCATGAATTATGATTCATGATTCATGATTCAATTCATGATTCATGATTCAATTCATGATTCATGATTCATGATTCATGATTCATGATTAGATTCATGATTCATGATTCATGATTCATGATTCAATTCATGATTCATGATTCATGATTCATGATTCAATTCATGATTCATGATTCATGATTCAATTCATGATTCATGATTCATGATTCATGATTCATGATTCGATTCATGATTCATGATTCATGATTCATGATTAGATTCATGATTCATGATTCATGATTCATGATTTAATTCATGATTCATGATTCATGATTCAATTCATGATTCATGATTCGATTCATGATTCATGATTTAATTCATGATTCATGATTCGATTCATGATTCATGATTCATGATTCATGATTTAATTCATGATTCATGATTCGATTCATGATTCATGATTCATGATTCAATTCATGATTCCTAATTCATGATTCATGATTCAATTCATGATTCATGATTCAATTCATGATTCGAATCCTGATTCAATTCATGATTCATGATTCATTATTCAATTCATGATTCATGAATTATGATTCATGATTCATGATTCAATTCATGATTCATGATTCATTATTCAATTCATGATTCATGATTCATGATTTATGATTCATGATTAGATTCATGATTCATGATTCATGATTCATGATTCAATTCATGATTCATGATTCATGATTCATGATTCAATTCATGATTCATGATTCAATTCATGATTCATGATTCATGACTCATGATTCATGATTCGATTCATGATTCATGATTCATTATTCAATTCATGATTCATGATTCATGATTCAATTCATGATTCATGATTCAATTCATGATTCCTAATTCATGATTCATGATTCATTATTCAATTCACGATTCATGATTCATGATTCATGATTAGATTCATGATTCATGATTCATGATTTATGATTTAATTCATGATTCATGATTCATGATTCAATTCATGATTTATGATTTAATTCATGATTCATGATTCATGATTCATGATTCGATTCATGATTCATGATTCATGATTCGATTCATGATTCATGATTCATGATTCAATTCATGATTCCTAATTCATGATTCATGATTCAATTCATGATTCATGATTCAATTCATGATTCGAATCCTGATTCAATTCATGATTCATGATTCATTATTCAATTCATGATTCATGAATTATGATTCATGATTCATGATTCAATTCATGATTCATGATTCATTATTCAATTCATGATTCATGATTCATGATTTATGATTCATGATTAGATTCATGATTCATGATTCATGATTCAATTCATGATTCATGATTCATGATTCAATTCATGATTCATGATTCAATTCATGATTCATGATTCATGACTCATGATTCATGATTCGATTCATGATTCATGATTCATTATTCAATTCATGATTCATGATTCATGATTCATGACTCATGATTCATGATTCGATTCATGATTCATGATTCATTATTCAATTCATGATTCATGATTCATGATTCAATTCATGATTCATGATTCGATTCATGATTCATGATTCATGATTCGATTCATGATTCATGATTGATGATTCAATTCATGATTCATGATTCATGATTCATGATTCGATTCATGATTCATGATTCGATTCATGATTCATGATTCGATTCATGATTCATGATTCGATTCATGATTCTTGACTCATGATTCATGATTCGATTCATGATTCATGATTCATAATTCAATTCATGATTCATGATTCATGATTCATGATTCAATTCATGATTCATGATTCAATTCATGATTCATGATTCATGATTCATGATTCATTATTCGATTCATGATTCATGATTCATTATTCAATTCATGATTCATGATTCATGATTCAATTCATGATTCATGATTCGATTCATGATTCATGACTCATGATTCGATTCATGATTCATGATTCATGATTCAATTCATGATTCATGATTCATGATTCATGATTCAATTCATGATTCATGATTCATGATTCATGATTCATGATTCAATTCATAATTCATGATTCATGATTCATGATTCGATTCATGATTCTTGACTCATGATTCATAATTCGATTCATGATTCATGATTCATGATTCAATTCATAATTCATGATTCATGATTCAATTCATGATTCATGATTCATGATTCATGATTCAATTCATAATTCATGATTCATGATTCATGATTCGATTCATGATTCTTGACTCATGATTCATGATTTGATTCATGATTCATGATTCAATTCATGATTCATGATTCATGATTCATTATTCAATTCATGATTCATGATTCAATTCATGATTCGAATCCTTATTAAATTCATGATTCATGATTCATGATTCAATTCATGATTCATGAATTATGATTCATGATTCATGATTCAATTCATGATTCATGATTCAATTCATGATTCATGATTCATGATTCATGATTCATGATTAGATTCATGATTCATGATTCATGATTCATGATTCAATTCATGATTCATGATTCATGATTCATGATTCAATTCATGATTCATGATTCATGATTCAATTCATGATTCATGATTCATGATTCATGATTCATGATTCGATTCATGATTCATGATTCATGATTCATGATTAGATTCATGATTCATGATTCATGATTCATGATTTAATTCATGATTCATGATTCATGATTCAATTCATGATTCATGATTCGATTCATGATTCATGATTTAATTCATGATTCATGATTCGATTCATGATTCATGATTCATGATTCATGATTTAATTCATGATTCATGATTCGATTCATGATTCATGATTCATGATTCAATTCATGATTCCTAATTCATGATTCATGATTCAATTCATGATTCATGATTCAATTCATGATTCGAATCCTGATTCAATTCATGATTCATGATTCATTATTCAATTCATGATTCATGAATTATGATTCATGATTCATGATTCAATTCATGATTCATGATTCATTATTCAATTCATGATTCATGATTCATGATTTATGATTCATGATTAGATTCATGATTCATGATTCATGATTCATGATTCAATTCATGATTCATGATTCATGATTCATGATTCAATTCATGATTCATGATTCAATTCATGATTCATGATTCATGACTCATGATTCATGATTCGATTCATGATTCATGATTCATTATTCAATTCATGATTCATGATTCATGATTCAATTCATGATTCATGATTCAATTCATGATTCCTAATTCATGATTCATGATTCATTATTCAATTCACGATTCATGATTCATGATTCATGATTAGATTCATGATTCATGATTCATGATTTATGATTTAATTCATGATTCATGATTCATGATTCAATTCATGATTTATGATTTAATTCATGATTCATGATTCATGATTCATGATTCGATTCATGATTCATGATTCATGATTCGATTCATGATTCATGATTCATGATTCAATTCATGATTCCTAATTCATGATTCATGATTCAATTCATGATTCATGATTCAATTCATGATTCGAATCCTGATTCAATTCATGATTCATGATTCATTATTCAATTCATGATTGATGAATTATGATTCATGATTCATGATTCAATTCATGATTCATGATTCATTATTCAATTCATGATTCATGATTCATGATTTATGATTCATGATTAGATTCATGATTCATGATTCATGATTCAATTCATGATTCATGATTCATGATTCAATTCATGATTCATGATTCAATTCATGATTCATGATTCATGACTCATGATTCATGATTCGATTCATGATTCATGATTCATTATTCAATTCATGATTCATGATTCATGATTCATGACTCATGATTCATGATTCGATTCATGATTCATGATTCATTATTCAATTCATGATTCATGATTCATGATTCAATTCATGATTCATGATTCGATTCATGATTCATGATTCATGATTCGATTCATGATTCATGATTGATGATTCAATTCATGATTCATGATTCATGATTCATGATTCGATTCATGATTCATGATTCGATTCATGATTCATGATTCGATTCATGATTCATGATTCGATTCATGATTCTTGACTCATGATTCATGATTCGATTCATGATTCATGATTCATAATTCAATTCATGATTCATGATTTATGATTCATGATTCAATTCATAATTCATGATTCATGATTCATGATTTGATTCATAATTCATGATTCATGATTCAATTCATAATTCATGATTCATGATTCATGATTCGATTCATGATTCTCGACTCATGATTCATGATTCGATTCATGATTCATGATTCAATTCATGATTCATGATTCATGATTCATGATTCGATTCATGATTCTTGACTCATGATTCATGATTCGATTCATGATTCATGATTCAATTCATGATTCATGATTCATTATTTAATTCATAATTCAAGATTCATGATTCGATTCATGATTCATGATTCGATTCATGATTCATGATTCAATTCATTATTCATGATTCATGATTCGATTCATGATTCAATTCATGATTCATGATTTAATTCATGATTCATGGTTCATGATTCAATTCATGATTCAATTCATCATTCATGATTTAATTCATGATTCATGATTTAATTCATGATTCATGATTCGATTCATGATTCATGATTCATGATTCAATTCATGATTCATGATTCATGATTCGATTCATGATTCATGATTCATGATTCAATTCATGATTCATGATTCATGATTCATGATTCATGAATTATGATTCATGATTCATGATTCAATTCATGATTCATGATTCATTATTCAATTCATGATTCATGATTCATGATTCATGATTAGATTCATGATTCATGATTCATGATTCATGATTCAATTCATGATTCATGATTCAATTCATGATTCATGATTCAATTCATGATTCATGATTCATGATTCATGATTCATGATTCGATTCATGATTCATGATTCATTATTCAATTCATGATTCATGATTCATGATTCAATTCATGATTCATGATTCGATTCATGATTCATGACTCATGATTCGATTCATGATTCATTATTCATGATTCAATTCATGATTCATGATTCATGATTCATGATTCAATTCATGATTTATGATTCATGATTCATGATTCATGATTCAATTCATAATTCATGATTCATGATTCATGATTCAATTCATAATTCATGATTCATGATTCATGATTCGATTCATGATTCTTGACTCATGATTCATGATTTGATTCATGATTCATGATTCAATTCATGATTCATGATTCATTATTCAATTCATGATTCATGATTCAATTCATGATTCGAATCCTGATTAAATTCATGATTCATGATTCATGATTCAATTCATGATTCATGAATTATGATTCATGATTCATGATTCAATTCATGATTCATGATTCAATTCATGATTCATGATTCATGATTCATGATTCATGATTAGATTCATGATTCATGATTCATGATTCATGATTCAATTCATGATTCATGATTCATTATTCAATTCATGATTCATGATTCATGATTCATGATTAGATTCATGATTCATGATTCATGATTCATGATTCAATTCATGATTCATGATTCAATTCATGATTCATGATTCAATTCATGATTCATGATTCAATTCATGATTCATGATTCATGATTCATGATTCATTATTCGATTCATGATTCATGATTCATTATTCAATTCATGATTCATGATTCATGATTCAATTCATGATTCATGATTCGATTCATGATTCATGACTCATGATTCGATTCATGATTCATGATTCATGATTCAATTCATGATTCATGATTCATGATTCATGATTCAATTCATGATTCATGATTCATGATTCATGATTCATGATTCAATTCATAATTCATGATTCATGATTCATGATTCGATTCATGATTCTTGACTCATGATTCATAATTCGATTCATGATTCATGATTCATGATTCAATTCATAATTCATGATTCATGATTCAATTCATGATTCATGATTCATGATTCATGATTCAATTCATAATTCATGATTCATGATTCATGATTCGATTCATGATTCTTGACTCATGATTCATGATTTGATTCATGATTCATGATTCAATTCATGATTCATGATTCATGATTCATTATTCAATTCATGATTCATGATTCAATTCATGATTCGAATCCTTATTAAATTCATGATTCATGATTCATGATTCAATTCATGATTCATGAATTATGATTCATGATTCATGATTCAATTCATGATTCATGATTCAATTCATGATTCATGATTCATGATTCATGATTCATGATTAGATTCATGATTCATGATTCATGATTCATGATTCAATTCATGATTCATGATTCATGATTCATGATTCAATTCATGATTCATGATTCATGATTCAATTCATGATTCATGATTCATGATTCATGATTCATGATTCGATTCATGATTCATGATTCATGATTCAATTCACGATTCATGATTCATGATTCATGATTAGATTCATGATTCATGATTCATGATTCATGATTTAATTCATGATTCATGATTCATGATTCAATTCATGATTCATGATTCGATTCATGATTCATGATTTAATTCATGATTCATGATTCGATTCATGATTCATGATTCATGATTCAATTCATGATTCATGATTCATGATTCATGATTTAATTCATGATTCATGATTCGATTCATGATTCATGATTCATGATTCAATTCATGATTCCTAATTCATGATTCATGATTCAATTCATGATTCATGATTCAATTCATGATTCGAATCCTGATTCAATTCATGATTCATGATTCATTATTCAATTCATGATTCATGAATTATGATTCATGATTCATGATTCAATTCATGATTCATGATTCATTATTCAATTCATGATTCATGATTCATGATTTATGATTCATGATTAGATTCATGATTCATGATTCATGATTCATGATTCAATTCATGATTCATGATTCATGATTCATGATTCAATTCATGATTCATGATTCAATTCATGATTCATGATTCATGACTCATGATTCATGATTCGATTCATGATTCATGATTCATTATTCAATTCATGATTCATGATTCATGATTCAATTCATGATTCATGATTCAATTCATGATTCCTAATTCATGATTCATGATTCATTATTCAATTCACGATTCATGATTCATGATTCATGATTAGATTCATGATTCATGATTCATGATTTATGATTTAATTCATGATTCATGATTCATGATTCAATTCATGATTTATGATTTAATTCATGATTCATGATTCATGATTCATGATTCGATTCATGATTCATGATTCATGATTCGATTCATGATTCATGATTCATGATTCAATTCATGATTCCTAATTCATGATTCATGATTCAATTCATGATTCATGATTCAATTCATGATTCGAATCCTGATTCAATTCATGATTCATGATTCATTATTCAATTCATGATTCATGAATTATGATTCATGATTCATGAATTATGATTCATGATTCATGATTCAATTCATGATTCATGATTCATTATTCAATTCATGATTCATGATTCATGATTTATGATTCATGATTAGATTCATGATTCATGATTCATGATTCAATTCATGATTCATGATTCATGATTCAATTCATGATTCATGATTCAATTCATGATTCATGATTCATGACTCATGATTCATGATTCGATTCATGATTCATGATTCATTATTCAATTCATGATTCATGATTCATGATTCATGACTCATGATTCATGATTCGATTCATGATTCATGATTCATTATTCAATTCATGATTCATGATTCATGATTCAATTCATGATTCATGATTCGATTCATGATTCATGATTCATGATTCGATTCATGATTCATGATTGATGATTCAATTCATGATTCATGATTCATGATTCATGATTCGATTCATGATTCATGATTCGATTCATGATTCATGATTCGATTCATGATTCATGATTCGATTCATGATTCTTGACTCATGATTCATGATTCGATTCATGATTCATGATTCATAATTCAATTCATGATTCATGATTTATGATTCATGATTCAATTCATAATTCATGATTCATGATTCATGATTTGATTCATAATTCATGATTCATGATTCAATTCATAATTCATGATTCATGATTCATGATTCGATTCATGATTCTCGACTCATGATTCATGATTCGATTCATGATTCATGATTCAATTCATGATTTATGATTCATGATTCATTATTCAATTCATAATTCAAGATTCATGATTCGATTCATGATTCATGATTCGATTCATGATTCATGATTCGATTCATGATTCATGATTCAATTCATTATTCATGATTCATGATTCGATTCATGATTCAATTCATGATTTATGATTCGATTCATGATTCATGATTCAATTCATGATTCATGATTCATGATTTAATTCATGATTCATGATTCATGATTCAATTCATGATTCAATTCATGATTCATGATTCAATTCATGATTCATGATTCATGATTCAATTCATTATTCATGATTCATGATTCATGATTCAATTCATGATTCATGATTCAATTCATGATTCCTAATTCATGATTCATGATTCAATTCAGGATTCATGATTCAATTCATGATTCGAATCCTGATTCAATTCATGATTCAATTCAGGATTCATGATTCAATTCATGATTCGAATCCTGATTCAATTCATGATTCATGATTCATGATTCAATTCATGATTCATGATTCATGATTCATGATTCATGATTCAATTAATGATTCATGATTCATTATTCAATTCATGATTCATGATTCATTATTCATGATTCATGATTCATGATTAGATTCATGATTCATGATTCATGATTCATGATTCAATTCATGATTCATTATTCATGATTCAATTCATAATTCATGATTCGTTTCATGATTCTTGATTCATGATTCATGATTCGATTCATGATTCATGATTCATGATTCGATTCATGATTCATGATTCATGATTCAATTCAAGATTCATGATTCATGATTCATGATTCAATTCATGATTCTTGATTCATGATTCAATTCATGATTCATGATTCATGATTCGATTCATGATTCATGATTCATGATTCAATTCATGATTCATGATTCATGATTCAATTCATGATTCATGATTCATGATTCAATTCATGATTCATGATTCGATTCATGATTCTTCATTCATGATTCATGATTCAATTCATGATTCATGATTCATGAATCAATTCATAATTTATGATTCATGATTCATGATTCGATTCATGATTCATGATTCATGATTCGATTCATGATTCATGATTCATGATTCATCATTAGATTCATGATTCATGATTCATGATTCAATTCATGATTCATGATTCATGATTCAATTCATGATTCATGATTCGTTTCATGATTCTTGATTCATGATTCGATTCATGATTCATGATTCATGATTCAATTCATGATTCATGATTCATGATTCATGATTCATGATTCAATTCATAATTCATGATTCATGATTCATGATTCAATTCAAAATGTATGATTCATGATTCATGATTCATGATTCATGATTCAATTCATGATTCACGATTCATGATTCATGATTCATGATTCATGATTCATGATTCATGATTCAATTCATGATTCATGATTCGTTTCATGATTCTTGATTCATGATTCGATTCATGATTCATGATTCATGATTCAATTCATGATTCATGATTCATGATTCATGATTCATGATTCAATTCATAATTCATGATTCATGATTCAATTCAAAATGTATGATTCATGATTCAATTCATGATTCACGATTCATGATTCATGATTCATGATTCATGATTCATGATTCATGATTCAATTCATGATTCATGATTCATGATTCATGATTCATGATTCAATTCATAATTCATGATTCATGATTCGATTCATGATTCATGATTCAATTCATGATTCATGATTCAATTCATAATTCATGATTCATGATTCATGATTCGATTCATGATTCATGATTCAATTCATGATTCATGATTCATGATTCATTATTCAATTCATAATTCAAGATTCATGATTCGATTCATGATTCATGATTCGATTCATGATTCATGATTCAATTCATTATTCATGATTCATGATTCATGATTCGATTCATGATTCTTGACTCATGATTCATGATTTGATTCATGATTCATGATTCAATTCATGATTCATGATTCATTATTCAATTCATGATTCATGATTCAATTCATGATTCGAATCCTGATTAAATTCATGATTCATGATTCATGATTCAATTCATGATTCATGAATTATGATTCATGATTCATGATTCAATTCATGATTCATGATTCAATTCATGATTCATGATTCATGATTCATGATTCATGATTAGATTCATGATTCATGATTCATGATTCATGATTCAATTCATGATTCATGATTCATTATTCAATTCATGATTCATGATTCATAATTCATGATTCGATTCATGATTCATGATTCATGATTCATGATTCATGATTCAATTCATGATTCATGATTCATGATTCAATTAATGATTCATGATTCATGATTCAATTCATGATTCATGATTCAATTCATGATTCATGATTCATGATTCATGATTCAATTCATGATTCATGATTCATGATTCATGATTCATGGTTCATGATTCAATTCATAATTCATGATTCATGATTCATGATTCGATTCATGATTCTTGACTCATGATTCATGATTCGATTCATGATTCATGATTCAATTCATGATTCATGATTCATTATTTAATTCATAATTCAAGATTCATGATTCGATTCATGATTCATGATTCGATTCATGATTCATGATTCAATTCATTATTCATGATTCATGATTCGATTCATGATTCAATTCATGATTCATGATTTAATTCATGATTCATGGTTCATGATTCAATTCATGATTCAATTCATCATTCATGATTTAATTCATGATTCATGATTTAATTCATGATTCATGATTCGATTCATGATTCATGATTCATGATTCAATTCATGATTCATGATTCATGATTCGATTCATGATTCATGATTCATGATTCAATTCATGATTCATGATTCATGATTCATGATTCATGAATTATGATTCATGATTCATGATTCAATTCATGATTCATGATTCATTATTCAATTCATGATTCATGATTCATGATTCATGATTAGATTCATGATTCATGATTCATGATTCATGATTCAATTCATGATTCATGATTCAATTCATGATTCATGATTCAATTCATGATTCATGATTCATGATTCATGATTCATGATTCGATTCATGATTCATGATTCATTATTCAATTCATGATTCATGATTCATGATTCAATTCATGATTCATGATTCGATTCATGATTCATGACTCATGATTCGATTCATGATTCATTATTCATGATTCAATTCATGATTCATGATTCATGATTCATGATTCAATTCATGATTTATGATTCATGATTCATGATTCATGATTCAATTCATAATTCATGATTCATGATTCATGATTCAATTCATAATTCATGATTCATGATTCATGATTCGATTCATGATTCTTGACTCATGATTCATGATTTGATTCATGATTCATGATTCAATTCATGATTCATGATTCATTATTCAATTCATGATTCATGATTCAATTCATGATTCGAATCCTGATTAAATTCATGATTCATGATTCATGATTCAATTCATGATTCATGAATTATGATTCATGATTCATGATTCAATTCATGATTCATGATTCAATTCATGATTCATGATTCATGATTCATGATTCATGATTAGATTCATGATTCATGATTCATGATTCATGATTCAATTCATGATTCATGATTCATTATTCAATTCATGATTCATGATTCATGATTCATGATTAGATTCATGATTCATGATTCATGATTCATGATTCAATTCATGATTCATGATTCAATTCATGATTCATGATTCAATTCATGATTCATGATTCATGATTCATGATTCATTATTCGATTCATGATTCATGATTCATTATTCAATTCATGATTCATGATTCATGATTCAATTCATGATTCATGATTCGATTCATGATTCATGACTCATGATTCGATTCATGATTCATGATTCATGATTCAATTCATGATTCATGATTCATGATTCATGATTCAATTCATGATTCATGATTCATGATTCATGATTCATGATTCAATTCATAATTCATGATTCATGATTCATGATTCGATTCATGATTCTTGACTCATGATTCATAATTCGATTCATGATTCATGATTCATGATTCAATTCATAATTCATGATTCATGATTCAATTCATGATTCATGATTCATGATTCATGATTCAATTCATAATTCATGATTCATGATTCATGATTCGATTCATGATTCTTGACTCATGATTCATGATTTGATTCATGATTCATGATTCAATTCATGATTCATGATTCATGATTCATTATTCAATTCATGATTCATGATTCAATTCATGATTCGAATCCTTATTAAATTCATGATTCATGATTCATGATTCAATTCATGATTCATGAATTATGATTCATGATTCATGATTCAATTCATGATTCATGATTCAATTCATGATTCATGATTCATGATTCATGATTCATGATTAGATTCATGATTCATGATTCATGATTCATGATTCAATTCATGATTCATGATTCATGATTCATGATTCAATTCATGATTCATGATTCATGATTCAATTCATGATTCATGATTCATGATTCATGATTCATGATTCGATTCATGATTCATGATTCATGATTCAATTCACGATTCATGATTCATGATTCATGATTAGATTCATGATTCATGATTCATGATTCATGATTTAATTCATGATTCATGATTCATGATTCAATTCATGATTCATGATTCGATTCATGATTCATGATTTAATTCATGATTCATGATTCGATTCATGATTCATGATTCATGATTCAATTCATGATTCATGATTCATGATTCATGATTTAATTCATGATTCATGATTCGATTCATGATTCATGATTCATGATTCAATTCATGATTCCTAATTCATGATTCATGATTCAATTCATGATTCATGATTCAATTCATGATTCGAATCCTGATTCAATTCATGATTCATGATTCATTATTCAATTCATGATTCATGAATTATGATTCATGATTCATGATTCAATTCATGATTCATGATTCATTATTCAATTCATGATTCATGATTCATGATTTATGATTCATGATTAGATTCATGATTCATGATTCATGATTCATGATTCAATTCATGATTCATGATTCATGATTCATGATTCAATTCATGATTCATGATTCAATTCATGATTCATGATTCATGACTCATGATTCATGATTCGATTCATGATTCATGATTCATTATTCAATTCATGATTCATGATTCATGATTCAATTCATGATTCATGATTCAATTCATGATTCCTAATTCATGATTCATGATTCATTATTCAATTCACGATTCATGATTCATGATTCATGATTAGATTCATGATTCATGATTCATGATTTATGATTTAATTCATGATTCATGATTCATGATTCAATTCATGATTTATGATTTAATTCATGATTCATGATTCATGATTCATGATTCGATTCATGATTCATGATTCATGATTCGATTCATGATTCATGATTCATGATTCAATTCATGATTCCTAATTCATGATTCATGATTCAATTCATGATTCATGATTCAATTCATGATTCGAATCCTGATTCAATTCATGATTCATGATTCATTATTCAATTCATGATTCATGAATTATGATTCATTATTCATGATTCAATTCATGATTCATGATTCATTATTCAATTCATGATTCATGATTCATGATTTATGATTCATGATTAGATTCATGATTCATGATTCATGATTCAATTCATGATTCATGATTCATGATTCAATTCATGATTCATGATTCAATTCATGATTCATGATTCATGACTCATGATTCATGATTCGATTCATGATTCATGATTCATTATTCAATTCATGATTCATGATTCATGATTCATGACTCATGATTCATGATTCGATTCATGATTCATGATTCATTATTCAATTCATGATTCATGATTCATGATTCAATTCATGATTCATGATTCGATTCATGATTCATGATTCATGATTCGATTCATGATTCATGATTGATGATTCAATTCATGATTCATGATTCATGATTCATGCTTCGATTCATGATTCATGATTCGATTCATGATTCATGATTCGATTCATGATTCATGATTCGATTCATGATTCTTGACTCATGATTCATGATTCGATTCATGATTCATGATTCATAATTCAATTCATGATTCATGATTTATGATTCATGATTCAATTCATAATTCATGATTCATGATTCATGATTTGATTCATAATTCATGATTCATGATTCAATTCATAATTCATGATTCATGATTCATGATTCGATTCATGATTCTCGACTCATGATTCATGATTCGATTCATGATTCATGATTCAATTCATGATTCATGATTCATGATTCATGATTCGATTCATGATTCTTGACTCATGATTCATGATTCGATTCATGATTCATGATTCAATTCATGATTCATGATTCATTATTTAATTCATAATTCAAGATTCATGATTCGATTCATGATTCATGATTCGATTCATGATTCATGATTCAATTCATTATTCATGATTCATGATTCGATTCATGATTCAATTCATGATTCATGATTTAATTCATGATTCATGGTTCATGATTCAATTCATGATTCAATTCATCATTCATGATTTAATTCATGATTCATGATTTAATTCATGATTCATGATTCGATTCATGATTCATGATTCATGATTCAATTCATGATTCATGATTCATGATTCGATTCATGATTCATGATTCATGATTCAATTCATGATTCATGATTCATGATTCATGATTCATGAATTATGATTCATGATTCATGATTCAATTCATGATTCATGATTCATTATTCAATTCATGATTCATGATTCATGATTCATGATTAGATTCATGATTCATGATTCATGATTCATGATTCAATTCATGATTCATGATTCAATTCATGATTCATGATTCATGATTCATGATTCATGATTCGATTCATGATTCATGATTCATTATTCAATTCATGATTCATGATTCATGATTCAATTCATGATTCATGATTCGATTCATGATTCATGACTCATGATTCGATTCATGATTCATTATTCATGATTCAATTCATGATTCATGATTCATGATTCATGATTCAATTCATGATTTATGATTCATGATTCATGATTCATGATTCAATTCATAATTCATGATTCATGATTCATGATTCAATTCATAATTCATGATTCATGATTCATGATTCGATTCATGATTCTTGACTCATGATTCATGATTTGATTCATGATTCATGATTCAATTCATGATTCATGATTCATTATTCAATTCATGATTCATGATTCAATTCATGATTCGAATCCTGATTAAATTCATGATTCATGATTCATGATTCAATTCATGATTCATGAATTATGATTCATGATTCATGATTCAATTCATGATTCATGATTCAATTCATGATTCATGATTCATGATTCATGATTCATGATTAGATTCATGATTCATGATTCATGATTCATGATTCAATTCATGATTCATGATTCATTATTCAATTCATGATTCATGATTCATGATTCATGATTAGATTCATGATTCATGATTCATGATTCATGATTCAATTCATGATTCATGATTCAATTCATGATTCGAATCCTGATTAAATTCATGATTCATGATTCATGATTCAATTCATGATTCATGAATTATGATTCATGATTCATTATTCAATTCATGATTCATGATTCAATTCATGATTCGAATCCTGATTAAATTCATGATTCATGATTCATGATTCAATTCATGATTCATGAATTATGATTCATGATTCATGATTCAATTCATGATTCATGATTCAATTCATGATTCATGATTCATGATTCATGATTCATTATTCAATTCACGATTCATGATTCATGATTCATGATTAGATTCATGATTCATGATTCATGATTTATGATTTAATTCATGATTCATGATTCATGATTCAATTCATGATTTATGATTTAATTCATGATTCATGATTCATGATTCATGATTCGATTCATGATTCATGATTCATGATTCGATTCATGATTCATGATTCATGATTCAATTCATGATTCCTAATTCATGATTCATGATTCAATTCATGATTCATGATTCAATTCATGATTCGAATCCTGATTCAATTCATGATTCATGATTCATTATTCAATTCATGATTCATGAATTATGATTCATGATTCATGATTCAATTCATGATTCATGATTCATTATTCAATTCATGATTCATGATTCATGATTTATGATTCATGATTAGATTCATGATTCATGATTCATGATTCAATTCATGATTCATGATTCATGATTCAATTCATGATTCATGATTCAATTCATGATTCATGATTCATGACTCATGATTCATGATTCGATTCATGATTCATGATTCATTATTCAATTCATGATTCATGATTCATGATTCATGACTCATGATTCATGATTCGATTCATGATTCATGATTCATTATTCAATTCATGATTCATGATTCATGATTCAATTCATGATTCATGATTCGATTCATGATTCATGATTCATGATTCGATTCATGATTCATGATTGATGATTCAATTCATGATTCATGATTCATGATTCATGCTTCGATTCATGATTCATGATTCGATTCATGATTCATGATTCGATTCATGATTCATGATTCGATTCATGATTCTTGACTCATGATTCATGATTCGATTCATGATTCATGATTCATAATTCAATTCATGATTCATGATTTATGATTCATGATTCAATTCATAATTCATGATTCATGATTCATGATTTGATTCATAATTCATGATTCATGATTCAATTCATAATTCATGATTCATGATTCATGATTCGATTCATGATTCTCGACTCATGATTCATGATTCGATTCATGATTCATGATTCAATTCATGATTCATGATTCATGATTCATGATTCGATTCATGATTCTTGACTCATGATTCATGATTCGATTCATGATTCATGATTCAATTCATGATTCATGATTCATTATTTAATTCATAATTCAAGATTCATGATTCGATTCATGATTCATGATTCGATTCATGATTCATGATTCAATTCATTATTCATGATTCATGATTCGATTCATGATTCAATTCATGATTCATGATTTAATTCATGATTCATGGTTCATGATTCAATTCATGATTCAATTCATCATTCATGATTTAATTCATGATTCATGATTTAATTCATGATTCATGATTCGATTCATGATTCATGATTCATGATTCAATTCATGATTCATGATTCATGATTCGATTCATGATTCATGATTCATGATTCAATTCATGATTCATGATTCATGATTCATGATTCATGAATTATGATTCATGATTCATGATTCAATTCATGATTCATGATTCATTATTCAATTCATGATTCATGATTCATGATTCATGATTAGATTCATGATTCATGATTCATGATTCATGATTCAATTCATGATTCATGATTCAATTCATGATTCATGATTCATGATTCATGATTCATGATTCGATTCATGATTCATGATTCATTATTCAATTCATGATTCATGATTCATGATTCAATTCATGATTCATGATTCGATTCATGATTCATGACTCATGATTCGATTCATGATTCATTATTCATGATTCAATTCATGATTCATGATTCATGATTCATGATTCAATTCATGATTTATGATTCATGATTCATGATTCATGATTCAATTCATAATTCATGATTCATGATTCATGATTCAATTCATAATTCATGATTCATGATTCATGATTCGATTCATGATTCTTGACTCATGATTCATGATTTGATTCATGATTCATGATTCAATTCATGATTCATGATTCATTATTCAATTCATGATTCATGATTCAATTCATGATTCGAATCCTGATTAAATTCATGATTCATGATTCATGATTCAATTCATGATTCATGAATTATGATTCATGATTCATTATTCAATTCATGATTCATGATTCAATTCATGATTCGAATCCTGATTAAATTCATGATTCATGATTCATGATTCAATTCATGATTCATGAATTATGATTCATGATTCATGATTCAATTCATGATTCATGATTCAATTCATGATTCATGATTCATGATTCATGATTCATGATTAGATTCATGATTCATGATTCATGATTCATGATTCAATTCATGATTCATGATTCATTATTCAATTCATGATTCATGATTCATGATTCATGATTAGATTCATGATTCATGATTCATGATTCATGATTCAATTCATGATTCATGATTCAATTCATGATTCATGATTCAATTCATGATTCATGATTCAATTCATGATTCATGATTCATGATTCATGATTCATTATTCGATTCATGATTCATGATTCATTATTCAATTCATGATTCATGATTCATGATTCAATTCATGATTCATGATTCAATTCATGATTCATGATTCAATTCATGATTCATGATTCATGATTCATGATTCATTATTCGATTCATGATTCATGATTCATTATTCAATTCATGATTCATGATTCATGATTCAATTCATGATTCATGATTCGATTCATGATTCATGACTCATGATTCGATTCATGATTCATGATTCATGATTCAATTCATGATTCATGATTCATGATTCATGATTCAATTCATGATTCATGATTCATGATTCATGATTCATGATTCAATTCATAATTCATGATTCATGATTCATGATTCGATTCATGATTCTTGACTCATGATTCATAATTCGATTCATGATTCATGATTCATGATTCAATTCATAATTCATGATTCATGATTCAATTCATGATTCATGATTCATGATTCATGATTCAATTCATAATTCATGATTCATGATTCATGATTCGATTCATGATTCTTGACTCATGATTCATGATTTGATTCATGATTCATGATTCAATTCATGATTCATGATTCATGATTCATTATTCAATTCATGATTCATGATTCAATTCATGATTCGAATCCTTATTAAATTCATGATTCATGATTCAATTCATGATTCATGAATTATGATTCATGATTCATGATTCAATTCATGATTCATGATTCAATTCATGATTCATGATTCATGATTCATGATTCATGATTAGATTCATGATTCATGATTCATGATTCATGATTCAATTCATGATTCATGATTCATGATTCATGATTCAATTCATGATTCATGATTCATGATTCAATTCATGATTCATGATTCATGATTCATGATTCATGATTCGATTCATGATTCATGATTCATGATTCAATTCATGATTCATGATTCATGATTCAATTCATGATTCATGATTCGATTCATGATTCTTGATTCATGATTCATGATTCGATTCATGATTCATGATTCATGATTCAATTCATGATTCATGATTCATGATTCAATTCATGATTCATGATTCATGATTCATGATTCATAATTCATGATTCATGATTCATGATTCGATTCATGATTCATGATTCGATTCATGATTCTTGACTCATGATTCATGATTCGATTCATGATTCATGATTCGATTCATGATTCATGATTCATGATTCATGATTCATGATTCATGATTCATGATTTGATTCATGATTCTTGACTCATGATTCATGATTCGATTCATGATTCATGATTCAATTCATGATTCATGATTCATGATTCATTATTCAATTCAAAATTCAAGATTCATGATTCGATTCATGATTCATTATTCGATTCATGATTCATGATTCAATTCATTATTCATGATTCATGATTCGTTTCATGATTCAATTCATGATTCATGATTCGATTCATGATTCATGATTCAATTCATGATTCATGATTTAATTCATGATTCATGATTCAGGATTCAATTCATGATTCAATTCATTATTCATGATTCAATTCATGATTCATGATTTAATTCATGATTCATGATTCGATTCATGATTCCTGATTCATGATTCAATTCATTATTCATGATTCATGATTCATGATTCAATTCATGATTCATGATTCAATTCATGATTCCTAATTCATGATTCATGATTCAATTCATGATTCATGATTCAATTCATGATTCGAATCCTGATTCAATTCATGATTCATGATTCATGATTCAATTCATGATTCATGAATTATGATTCATGATTCATGATTCAATTCATGATTCATGATTCATTATTCAATTCATGATTCATGATTCATGATTCATGATTCATGATTAGATTCATGATTCATGATTCATGATTCATGATTCAATTCATGATTCATGATTCATGATTCAATTCATGATTCATGATTCATGATTCAATTCATGATTCATGATTCATAATTCATGATTCGATTCATGATTCATGATTCATGATTCATGATTCATGATTCAATTCATGATTCATGATTCATGATTCAATTCATGATTCATGATTCATGATTCAATTCATGATTCATGATTCAATTCATGATTCATGATTCATGATTCAATTCATGATTCATGATTCAATTCATGATTCATGATTCATGATTCATGATTCAATTCATGATTCATGATTCATGATTCATGATTCATGGTTCATGATTCAATTCATAATTCATGATTCATGATTCATGATTCGATTCATGATTCTTGACTCATGATTCATGATTCGATTCATGATTCATGATTCAATTCATGATTCATGATTCATTATTTAATTCATAATTCAAGATTCATGATTCGATTCATGATTCATTATTCGATTCATGATTCATGATTCAATTCATTATTCATGATTCATGATTCGATTCATGATTCAATTCATGATTCATGATCTAATTCATGATTCATGATTTAATTAATGATTCATGATTCGATTCATGATTCATGATTCAATTCATGATTCATGATTCATGATTCAATTCATGATTCATGATTCAATTCATGATTCATGATTCATGATTCATGATTCATGATTCGATTCATGATTCATGATTCATGATTCAATTCATGATTCATGATTCATGATTCAATTCATGATTCATGATTCGATTCATGATTCTTGATTCATGATTCATGATTCGATTCATGATTCATGATTCATGATTCAATTCATGATTCATGATTCATGATTCAATTCATGATTCATGATTCATGATTCATGATTCATAATTCATGATTCATGATTCATGATTCGATTCATGATTCATGATTCGATTCATGATTCTTGACTCATGATTCATGATTCGATTCATGATTCGATTCATGATTCATGATTCATGATTCATGATTCATGATTCATGATTCAATTCATAATTCATGATTCATGATTCATGATTCATGATTCATGATTTGATTCATGATTCTTGACTCATGATTCATGATTCGATTCATGATTCATGATTCAATTCATGATTCATGATTCATGATTCATTATTCAATTCATAATTCAAGATTCATGATTCGATTCATGATTCATGATTCGATTCATGATTCATGATTCAATTCATTATTCATGATTCATGATTCGTTTCATGATTCAATTCATGATTCATGATTCGATTCATGATTCATGATTCAATTCATGATTCATGATTTAATTCATGATTCATGATTCAGGATTTAATTCATGATTCAATTCATTATTCATGATTCAATTCATGATTCATGATTTAATTCATGATTCATGATTCCTGATTCATGATTCAATTCATTATTCATGATTCATGATTCATGATTCAATTCATGATTCATGATTCAATTCATGATTCCTAATTCATGATTCATGATTCAATTCATGATTCATGATTCAATTCATGATTCGAATCCTGATTCAATTCATGATTCATGATTCATGATTCAATTCATGATTCATGAATTATGATTCATGATTCATGATTCAATTCATGATTCATGATTCATTATTCAATTCTTGATTCATGATTCATGATTCATGATTAGATTCATGATTCATGATTCATGATTCATGATTCAATTCATTATTCATGATTCATGATTCAATTCATGATTCATGATTCATGATTCAATTCATGATTCATGATTCATAATTCATGATTCGATTCATGATTCATGATTCATGATTCATGATTCATGATTCAATTCATGATTCATGATTCAATTCATGATTCATGATTCATGATTCAATTCATGATTCATGATTCAATTCATGATTCATGATTCAATTCATGATTCATGATTCATGATTCATGATTCAATTCATGATTCATGATTCATGATTCATGATTCATGATTCATGGTTCATGATTCAATTCATAATTCATGATTCATGATTCATGATTCGATTCATGATTCTTGACTCATGATTCATGATTCGATTCATGATTCATGATTCAATTCATGATTCATGATTCATTATTTAATTCATAATTCAAGATTCATGATTCGATTCATGATTCATGATTCGATTCATGATTCATGATTCAATTCATTATTCATGATTCATGATTCGATTCATGATTCAATTCATGATTCATGATTTAATTCATAATTCATGGTTCATGATTCAATTCATGATTCAATTCATCATTCATGATTTAATTCATGATTCATGATTTAATTAATGATTCATGATTCGATTCATGATTCATGATTCATGATTCAATTCATGATTCATGATTCATGATTCATGATTCAATTCATGATTCATGATTCATTATTCAATTCACGAATCATGATTCATGATTCATGATTCATGATTAGATTCATGATTCATGATTCATGATTTAATTCATGATTCATGATTCATGATTCAATTCATGATTCATGATTCGTTTCATGATTCATGATTTAATTCATGATTCATGATTCGATTCATGATTCATGATTCATAATTCAATTCATGATTCATGATTCATGATTCATGATTCATGATTTAATTCATGATTCATGATTCATGATTCCTAATTCATGATTCATGATTCAATTCATGATTCATGATTCAATTCATGATTCATGATTCATGATTCATGATTCATGAATTATGATTCATGATTCATGATTCATGACTCATGAATTATGATTCATGATTCATGATTCAATTCATGATTCATGATTCATTATTCAATTCATGATTCATGATTCATGATTCATGATTAGATTCATGATTCATGATTCATGATTCATGATTCAATTCATGATTCATGATTCATTATTCAATTCATGATTCATGATTCAATTCATGATTCATGATTCAATTCATGATTCATGATTCATGATTCATGATTCATGATTCATGATTCGATTCATGATTCATGATTCATTATTCAATTCATGATTCATGATTCATGATTCAATTCATGATTCATTTTTCGATTCATGATTCATGATTCGATTCATGATTCATGATTCATGATTCAATTCATGATTCATGATTCATGATTCATGATTCAATTCATGATTCATGATTCATGATTCAATTCATAATTCATGATTCGATTCATGATTCATGATTCATGATTCAATTCATGATTCATGATTCATGATTCGATTCATGATTCATGATTCATGATTCAATTCATGATTCATGATTCATGATTCATGATTCATGAATTATGATTCATGATTCATGATTCAATTCATGATTCATGATTCATTATTCAATTCATGATTCATGATTCATGATTCATGATTAGATTCATGATTCATGATTCATGATTCATGATTCAATTCATGATTCATGATTCAATTCATGATTCATGATTTAATTCATGATTCATGATTCATGATTCATGATTCATGATTCGATTCATGATTCATGATTCATTATTCAATTCATGATTCATGATTCATGATTCAATTCATGATTCATGATTCGATTCATGATTCATGACTCATGATTCGATTCATGATTCATTATTCATGATTCAATTCATGATTCATGATTCATGATTCATGATTCAATTCATGATTTATGATTCATGATTCATGATTCATGATTCAATTCATAATTCATGATTCATGATTCATGATTCAATTCATAATTCATGATTCATGATTCATGATTCGATTCATGATTCTTGACTCATGATTCATGATTTGATTCATGATTCATGATTCAATTCATGATTCATGATTCATTATTCAATTCATGATTCATGATTCAATTCATGATTCGAATCCTGATTAAATTCATGATTCATGATTCATGATTCAATTCATGATTCATGAATTATGATTCATGATTCATGATTCAATTCATGATTCATGATTCAATTCATGATTCATGATTCATGATTCATGATTCATGATTAGATTCATGATTCATGATTCATGATTCATGATTCAATTCATGATTCATGATTCATTATTCAATTCATGATTCATGATTCATGATTCATGATTAGATTCATGATTCATGATTCATGATTCATGATTCAATTCATGATTCATGATTCAATTCATGATTCATGATTCAATTCATGATTCATGATTCAATTCATGATTCATGATTCATGATTCATGATTCATTATTCGATTCATGATTCATGATTCATTATTCAATTCATGATTCATGATTCATGATTCAATTCATGATTCATGATTCGATTCATGATTCATGACTCATGATTCGATTCATGATTCATGATTCATGATTCAATTCATGATTCATGATTCATGATTCATGATTCAATTCATGATTCATGATTCATGATTCATGATTCATGATTCAATTCATAATTCATGATTCATGATTCATGATTCGATTCATGATTCTTGACTCATGATTCATAATTCGATTCATGATTCATGATTCATGATTCAATTCATAATTCATGATTCATGATTCAATTCATGATTCATGATTCATGATTCATGATTCAATTCATAATTCATGATTCATGATTCATGATTCGATTCATGATTCTTGACTCATGATTCATGATTTGATTCATGATTCATGATTCAATTCATGATTCATGATTCATGATTCATTATTCAATTCATGATTCATGATTCAATTCATGATTCGAATCCTTATTAAATTCATGATTCATGATTCATGATTCAATTCATGATTCATGAATTATGATTCATGATTCATGATTCAATTCATGATTCATGATTCAATTCATGATTCATGATTCATGATTCATGATTCATGATTAGATTCATGATTCATGATTCATGATTCATGATTCAATTCATGATTCATGATTCATGATTCATGATTCAATTCATGATTCATGATTCATGATTCAATTCATGATTCATGATTCATGATTCATGATTCATGATTCGATTCATGATTCATGATTCATGATTCAATTCACGATTCATGATTCATGATTCATGATTAGATTCATGATTCATGATTCATGATTCATGATTTAATTCATGATTCATGATTCATGATTCAATTCATGATTCATGATTCGATTCATGATTCATGATTTAATTCATGATTCATGATTCGATTCATGATTCATGATTCATGATTCAATTCATGATTCATGATTCATGATTCATGATTTAATTCATGATTCATGATTCGATTCATGATTCATGATTCATGATTCAATTCATGATTCCTAATTCATGATTCATGATTCAATTCATGATTCATGATTCAATTCATGATTCGAATCCTGATTCAATTCATGATTCATGATTCATTATTCAATTCATGATTCATGAATTATGATTCATGATTCATGATTCAATTCATGATTCATGATTCATTATTCAATTCATGATTCATGATTCATGATTTATGATTCATGATTAGATTCATGATTCATGATTCATGATTCATGATTCAATTCATGATTCATGATTCATGATTCATGATTCAATTCATGATTCATGATTCAATTCATGATTCATGATTCATGACTCATGATTCATGATTCGATTCATGATTCATGATTCATTATTCAATTCATGATTCATGATTCATGATTCAATTCATGATTCATGATTCAATTCATGATTCCTAATTCATGATTCATGATTCATTATTCAATTCACGATTCATGATTCATGATTCATGATTAGATTCATGATTCATGATTCATGATTTATGATTTAATTCATGATTCATGATTCATGATTCAATTCATGATTTATGATTTAATTCATGATTCATGATTCATGATTCATGATTCGATTCATGATTCATGATTCATGATTCGATTCATGATTCATGATTCATGATTCAATTCATGATTCCTAATTCATGATTCATGATTCAATTCATGATTCATGATTCAATTCATGATTCGAATCCTGATTCAATTCATGATTCATGATTCATTATTCAATTCATGATTCATGAATTATGATTCATGATTCATTATTCAATTCATGATTCATGATTCATTATTCAATTCATGATTCATGATTCATGATTTATGATTCATGATTAGATTCATGATTCATGATTCATGATTCAATTCATGATTCATGATTCATGATTCAATTCATGATTCATGATTCAATTCATGATTCATGATTCATGACTCATGATTCATGATTCGATTCATGATTCATGATTCATTATTCAATTCATGATTCATGATTCATGATTCATGACTCATGATTCATGATTCGATTCATGATTCATGATTCATTATTCAATTCATGATTCATGATTCATGATTCAATTCATGATTCATGATTCGATTCATGATTCATGATTCATGATTCGATTCATGATTCATGATTGATGATTCAATTCATGATTCATGATTCATGATTCATGCTTCGATTCATGATTCATGATTCGATTCATGATTCATGATTCGATTCATGATTCATGATTCGATTCATGATTCTTGACTCATGATTCATGATTCGATTCATGATTCATGATTCATAATTCAATTCATGATTCATGATTTATGATTCATGATTCAATTCATAATTCATGATTCATGATTCATGATTTGATTCATAATTCATGATTCATGATTCAATTCATAATTCATGATTCATGATTCATGATTCGATTCATGATTCTCGACTCATGATTCATGATTCGATTCATGATTCATGATTCAATTCATGATTCATGATTCATGATTCATGATTCGATTCATGATTCTTGACTCATGATTCATGATTCGATTCATGATTCATGATTCAATTCATGATTCATGATTCATTATTTAATTCATAATTCAAGATTCATGATTCGATTCATGATTCATGATTCGATTCATGATTCATGATTCAATTCATTATTCATGATTCATGATTCGATTCATGATTCAATTCATGATTCATGATTTAATTCATGATTCATGGTTCATGATTCAATTCATGATTCAATTCATCATTCATGATTTAATTCATGATTCATGATTTAATTCATGATTCATGATTCGATTCATGATTCATGATTCATGATTCAATTCATGATTCATGATTCATGATTCGATTCATGATTCATGATTCATGATTCAATTCATGATTCATGATTCATGATTCATGATTCATGAATTATGATTCATGATTCATGATTCAATTCATGATTCATGATTCATTATTCAATTCATGATTCATGATTCATGATTCATGATTAGATTCATGATTCATGATTCATGATTCATGATTCAATTCATGATTCATGATTCAATTCATGATTCATGATTCATGATTCATGATTCATGATTCGATTCATGATTCATGATTCATTATTCAATTCATGATTCATGATTCATGATTCAATTCATGATTCATGATTCGATTCATGATTCATGGCTCATGATTCGATTCATGATTCATTATTCATGATTCAATTCATGATTCATGATTCATGATTCATGATTCAATTCATGATTTATGATTCATGATTCATGATTCATGATTCAATTCATAATTCATGATTCGATTCATGATTCTTGACTCATGATTCATGATTTGATTCATGATTCATGATTCAATTCATGATTCATGATTCATTATTCAATTCATGATTCATGATTCAATTCATGATTCGAATCCTGATTAAATTCATGATTCATGATTCATGATTCAATTCATGATTCATGAATTATGATTCATGATTCATGATTCAATTCATGATTCA
Organism: Mixophyes australis; assembly: GCA_036250195.1. Taxonomy (NCBI): domain Eukaryota; kingdom Metazoa; phylum Chordata; class Amphibia; order Anura; family Limnodynastidae; genus Mixophyes; species Mixophyes australis. Next base: position 1,126,749 of record JAVHZZ010000022.1, on the reverse strand, counting down.
TGATTCAATTCATGATTCATGATTCATGATTCATGATTCATGATTAGATTCATGATTCATGATTCATGATTCATGATTCAATTCATGATTCATGATTCATTATTCAATTCATGATTCATGATTCATGATTCATGATTAGATTCATGATTCATGATTCATGATTCATGATTCAATTCATGATTCATGATTCAATTCATGATTCATGATTCAATTCATGATTCATGATTCAATTCATGATTCATGATTCATGATTCATGATTCATTATTCGATTCATGATTCATGATTCATTATTCAATTCATGATTCATGATTCATGATTCAATTCATGATTCATGATTCAATTCATGATTCATGATTCAATTCATGATTCATGATTCATGATTCATGATTCATTATTCGATTCATGATTCATGATTCATTATTCAATTCATGATTCATGATTCATGATTCAATTCATGATTCATGATTCGATTCATGATTCATGACTCATGATTCGATTCATGATTCATGATTCATGATTCAATTCATGATTCATGATTCATGATTCATGATTCAATTCATGATTCATGATTCATGATTCATGATTCATGATTCAATTCATAATTCATGATTCATGATTCATGATTCGATTCATGATTCTTGACTCATGATTCATAATTCGATTCATGATTCATGATTCATGATTCAATTCATAATTCATGATTCATGATTCAATTCATGATTCATGATTCATGATTCATGATTCAATTCATAATTCATGATTCATGATTCATGATTCGATTCATGATTCTTGACTCATGATTCATGATTTGATTCATGATTCATGATTCAATTCATGATTCATGATTCATGATTCATTATTCAATTCATGATTCATGATTCAATTCATGATTCGAATCCTTATTAAATTCATGATTCATGATTCATGATTCAATTCATGATTCATGAATTATGATTCATGATTCATGATTCAATTCATGATTCATGATTCAATTCATGATTCATGATTCATGATTCATGATTCATGATTAGATTCATGATTCATGATTCATGATTCATGATTCAATTCATGATTCATGATTCATGATTCATGATTCAATTCATGATTCATGATTCATGATTCAATTCATGATTCATGATTCATGATTCATGATTCATGATTCGATTCATGATTCATGATTCATGATTCAATTCATGATTCATGATTCATGATTCAATTCATGATTCATGATTCGATTCATGATTCTTGATTCATGATTCATGATTCGATTCATGATTCATGATTCATGATTCAATTCATGATTCATGATTCATGATTCAATTCATGATTCATGATTCATGATTCATGATTCATAATTCATGATTCATGATTCATGATTCGATTCATGATTCATGATTCGATTCATGATTCTTGACTCATGATTCATGATTCGATTCATGATTCATGATTCGATTCATGATTCATGATTCATGATTCATGATTCATGATTCATGATTTGATTCATGATTCTTGACTCATGATTCATGATTCGATTCATGATTCATGATTCAATTCATGATTCATGATTCATGATTCATTATTCAATTCAAAATTCAAGATTCATGATTCGATTCATGATTCATTATTCGATTCATGATTCATGATTCAATTCATTATTCATGATTCATGATTCGTTTCATGATTCAATTCATGATTCATGATTCGATTCATGATTCATGATTCAATTCATGATTCATGATTTAATTCATGATTCATGATTCAGGATTCAATTCATGATTCAATTCATTATTCATGATTCAATTCATGATTCATGATTTAATTCATGATTCATGATTCGATTCATGATTCCTGATTCATGATTCAATTCATTATTCATGATTCATGATTCATGATTCAATTCATGATTCATGATTCAATTCATGATTCCTAATTCATGATTCATGATTCAATTCATGATTCATGATTCAATTCATGATTCGAATCCTGATTCAATTCATGATTCATGATTCATGATTCAATTCATGATTCATGAATTATGATTCATGATTCATGATTCAATTCATGATTCATGATTCATTATTCAATTCATGATTCATGATTCATGATTCATGATTCATGATTAGATTCATGATTCATGATTCATGATTCATGATTCAATTCATGATTCATGATTCATGATTCAATTCATGATTCATGATTCATGATTCAATTCATGATTCATGATTCATAATTCATGATTCAAATCATGATTCATGATTCATGATTCATGATTCATGATTCAATTCATGATTCATGATTCATGATTCAATTCATGATTCATGATTCATGATTCAATTCATGATTCATGATTCAATTCATGATTCATGATTCATGATTCAATTCATGATTCATGATTCAATTCATGATTCATGATTCATGATTCATGATTCAATTCATGATTCATGATTCATGATTCATGATTCATGGTTCATGATTCAATTCATAATTCATGATTCATGATTCATGATTCGATTCATGATTCTTGACTCATGATTCATGATTCGATTCATGATTCATGATTCAATTCATGATTCATGATTCATTATTTAATTCATAATTCAAGATTCATGATTCGATTCATGATTCATTATTCGATTCATGATTCATGATTCAATTCATTATTCATGATTCATGATTCGATTCATGATTCTTGACTCATGATTCATGATTCGATTCATGATTCATGATTCATGATTAAATTCATGATTCATGATTCATGATTCAATTCATGATTCATGATTCATGATTCATGATTCAATTCATGATTCATGATTCATGATTCATGATTCAATTCATAATTCATGATTCATGATTCATGATTCAATTCATGATTCTTGACTCATGATTCATGAATCGATTCATGATTCATGATTCATGATTCAATTCATGATTCATGATTCATGATTCATGATTCATGATTCATGATTCAATTCATAATTCATGATTCATGATTCATGATTCGATTCATGATTCTTGACTCATGATTCATGATTTGATTCATGATTCATGATTCAATTCATGATTCATGATTCATGATTCATTATTCAATTCATAATTCAAGATTCATGATTCGATTCATGATTCATGATTCGATTCATGATTCATGATTCAATTCATTACCCTTGATTCATGATTCGATTCATGATTCAATTCATGATTCATGATTCAATTCATGATTCATGATTCAATTCATGATTCATGATTCATGATTTAATTCATGATTCATGATTCATGATTCAATTCATGATTCATGATTCAATTCATGATTCATGATTTAATTTATGATTCATGATTCGATTCATGATTCATGATTCATAATTCATGATTCAATTCATGATTCATGATTCAATTCATGATTCCTAATTCATGATTCATGATTCAATTCATGATTCATGATTCAATTCATGATTCGAATCCTGATTCAATTCATGATTCATGATTCATGATTCAATTCATGATTCATGATTCATGATTCATGATTCATGATTCAATTCATGATTCATGATTCATTATTCAATTCATGATTCATGATTTAGGATTCAATTCATGATTCATGATTCATGATTCATGATTCATGATTCATTATTCAATTCACGATTCATGATTCATGATTCATGATTCATGATTAGATTCATGATTCATGATTCATGATTCATGATTTAATTCATGATTCATGATTCATGATTCAATTCATGATTCATGATTCGTTTCATGATTCATGATTCAATTCATGATTCATGATTCAATTCATGATTCCTAATTCATGATTCATGATTCAATTCATGATTCATGATTCAATTCATGATTCATGATTCGATTCATGATTCATGACTCATGATTCGATTCATGATTCATGATTCATGATTCAATTCATGATTCATGATTCATGATTCAATTCATGATTCATGATTCATGATTCATGATTCAATTCATAATTCATGATTCATGATTCATGATTCGATTCATGATTCTTGACTCATGATTCATAATTCGATTCATGATTCATGATTCATGATTCAATTCATAATTCATGATTCATGATTCAATTCATGATTCATGATTCATGATTCATGATTCAATTCATAATTCATGATTCATGATTCATGATTCGATTCATGATTCTTGACTCATGATTCATGATTTGATTCACGATTCATGATTCAATTCATGATTCATGATTCATGATTCATTATTCAATTCATGATTCATGATTCAATTCATGATTCGAATCCTGATTAAATTCATGATTCATGATTCATGATTCAATTCATGATTCATGAATTATGATTCATGATTCATGATTCAATTCATGATTCATGATTCAATTCATGATTCATGATTCATGATTCATGATTCATGATTAGATTCATGATTCATGATTCATGATTCATGATTCAATTCATGATTCATGATTCATGATTCATGATTCAATTCATGATTCATGATTCATGATTCAATTCATGATTCATGATTCATGATTCATGATTCATGATTCGATTCATGATTCATGATTCATGATTCAATTCATGATTCATGATTCATGATTCAATTCATGATTCATGATTCGATTCATGATTCTTGATTCATGATTCATGATTCGATTCATGATTCATGATTCATGATTCAATTCATGATTCATGATTCATGATTCAATTCATGATTCATGATTCATGATTCATGATTCATAATTCATGATTCATGATTCATGATTCGATTCATGATTCATGATTCGATTCATGATTCTTGACTCATAATTCATGATTCGATTCATGATTCATGATTCGATTCATGATTCATGATTCATGATTCATGATTCATGATTCATGATTCATGATTTGATTCATGATTCTTGACTCATGATTCATGATTCGATTCATGATTCATGATTCAATTCATGATTCATGATTCATTATTCAATTCAAAATTCAAGATTCATGATTCGATTCATGATTCATTATTCGATTCATGATTCATGATTCAATTCATTATTCATGATTCATGATTCGTTTCATGATTCAATTCATGATTCATGATTCGATTCATGATTCATGATTCAATTCATGATTCATGATTTAATTCATGATTCATGATTCAGGATTCAATTCATGATTCAATTCATTATTCATGATTCAATTCATGATTCATGATTTAATTCATGATTCATGATTCGATTCATGATTCCTGATTCATGATTCAATTCATTATTCATGATTCATGATTCATGATTCAATTCATGATTCATGATTCAATTCATGATTCCTAATTCATGATTCATGATTCAATTCATGATTCATGATTCAATTCATGATTCGAATCCTGATTCAATTCATGATTCATGATTCATGATTCAATTCATGATTCATGAATTATGATTCATGATTCATGATTCAATTCATGATTCATGATTCATTATTCAATTCATGATTCATGATTCATGATTCATGATTCATGATTAGATTCATGATTCATGATTCATGATTCATGATTCAATTCATGATTCATGATTCAATTCATGATTCATGATTCATGATTCAATTCATGATTCATGATTCATAATTCATGATTCGATTCATGATTCATGATTCATGATTCATGATTCATGATTCAATTCATGATTCATGATTCATGATTCAATTCATGATTCATGATTCATGATTCAATTCATGATTCATGATTCATGATTCAATTCATGATTCATGATTCATGATTCAATTCATGATTCATGATTCAATTCATGATTCATGATTCATGATTCATGATTCAATTCATGATTCATGATTCATGATTCATGATTCATGATTCATGGTTCATGATTCAATTCATAATTCATGATTCATGATTCGATTCATGATTCTTGACTCATGATTCATGATTCGATTCATGATTCATGATTCAATTCATGATTCATGATTCATTATTTAATTCATAATTCAAGATTCATGATTCGATTCATGATTCATGATTCGATTCATGATTCATGATTCAATTCATTATTCATGATTCGATTCATGATTCAATTCATGATTCATGATCTAATTCATGATTCATGGTTCATGATTCAATTCATGATTCAATTCATCATTCATGATTTAATTCATGATTCATGATTTAATTAATGATTCATGATTCGATTCATGATTCATGATTCAATTCATGATTCATGATTCAATTCATGATTCATGATTCATGATTCATGATTCAATTCATGATTCATGATTCATGATTCAATTCATGATTCATGATTCGATTCATGATTCTTGATTCATGATTCATGATTCGATTCATGATTCATGATTCATGATTCAATTCATGATTCATGATTCATGATTCAATTCATGATTCATGATTCATGATTCATGATTCATAATTCATGATTCATGATTCATGATTCGATTCATGATTCATGATTCGATTCATGATTCTTGACTCATGATTCATGATTCGATTCATGATTCGATTCATGATTCATGATTCATGATTCATGATTCATGATTCAATTCATAATTCATGATTCATGATTCATGATTCATGATTCATGATTTGATTCATGATTCTTAAATCATGATTCATTATTCGATTCATGATTCATGATTCAATTCATGATTCATGATTCATGATTCATTATTCAATTCATAATTCAAGATTCATGATTCGTTTCATGATTCATGATTCGATTCATGATTCATGATTCAATTCATTATTCATGATTCATGATTCGTTTCATGATTCAATTCATGATTCATGATTCGATTCATGATTCATGATTCAATTCATGATTCATGATTTAATTCATGATTCATGATTCAGGATTTAATTCATGATTCAATTCATTATTCATGATTCAATTCATGATTCATGATTTAATAAATGATTCATGATTCGATTCATGATTCCTGATTCATGATTCAATTCATTATTCATGATTCATGATTCATGATTCAATTCATGATTCATGATTCAATTCATGATTCCTAATTCATGATTCATGATTCAATTCATGATTCATGATTCAATTCATGATTCGAATCCTGATTCAATTCATGATTCATGATTCATGATTCAATTCATGATTCATGAATTATGATTCATGATTCATGATTCAATTCATGATTCATGATTCATTATTCAATTCTTGATTCATGATTCATGATTCATGATTCATGATTAGATTCATGATTCATGATTCATGATTCATGATTCAATTCATTATTCATGATTCATGATTCATGATTCATGATTCAATTCATGATTCATGATTCATAATTCATGATTCGATTCATGATTCATGATTCATGATTCATGATTCAATTCATGATTCATGATTCAATTCATGATTCATGATTCATGATTCAATTCATGATTCATGATTCAATTCATGATTCATGATTCAATTCATGATTCATGATTCATGATTCATGATTCAATTCATGATTCATGATTCATGATTCATGATTCATGATTCATGGTTCATGATTCAATTCATAATTCATGATTCATGATTCATGATTCGATTCATGATTCTTGACTCATGATTCATGATTCGATTCATGATTCATGATTCAATTCATGATTCATGATTCATTATTTAATTCATAATTCAAGATTCATGATTCGATTCATGATTCATGATTCGATTCATGATTCATGATTCAATTCATTATTCATGATTCATGATTCGATTCATGATTCAATTCATGATTTATGATTTAATTCATAATTCATGGTTCATGATTCAATTCATGATTCAATTCATCATTCATGATTTAATTCATGATTCATGATTTAATTAATGATTCATGATTCGATTCATGATTCATGATTCATGATTCAATTCATGATTCATGATTCATGATTCATGATTCAATTCATGATTCATGATTCATTATTCAATTCACGAATCATGATTCATGATTCATGATTCATGATTAGATTCATGATTCATGATTCATGATTCATGATTTAATTCATGATTCATGATTCATGATTCAATTCATGATTCATGATTCGTTTCATGATTCATGATTTAATTCATGATTCATGATTCGATTCATGATTCATGATTCATAATTCAATTCATGATTCATGATTCATGATTCATGATTCATGATTTAATTCATGATTCATGATTCATGATTCCTAATTCATGATTCATGATTCAATTCATGATTCATGATTCAATTCATGATTCATGATTCATGATTCATGATTCATGAATTATGATTCATGATTCATGATTCATGACTCATGAATTATGATTCATGATTCATGATTCAATTCATGATTCATGATTCATTATTCAATTCATGATTCATGATTCATGATTCATGATTAGATTCATGATTCATGATTCATGATTCATGATTCAATTCATGATTCATGATTCATTATTCAATTCATGATTCATGATTCAATTCATGATTCATGATTCAATTCATGATTCATGATTCATGATTCATGATTCATGATTCGATTCATGATTCATGATTCATTATTCAATTCATGATTCATGATTCATGATTCAATTCATGATTCATTTTTCGATTCATGATTCATGATTCATGATTCGATTCATGATTCATGATTCATGATTCAATTCATGATTCATGATTCATGATTCATGATTCAATTCATGATTCATGATTCATGATTCAATTCATAATTCATGATTCATGATTCATGATTCGATTCATGATTCTTGACTCATGATTCATGATTCGATTCATGATTCATGATTCATGATTAAATTCATGATTCATGATTCATGATTCAATTCATGATTCATGATTCATGATTCATGATTCAATTCATGATTCATGATTCATGATTCATGATTCAATTCATAATTCATGATTCATGATTCTTGATTCAATTCATGATTCTTGACTCATGATTCATGAATCGATTCATGATTCATGATTCATGATTCAATTCATGATTCATGATTCATGATTCATGATTCATGATTCATGATTCAATTCATAATTCATGATTCATGATTCATGATTCGATTCATGATTCTTGACTCATGATTCATGATTTGATTCATGATTCATGATTCAATTCATGATTCATGATTCATGATTCATTATTCAATTCATAATTCAAGATTCATGATTCGATTCATGATTCATGATTCGATTCATGATTCATGATTCAATTCATTATCCTTGATTCATGATTCGATTCATGATTCAATTCATGATTCATGATTCAATTCATGATTCATGATTCAATTCATGATTCATGATTCATGATTTAATTCATGATTCATGATTCATGATTCAATTCATGATTCATGATTCAATTCATGATTCATGATTTAATTTATGATTCATGATTCGATTCATGATTTATGATTCATAATTCATGATTCAATTCATGATTCATGATTCAATTCATGATTCCTAATTCATGATTCATGATTCAATTCATGATTCATGATTCAATTCATGATTCGAATCCTGATTCAATTCATGATTCATGATTCATGATTCAATTCATGATTCATGATTCATGATTCATGATTCAATTCATGATTCATGATTCATTATTCAATTCATGATTCATGATTCATGATTCAATTCATGATTCATGATTCATGATTCATGATTCATGATTCATTATTCAATTCACGATTCATGATTCATGATTCATGATTCATGATTAGATTCATGATTCATGATTCATGATTCATGATTTAATTCATGATTCATGATTCATGATTCAATTCATGATTCATGATTCGTTTCATGATTCATGATTCAATTCATGATTCATGATTCAATTCATGATTCCTAATTCATGATTCATGATTCAATTCATGATTCATGATTCAATTCATGATTCATGATTCATGATTCATGATTCATGATTCATTATTCAATTCACGATTCATGATTCATGATTCATGATTAGATTCATGATTCATGATTCATGATTCATGATTTAATTCATGATTCATGATTTAATTAATGATTCATGATTCGATTCATGATTCATGATTCAATTCATGATTCATGATTCAATTCATGATTCATGATTCATGATTCATGATTCATGATTCGATTCATGATTCATGATTCATGATTCAATTCATGATTCATGATTCATGATTCAATTCATGATTCATGATTCGATTCATGATTCTTGATTCATGATTCATGATTCGATTCATGATTCATGATTCATGATTCAATTCATGATTCATGATTCATGATTCAATTCATGATTCATGATTCATGATTCATGATTCATAATTCATGATTCATGATTCATGATTCGATTCATGATTCATGATTCGATTCATGATTCTTGACTCATGATTCATGATTCGATTCATGATTCGATTCATGATTCATGATTCATGATTCATGATTCATGATTCAATTCATAATTCATGATTCATGATTCATGATTCATGATTCATGATTTGATTCATGATTCTTAAATCATGATTCATTATTCGATTCATGATTCATGATTCAATTCATGATTCATGATTCATGATTCATTATTCAATTCATAATTCAAGATTCATGATTCGTTTCATGATTCATGATTCGATTCATGATTCATGATTCAATTCATTATTCATGATTCATGATTCGTTTCATGATTCAATTCATGATTCATGATTCGATTCATGATTCATGATTCAATTCATGATTCATGATTTAATTCATGATTCATGATTCAGGATTTAATTCATGATTCAATTCATTATTCATGATTCAATTCATGATTCATGATTTAATAAATGATTCATGATTCGATTCATGATTCCTGATTCATGATTCAATTCATTATTCATGATTCATGATTCATGATTCAATTCATGATTCATGATTCAATTCATGATTCCTAATTCATGATTCATGATTCAATTCATGATTCATGATTCAATTCATGATTCGAATCCTGATTCAATTCATGATTCATGATTCATGATTCAATTCATGATTCATGAATTATGATTCATGATTCATGATTCAATTCATGATTCATGATTCATTATTCAATTCTTGATTCATGATTCATGATTCATGATTCATGATTAGATTCATGATTCATGATTCATGATTCATGATTCAATTCATTATTCATGATTCATGATTCATGATTCATGATTCAATTCATGATTCATGATTCATAATTCATGATTCGATTCATGATTCATGATTCATGATTCATGATTCAATTCATGATTCATGATTCAATTCATGATTCATGATTCATGATTCAATTCATGATTCATGATTCAATTCATGATTCATGATTCAATTCATGATTCATGATTCATGATTCATGATTCAATTCATGATTCATGATTCATGATTCATGATTCATGATTCATGGTTCATGATTCAATTCATAATTCATGATTCATGATTCATGATTCGATTCATGATTCTTGACTCATGATTCATGATTCGATTCATGATTCATGATTCAATTCATGATTCATGATTCATTATTTAATTCATAATTCAAGATTCATGATTCGATTCATGATTCATGATTCGATTCATGATTCATGATTCAATTCATTATTCATGATTCATGATTCGATTCATGATTCAATTCATGATTTATGATTTAATTCATAATTCATGGTTCATGATTCAATTCATGATTCAATTCATCATTCATGATTTAATTCATGATTCATGATTTAATTAATGATTCATGATTCGATTCATGATTCATGATTCATGATTCAATTCATGATTCATGATTCATGATTCATGATTCAATTCATGATTCATGATTCATTATTCAATTCACGAATCATGATTCATGATTCATGATTCATGATTAGATTCATGATTCATGATTCATGATTCATGATTTAATTCATGATTCATGATTCATGATTCAATTCATGATTCATGATTCGTTTCATGATTCATGATTTAATTCATGATTCATGATTCGATTCATGATTCATGATTCATAATTCAATTCATGATTCATGATTCATGATTCATGATTCATGATTTAATTCATGATTCATGATTCATGATTCCTAATTCATGATTCATGATTCAATTCATGATTCATGATTCAATTCATGATTCATGATTCATGATTCATGATTCATGAATTATGATTCATGATTCATGATTCATGACTCATGAATTATGATTCATGATTCATGATTCAATTCATGATTCATGATTCATTATTCAATTCATGATTCATGATTCATGATTCATGATTAGATTCATGATTCATGATTCATGATTCATGATTCAATTCATGATTCATGATTCATTATTCAATTCATGATTCATGATTCAATTCATGATTCATGATTCAATTCATGATTCATGATTCATGATTCATGATTCATGATTCGATTCATGATTCATGATTCATTATTCAATTCATGATTCATGATTCATGATTCAATTCATGATTCATTTTTCGATTCATGATTCATGATTCATGATTCGATTCATGATTCATGATTCATGATTCAATTCATGATTCATGATTCATGATTCATGATTCAATTCATGATTCATGATTCATGATTCAATTCATAATTCATGATTCATGATTCATGATTCGATTCATGATTCTTGACTCATGATTCATGATTCGATTCATGATTCATGATTCATGATTAAATTCATGATTCATGATTCATGATTCAATTCATGATTCATGATTCATGATTCATGATTCAATTCATGATTCATGATTCATGATTCATGATTCAATTCATAATTCATGATTCATGATTCTTGATTCAATTCATGATTCTTGACTCATGATTCATGAATCGATTCATGATTCATGATTCATGATTCAATTCATGATTCATGATTCATGATTCATGATTCATGATTCATGATTCATGATTCAATTCATAATTCATGATTCATGATTCATGATTCGATTCATGATTCTTGACTCATGATTCATGATTTGATTCATGATTCATGATTCAATTCATGATTCATGATTCATGATTCATTATTCAATTCATAATTCAAGATTCATGATTCGATTCATGATTCATGATTCGATTCATGATTCATGATTCAATTCATTATCCTTGATTCATGATTCGATTCATGATTCAATTCATGATTCATGATTCAATTCATGATTCATGATTCAATTCATGATTCATGATTCATGATTTAATTCATGATTCATGATTCATGATTCAATTCATGATTCATGATTCAATTCATGATTCATGATTTAATTTATGATTCATGATTCGATTCATGATTTATGATTCATAATTCATGATTCAATTCATGATTCATGATTCAATTCATGATTCCTAATTCATGATTCATGATTCAATTCATGATTCATGATTCAATTCATGATTCGAATCCTGATTCAATTCATGATTCATGATTCATGATTCAATTCATGATTCATGATTCATGATTCATGATTTAATTCATGATTCATGATTCATTATTCAATTCATGATTCATGATTCATGATTCAATTCATGATTCATGATTCATGATTCATGATTCATGATTCATTATTCAATTCACGATTCATGATTCATGATTCATGATTCATGATTAGATTCATGATTCATGATTCATGATTCATGATTTAATTCATGATTCATGATTCATGATTCAATTCATGATTCATGATTCGTTTCATGATTCATGATTCAATTCATGATTCATGATTCAATTCATGATTCCTAATTCATGATTCATGATTCAATTCATGATTCATGATTCAATTCATGATTCATGATTCATGATTCATGATTCATGATTCATTATTCAATTCACGATTCATGATTCATGATTCATGATTAGATTCATGATTCATGATTCATGATTCATGATTCAATTCATGATTCATGATTTAATTCATGATTCATGCTTCGATTCATGATTCATGATTCATGATTCAATTCATGATTCATGATTCATGATTCATGATTCAATTCATGATTCATGATTCAATTCATGATTCCTAATTCATGATTCATGATTCAATTCATGATTCATGATTCAATTCATGATTCGAATCCTGATTCAATTCATGATTCATGATTCATGATTCAATTCATGATTCATGAATTATGATTCATGATTCATGATTCAATTCATGATTCATGATTCATTATTCAATTCATGATTCATGATTCATGATTCATGATTCATGATTAGATTCATGATTCATGATTCATGATTCATGATTCAATTCATGATTCATGATTCAATTCATGATTCATGATTCAATTCATGATTCATGATTCATGACTCATGATTCATGATTCGATTCATGATTCATGATTCATTATTCAATTCATGATTCATGATTCATGATTCAATTCATGATTCATGATTCGATTCATGATTCATGATTCATGATTCGATTCATGATTCATGATTGATGATTCAATTCATGATTCATGATTCATGATTCGATTCATGATTCATGATTCGATTCATGATTCATGATTCGATTCATGATTCTTGACTCATGATTCATAATTCGATTCATGATTCATGATTCATTATTCAATTCATGATTCATGATTCATGATTCAATTCATGATTCATGATTCGATTCATGATTCATGATTCATGATTCGATTCATGATTCATGATTGATGATTCAATTCATGATTCATGATTCATGATTCGATTCATGATTCATGATTCGATTCATGATTCATGATTCGATTCATGATTCTTGACTCATGATTCATAATTCGATTCATGATTCATGATTCATAATTCAATTCATGATTCATGATTCATGATTCATGATTCATGATTCAATTCATAATTCATGATTCATGATTCATGATTCATGATTCAATTCATAATTCATGATTCATGATTCATGATTCGATTCATGATTCTTGACTCATGATTCATGATTCGATTCATGATTCATGATTTAATTCATGATTCATGATTCATGATTCATTATTCAATTCATAATTCAAGATTCATGATTCGATTCATGATTCATGATTCGATTCATGATTCATGATTCAATTCATTATTCATGATTCATGATTCGATTCATGATTCAATTCATGATTTATGATTCGATTCATGATTCATGATTCAATTCATGATTCATGATTCATGATTTAATTCATGATTCATGATTCAATTCATGATTCAATTCATGATTCATGATTCAATTCATGATTCATGATTTAATTCATGATTCATGATTCGATTCATGATTCATGATTCATGATTCAATTCATTATTCATGATTCATGATTCATGATTCAATTCATGATTCATGATTCAATTCATGATTCATGATTCAATTCAGGATTCATGATTCAATTCATGATTCGAATCCTGATTCAATTCATGATTCATGATTCATTAATTCAATTCATGATTCATGATTCATGATTCATTATTCAATTCATGAATCATGATTCATGATTCATGATTCATGATTAGATTTATGATTCATGATTCATGATTCATGATTCAATTCATGATTCATGATTCGTTTAATGATTCTTGATTCATGATTCATGATTCGATTCATGATTCATGATTCATGATTCAATTCATGATTCATGATTCATGATTCATGATTCATGATTCAATTCATGATTCATGATTCGATTCATGATTCATGATTCATGATTCAATTCATGATTCATGATTCATGATTCAAATCATGATTCATGATTCATGATTCAATTCATGATTCATGATTCATGATTCAATTCATGATTCATGATTCGATTCATGATTCTTGATTCATGATTCATGATTCAATTCATGATTCATGATTCATGATTTATGATTCATGAATCAATTCATAATTTATGATTCATGATTCATGATTCGATTCATGATTCGATTCATGATTCTTGACTCATGATTCATGATTTATTCATGATTCATGATTCATGATTCAATTCATGATTCATGATTCATGATTCATGATTCATGATTCAATTCATAATTCATGATTCATGATTCATGATTCAATTCAGGATTCATGATTCATGATTCGTGATTCATGATTCAATTCATAATTCATGATTCATGATTCATGATTCGATTCATGATTCATGATTCAATTCATGATTCATGATTCATGATTCAATTCATAATTCATGATTCATGATTCATGATTCGATTCATGATTCATGATTCGATTCATGATTCATGATTCAATTCATTATTCATGATTCATGATTCGTTTCATGATTCAATTCATGATTCATGATTCGATTCATGATTCATGATTCAATTCATGATTCAATTCATTATTCATGATTCATGATTCGTTTCTTGATTCAATTCATGATTCATGATTCGATTCATGATTCAATTCATGATTCATGATTCGATTCATGATTCATGATTTAATTCATGATTCATGATTCATGATTCAATTCATGATTCAATTCATGATTCATGATTCAATTCATGATTCATGATTTAATTCATGATTCATGATTCGATTCATGATTCATGATTCATGAGTCAATTCATGATTCATGATTCATGATTCATGATTCATGATTCAATTCATGATTCAATTCATGATTCCTAATTCATGATTCATGATTCAATTCATGATTCATGATTCAAGTCATGATTCGAATCCTGATTCAATTCATGATTCATGATTCATGATTCAATTCATGATTCATGATTCATGATTCATGATTCAATTCATGATTCATGATTCATTATTCAATTCATGATTCAAGATTCAATTCATGATTCATGATTCATGATTCATGATTCATGATTCATTATTCAATTCACGAATCATGATTCATGATTCATGATTCATGATTAGATTCATGATTCATGATTCATGATTCATGATTTAATTCATGATTCATGATTCATGATTCAATTCATGATTCATGATTCGTTTCATGATTCCTAATTCATGATTCATGATTCAATTCATTATTCATGATTCAATTCATGATTCGTTTCATGATTCAATTCATGATTCATGATTCGATTCATGATTCATGATTCAATTCATGATTCAATTCATTATTCATGATTCATGATTCGTTTCTTGATTCAATTCATGATTCATGATTCGATTCATGATTCAATTCATGATTCATGATTCGATTCATGATTCATGATTTAATTCATGATTCATGATTCATGATTCAATTCATGATTCAATTCATGATTCATGATGCAATTCATGATTCATGATTTAATTCATGATTCATGATTCGATTCATGATTCATGATTCATGAGTCAATTCATGATTCATGATTCATGATTCATGATTCATGATTCAATTCATGATTCATGATTCAATTCATGATTCCTAATTCATGATTCATGATTCAATTCATGATTCATGATTCAAGTCATGATTCGAATCCTGATTCAATTCATGATTCATGATTCATGATTCAATTCATGATTCATGATTCATGATTCATGATTCATGATTCAATTCATGATTCATGATTCATTATTCAATTCATGATTCATGATTCATGATTCATGATTCATGATTCATGATTCATTATTCAATTCACGATTCATGATTCATGATTCATGATTCATGATTAGATTCATGATTCATGATTCATGATTCATGATTTAATTCATGATTCATGATTCATGATTCAATTCATGATTCATGATTCGTTTCATGATTCCTAATTCATGATTCATGATTCAATTCATCATTCATGATTCAATTCATCATTCATGATTCATGATTCATGATTCATGATTCATGATTTATTATTCAATTCACGATTCATGATTCATGATTCATGATTAGATTCATGATTCATGATTTAATTCATGATTCATGATTCATGATTCAATTCATGATTCATGATTCGTTTCATGATTCATGATTCAATTCATGATTCATGATTCAATTCATGATTCCTAATTCATGATTCATGATTCAATTCATGATTCATGATTCAATTCATGATTCGAATCCTGATTCAATTCATGATTCATGATTCATGATTCAATTCATGATTCATGATTCATGATTCATGATTCAATTCATGATTCATGATTCATGATTCAATTCATAATTCATGATTCATGATTCATGATTCGATTCATGATTCTTGACTCATGATTCATGATTGGATTCATGATTCATGATTCATGATTCAATTCATGATTCATGATTCATGATTCATGATTCATGATTCATGATTCAATTCATAATTCATGATTCATGATTCATGATTCGATTCATGATTCTTGACTCATGATTCATGATTTGATTCATGATTCATGATTCAATTCATGATTCATGATTCATTATTCAATTCATAATTCAAGATTCATGATTCGATTCATGATTCATGATTCGATTCATGATTCATGATTCAATTCATTATCCTTGATTCATGATTCGATTCATGATTCAATTCATGATTCATGATTCAATTCATGATTCATGATTTAATTTATGATTCATGATTCGATTCATGATTCATGATTCATAATTCATGATTCAATTCATGATTCATGATTCATGATTCATGATTTATGATTCAATTCATGATTCATGATTCAATTCATGATTCCTAATTCATGATTCATGATTCAATTCATGATTCATGATTCAATTCATGATTCATGATTCATGATTCAATTCATGATTCATGATTCATGATTCATGATGCAATTCATGATTCATTATTCAATTCATGATTCATGATTCATGATTCAATTCATGATTCATGATTCATGATTCATGATTCATGATTCATGATTCATGATTAGATTCATGATTCATGATTCATGATTCATGATTTAATTCATGATTCATGATTCAATTCATGATTCATGATTCAATTCATGATTCCTAATTCATGATTCATGATTCAATTCATGATTCATGATTCATGATTCATGATTCATGATTCATGATTCATTATTCAATTCACGATTCATGATTCATGATTTATGATTAGATTCATGATTCATGATTCATGATTTAATTCATGATTCATGATTCATGATTCATGATTCATGATTCATGAATTATGATTCATGATTCATGATTCATGATTCATGAATTATGATTCATGATTCATGATTCAATTCATGATTCATGATTCATTATTCAATTCATGATTCATGATTCATGATTCATGATTCATTATTCAATTCATGATTCATGATTCATGATTCAATTCATGATTCATGATTCAAATTATGATTCATGATTCAATTCATGATTCATGATTCATGATTCATGATTCATGATTCATGATTCGATTCATGATTCATGATTCAATTCATGATTCATGATTCATTATTCAATTCATGATTCATGATTCATGATTCATGATTCATTATTCAATTCATGATTCATGATTCATGATTCAATTCATGATTCATTATTTAATTCATGATTCATGATTCAATTCATGATTCATGATTCGATTCATGATTCATGATTCATGATTCGATTCATGATTCATGATTCAATTCATGATTCATGATTCATGATTCAATTCATGATTCATGATTCATGATTCAATTCATAATTCATGATTCATGATTCATGATTCGATTCATGATTCTTGACTCATGATTCATGATTCGATTCATGATTCATGATTCATGATTCAATTCATGATTCATGATTCAATTCATGATTCATGATTCATGATTCATGATTCAATTCATAATTCATGATTCATGATTCATGATTCGATTCATGATTCTTGACTCATGATTCATGATTCATGATTCAATTCATGATTCATGATTCATGATTCAATTCATAATTCATGATTCATGATTCATGATTCGATTCATGATTCTTGACTCATGATTCATGATTCGATTCATGATTCATGATTCATGATTCATGATTCATGATTCATGATTCAATTCATAATTCATGATTCATGATTCATGATTCGATTCATGATTCTTGACTCATGATTCATGATTTGATTCATGATTCATGATTCAATTCATGATTCATGATTCATGATTCATTATTCAATTCATAATTCAAGATTCATGATTCGATTCATGATTCATGATTCGATTCATGATTCATGATTCAATTCATTATCCTTGATTCATGATTCGATTCATGATTCAATTCATGATTCATGATTCAATTCATGATTCATGATTCAATTCATGATTCATGATTCATGATTTAATTCATGATTCATGATTCATGATTCATGATTTAATTCATGATTCATGATTCATGATTCAATTCATGATTCATGATTCAATTCATGATTCATGATTTAATTTATGATTCATGATTCGATTCATGATTCATGATTCATAATTCATGATTTAATTCATGATTCATGATTCATGATTCATGATTCATGATTCAATTCATGATTCATGATTCAATTCATGATTCCTAATTCATGATTCATGATTCAATTCATGATTCATGATTCAATTCATGATTCGAATCCTGATTCAATTCATGATTCATGATTCATGATTCAATTCATGATTCATGATTCATGATTCATGATTCAATTCATGATTCATGATTCATTATTCAATTCATGATTCATGATTCAATTCATGATTCATGATTCATGATTCATGATTCATGATTCATGATTCATTATTCAATTCACGATTCATGATTCATGATTCATGATTCATGATTAGATTCATGATTCATGATTCATGATTCATGATTCAATTCATGATTCATGATTCGTTTCATGATTCATGATTCAATTCATGATTCATGATTCAATTCATGATTCCTAATTCATGATTCATGATTTAATTCATGATTCATGATTCAATTCATGATTCATGATTCATGATTCATGATTCATGATTCATGATTCATTATTCAATTCACGATTCATGATTCCTGATTCATGATTAGATTCATGATTCATGATTCATGATTTAATTCATGATTCATGATTCATGATTTAATTCATGATTCATGATTCGATTCATGATTCATGATTTAATTCATGATTCATGATTCGATTCATGATTCATGATTCATGATTCAATTCATGATTCATGATTCATGATTCATGATTCAATTCATGATTCATGATTCAATTCATGATTCCTAATTCATGATTCATGATTCAATTCATGATTCATGATTCAATTCATGATTCGAATCCTGATTCAATTCATGATTCATGATTCATGATTCAATTCATGATTCATGAATTATGATTCATGATTCATGATTCAATTCATGATTCATGATTCATTATTCAATTCATGATTCATGATTCATGATTCATGATTCATGATTAGATTCATGATTCATGATTCATGATTCATGATTCAATTCATGATTCATGATTCATGATTCAATTCATGATTCATGATTCATGATTCAATTCATGATTCATGATTCAATTCATGATTCATGATTCATGACTCATGATTCATGATTCGATTC
This sequence comes from Mixophyes australis, assembly GCA_036250195.1. Taxonomy (NCBI): domain Eukaryota; kingdom Metazoa; phylum Chordata; class Amphibia; order Anura; family Limnodynastidae; genus Mixophyes; species Mixophyes australis. The sequence goes on along the minus strand of JAVHZZ010000022.1, from coordinate 1,105,306 downwards.
ATGATTCATGATTCATGATTCATGATTCATGATTCATGATTAGATTCATGATTCATGATTCATGATTCATTATTCAATTCATGATTCATGATTCATGATTCAATTCATGATTCATGATTCGATTCATGATTCATGATTCATGATTCGATTCATGATTCATGATTCATGATTCAATTCATGATTCATGATTCATGATTCATGATTCGATTCATGATTCATGATTCGATTCATGATTCATGATTCGATTCATGATTCATGATTCGATTCATGATTCTTGACTCATGATTCATGATTCGATTCATGATTCATGATTCATAATTCAATTCATGATTCATGATTCATGATTCATGATTCATGATTCAATTCATAATTCATGATTCATGATTCATGATTCGATTCATGAGTCATGATTCATGATTCAATTCATAATTCATGATTCATGATTCATGATTCGATTCATGATTCTTGACTCATGATTCATGATTCGATTCATGATTCATGATTCAATTCATGATTCATGATTCATGATTCATTATTCAATTCATAATTCAAGATTCATGATTCGATTCATGATTCATGATTCGATTCATGATTCATGATTCAATTCATTATTCATGATTCATGATTCGATTCATGATTCAATTCATGATTTATGATTCGATTCATGATTCATGATTCAATTCATGATTCATGATTTAATTCATGATTCATGATTCAATTCATGATTCAATTCATGATTCATGATTCAATTCATGATTCATGATTTAATTCATGATTCATGATTCGATTCATGATTCATGATTCATGATTCAATTCATTATTCATGATTCATGATTCATGATTCAATTCATGATTCATGATTCGATTCATGATTCATGATTCATGATTCGATTCATGATTCATGATTCATGATTCAATTCATGATTCATGATTCATGATTCATGATTCGATTCATGATTCATGATTCGATTCATGATTCATGATTCGATTCATGATTCATGATTCGATTCATGATTCTTGACTCATGATTCATGATTCGATTCATGATTCATGATTCATAATTCAATTCATGATTCATGATTCATGATTCATGATTCATGATTCAATTCATAATTCATAATTCATGATTCATGATTCGATTCATGATTCATGATTCATGATTCATGATTCATGATTCATGATTCAATTCATAATTCATGATTCATGATTCATGATTCAATTCATGATTCATGATTCAATTCATGATTCATGATTCATGATTCATTATTCAATTCATAATTCAAGATTCATGATTCGATTCATGATTCATGATTCGATTCATGATTCATGATTCAATTCATTATTCATGATTCATGATTCGATTCATGATTCAATTCATGATTTATGATTCGATTCATGATTCATGATTCAATTCATGATTCATGATTCATGATTTAATTCATGATTCATGATTCAATTCATGATTCAATTCATGATTCATGATTCAATTCATGATTCATGATTTAATTCATGATTCATGATTCGATTCATGATTCATGATTCATGATTCAATTCATTATTCATGATTCATGATTCATGATTCAATTCATGAATTATGATTCAATTCATGATTCATGATTCAATTCAGGATTCATGATTCAATTCATGATTCGAATCCTGATTCAATTCATGATTCATGATTCCTTAATTCAATTCATGATTCATGATTCATGATTCATTATTCAATTCATGATTTATGATTCATGATTCATGATTAGATTCATGATTCATGATTCATGATTCATGATTCAATTCATGATTCATGATTCGTTTCATGATTCTTGATTCATGATTCATGATTCGATTCATGATTCATGATTCATGATTCAATTCATGATTCATGATTCATGATTCATGATTCATGATTCATGATTCAATTCATGATTCATGATTCATGATTCATGATTCATGATTCATGATTCGATTCATGATTCATGATTCATGATTCAATTCATGATTCATGATTCATGATTCAATTCATGATTCATGATTCATGATTCAATTCATGATTCATGATTCATGATTCAATTCATGATTCATGATTCGATTCATGATTCTTGATTCAATTCATGATTCATGATTCATGATTTAATTCATGATTCATGATTCAATTCATGATTCATGATTCATGATTCATGATTAATGAATCAATTCGTAATTTATGATTCATGATTCGTAATTCGATTCATGATTCATGATTCGATTCATGATTCTTGACTCATGATTCATGATTTATTCATGATTCATGATTCATGATTCGATTCATGATTCATGATTCATGATTCATGATTCATGATTCATGATTCTTGACTCATGATTCATGATTTATTCATGATTCATGATTCATGATTCGATTCATGATTCATGATTCATGATTCATGATTCATGATTCATGATTCAATTCATAATTCATAATTCATGAATCATGATTCGATTCATGATTCATGATTCATGATTCATGATTCAATTCATAATTCATGATTCATGATTCATGATTCGATTCATGATTTATGATTCAATTCATGATTCATGATTCATGATTCATGATTCAATTCATAATTCATGATTCATGATTCATGATTCGATTCATGATTCATGATTCATGATTCATGATTCATGATTCATGATTCAATTCATAATTCATAATTCATGAATCATGATTCGATTCATGATTCATGATTCAATTCATGATTCATGATTCATGATTCATGATTCAATTCATAATTCATGATTCATGATTCATGATTCGATTCATGATTTATGATTCAATTCATGATTCATGATTCATGATTCAATTCATAATTCATGATTCATGATTCATGATTCGATTCATGATTCATGATTCAATTCATTATTCATGATTCATGATTCGTTTCATGATTCAATTCATGATTCATGATTCGATTCATGATTCATGATTCAATTCATGATTCAATTCATTATTCATGATTCATGATTCGTTTCATGATTCAATTCATGATTCATGATTCGATTCATGATTCAATTCATGATTCATGATTCGATTCATGATTCATGATTTAATTCATGATTCATGATTCATGATTCAATTCATGATTCAATTCATGATTCATGATTCAATTCATGATTCATGATTTAATTCATGATTCATGATTCGATTCATGATTCATGATTCATGAGTCAATTCATGATTCATGATTCATGATTCATGATTCATGATTCAATTAATGATTCATGATTCAATTCATGATTCCTAATTCATGATTCAATTCATGATTCATGATTCAATTCATGATTCGAATCCTGATTCAATTCATGATTCATGATTCATGATTCAATTCATGATTCATGATTCATGATTCATGATTCATGATTCAATTCATGCTTCATGATTCATTATTCAATTCATGATTCATGATTCATGATTCAATTCATGATTCATGATTCATGATTCATGATTCATTATTCAATTCACGATTCATGATTCATGATTCATGATTAGATTCATGATTCATGATTCATGATTCATGATTTAATTCATGATTCATGATTCATGATTCAATTCATGATTCATGATTCGTTTCATGATTCATGATTCAATTCATGATTCATGATTCAATTCATGATTCCTAATTCATGATTCATGATTCAATTCATCATTCATGATTCAATTCATGATTCATGATTCATGATTCATGATTCATGATTTATTATTCAATTCACGATTCATGATTCATGATTCATGATTCATGATTAGATTCATGATTCATGATTCATGATCCAATTCATGATTCATGATTCGTTTCATGATTCATGATTCAATTCATGATTCATGATTCAATTCATGATTCCTAATTCATGATTCATGATTCAATTCATGATTCGAATCCTGATTCAATTCATGATTCATGATTCATGATTCAATTCATGATTCATGATTCATGATTCATGATTCAATTCATGATTCATGATTCATGATTCATGATTCAATTCATAATTCATGATTCATGATTCATGATTCGATTCATGATTCTTGACTCATGATTCATGATTGGATTCATGATTCATGATTCAATTCATGATTCATGATTCATGATTCATGATTCATGATTCAATTCATAATTCATGATTCATGATTCATGATTCATGATTCGATTCATGATTCTTGACTCATGATTCATGATTTGATTCATGATTCATGATTCAATTCATGATTCATGATTCATGATTCATTATTCAATTCATAATTCAAGATTCATGATTCGATTCATGATTCATGATTCGATTCATGATTCATGATTCAATTCATTATCCTTGATTCATGATTCGATTCATGATTCAATTCATGATTCATGATTCAATTCATGATTCATGATTCAATTCATGATTCATGATTTAATTTATGATTCATGATTCGATTCATGATTCATGATTCATAATTCATGATTCAATTCATGATTCATGATTCATGATTCATGATTCATGATTCAATTCATGATTCATGATTCAATTCATGATTCCTAATTCATGATTCATGATTCAATTCATGATTCATGATTCAATTCATGATTTGAATCCTGATTCAATTCATGATTCATGATTCATGATTCAATTCATGATTCATGATTCATGATTCATGATTCATGATTCAATTCATGATTCATGATTCATGATTCAATTCATGATTCATGATTCATGATTCAATTCATGATTCATGATTCATGATTCATGATTCATGATTCATGATTCATGATTAGATTCATGATTCATGATTCATGATTTAATTCATGATTCATGATTCATGATTCAATTCATGATTCATGATTCGTTTCATGATTCATGATTCAATTCATGATTCATGATTCAATTCATGATTCCTAATTCATGATTCATGATTCAATTCATGATTCATGATTCAATTCATGATTCATGATTCATGATTCATGATTCATGATTCATGATTCATTATTCAATTCACGATTCATGATTCATGATTAGATTCATGATTCATGATTCATGATTCATGATTCATGATTCATGATTCATGATTCATTATTCAATTCACGATTCATGATTCATGATTAGATTCATGATTCATGATTCATGATTTAATTCATGATTCATGATTCATGATTCAATTCATGATTCATGATTCGATTCATGATTCATGATTTAATTCATGATTCATGATTCGATTCATGATTCATGATTCATGATTTAATTCATGATTCATGATTCATGATTCAATTCATGATTCATGATTCAATTCATGATTCCTAATTCATGATTCATGATTCAATTCATGATTCATGATTCAATTCATGATTCGAATCCTGATTCAATTCATGATTCATGATTCATGATTCAATTCATGATTCATGAATTATGATTCATGATTCATGAATTATGATTCATGATTCATGATTCAATTCATGATTCATGATTCATTATTCAATTCATGATTCATGATTCATGATTCATGATTCATGATTAGATTCATGATTCATGATTCATGATTCATGATTTATGATTCATGATTCATGATTCAATTCATGATTCATGATTCATGATTCAATTCATGATTCATGATTCAATTCATGACTCATGATTCATGATTCATTATTCAATTCATGATTCATGATTCATGATTCAATTCATGATTCATGATTCGATTCATGAATCATGATTAATGATTCGATTCATGATTCATGATTGATGATTCAATTCATGATTCATGATTCATGATTTATGATTCGATTCATGATTCATGATTCGATTCATGATTCATGATTCGATTCATGATTCATGATTCGATTCATGATTCTTGACTCATGATTCATGATTCGATTTATGATTCATGATTCATGATTCAATTCATAATTCATGATTCATGATTCATGATTCGATTCATGATTCATGATTCATGATTCATGATTCAATTCATAATTCATGATTCATGATTCATGATTCGATTCATGATTCTTGACTCATGATTCATGATTCGATTCATGATTCATGATTCAATTCATGATTCATGATTCATGATTCATTATTCAATTCATAATTCAAGATTCATGATTCGATTCATGATTCATGATTCGATTCATGATTCAATTCATGATTTATGATTCGATTCATGATTCATGATTCAATTCATGATTCATGATTTAATTCATGATTCATGATTCATGATTCAATTCATGATTCAATTTATGATTCATGATTCAATTCATGATTCATGATTTATTTCATGATTCATGATTCGATTCATGATTCATGATTCATGATTCAATTCATTATTCATGATTCATGATTCATGATTCAATTCATGATTCATGATTCAATTCATGATTCCTAATTCATGATTCATGATTCAATTCAGGATTCATGATTCAATTCATGATTCGAATCCTGATTCAATTCATGATTCATGATTCATTAATTCAATTCATGATTCATGATTCATGATTCATGATTCATGATTCAATTCATGATTCATGATTCATTATTCAATTCATGATTCATGATTCATGATTCATGATTCATGATTAGATTCATGATTCATGATTCATGATTCAATTCATGATTCATGATTCGTTTCATGATTCTTGATTCATGATTCATGATTCGATTCATGATTCATGATTCAGGATTCAATTCATGATTCATGATTCATGATTCATGATTCATGATTCAATTCATGATTCTTGATTCATGATTCAATTCATGATTCATGATTCTTGACTCATGATTCATGATTCGATTCATGATTCATGATTCAATTCATGATTCATGATTCATGATTCATTATTCAATTCATAATTCAAGATTCATGATTCGATTCATGATTCTTGATTCGATTCATGATTCATGATTCAATTCATTATTCATGATTCATGATTCGATTCATGATTCAATTCATGATTCATGATTCGATTCATGATTCATGATTCAATTCATGATTCATGATTCATGATTTAATTCATGATTCATGATTCATTATTCAATTCATGATTCAATTCATGATTCAGGATTCAATTCATGATTCATGATTTAATTCTTGATTCATGATTCGATTCATGATTCATGATTCATGATTCAATTCATGATTCATGATTCATGATTCATGATTCATGATTCAATTCATGATTCATGATTCAATTCATGATTCCTAATTCATGATTCATGATTCAATTCATGATTCATGATTCAATTCATGATTCGAATCCTGATTCAATTCATGATTCATGATTCAATTCATGATTCATGATTCATGATTCATGATTCATGATTCAATTCATGATTCATGATTCATTATTCAATTCATGATTCATGATTCATGATTCATGATTCATGATTAGATTCATGATTCATGATTCATGATTCATGATTCAATTCATGATTCATGATTCAATTCATGATTCATGATTCGTTTCATGATTCTTGATTCATGATTCGATTCATGATTCATAATTCATGATTCAATTTATGATTCATGATTCATGATTCATGATCCATGATTCAATTTATGATTCACGATTCATGATTCATGATTCAATTCATAATTCATGATTCATGATTCATGATTCAATTCAAAATGTATGATTCATGAATCATGATTCATGATTCATGATTAGATTCATGATTCATGATTCATGATTCATGATTCAATTCATGATTCATGATTCATGATTCAATTCATGATTCATGATTCATGATTCATGATTCAATTCATAATTCATGATTCATGATTCATGATTCGATTCATGATTCATGATTCATGATTCATGATTCAATTCATAATTCATGATTCATGATTCATGATTCGATTCATTAATTCTTGACTCATGATTCATGATTCGATTCATGATTCATGATTCAATTCATGATTCATGATTCATGATTCATTATTCAATTCATAATTCAAGATTCATGATTCGATTCATGATTCATGATTCAATTCATTATTCATGATTCATGATTCGATTCATGATTCAATTCATGATTTATGATTCGATTCATGATTCATGATTCAATTCATGATTCATGATTCATGATTTAATTCATGATTCACAATTCATGATTCAATTCATGATTCAATTCATGATTCATGATTCAATTCATGATTCATGATTTAATTCATGATTCATGATTCGATTCATGATTCATGATTCAATTCATTATTCATGATTCATGATTCAATTCATGATTCATGATTCAATTCATGATTCCTAATTCATGATTCATGATTCAATTCAGGATTCATGATTCAATTCATGATTCCTAATTCATGATTCATGATTCAATTCAGGATTCATGATTCAATTCATGATTCGAATCCTGATTCAATTCATGATTCATGATTCATTAATTCAATTCATGATTCATGATTCATGATTCATGATTCATGATTCAATTCATGATTCATGATTCATTATTCAATTCATGATTCATGATTCATGATTCATGATTCATGATTAGATTCATGATTCATGATTCATGATTCATGATTCAATTAATGATTCATGATTCGTTTCATGATTCTTGATTCATGATTCATGATTCGATTCATGATTCATGATTCATGATTCAATTCATGATTCATGATTCATGATTCATGATTCATGATTCAATTCATGATTCTTGATTCATGATTCAATTCATGATTCATGATTCATGATTCATGATTCGATTCATGATTCATGATTCATGATTCAATTCATGATTCATGATTTATGATTCAATTCATGATTCATGATTCATGATTCAATTCATGATTCATGATTCATGATTCAATTCATGATTCATGATTCGATTCATGATTCTTGATTCATGATTCATGATTCAATTCATGATTCATGATTCATGATTAATGATTCATGAATCAATTTATAATTTATGATTCATGATTCATGATTCGATTCATGATTCTTAACTCATGATTCATGATTTATTCATGATTCATGATTCAATTCATGATTCATGATTCATGATTCATGATTCATGATTCAATTCATAATTCATGATTCATGATTCATGATTCAATTCAGGATTCATGATTCATGATTCATGATTCATGATTCAATTCATAATTCATGATTCATGATTCATGATTCGATTCATGATTCATGATTCAATTCATGATTCATGATTCATGATTCATGATTCAATTCATAATTCATGATTCATGATTCATGATTCGATTCATGATTCATGATTCAATTCATGATTCATGATTCATGATTCATGATTCAATTCATAATTCATGATTCATGATTCATGATTCGATTCATGATTCATGATTCAATTCATTATTCAAGATTCATGATTCGTTTCATGATTCAATTCATGATTCATGATTCGATTCATGATTCATGATTCAATTCATGATTCAATTCATTATTCATGATTCATGATTCGTTTCATGATTCAATTTATGATTCATGATTCATGATTCAATTCATGATTCATGATTCAATTCATGATTCCTAATTCATGATTCATGATTCAATTCAGGATTCATGATTCAATTCATGATTCGAATCCTGATTCAATTCATGATTCATGATTCATTAATTCAATTCATGATTCATGATTCATGATTCATGATTCATGATTCAATTCATGATTCATGATTCATTATTCTATTCATGATTCATGATTCATGATTCATGATTAGATTCATGATTCATGATTCATGATTCATGATTCAATTCATGATTCATGATTCATGATTCGTTTCATGATTCTTGATTCATGATTCATGATTCGATTCATGATTCATGATTCATGATTCAATTCATGATTCATGATTCATGATTCATGATTCATGATTCAATTCATGATTCTTGATTCATGATTCAATTCATGATTCATGATTCATGATTCATGATTCATGATTCGATTCATGATTCATGATTCATGATTCAATTCATGATTCATGATTCATGATTCAATTCATGATTCATGATTCATGATTCAATTCATGATTCATGATTCGATTCATGATTCTTGATTCATGATTCATGATTCAATTCATGATTCATGATTCATGATTCATGATTCATGAATCAATTCATAATTTATGATTCATGATTCATGATTCGATTCATGATTCTTAACTCATGATTCATGATTTATTCATGATTTATGATTCATGATTCAATTCATGATTCATGATTCATGATTCATGATTCATGATTCAATTCATACTTCATGATTCATGATTCATGATTCAATTCATAATTTATGATTCATGATTCATGATTCGATTCATGATTCATGATTCAATTCATGATTCATGATTCATGATTCATGATTCAATTCATAATTCATGATTCATGATTCATGATTCGATTCATGATTCATGATTCAATTCATGATTCATGATTCATGATTCGATTCATGATTCATGATTCAATTCATGATTCATGATTCATGATTCATGATTCAATTCATAATTCATGATTCATGATTCATGATTCGATTCATGATTCATGATTCAATTCATGATTCATGATTCATGATTCAATTCATAATTCATGATTCATGATTCATGATTCGATTCATGATTCAATTCATTATTCATGATTCATGATTCGTTTCATGATTCAATTCATGATTCATGATTCGATTCATGATTCATGATTCAATTCATGATTCAATTCATTATTCATGATTCATGATTCGTTTCATGATTCAATTCATGATTCATGATTCGATTCATGATTCAATTCATGATTCATGATTCGATTCATGATTCATGATTTAATTCATGATTCATGATTCATGATTCAATTCATGATTCATGATTTAATTCATGATTCATGATTCGATTCATGATTCATGATTCATGAGTCAATTCATGATTCATGATTCATGATTCATGATTCATGATTCAATTCATGATTCATGATTCAATTCATGATTCCTAATTCATGATTCATGATTCAATTCATGATTCATGATTCAATTTATGATTCGAATCCTGATTCAATTCATGATTCATGATTCATGATTCAATTCATGATTCATTATTCAATTCATGATTCATGATTCAATTCATGATTCATTATTCAATTCATGATTCATGATTCATGATTAGATTCATGATTCATGATTCATGATTTATGATTCAATTCATGATTCATGATTCATGATTCAATTCATGATTCATGATTCATGATTCAATTCATGATTCATGATTCATGATTCATGATTCATGATTCGATTCATGATTCATGATTCATGATTCAATTCATGATTCATGATTCAATTCATGATTCATGATTCATGATTCAATTCATGATTCATGATTCATGATTCATGATTCATGATTCATGATTCATGATTCGATTCATGATTCATGATTCATGATTCAATTCATGATTCATGATTCATGATTCAATTCATGATTCATGATTCATGATTCATGGTTCATGATTCAATTCATAATTCATGATTCATGATTCATGATTCATGGTTCATGATTCTTGACTCATGATTCATGATTCGATTCATGATTCATGATTCAATTCATGATTCATGATTCATGATTCATGATTCAATTCATAATTCATGATTCATGATTCATGATTCAATTCATGATTCTTGACTCATGATTCATGATTCGATTCATGATTCATGATTCAATTCATGATTCATGATTCATGATTCATTATTCAATTCATAATTCAAGATTCATGATTCGATTCATGATTCTTGATTCGATTCATGATTCATGATTCAATTCATTATTCATGATTCATGATTCGATTCATGATTCAATTCATGATTGATGATTCGATTCATGATTCATGATTCAATTCATGATTCATGATTCATGATTTAATTCATGATTCATGATTCATTATTCAATTCATGATTCAATTCATGATTCATGATTCAATTCATGATTCATGATTTAATTCATGATTCATGATTCGATTCATGATTCATGATTCATGAGTCAATTCATGATTCATGATTCATGATTCATGATTCATGATTCAATTAATGATTCATGATTCAATTCATGATTCCTAATTCATGATTCAATTCATGATTCATGATTCAATTCATGATTCGAATCCTGATTCAATTCATGATTCATGATTCATGATTCAATTCATGATTCATGATTCATGATTCATGATTCATGATTCAATTCATGCTTCATGATTCATTATTCAATTCATGATTCATGATTCATGATTCAATTCATGATTCATGATTCATGATTCATGATTCATGATTCATTATTCAATTCACGATTCATGATTCATGATTCATGATTAGATTCATGATTCATGATTCATGATTCATGATTTAATTCATGATTCATGATTCATGATTCAATTCATGATTCATGATTCGTTTCATGATTCATGATTCAATTCATGATTCATGATTCAATTCATGATTCCTAATTCATGATTCATGATTCAATTCATCATTCATGATTCAATTCATGATTCATGATTCATGATTCATGATTCATGATTTATTATTCAATTCACGATTCATGATTCATGATTCATGATTCATGATTAGATTCATGATTCATGATTCATGATCCAATTCATGATTCATGATTCGTTTCATGATTCATGATTCAATTCATGATTCATGATTCAATTCATGATTCCTAATTCATGATTCATGATTCAATTCATGATTCGAATCCTGATTCAATTCATGATTCATGATTCATGATTCAATTCATGATTCATGATTCATGATTCATGATTCAATTCATGATTCATGATTCATGATTCATGATTCAATTCATAATTCATGATTCATGATTCATGATTCGATTCATGATTCTTGACTCATGATTCATGATTGGATTCATGATTCATGATTCAATTCATGATTCATGATTCATGATTCATGATTCATGATTCAATTCATAATTCATGATTCATGATTCATGATTCATGATTCGATTCATGATTCTTGACTCATGATTCATGATTTGATTCATGATTCATGATTCAATTCATGATTCATGATTCATGATTCATTATTCAATTCATAATTCAAGATTCATGATTCGATTCATGATTCATGATTCGATTCATGATTCATGATTCAATTCATTATCCTTGATTCATGATTCGATTCATGATTCAATTCATGATTCATGATTCAATTCATGATTCATGATTCAATTCATGATTCATGATTTAATTTATGATTCATGATTCGATTCATGATTCATGATTCATAATTCATGATTCAATTCATGATTCATGATTCATGATTCATGATTCATGATTCAATTCATGATTCATGATTCAATTCATGATTCCTAATTCATGATTCATGATTCAATTCATGATTCATGATTCAATTCATGATTTGAATCCTGATTCAATTCATGATTCATGATTCATGATTCAATTCATGATTCATGATTCATGATTCATGATTCATGATTCAATTCATGATTCATGATTCATGATTCAATTCATGATTCATGATTCATGATTCAATTCATGATTCATGATTCATGATTCATGATTCATGATTCATGATTCATGATTAGATTCATGATTCATGATTCATGATTTAATTCATGATTCATGATTCATGATTCAATTCATGATTCATGATTCGTTTCATGATTCATGATTCAATTCATGATTCATGATTCAATTCATGATTCCTAATTCATGATTCATGATTCAATTCATGATTCATGATTCAATTCATGATTCATGATTCATGATTCATGATTCATGATTCATGATTCATTATTCAATTCACGATTCATGATTCATGATTAGATTCATGATTCATGATTCATGATTCATGATTCATGATTCATGATTCATGATTCATGATTCATTATTCAATTCACGATTCATGATTCATGATTAGATTCATGATTCATGATTCATGATTTAATTCATGATTCATGATTCATGATTCAATTCATGATTCATGATTCGATTCATGATTCATGATTTAATTCATGATTCATGATTTAATTCATGATTCATGATTCGATTCATGATTCATGATTCATGATTTAATTCATGATTCATGATTCATGATTCAATTCATGATTCATGATTCAATTCATGATTCCTAATTCATGATTCATGATTCAATTCATGATTCATGATTCAATTCATGATTCGAATCCTGATTCAATTCATGATTCATGATTCATGATTCAATTCATGATTCATGAATTATGATTCATGATTCATGAATTATGATTCATGATTCATGATTCAATTCATGATTCATGATTCATTATTCAATTCATGATTCATGATTCATGATTCATGATTCATGATTAGATTCATGTTTCATGATTCATGATTCATGATTTATGATTCATGATTCATGATTCAATTCATGATTCATGATTCATGATTCAATTCATGATTCATGATTCAATTCATGACTCATGATTCATGATTCATTATTCAATTCATGATTCATGATTCATGATTCAATTCATGATTCATGATTCGATTCATGAATCATGATTAATGATTCGATTCATGATTCATGATTGATGATTCAATTCATGATTCATGATTCATGATTTATGATTCGATTCATGATTCATGATTCGATTCATGATTCATGATTCGATTCATGATTCATGATTCGATTCATGATTCTTGACTCATGATTCATGATTCGATTTATGATTCATGATTCATGATTCAATTCATAATTCATGATTCATGATTCATGATTCGATTCATGATTCATGATTCATGATTCATGATTCAATTCATAATTCATGATTCATGATTCATGATTCGATTCATGATTCTTGACTCATGATTCATGATTCGATTCATGATTCATGATTCAATTCATGATTCATGATTCATGATTCATTATTCAATTCATAATTCAAGATTCATGATTCGATTCATGATTCATGATTCGATTCATGATTCAATTCATGATTTATGATTCGATTCATGATTCATGATTCAATTCATGATTCATGATTTAATTCATGATTCATGATTCATGATTCAATTCATGATTCAATTTATGATTCATGATTCAATTCATGATTCATGATTTATTTCATGATTCATGATTCGATTCATGATTCATGATTCATGATTCAATTCATTATTCATGATTCATGATTCATGATTCAATTCATGATTCATGATTCAATTCATGATTCCTAATTCATGATTCATGATTCAATTCAGGATTCATGATTCAATTCATGATTCGAATCCTGATTCAATTCATGATTCATGATTCATTAATTCAATTCATGATTCATGATTCATGATTCATGATTCATGATTCAATTCATGATTCATGATTCATTATTCAATTCATGATTCATTATTCAATTCATAATTCATGATTAGATTCATGATTCATGATTCATGATTCGATTCATGATTCATGATTCAGGATTCAATTCATGATTCATGATTCATGATTCATGATTCATGATTCAATTCATGATTCTTGATTCATGATTCAATTCATGATTCATGATTCTTGACTCATGATTCATGATTCGATTCATGATTCATGATTCAATTCATGATTCATGATTCATGATTCATTATTCAATTCATAATTCAAGATTCATGATTCGATTCATGATTCTTGATTCGATTCATGATTCATGATTCAATTCATTATTCATGATTCATGATTCGATTCATGATTCAATTCATGATTCATGATTCGATTCATGATTCATGATTCAATTCATGATTCATGATTCATGATTTAATTCATGATTCATGATTCATTATTCAATTCATGATTCAATTCATGATTCAGGATTCAATTCATGATTCATGATTTAATTCTTGATTCATGATTCGATTCATGATTCATGATTCATGATTCAATTCATGATTCATGATTCATGATTCATGATTCATGATTCAATTCATGATTCATGATTCAATTCATGATTCCTAATTCATGATTCATGATTCAATTCATGATTCATGATTCAATTCATGATTCGAATCCTGATTCAATTCATGATTCATGATTCAATTCATGATTCATGATTCATGATTCATGATTCATGATTCAATTCATGATTCATGATTCATTATTCAATTCATGATTCATGATTCATGATTCATGATTCATGATTAGATTCATGATTCATGATTCATGATTCATGATTCAATTCATGATTCATGATTCAATTCATGATTCATGATTCGTTTCATGATTCTTGATTCATGATTCGATTCATGATTCATAATTCATGATTCAATTTATGATTCATGATTCATGATTCATGATCCATGATTCAATTTATGATTCACGATTCATGATTCATGATTCAATTCATAATTCATGATTCATGATTCATGATTCAATTCAAAATGTATGATTCATGAATCATGATTCATGATTCATGATTAGATTCATGATTCATGATTCATGATTCATGATTCAATTCATGATTCATGATTCATGATTCAATTCATGATTCATGATTCATGATTCATGATTCAATTCATAATTCATGATTCATGATTCATGATTCGATTCATGATTCATGATTCATGATTCATGATTCAATTCATAATTCATGATTCATGATTCATGATTCGATTCATTAATTCTTGACTCATGATTCATGATTCGATTCATGATTCATGATTCAATTCATGATTCATGATTCATGATTCATTATTCAATTCATAATTCAAGATTCATGATTCGATTCATGATTCATGATTCAATTCATTATTCATGATTCATGATTCGATTCATGATTCAATTCATGATTTATGATTCGATTCATGATTCATGATTCAATTCATGATTCATGATTCATGATTTAATTCATGATTCACAATTCATGATTCAATTCATGATTCAATTCATGATTCATGATTCAATTCATGATTCATGATTTAATTCATGATTCATGATTCGATTCATGATTCATGATTCAATTCATTATTCATGATTCATGATTCATGATTCAATTCATGATTCATGATTCAATTCATGATTCCTAATTCATGATTCATGATTCAATTCAGGATTCATGATTCAATTCATGATTCCTAATTCATGATTCATGATTCAATTCAGGATTCATGATTCAATTCATGATTCGAATCCTGATTCAATTCATGATTCATGATTCATTAATTCAATTCATGATTCATGATTCATGATTCATGATTCATGATTCAATTCATGATTCATGATTCATTATTCAATTCATGATTCATGATTCATGATTCATGATTCATGATTAGATTCATGATTCATGATTCATGATTCATGATTCAATTAATGATTCATGATTCGTTTCATGATTCTTGATTCATGATTCATGATTCGATTCATGATTCATGATTCATGATTCAATTCATGATTCATGATTCATGATTCATGATTCATGATTCAATTCATGATTCTTGATTCATGATTCAATTCATGATTCATGATTCATGATTCATGATTCGATTCATGATTCATGATTCATGATTCAATTCATGATTCATGATTTATGATTCAATTCATGATTCATGATTCATGATTCAATTCATGATTCATGATTCATGATTCAATTCATGATTCATGATTCGATTCATGATTCTTGATTCATGATTCATGATTCAATTCATGATTCATGATTCATGATTAATGATTCATGAATCAATTTATAATTTATGATTCATGATTCATGATTCGATTCATGATTCTTAACTCATGATTCATGATTTATTCATGATTCATGATTCAATTCATGATTCATGATTCATGATTCATGATTCATGATTCAATTCATAATTCATGATTCATGATTCATGATTCAATTCAGGATTCATGATTCATGATTCATGATTCATGATTCAATTCATAATTCATGATTCATGATTCATGATTCGATTCATGATTCATGATTCAATTCATGATTCATGATTCATGATTCATGATTCAATTCATAATTCATGATTCATGATTCATGATTCGATTCATGATTCATGATTCAATTCATGATTCATGATTCATGATTCATGATTCAATTCATAATTCATGATTCATGATTCATGATTCGATTCATGATTCATGATTCAATTCATTATTCAAGATTCATGATTCGTTTCATGATTCAATTCATGATTCATGATTCGATTCATGATTCATGATTCAATTCATGATTCAATTCATTATTCATGATTCATGATTCGTTTCATGATTCAATTTATGATTCATGATTCATGATTCAATTCATGATTCATGATTCAATTCATGATTCCTAATTCATGATTCATGATTCAATTCAGGATTCATGATTCAATTCATGATTCGAATCCTGATTCAATTCATGATTCATGATTCATTAATTCAATTCATGATTCATGATTCATGATTCATGATTCATGATTCAATTCATGATTCATGATTCATTATTCTATTCATGATTCATGATTCATGATTCATGATTAGATTCATGATTCATGATTCATGATTCATGATTCAATTCATGATTCATGATTCATGATTCGTTTCATGATTCTTGATTCATGATTCATGATTCGATTCATGATTCATGATTCATGATTCAATTCATGATTCATGATTCATGATTCATGATTCATGATTCAATTCATGATTCTTGATTCATGATTCAATTCATGATTCATGATTCATGATTCATGATTCATGATTCGATTCATGATTCATGATTCATGATTCAATTCATGATTCATGATTCATGATTCAATTCATGATTCATGATTCATGATTCAATTCATGATTCATGATTCGATTCATGATTCTTGATTCATGATTCATGATTCAATTCATGATTCATGATTCATGATTCATGATTCATGAATCAATTCATAATTTATGATTCATGATTCATGATTCGATTCATGATTCTTAACTCATGATTCATGATTTATTCATGATTTATGATTCATGATTCAATTCATGATTCATGATTCATGATTCATGATTCATGATTCAATTCATACTTCATGATTCATGATTCATGATTCAATTCATAATTTATGATTCATGATTCATGATTCGATTCATGATTCATGATTCAATTCATGATTCATGATTCATGATTCATGATTCAATTCATAATTCATGATTCATGATTCATGATTCGATTCATGATTCATGATTCAATTCATGATTCATGATTCATGATTCGATTCATGATTCATGATTCAATTCATGATTCATGATTCATGATTCATGATTCAATTCATAATTCATGATTCATGATTCATGATTCGATTCATGATTCATGATTCAATTCATGATTCATGATTCATGATTCAATTCATAATTCATGATTCATGATTCATGATTCGATTCATGATTCAATTCATTATTCATGATTCATGATTCGTTTCATGATTCAATTCATGATTCATGATTCGATTCATGATTCATGATTCAATTCATGATTCAATTCATTATTCATGATTCATGATTCGTTTCATGATTCAATTCATGATTCATGATTCGATTCATGATTCAATTCATGATTCATGATTCGATTCATGATTCATGATTTAATTCATGATTCATGATTCATGATTCAATTCATGATTCATGATTTAATTCATGATTCATGATTCGATTCATGATTCATGATTCATGAGTCAATTCATGATTCATGATTCATGATTCATGATTCATGATTCAATTCATGATTCATGATTCAATTCATGATTCCTAATTCATGATTCATGATTCAATTCATGATTCATGATTCAATTTATGATTCGAATCCTGATTCAATTCATGATTCATGAATCATGATTCAATTCATGATTCATTATTCAATTCATGATTCATGATTCAATTCATGATTCATTATTCAATTCATGATTCATGATTCATGATTAGATTCATGATTCATGATTCATGATTTATGATTCAATTCATGATTCATGATTCATGATTCAATTCATGATTCATGATTCATGATTCAATTCATGATTCATGATTCATGATTCATGATTCATGATTCGATTCATGATTCATGATTCATGATTCAATTCATGATTCATGATTCAATTCATGATTCATGATTCATGATTCAATTCATGATTCATGATTCATGATTCATGATTCATGATTCGATTCATGATTCATGATTCATGATTCAATTCATGATTCATGATTCATGATTCAATTCATGATTCATGATTCATGATTCATGGTTCATGATTCAATTCATAATTCATGATTCATGATTCATGATTCATGGTTCATGATTCTTGACTCATGATTCATGATTCGATTCATGATTCATGATTCAATTCATGATTCATGATTCATGATTCATGATTCAATTCATAATTCATGATTCATGATTCATGATTCAATTCATGATTCTTGACTCATGATTCATGATTCGATTCATGATTCATGATTCAATTCATGATTCATGATTCATGATTCATTATTCAATTCATAATTCAAGATTCATGATTCGATTCATGATTCTTGATTCGATTCATGATTCATGATTCAATTCATTATTCATGATTCATGATTCGATTCATGATTCAATTCATGATTGATGATTCGATTCATGATTCATGATTCAATTCATGATTCATGATTCATGATTTAATTCATGATTCATGATTCATTATTCAATTCATGATTCAATTCATGATTCATGATTCAATTCATGATTCATGATTTAATTCTTGATTCATGATTCGATTCATGATTCATGATTCATGATTCATGATTCATGATTCATGATTCATGATTCAATTCATGATTCATGATTCAATTCATGATTCCTAATTCATGTTTCATGATTCAATTCATGATTCATGATTCAATTCATGATTCGAATCCTGATTTAATTCATGATTCATGATTCAATTCATGATTCATGATTCATGATTCATGATTCATGATTCAATTCATGATTCATGATTCATTATTCAATTCATGATTCATGATTCATGATTCATGATTAGATTCATGATTCATGATTCATGATTCATGATTCAATTCATGATTCATGATTCATGATTCAATTCA
The DNA here is from genome assembly GCA_036250195.1 of Mixophyes australis. Lineage (NCBI taxonomy): Eukaryota > Metazoa > Chordata > Amphibia > Anura > Limnodynastidae > Mixophyes > Mixophyes australis. The sequence continues at coordinate 1,084,252 of JAVHZZ010000022.1, read as the reverse complement.
TGATTCATGATTCATGATTCAATTCATGATTCATGATTCGTTTCATGATTCTTGATTCATGATTCGATTCATGATTCATGATTCATGATTCAATTCATGATTCATGATTCATGATTCATGATTCAATTTATGATTCACGATTCATGATTCATGATTCATGATTCATGATTCATGATTTAATTCATAATTCATGATTCATGATTCATGATTCAATTCAAAATGTATGATTCATGATTCATGATTCATGATTCATGATTAGATTCATGATTCATGATTCATGATTCATGATTCAATTCATGATTCATGATTCAATTCATGATTCATGATTCATGATTCATGATTAAATTCATAATTCATGATTCATGATTCGATTCATGATTCATGATTCATGATTCATGATTCAATTCATAATTCATGATTCATGATTCATGATTCGATTCATTAATTCTTGACTCATGATTCATGATTCGATTCATGATTCATGATTCAATTCATGATTCATGATTTATGATTCATTATTCAATTCATAATTCAAGATTCATGATTCGATTCATGATTCATGATTCGATTCATGATTCATGATTCATTTCATTATTCATGATTCATGATTCGATTCATGATTCAATTCATGATTTATGATTCGATTCATGATTCATGATTCAATTCATGATTCATGATTCATGATTTAATTCATGATTCACAATTCATGATTCAATTCATGATTCAATTCATGATTCATGATTTAATTCATGATTCATGATTTAATTCATGATTCATGATTCGATTCATGATTCATGATTCATGATTCAATTCATTATTCATGATTCATGATTCATGATTCAATTCATGATTCAATTCATGATTCCTAATTCATGATTCATGATTAAATTCAGGATTCATGATTCAATTCATGATTCGAATCCTGATTCAATTCATGATTCATGATTCATTAATTCAATTCATGATTCATGATTCATGATTCATGATTCATGATTCATGATTCATGATTCAATTCATGATTCATGATTCATTAATTCAATTCATGATTCATGATTCATGATTCATGATTCATGATTCATGATTCAATTCATGATTCATGATTCGTTTCATGATTCTTGATTCATGATTCATGATTCGATTCATGATTCATGATTCATGATTCAATTCATGATTCATGATTCATGATTCATGATTCATGATTCAATTCATGATTCTTGATTCATGATTCATGATTCGATTCATTAATTCTTGACTCATGATTCATGATTCGATTCATGATTCATGATTCAATTCATGATTCATGATTCATGATTCATTATTCAATTCATAATTCAAGATTCATGATTCGATTCATGATTCATGATTCAATTCATTATTCATGATTCATGATTCGATTCATGATTCAATTCATGATTTATGATTCGATTCATGATTCATGATTCAATTCATGATTCATGATTCATGATTTAATTCATGATTCATGATTCGATTCATGATTCATGATTCAATTCATTATTCATGATTCATGATTCATGATTCAATTCATGATTCATGATTCAATTCATGATTCCTAATTCATGATTCATGATTCAATTCAGGATTCATGATTCAATTCATGATTCCTAATTCATGATTCATGATTCAATTCAGGATTCATGATTTAATTCATGATTCATGATTCAAGATTCATGATTCATGATTCAATTCATGATTCAAGATTCAATTCATGATTCGAATCCTGATTCAATTTATGATTCATGATTCAATTCATGATTCCTAATTCATGATTCATGATTCAATTCAGGATTCATGATTCAATTCATGATTCCTAATTCATGATTCATGATTCAATTCAGGATTCATGATTTAATTCATGATTCATGATTAGATTCATGATTCATGATTCATGATTCATGATTCAATTAATGATTCATGATTCGTTTCATGATTCTTGATTCATGATTCATGATTCGATTCATGATTCATGATTCATGATTCAATTCATGATTCATGATTCATGATTCAATTCATGATTCTTGATTCATGATTCAATTCATGATTCATGATTCATGATTCATGATTCATGATTCGATTCATGATTCATGATTCATGATTCAATTCATGATTCATGATTTATGATTCAATTCATGATTCATGATTCATGATTCAATTCATGATTCATGATTCATGATTCAATTCATGATTCATGATTCGATTCATGATTCTTGATTCATGATTCATGATTCAATTCATGATTCATGATTCATGATTAATGATTCATGAATCAATTTATAATTTATGATTCATGATTCATGATTCGATTCATGATTCTTAACTCATGATTCATGATTTATTCATGATTCATGATTCAATTCATAAATCATGATTCATGATTCATGATTCATGATTCAATTCATAATTCATGATTCATGATTCATGATTCAATTCAGGATTCATGATTCATGATTCATGATTCATGATTCAATTCATAATTCATGATTCATGATTCATGATTCGATTCATGATTCATGATTCAATTCATGATTCATGATTCATGATTCATGATTCAATTCATAATTCATGATTCATGATTCATGATTCGATTCATGATTCATGATTCAATTCATGATTCATGATTCATGATTCATGATTCAATTCATAATTCATGATTCATGATTCAATTCATAATTCATGATTCATGATTCAATTCATGATTCATGATTCAATTCATGATTCGAATCCTGATTCAATTCATGATTCATGATTCAATTCATGATTCATGATTCATGATTCATGATTCATGATTCAATTCATGATTCATGATTCATTATTCAATTCATGATTCATGATTCATGATTCATGATTCATGATTAGATTCATGATTCATGATTCATGATTCATGATTCAATTCATGATTCATGATTCATGATTCAATTCATGATTCATGATTCGTTTCATGATTCTTGATTCATGATTCGATTCATGATTCATAATTCATGATTCAATTTATGATTCATGATTCATGATTCATGATCCATGATTCAATTTATGATTCACGATTCATGATTCATGATTCATGATTCATGATTCATGATTCAATTCATAATTCATGATTCATGATTCATGATTCAATTCAAAATGTATGATTCATGAATCATGATTCATGATTCATGATTAGATTCATGATTCATGATTCATGATTCATGATTCAATTCATGATTCATGATTCATGATTCAATTCATGATTCATGATTCATGATTCATGATTCAATTCATAATTCATGATTCATGATTCATGATTCGATTCATGATTCATGATTCATGATTCATTATTCAATTCATAATTCAAGATTCATGATTCGATTCATGATTCATGATTCAATTCATTATTCATGATTCATGATTCGATTCATGATTCAATTCATGATTTATGATTCGATTCATGATTCATGATTCAATTCATGATTCATGATTCATGATTTAATTCATGATTCACAATTCATGATTCAATTCATGATTCAATTCATGATTCATGATTCAATTCATGATTCATGATTTAATTCATGATTCATGATTCGATTCATGATTCATGATTCAATTCATTATTCATGATTCATGATTCATGATTCAATTCATGATTCATGATTCAATTCATGATTCCTAATTCATGATTCATGATTCAATTCAGGATTCATGATTCAATTCATGATTCCTAATTCATGATTCATGATTCAATTCAGGATTCATGATTCAATTCATGATTCGAATCCTGATTCAATTCATGATTCATGATTCATTAATTCAATTCATGATTCATGATTCATGATTCATGATTCATGATTCAATTCATGATTCATGATTCATTATTCAATTCATGATTCATGATTCATGATTCATGATTCATGATTAGATTCATGATTCATGATTCATGATTCATGATTCAATTAATGATTCATGATTCGTTTCATGATTCTTGATTCATGATTCATAATTCGATTCATGATTCATGATTCATGATTCAATTCATGATTCATGATTCATGATTCATGATTCATGATTCAATTCATGATTCTTGATTCATGATTCAATTCATGATTCATGATTCATGATTCATGATTCATGATTCGATTCATGATTCATGATTCATGATTCAATTCATGATTCATGATTTATGATTCAATTCATGATTCATGATTCATGATTCAATTCATGATTCATGATTCATGATTCAATTCATGATTCATGATTCGATTCATGATTCTTGATTCATGATTCATGATTCAATTCATGATTCATGATTCATGATTAATGATTCATGAATCAATTTATAATTTATGATTCATGATTCATGATTCGATTCATGATTCTTAACTCATGATTCATGATTTATTCATGATTCATGATTCAATTCATGATTCATGATTCATGATTCATGATTCATGATTCAATTCATAATTCATGATTCATGATTCATGATTCAATTCAGGATTCATGATTCATGATTCATGATTCATGATTCAATTCATAATTCATGATTCATGATTCATGATTCGATTCATGATTCATGATTCAATTCATGATTCATGATTCATGATTCATGATTCAATTCATAATTCATGATTCATGATTCATGATTCGATTCATGATTCATGATTCAATTCATGATTCATGATTCATGATTCATGATTCAATTCATAATTCATGATTCATGATTCATGATTCGATTCATGATTCATGATTCAATTCATTATTCAAGATTCATGATTCGTTTCATGATTCAATTCATGATTCATGATTCGATTCATGATTCATGATTCAATTCATGATTCAATTCATTATTCATGATTCATGATTCGTTTCATGATTCAATTCATGATTCATGATTCATGATTCAATTCATGATTCATGATTCAATTCATGATTCCTAATTCATGATTCATGATTCAATTCAGGATTCATGATTCAATTCATGATTCGAATCCTGATTCAATTCATGATTCATGATTCATTAATTCAATTCATGATTCATGATTCATGATTCATGATTCATGATTCAATTCATGATTCATGATTCATTATTCTATTCATGATTCATGATTCATGATTCATGATTAGATTCATGATTCATGATTCATGATTCATGATTCAATTCATGATTCATGATTCGTTTCATGATTCTTGATTCATGATTCATGATTCGATTCATGATTCATGATTCATGATTCAATTCATGATTCATGATTCATGATTCATGATTCATGATTCAATTCATGATTCTTGATTCATGATTCAATTCATGATTCATGATTCATGATTCATGATTCGATTCATGATTCATGATTCATGATTCAATTCATGATTCATGATTCATGATTCAATTCATGATTCATGATTCATGATTCAATTCATGATTCATGATTCGATTCATGATTCTTGATTCATGATTCATGATTCAATTCATGATTCATGATTCATGATTCATGATTCATGAATCAATTCATAATTTATGATTCATGATTCATGATTCGATTCATGATTCTTAACTCATGATTCATGATTTATTCATGATTTATGATTCATGATTCAATTCATGATTCATGATTCATGATTCATGATTCATGATTCAATTCATACTTCATGATTCATGATTCATGATTCAATTCATAATTTATGATTCATGATTCATGATTCGATTCATGATTCATGATTCAATTCATGATTCATGATTCATGATTCATGATTCAATTCATAATTCATGATTCATGATTCATGATTCGATTCATGATTCATGATTCAATTCATGATTCATGATTCATGATTCGATTCATGATTCATGATTCAATTCATGATTCATGATTCATGATTCATGATTCAATTCATAATTCATGATTCATGATTCATGATTCGATTCATGATTCATGATTCAATTCATGATTCATGATTCATGATTCAATTCATAATTCATGATTCATGATTCATGATTCGATTCATGATTCAATTCATTATTCATGATTCATGATTCGTTTCATGATTCAATTCATGATTCATGATTCGATTCATGATTCATGATTCAATTCATGATTCAATTCATTATTCATGATTCATGATTCGTTTCATGATTCAATTCATGATTCATGATTCGATTCATGATTCAATTCATGATTCATGATTCGATTCATGATTCATGATTTAATTCATGATTCATGATTCATGATTCAATTCATGATTCATGATTTAATTCATGATTCATGATTCGATTCATGATTCATGATTCATGAGTCAATTCATGATTCATGATTCATGATTCATGATTCATGATTCAATTCATGATTCATGATTCAATTCATGATTCCTAATTCATGATTCATGATTCAATTCATGATTCATGATTCAATTTATGATTCGAATCCTGATTCAATTCATGATTCATGATTCATGATTCAATTCATGATTCATTATTCAATTCATGATTCATGATTCAATTCATGATTCATTATTCAATTCATGATTCATGATTCATGATTCATGATTAGATTCATGATTCATGATTCATGATTTATGATTCAATTCATGATTCATGATTCATGATTCAATTCATGATTCATGATTCATGATTCAATTCATGATTCATGATTCATGATTCATGATTCATGATTCGATTCATGATTCATGATTCATGATTCAATTCATGATTCATGATTCAATTCATGATTCATGATTCATGATTCAATTCATGATTCATGATTCATGATTCATGATTCATGATTCGATTCATGATTCATGATTCATGATTCAATTCATGATTCATGATTCATGATTCATGATTCAATTCATGATTCATGATTCATGATTCATGATTCATGGTTCATGATTCAATTCATAATTCATGATTCATGATTCATGATTCATGGTTCATGATTCTTGACTCATGATTCATGATTCGATTCATGATTCATGATTCAATTCATGATTCATGATTCATGATTCATGATTCAATTCATAATTCATGATTCATGATTCATGATTCAATTCATGATTCTTGACTCATGATTCATGATTCGATTCATGATTCATGATTCAATTCATGATTCATGATTCATGATTCATTATTCAATTCATAATTCAAGATTCATGATTCGATTCATGATTCTTGATTCGATTCATGATTCATGATTCAATTCATTATTCATGATTCATGATTCGATTCATGATTCAATTCATGATTGATGATTCGATTCATGATTCATGATTCAATTCATGATTCATGATTCATGATTTAATTCATGATTCATGATTCATTATTCAATTCATGATTCAATTCATGATTCATGATTCAATTCATGATTCATGATTTAATTCTTGATTCATGATTCGATTCATGATTCATGATTCATGATTCATGATTCATGATTCAATTAATGATTCATGATTCATTATTCAATTCATGATTCATGATTCATGATTCATGATTAGATTCATGATTCATGATTCATGATTCATGATTCAATTCATGATTCATGATTCATGATTCAATTCATGATTCATGATTCGTTTCATGATTCTTGATTCATGATTCGATTCATGATTCATGATTCATGATTCAATTCATGATTCATGATTCATGATTCATGATTCAATTTATGATTCACGATTCATGATTCATGATTCATGATTCATGATTCATGATTTAATTCATAATTCATGATTCATGATTCATGATTCAATTCAAAATGTATGATTCATGATTCATGATTCATGATTCATGATTAGATTCATGATTCATGATTCATGATTCATGATTCAATTCATGATTCATGATTCAATTCATGATTCATGATTCATGATTCATGATTCAATTCATAATTCATGATTCATGATTCGATTCATGATTCATGATTCATGATTCATGATTCAATTCATAATTCATGATTCATGATTCATGATTCGATTCATTAATTCTTGACTCATGATTCATGATTCGATTCATGATTCATGATTCAATTCATGATTCATGATTCATGATTCATTATTCAATTCATAATTCAAGATTCATGATTCGATTCATGATTCATGATTCGATTCATGATTCATGATTCATTTCATTATTCATGATTCATGATTCGATTCATGATTCAATTCATGATTTATGATTCGATTCATGATTCATGATTCAATTCATGATTCATGATTCATGATTTAATTCATGATTCACAATTCATGATTCAATTCATGATTCAATTCATGATTCATGATTTAATTCATGATTCATGATTTAATTCATGATTCATGATTCGATTCATGATTCATGATTCATGATTCAATTCATTATTCATGATTCATGATTCATGATTCAATTCATGATTCAATTCATGATTCCTAATTCATGATTCATGATTAAATTCAGGATTCATGATTCAATTCATGATTCGAATCCTGATTCAATTCATGATTCATGATTCATTAATTCAATTCATGATTCATGATTCATGATTCATGATTCATGATTCATGATTCATGATTCATGATTCAATTTATGATTCATGATTCATTAATTCAATTCATGATTCATGATTCATGATTCATGATTCATGATTCATGATTCATGATTCATGATTCAATTCATGATTCATGATTCGTTTCATGATTCTTGATTCATGATTCATGATTCGATTCATGATTCATGATTCATGATTCAATTCATGATTCATGATTCATGATTCATGATTCATGATTCAATTCATGATTCTTGATTCATGATTCATGATTCGATTCATTAATTCTTGACTCATGATTCATGATTCGATTCATGATTCATGATTCAATTCATGATTCATGATTCATGATTCATTATTCAATTCATAATTCAAGATTCATGATTCGATTCATGATTCATGATTCAATTCATTATTCATGATTCATGATTCGATTCATGATTCAATTCATGATTTATGATTCGATTCATGATTCATGATTCAATTCATGATTCATGATTCATGATTTAATTCATGATTCACAATTCATGATTCAATTCATGATTCAATTCATGATTCATGATTCAATTCATGATTCATGATTTAATTCATGATTCATGATTCGATTCATGATTCATGATTCAATTCATTATTCATGATTCATGATTCATGATTCAATTCATGATTCATGATTCAATTCATGATTCCTAATTCATGATTCATGATTCAATTCAGGATTCATGATTCAATTCATGATTCCTAATTCATGATTCATGATTCAATTCAGGATTCATGATTCAATTCATGATTCGAATCCTGATTCAATTCATGATTCATGATTCATTAATTCAATTCATGATTCATGATTCATGATTCATGATTCATGATTCAATTCATGATTCATGATTCATTATTCAATTCATGATTCATGATTCATGATTCATGATTCATGATTAGATTCATGATTCATGATTCATGATTCATGATTCAATTAATGATTCATGATTCGTTTCATGATTCTTGATTCATGATTCATGATTCGATTCATGATTCATGATTCATGATTCAATTCATGATTCATGATTCATGATTCATGATTCAATTCATGATTCTTGATTCATGATTCAATTCATGATTCATGATTCATGATTCATGATTCATGATTCGATTCATGATTCATGATTCATGATTCAATTCATGATTCATGATTTATGATTCAATTCATGATTCATGATTCATGATTCAATTCATGATTCATGATTCATGATTCAATTCATGATTCATGATTCGATTCATGATTCTTGATTCATGATTCATGATTCAATTCATGATTCATGATTCATGATTAATGATTCATGAATCAATTTATAATTTATGATTCATGATTCATGATTCGATTCATGATTCTTAACTCATGATTCATGATTTATTCATGATTCATGATTCAATTCATGATTCATGATTCATGATTCATGATTCATGATTCAATTCATAATTCATGATTCATGATTCATGATTCAATTCAGGATTCATGATTCATGATTCATGATTCATGATTCAATTCATAATTCATGATTCATGATTCATGATTCGATTCATGATTCATGATTCAATTCATGATTCATGATTCATGATTCATGATTCAATTCATAATTCATGATTCATGATTCATGATTCGATTCATGATTCATGATTCAATTCATGATTCATGATTCATGATTCATGATTCAATTCATAATTCATGATTCATGATTCATGATTCGATTCATGATTCATGATTCAATTCATTATTCAAGATTCATGATTCGTTTCATGATTCAATTCATGATTCATGATTCGATTCATGATTCATGATTCAATTCATGATTCAATTCATTATTCATGATTCATGATTCGTTTCATGATTCAATTCATGATTCATGATTCATGATTCAATTCATGATTCATGATTCAATTCATGATTCCTAATTCATGATTCATGATTCAATTCAGGATTCATGATTCAATTCATGATTCGAATCCTGATTCAATTCATGATTCATGATTCATTAATTCAATTCATGATTCATGATTCATGATTCATGATTCATGATTCAATTCATGATTCATGATTCATTATTCTATTCATGATTCATGATTCATGATTCATGATTAGATTCATGATTCATGATTCATGATTCATGATTCAATTCATGATTCATGATTCGTTTCATGATTCTTGATTCATGATTCATGATTCGATTCATGATTCATGATTCATGATTCAATTCATGATTCATGATTCATGATTCATGATTCATGATTCAATTCATGATTCTTGATTCATGATTCAATTCATGATTCATGATTCATGATTCATGATTCATGATTCGATTCATGATTCATGATTCATGATTCAATTCATGATTCATGATTCAATTCATGATTCATGATTCATGATTCAATTCATGATTCATGATTCATGATTCATGATTCATGATTCGATTCATGATTCATGATTCATGATTCAATTCATGATTCATGATTCATGATTCATGATTCAATTCATGATTCATGATTCATGATTCATGGTTCATGATTCAATTCATAATTCATGATTCATGATTCATGATTCATGGTTCATGATTCTTGACTCATGATTCATGATTCGATTCATGATTCATGATTCATGATTCAATTCATGATTCATGATTCATGATTCATGATTCAATTCATAATTCATGATTCATGATTCATGATTCAATTCATGATTCTTGACTCATGATTCATGATTCGATTCATGATTCATGATTCAATTCATGATTCATGATTCATGATTCATTATTCAATTCATAATTCAAGATTCATGATTCGATTCATGATTCATGATTTATGATTCATGATTCATGATTCAATTCATGATTCATGATTCATGATTCAATTCATGATTCATGATTCAATTCATGATTCATGATTCATGATTCATTATTCAATTCATGATTCATGATTCATGATTCAATTCATGATTCATGATTCGATTCATGAATCATGATTAATGATTCGATTCATGAATCATGATTAATGATTCGATTCATGATTCATGATTGATGATTCAATTCATGATTCATGATTCATGATTTATGATTCGATTCATGATTCATGATTCGATTCATGATTCATGATTCGATTCATGATTCATGATTCGATTCATGATTCATGATTCATGATTCATGATTCATGATTCATGATTCATGATTTAATTCATAATTCATGATTCATGATTCATGATTCGATTCATGATTCATGATTCATGATTCATGATTCAATTCATAATTCATGATTCATGATTCATGATTCGATTCATGATTCATGATTCAATTCATGATTCATGATTCATGATTCATTATTCAATTCATAATTCAAGATTCATGATTCGATTCATGATTCATGATTCGATTCATGATTCATGATTCAATTCATTATTCATGATTCATGATTCGATTCATGATTCAATTCATGATTTATGATTCGATTCATGATTCATGATTCAATTCATGATTCATGATTCATGATTTAATTCATGATTCATGATTCATGATTCAATTCATGATTCAATTCATGATTCATGATTCAATTCATGATTCATGATTTAATTCATGATTCATGATTCGATTCATGATTCATGATTCATGATTCAATTCATGATTCATGATTCGATTCATGATTCATGATTCATGATTCAATTCATTATTCATGATTCATGATTCATGATTCAATTCATGATTCATGATTCAATTCATGATTCCTAATTCATGATTCATGATTCAATTCAGGATTCATGATTCAATTCATGATTCGAATCCTGATTCAATTCATGATTCATGATTCATTAATTCAATTCATGATTCATGATTCAATTCATGATTCATGATTCATTATTCAATTCATGATTCATGATTCATGATTCATGATTAGATTCATGATTCATGATTCATGATTCAATTCATGATTCATGATTCGTTTCATGATTCTTGATTCATGATTCATGATTCGATTCATGATTCATGATTCATGATTCAATTCATGATTCATGATTCATGATTCATGATTCAATTCATGATTCTTGATTCATGATTCAATTCATGATTCATGATTCATGATTCATGATTCATGATTCGATTCATGATTCATGATTCATGATTCAATTCATGATTCATGATTCATGATTCAATTCATGATTCATGATTCATGATTCAATTCATGATTCATGATTCATGATTCAATTCATGATTCATGATTCGATTCATGATTCTTGATTCATGATTCATGATTCAATTCATGATTCATGATTCATGATTCATGATTCATGAATCAATTCATAATTTATGATTCATGATTCATGATTCATGATTCATGATTCATGATTCAATTCATAATTCATGATTCATGATTCATGATTCAATTCAGGATTCATGATTCATGATTCATGATTCAATTCATAATTTATGATTCATGATTCATGATTCGATTCATGATTCATGATTCAATTCATGATTCATGATTCATGATTCATGATTCAATTCATAATTCATGATTCATGATTCATGATTCGATTCATGATTCATGATACAATTCATGATTCATGATTCATGATTCATGATTCAATTCATAATTCATGATTCATGATTCATGATTCGATTCATGATTCATGATTCAATTCATTATTCATGATTCATGATTCGTTTCATGATTCAATTCATGATTCATGATTCGATTCATGATTCATGATTCAATTCATGATTCAATTCATTATTCATTATTCATGATTCGTTTCATGATTCAATTCATGATTCATGATTCGATTCATGATTCAATTCATGATTCATGATTCGATTCATGATTCATGATTTAATTCATGATTCATGATTCATGATTCAATTCATGATTCATGATTTAATTCATGATTCATGATTCGATTCATGATTCATGATTCATGAGTCAATTCATGATTCATGATTCATGATTCATGATTCAATTCATGTTTCATGATTCAATTCATGATTCCTAATTCATGATTCAATTCATGATTCATGATTCAATTCATGATTCGAATCCTGATTCAATTCATGATTCATGATTCAATTCATGATTCATGATTCATGATTCATGATTCATGATTCAATTCATGATTCATGATTCATTATTCAATTCATGATTCATGATTCATGATTCATGATTCATGATTAGATTCATGATTCATGATTCATGATTCATGATTCAATTCATGATTCATGATTCATGATTCAATTCATGATTCATGATTCGTTTCATGATTCTTGATTCATGATTCGATTCATGATTCATGATTCAATTCATGATTCATGATTCATGATTCATGATTCATGATTCAATTTATGATTCACGATTCATGATTCATGATTCATGATTCATGATTCATGATTCAATTCATAATTCATGATTCATGATTCATGATTCAATTCAAAATGTATGATTCATGATTCATGATTCATGATTCATGATTAGATTCATGATTCATGATTCATGATTCATGATTCAATTCATGATTCATGATTCATGATTCAATTCATGATTCATGATTCATGATTCATGATTCAATTCATAATTCATGATTCATGATTCATGATTCGATTCATGATTCATGATTCAATTCATGATTCATGATTCAATTCATGATTCATGATTCATGATTCAATTCATGATTCATGATTCATGATTCATGATTCATGATTCATGATTCGATTCATGATTCATGATTCATGATTCAATTCATGATTCATGATTCATGATTCATGATTCAATTCATGATTCATGATTCATGATTCATGGTTCATGATTCAATTCATAATTCATGATTCATGATTCATGGTTCATGATTCTTGACTCATGATTCATGATTCGATTCATGATTCATGATTCATGATTCAATTCATGATTCATGATTCATGATTCATGATTCATGATTCATGGTTCATGATTCTTGACTCATGATTCATGATTCAATTCATGATTCTTGACTCATGATTCATGATTCGATTCATGATTCATGATTCAATTCATGATTCATGATTCATTATTCAATTCATAATTCAAGATTCATGATTCGATTCATGATTCTTGATTCGATTCATGATTCATGATTCAATTCATTATTCATGATTCATGATTCGATTCATGATTCAATTCATGATTCATGATTCGATTCATGATTCAGGATTCAATTCATGATTCATGATTCATGATTTAATTCATGATTCATGATTCATGATTCAATTGATGATTCAATTTATGATTCATGATTCAATTCATGATTCATGATTTAATTCTTGATTCATGATTCGATTCATGATTCATGATTCATGATTCAATTCATGATTCATGATTCATGATTCATGATTCATGATTCAATTCATGATTCATGATTCAATTCATGATTCCTAATTCATGATTCAATTCATGATTCATGATTCAATTCATGATTCGAATCCTGATTCAATTCATGATTCATGATTCAATTCATGATTCATGATTCATGATTCATGATTCATGATTCAATTCATGATTCATGATTCATTATTCAATTCATGATTCATGATTCATGATTCATGATTCATGATTAGATTCATGATTCATGATTCATGATTCATGATTCAATTCATGATTCATGATTCATGATTCAATTCATGATTCATGATTCGTTTCATGATTCTTGATTCATGATTCGATTCATGATTCATGATTCATGATTCAATTCATGATTCATGATTCATGATTCATGATTCAATTTATGATTCACGATTCATGAATCATGATTCATGATTCATGATTCAATTCATAATTCATTATTCATGATTCATGATTCAATTCAAAATGTATGATTCATGATTCATGATTCATGATTCATGATTAGATTCATGATTCATGATTCATGATTCATGATTCAATTCATGATTCATGATTCATGATTCAATTCATGATTCATGATTCATGATTCATGATTCAATTCATATTTCATGATTCATGATTCATGATTCGATTCATGATTCATGATTCCTGATTCATGATTCAATTCATAATTCATGATTCATGATTCATGATTCGATTCATTAATTCTTGACTCATGATTCATGATTCGATTCATGATTCATGATTCAATTCATGATTCATGATTCATGATTCATTATTTAATTCATAATTCAAGATTCATGATTCGATTCATGATTCATGATTCGATTCATGATTCATGATTCAATTCATTATTCATGATTCATGATTCGATTCATGATTCAATTCATGATTTATGATTCGATTCATGATTCATGATTCAATTCATGATTCATGATTCATGATTTAATTCATGATTCATGATTCATGATTCAATTCATGATTCAATTCATGATTCATGATTCAATTCATGATTCATGATTCAATTCATGATTCATTATTCAATTCATGATTCATGATTAAATTCATGATTCATGATTCATTATTCAATTCATGATTCATGATTCATGATTCATGATTCATGATTAGATTCATGATTCATGATTCATGATTTATGATTCAATTCATGATTCATGATTCATGATTCAATTCATGATTCATGATTCATGATTCAATTCATGATTCATGATTCATGATTCATGATTCATGATTCATGATTCGATTCATGATTCATGATTCATGATTCAATTCATGATTCATGATTCATGATTCAATTCATGATTCATGATTCATGATTCATGATTCATGATTCGATTCATGATTCATGATTCATGATTCAATTCATGATTCATGATTCATGATTCAATTCATGATTCATGATTCATGATTCATGATTCATGGTTCATGATTCAATTCATAATTCATGATTCATGATTCATGATTCATGGTTCATGATTCTTGACTCATGATTCATGATTCGATTCATGATTCATGATTCATGATTCAATTCATGATTCATGATTCATGATTCATGATTCATGATTCAATTCATAATTCATGATTCATGATTCATGATTCAATTCATGATTCTTGACTCATGATTCATGATTCGATTCATGATTCATGATTCAATTCATGATTCATGATTCATGATTCATTATTCAATTCATAATTCAAGATTCATGATTCGATTCATGATTCTTGATTCGATTCATGATTCATGATTCAATTCATTATTCATGATTCATGATTCGATTCATGATTCAATTCATGATTCATGATTCGATTCATGATTCATGATTCAATTCATGATTCATGATTCATGATTCGATTCATGATTCATGATTCATGATTCAATTCATGATTCATGATTCATGATTCGATTCATGATTCATGATTCATGATTCATGATTCATGATTCATGATTCATGATTCAATTCATGATTCAATTCATGATTCATGATTCAATTCATGATTCATGATTTAATTCTTGATTCATGATTCGATTCATGATTCATGATTCATGATTCAATTCATGATTCATGATTCATGATTCAATTCATGATTCATGATTCATGATTCATGATTCAATTCATGATTCATGATTCAATTCATGATTCCTAATTCATGATTCATGATTCAATTCATGATTCATGATTCAATTCATGATTCGAATCCTGATTCAATTCATGATTCATGATTCAATTCATGATTCATGATTCATGATTCATGATTCATGATTCAATTCATGATTCATGATTCATTATTCAATTCATGATTCATGATTCATGATTCATGATTCATGATTAGATTCATGATTCATGATTAGATTCATGATTCATGATTCATGATTCATGATTCAATTCATGATTCATGATTCATGATTCAATTCATGATTCATGATTCGTTTCATGACTCTTGATTCATGATTCGATTCATGATTCATGATTCATGATTCAATTCATGATTCATGATTCATGATTCATGATTCATGATTCAATTTATGATTCACGATTCATGATTCATGATTCATGATTCATGATTCATGATTCATGATTCATGATTCAATTCATAATTCATGATTCATGATTCATGATTCAATTCAAAATGTATGATTCATGATTCATGATTCATGATTCATGATTAGATTCATGATTCATGATTCATGATTCATGATTCAATTCATGATTCATGATTCATGATTCAATTCATGATTCATGATTCATGATTCAATTCATGATTTATGATTCGATTCATGATTCTTGATTCATGATTCATGAATCGATTCATGATTCATGATTCATGATTCAATTCATGATTCATGATTCATGATTCATGATTCAATTCATGATTCATGATTCATGATTCATGATTCATGATTCAATTCATAATTCATGATTCATGATTCATGATTCGATTCATGATTCTTGACTCATGATTCAATTCATGATTCATGATTCATGATTCATGATTCAATTCATAATTCATGATTCATGATTCATGATTTTATTGATGATTCTTGACTCATGATTCATGATTCGATTCATGATTCATGATTCAATTCATGATTCATGATTCATTATTCAATTCATAATTCAAGATTCATGATTGGATTCATGATTCATGATTTGATTCATGATTCATGATTCAATTCATTATTCATGATTCATGATTCGTTTCATGATTCAATTCATGATTCATGATTCAATTCATGATTCATGATTCAATTCATGATTCATGATTCATGATTTAATTCATGATTCATGATTCATGATTCAATTCATGATTCAATTCATGATTCATGATTCAATTCATGATTCATGATTTAATTCATGATTCATGATTCGATTCATGACTCATGATTCATGATTCGATTCATGATTCATGATTCAATTCATGATTTATGATTCAATTCATGATTCCTAATTCATGATTCATGATTCAATTCATGATTCATGATTCAATTCATGATTTGAATCCTGATTCAATTCATGATTCATGATTCATGATTCAATTCATGATTCATGAATTTTGATTCATGATTCATGATTCAATTCATGATTTATGATTCAATTCATGATTCCTAATTCATGATTCATGATTCAATTCATGATTCATGATTCAATTCATGATTTGAATCCTGATTCAATTCATGATTCATGATTCATGATTCAATTCATGATTCATGAATTATGATTCATGATTCATGATTCAATTAATGATTCATGATTCATTATTCAATTCATGATTCATGATTCATGATTCATGATTAGATTCATGATTCATGATTCAATTCATGATTCATGATTCATGATTCAATTCATGATTCATGATTCATGATTCATGGTTCATGATTCAATTCATAATTCATGATTCATGATTCATGATTCGATTCATGATTCATGATTCATGATTCAATTCATGATTCATGATTCATGATTCATGATTCAATTCATGATTCATGATTCATGATTCATGATTCATGATTCATGGTTCATGATTCAATTCATAATTCATGATTCATGATTCATGATTCGATTCATGATTCTTGACTCATGATTCATGATTCATGATTCATGATTCAATTCATGATTCATGATTCATGATTCATGATTTAATTCATGATTCATGATTCGATTCATGATTCTTGACTCATGATTCATGATTCAATTCATGATTCATGATTCAATTCATGATTCATGATTCATGATTCATTATTCAATTCATAATTCAAGATTCATGATTCGATTCATGATTCATGATTCGATTCATGATTCATGATTCAATTCATTATTCATGATTCATGATTCGTTTCATGATTCAATTCATGATTCATGATTCGATTCATGATTCATGATTCAATTCATGATTCATGATTCATTATTCAATTCATGATTCATGATTCATGATTCATGATTAGATTCATGATTCATGATTCATGATTCATGATTCAATTCATGATTTATGATTCATGATTCAATTCATGATTCATGATTCATGATTCAATTCATGATTCATGATTCATGATTCATGATTCATGATGCGATTCATGATTCATGATTCATGATTCGATTCATGATTCATGATTCATGATTCAATTCATGATTCATGATTCATGATTCATGATTCAATTCATGATTCATGATTCATGATTCATGATTCATGATTCATGGTTCATGATTCAATTCATAATTCATGATTCATGATTCATGATTCGATTCATGATTCTTGACTCATGATTCATGATTCGATTCATGATTCATGATTCGATTCATGATTCATGATTCATGATTCAATTCATGATTCATGATTCATGATTCATGATTCATGATTTAATTCATGATTCATGATTCGATTCATGATTCTTGACTCATGATTCATGATTCAATTCATGATTCATGATTCAATTCATGATTCATGATTCATGATTCATTATTCAATTCATAATTCAAGATTCATGATTCGATTCATGATTCATGATTCGATTCATGATTCATGATTCAATTCATGATTCATGATTCATGATTCATGATTCATGATTCATGGTTCATGATTCAATTCATAATTCATGATTCATGATTCATGATTCGATTCATGATTCTTTACTCATGATTCATGATTCGATTCATGATTCATGATTCGATTCATGATTCATGATTCATGATTCAATTCATGATTCATGATTCATGATTCATGATTCATGATTTAATTCATGATTCATGATTCGATTCATGATTCTTGACTCATGATTCATGATTCAATTCATGATTCATGATTCAATTCATGATTCATGATTCATGATTCATTATTCAATTCATAATTCAAGATTCATGATTCGATTCATGATTCATGATTCGATTCATGATTCATGATTCAATTCATGATTCATGATTCATGATTCATGATTCAATTCATGATTCATGATTCAATTCATGATTCCTAATTCATGATTCATGATTCAATTAATGATTCATGATTCAATTCATGATTCGAATCCTGATTCAATTAATGATTCATGATTCATGATTCAATTCATGATTTATGATTCATTATTCAATTCATGATTCATGATTCATGATTCATGATTCATGATTTAATTCATGATTCATGATTCGATTCATGATTCTTGACTCATGATTCATGATTCAATTCATGATTCATGATTCAATTCATGATTCATGATTCATGATTCATTATTCAATTCATAATTCAAGATTCATGATTCGATTCATGATTCATGATTCGATTCATGATTCATGATTCAATTCATTATTCATGATTCATGATTCGTTTCATGATTCAATTCATGATTCATGATTCGATTCATGATTCATGATTCAATTCATGATTCATGATTCATTATTCAATTCATGATTCATGATTCATGATTCATGATTAGATTCATGATTCATGATTCATGATTCATGATTCAATTCATGATTCATGATTCATGATTCAATTCATGATTCATGATTCATGATTCAATTCATGTTTCATGATTCATGATTCATGATTCATGATGCGATTCATGATTCATGATTCATGATTCGATTCATGATTCATGATTCATGATTCAATTCATGATTCATGATTCATGATTCATGATTCAATTCATGATTCATGATTCATGATTCATGATTCATGGTTCATGATTCAATTCATAATTCATGATTCATGATTCATGATTCGATTCATGATTCTTGACTCATGATTCATGATTCGATTCATGATTCATGATTCGATTCATGATTCATGATTCATGATTCAATTCATGATTCATGATTCATGATTCATGATTCATGATTTAATTCATGATTCATGATTCGATTCATGATTCTTGACTCATGATTCATGATTCAATTCATGATTCATGATTCAATTCATGATTCATGATTCATGATTCATTATTCAATTCATAATTCAAGATTCATGATTCGATTCATGATTCATGATTCGATTCATGATTCATGATTCAATTCATTATTCATGATTCATGATTCGTTTCATGATTCAATTCATGATTCATGATTCGATTCATGATTCATGATTCAATTCATGATTCATGATTCATGATTCATGATTCAATTCATGATTCATGATTCAATTCATGATTCCTAATTCATGATTCATGATTCAATTAATGATTCATGATTCAATTCATGATTCGAATCCTGATTCAATTCATGATTCATGATTCATGATTCAATTCATGATTCATGATTCATTATTCAATTCATGATTCATGATTCATGATTCATGATTCATGATTAGATTCATGATTAATGATTCATGATTCAATTCATGATTCATGATTCATGATTCAATTTATGATGCATGATTCATGATTCAATTCATGATTCATGATTCATGATTCATGATTCA
The DNA here is from genome assembly GCA_036250195.1 of Mixophyes australis. Classification (NCBI taxonomy): domain Eukaryota; kingdom Metazoa; phylum Chordata; class Amphibia; order Anura; family Limnodynastidae; genus Mixophyes; species Mixophyes australis. The sequence goes on along the minus strand of JAVHZZ010000022.1, from coordinate 1,062,437 downwards.
ATTCATGATTCATGATTCATGATTCATGATTCAATTCATGATTCATGATTCGATTCATGATTCTTGATTCATGATTCATGATTCGATTCATGATTCATGATTCATGATTCAATTCATGATTCATGATTCATGATTCATGATTCAATTCATGATTCATGATTCATGATTCATGATTCATGGTTCATGATTCAATTCATAATTCATGATTCATGATTCATGATTCGATTCATGATTCTTGACTCATGATTCAAGATTCGATTCATGATTCATGATTCATGATTCAATTCATGATTTATGATTCATGATTCATGATTCAATTCATAATTCATGATTCATGATTCATGATTTGATTCATGATTCTTGACTCATGATTCATGATTCAATTCATGATTCATGATTCATGATTCATGATTCATGGTTCATGATTCAATTCATAATTCATGATTCAAGATTCATGATTCGATTCATGATTCTTGACTCATGATTCATGATTCGATTCATGATTCATGATTCATGATTCAATTCATGATTCATGATTCATGATTCATGATTCATGATTCATTATTTAATTCATAATTCAAGATTCATGATTCAATTCATGATTCATGATTCGATTCATGATTCATGATTCAATTCATTATTCATGATTCATGATTCAATTCATGAATCAATTTATCATTCATGATTTAATTCATGATTCATGATTTAATTCATGATTCATGATTCGATTCATGATTCATGATTCATGATACGATTCATGATTCATGATTCATGATTCAATTCATGATTTATGATTCATGATTCATGATTCATGATTCAATTCATGATTCATGATTCAATTCATGATTCCTAATTCATGATTCATGATTCAATTCATGATTCATGATTCAATTCATGATTCGAATCCTGATTCAATTCATGATTCATGATTCATGATTCATGATTCAATTCATGATTCATGATTCAATTCATGATTCGAATCCTGATTCAATTCATGATTCATGATTCATGATTCAATTCATGATTCATGATTCATGATTCATGAATCATGATTCAATTCATGATTCATGATTCATTATTCAATTCACGATTCATGATTCATGATTAGATTCATGATTCATGATTCATGATTCATGATTTAATTCATGATTCATGATTCATGATTCAATTCATGATTCATGATTCGTTTCATGATTCATGATTTAATTCATGATTCATGATTCGATTCATGATTCATGATTCATGATTCAATTCATGATTCATGATTCAATTCATGATTCATGATTCAATTCATGATTCATGATTCATGATTCGATTCATGATTGAATTCATTATTCATGATTCGATTCATGATTCATGATTCAATTCATGATTCATGATTCATGATTTAATTAATGATTCATGATTCATGATTCAATTCATGATTCAATTCATGATTCATGATTCAATTCATGATTCATGATTTAATTCTTGATTCATGATTCGATTCATGATTCATGATTCAATTCATGATTCATGATTCATGATTCAATTCATGATTCATGATTCAATTCATGATTCCTAATTCATGATTCATGATTCAATTCATGATTCATGATTCAATTCATGATTTGAATCCTGATTCAATTCATGATTCATGATTCAATTCATGATTCATGATTCATGATTCATGATTCAATTCATGATTCATGATTCATTATTCAATTCATGATTCATGATTCATGATTCATGATTAGATTCATGATTCATGATTCATGATTCAATTCATGATTCATGATTCATGATTCAATTCATCATTCATGATTCGTTTCATGATTCTTGATTCATGATTCGATTCATGATTCATGATTCATGATTCAATTCATGATTCATGATTCATGATTCATGATTCATGATTCATGATTCAATTTATGATTCACGATTCATGATTCATGATTCATGATTCATGATTCAATTCATAATTCATGATTCATTATTCATGATTCAATTCAAAATGTATGATTCATGATTCATGATTCATGATTCATGATTAGATTCATGATTCATGATTCATGATTCATGATTCAATTCATGATTCATGATTCATGATTCATGATTCAATTCATGATTTATGATTCGATTCATGATTCTTGATTCATGATTCATGAATCGATTCATGATTCATGATTCAATTCATGATTCATGATTCATGATTCATGATTCAATTCATGATTCATGATTCATGATTCAATTCATAATTCATGATTCATGATTCATGATTCGATTCATGATTCTTGACTCATGATTCAATTCATGATTCATGATTCATGATTCATGATTCAATTCATAATTCATGATTCATGATTCATGATTTGATTCATGATTCTTGACTCATGATTCATGATTCGATTCATGATTCATGATTCAATTCATGATTCATGATTCATTATTCAATTCATAATTCAAGATTCATGATTGGATTCATGATTCATGATTCGATTCATGATTCATGATTCAATTCATTATTCATGATTCATGATTCGTTTCATGATTCAATTCATGATTCATGATTCAATTCATGATTCATGATTCGATTCATGATTCATGATTCAATTCATGATTCATGATTCATGATTTAATTCATGATTCATGATTCATGATTCAATTCATGATTCAAATTATGATTCATGATTCAATTCATGATTCATGATTTAATTCATGATTCATGATTCGATTCATGACTCATGATTCATGATTCGATTCATGATTCATGATTCATGATTCATGATTCATGATTCAATTCATGATTTATGATTCAATTCATGATTCCTAATTCATGATTCATGATTCAATTCATGATTCATGATTCAATTCATGATTTGAATCCTGATTCAATTCATGATTCATGATTCATGATTCAATTCATGATTCATGAATTATGATTCATGATTCATGATTCAATTAATGATTCATGATTCATGATTCATGATTCATGATTCATGATTAGATTCATGATTCATGATTCATGATTCATGATTCAATTCATGATTCATGATTCATGATTCAATTCATGATTCATGATTCATGATTCAATTCATGATTCATGATTCATGATGCGATTCATGATTCATGATTCATGATTCGATTCATGATTCATGATTCATGATTCAATTCATGATTCATGATTCATGATTCATGATTCAATTCATGATTCATGATTTATGATTCATGATTCATCTTTCATGGTTCATGATTCAATTCATAATTCATGATTCATGATTCATGATTCGATTCATGATTCTTGACTCATGATTCATGATTCGATTTATGATTCATGATTCGATTCATGATTCATGATTCATGATTCAATTCATGATTCATGATTCATGATTCATGATTTAATTCATAATTCAAGATTCATGATTCGATTCATGATTCATGATTCGATTCATGATTCATGATTCAATTCATTATTCATGATTCATGATTCGTTTCATGATTCAATTCATGATTCATGATTCGATTCATGATTCATGATTCAATTCATGATTCATGATTCATGATTCATGATTCAATTCATGATTCATGATTCAATTCATGATTCCTAATTCATGATTCATGATTCAATTCATGATTCCTAATTCATGATTCATGATTCAATTAATGATTCATGATTCAATTCATGATTCGAATCCTGATTCAATTCATGATTCATGATTCATGATTCAATTCATGATTCATGATTCATTATTCAATTCATGATTCATGATTCATGATTAGATTCATGATTCATGATTCATGATTCAATTCATGATTCATGATTCATGATTCAATTTCTGATTCATGATTCATGATTCAATTCATGATTCATGATTCATGATTCATGATTCAATTCATGATTCATGATTCATGATTCAATTCATGATTCATGATTCGATTCATGATTCTTGATTCATGATTCATGATTCGATTCATGATTCATGATTCAATTCATGATTCATGATTCATGATTCATGATTCAATTCATGATTCATGATTCATGATTCATGATTCATGGTTCATGATTCAATTCATAATTCATGATTCATGATTCATGATTCGATTCATGATTCTTGACTCATGATTCAAGATTCGATTCATGATTCATGATTCATGATTCAATTCATGATTTATGATTCATGATTCATGATTCAATTCATAATTCATGATTCATGATTCATGATTCGATTCATGATTCTTGACTCATGATTCATGATTCAATTCATGATTCATGATTCATGATTCATGATTCATGGTTCATGATTCAATTCATAATTCATGATTCAAGATTCATGATTCGATTCATGATTCTTGACTCATGATTCATGATTCGATTCATGATTCATGATTCATGATTCAATTCATGATTCATGATTCATGATTCATGATTCATGATTCAATTCATAATTCATGATTCATGATTCATGATTCGATTCATGATTCTTGACTCATGATTCATGATTCGATTCATGATTCATGATTCAATTCATGATTCATGATTCATGATTCATTATTTAATTCATAATTCAAGATTCATGATTCAATTCATGATTCATGATTCGATTCATGATTCATGATTCAATTCATTATTCATGATTCATGATTCAATTCATGAATCAATTTATCATTCATGATTTAATTCATGATTCATGATTTAATTCATGATTCATGATTCGATTTATGATTCATGATTCATGATTCGATTCAGGATTCATGATTCATGATTCAATTCATGATTCATGATTCATGATTCATGATTCAATTCATGATTCATGATTCAATTCATGATTCCTAATTCATGATTCATGATTCAATTCATGATTCATGATTCAATTCATGATTCGAATCCTGATTCAATTCATGATTCATGATTCATGATTCATGATTCAATTCATGATTCATGATTCAATTCATGATTCGAATCCTGATTCAATTCATGATTCAATTCATGATTCATGATTCAATTCATGATTCGAATCCTGATTCAATTCATGATTCATGATTCATGATTCAATTCATGATTTATGATTCATGATTCATGAATCATGATTCAATTCATGATTCAGGATTCATTATTCAATTCACGATTCATGATTCATGATTCATGATTAGATTCATGATTCATGATTCATGATTCATGATTTAATTCATGATTCATGATTCATGATTCAATTCATGATTCATGATTCGTTTCATGATTCATGATTTAATTCATGATTCATGATTCGATTCATGGTTCATGATTCATGATTCAATTCATGATTCATGATTCAATTCATGATTCATGATTCAATTCATGATTCCTAATTCATGATTCATGATTCAATTCATGATTCATGATTTAATTCATGATTCGAATCCTGATTCAATTCATGATTCATGATTCATGATTCAATTCATGATTCATGAATTATGATTCATGATTCATGATTCAATTCATGATTCATGATTCATTATTCAATTCATGATTCATTATTCATGATTAGATTCATGATTAGATTCATGATTCATGATTCAATTCATGATTCATCATTTAATTCATGATTCATGATTCGATTCATGACTCATGATTCATGATTCAATTCATGATTCATGATTCATGATTCAATTCATGATTCATGATTCAATTCATGATTCCTAATTCATGATTCATGATTCAATTCATGATTCATGATTCAATTCATGATTCGAATCCTGATTCAATTCATGATTCATGATTCAATTCATGATTCGAATCCTGATTCAATTCATGATTCATGATTCATGATTCAATTCATGATTTATGAATTATGATTCATGATTCATGATTCAATTCATGATTCATGATTCATTATTCAATTCATGATTCATGATTCATGATTCATGATTAGATTCATGATTCATGATTCAATTCATGATTCATGATTCATGATTCAATTCATGATTCATGATTCATGATTCAATTCATGATTCATGATTCATGATTCAATTCATGATTCATGATTCATGATTCATGATTCATGATTCGATTCATGATTCATGATTCATGATTCAATTCATGATTCATGATTCATGATTCAATTCATGATTCATGATTCAATTCATGATTCTTGATTCATGATTCATGATTCAATTCATGATTCTTGATTCATGATTCGATTCATGATTCATGATTCATGATTCAATTCATGATTCATGATTCATGATTCATGATTCAATTCATGATTCATGATTCATGATTCATGGTTCATGATTCAATTCATAATTCATGATTCATGATTCATGATTCGATTCATGATTCTTGACTCATGATTCAAGATTCGATTCATGATTCATGATTCATGATTCAATTCATGATTCATGATTCATGATTCATGATTCATGATTCAATTCATAATTCATGATTCATGATTCATGATTCGATTCATGATTCTTGACTCATGATTCATGATTCAATTCATGATTCGAATCCTGATTCAATTCATGATTCATGATTCATGATTCAATTCATGATTCATTATTCAATTCATGATTCATGATTCAATTCATGATTCATGATTCATTATTCAATTCATGATTCATGATTCATGATTCATGATTCATGATTAGATTCATGATTCATGATTCATGATTTATGATTCAATTCATGATTCATGATTCAATTCATGATTCATGATTCATGATTCAATTCATGATTCATGATTCATGATTCATGATTCATGATTCAATTCATGATTCATAATTCAATTCATGATTCATGATTCATGATTCAATTCATGATTCATGATTCATGATTCATGATTCATGATTCGATTTATGATTCATGATTCATGATTCATGATTCGATTTATGATTCATGATTCATGATTCAATTCATGATTCATGATTCATGATTCATGATTCAATTCATGATTCATGATTCATGATTCATGGTTCATGATTCAATTCATGATTCATGATTCAATTCATGATTCGAATCCTGATTCAATTCATGATTCATGATTCAATTCATGATTCATGATTCATGATTCATGATTCAATTCATGATTCATGATTCATTATTCAATTCATGATTCATGATTCATGATTCATGATTAGATTCATGATTCATGATTCATGATTCATGATTCAATTCATGATTCATGATTCATGATTCAATTCATCATTCATGATTCGTTTCATGATTCTTGATTCATGATTCGATTCATGATTCATGATTCATGATTCAATTCATGATTCATGATTCATGATTCATGATTCATGATTCATGATTCATGATTCAATTTATGATTCACGATTCATGATTCATGATTCATGATTCATGATTCAATTCATAATTCATGATTCATTATTCATGATTCAATTCAAAATGTATGATTCATGATTCATGATTCATGATTCATGATTAGATTCATGATTCATGATTCATGATTCATGATTCAATTCATGATTCATGATTCATGATTCATGATTCAATTCATGATTTATGATTCGATACATGATTCTTGATTCATGATTCATGAATCGATTCATGATTCATGATTCAATTCATGATTCATGATTCATGATTCATGATTCAATTCATGATTCATGATTCATGATTCAATTCATAATTCATGATTCATGATTCATGATTCGATTCATGATTCTTGACTCATGATTCAATTCATGATTCATGATTCATGATTCATGATTCAATTCATAATTCATGATTCATGATTCATGATTTGATTCATGATTCTTGACTCATGATTCATGATTCGATTCATGATTCATGATTCAATTCATGATTCATGATTCATTATTCAATTCATAATTCAAGATTCATGATTGGATTCATGATTCATGATTCGATTCATGATTCATGATTCAATTCATTATTCATGATTCATGATTCGTTTCATGATTCAATTCATGATTCATGATTCAATTCATGATTCATGATTCGATTCATGATTCATGATTCAATTCATGATTCATGATTCATGATTTAATTCATGATTCATGATTCATGATTCAATTCATGATTCAAATTATGATTCATGATTCAATTCATGATTCATGATTTAATTCATGATTCATGATTCGATTCATGACTCATGATTCATGATTCGATTCATGATTCATGATTCATGATTCATGATTCATGATTCAATTCATGATTTATGATTCAATTCATGATTCCTAATTCATGATTCATGATTCAATTCATGATTCATGATTCAATTCATGATTTGAATCCTGATTCAATTCATGATTCATGATTCATGATTCAATTCATGATTCATGAATTATGATTCATGATTCATGATTCAATTAATGATTCATGATTCATGATTCATGATTCATGATTCATGATTAGATTCATGATTCATGATTCATGATTCATGATTCAATTCATGATTCATGATTCATGATTCAATTCATGATTCATGATTCATGATTCAATTCATGATTCATGATTCATGATGCGATTCATGATTCATGATTCATGATTCGATTCATGATTCATGATTCATGATTCAATTCATGATTCATGATTCATGATTCATGATTCATGATTCAATTCATGATTCATGATTCATGATTCATGATTCATGGTTCATGGTTCATGATTCAATTCATAATTCATGATTCATGATTCATGATTCGATTCATGATTCTTGACTCATGATTCATGATTCGATTTATGATTCATGATTCGATTCATGATTCATGATTCATGATTCAATTCATGATTCATGATTCATGATTCATGATTTAATTCATAATTCATGATTCATGATTCATGATTCGATTCATGATTCTTGACTCATGATTCATGATTCAATTCATGATTCATGATTCAATTCATGATTCATGATTCATGATTCATTATTCAATTCATAATTCAAGATTCATGATTCGATTCATGATTCATGATTCGATTCATGATTCATGATTCAATTCATTATTCATGATTCATGATTCGTTTCATGATTCAATTCATGATTCATGATTCGATTCATGATTCATGATTCAATTCATGATTCATGATTCATGATTCATGATTCAATTCATGATTCATGATTCAATTCATGATTCCTAATTCATGATTCATGATTCAATTCATGATTCCTAATTCATGATTCATGATTCAATTAATGATTCATGATTCAATTCATGATTCGAATCCTGATTCAATTCATGATTCATGATTCATGATTCAATTCATGATTCATGATTCATTATTCAATTCATGATTCATGATTCATGATTAGATTCATGATTCATGATTCATGATTCAATTCATGATTCATGATTCATGATTCAATTTCTGATTCATGATTCATGATTCAATTCATGATTCATGATTCATGATTCATGATTCAATTCATGATTCATGATTCATGATTCAATTCATGATTCATGATTCGATTCATGATTCTTGATTCATGATTCATGATTCGATTCATGATTCATGATTCATGATTCAATTCATGATTCATGATTCATGATTCATGATTCAATTCATGATTCATGATTCATGATTCATGATTCATGGTTCATGATTCAATTCATAATTCATGATTCATGATTCATGATTCGATTCATGATTCTTGACTCATGATTCAAGATTCGATTCATGATTCATGATTCATGATTCAATTCATGATTTATGATTCATGATTCATGATTCAATTCATAATTCATGATTCATGATTCATGATTCGATTCATGATTCTTGACTCATGATTCATGATTCAATTCATGATTCATGATTCATGATTCATGATTCATGGTTCATGATTCAATTCATAATTCATGATTCAAGATTCATGATTCGATTCATGATTCTTGACTCATGATTCATGATTCGATTCATGATTCATGATTCATGATTCAATTCATGATTCATGATTCATGATTCATGATTCAATTCATAATTCATGATTCATGATTCATGATTCGATTCATGATTCTTGACTCATGATTCATGATTCGATTCATGATTCATGATTCAATTCATGATTCATGATTCATGATTCATTATTTAATTCATAATTCAAGATTCATGATTCAATTCATGATTCATGATTCGATTCATGATTCATGATTCAATTCATTATTCATGATTCATGATTCAATTCATGAATCAATTTATCATTCATGATTTAATTCATGATTCATGATTTAATTCATGATTCATGATTCGATTTATGATTCATGATTCATGATTCGATTCATGATTCATGATTCATGATTCAATTCATGATTCATGATTCATGATTCATGATTCAATTCATGATTCATGATTCAATTCATGATTCCTAATTCATGATTCATGATTCAATTCATGATTCATGATTCAATTCATGATTCGAATCCTGATTCAATTCATGATTCATGATTCATGATTCATGATTCAATTCATGATTCATGATTCAATTCATGATTCGAATCCTGATTCAATTCATGATTCAATTCATGATTCAATTCATGATTCATGATTCAATTCATGATTCGAATCCTGATTCAATTCATGATTCATGATTCATGATTCAATTCATGATTTATGATTCATGATTCATGAATCATGATTCAATTCATGATTCAGGATTCATTATTCAATTCACGATTCATGATTCATGATTCATGATTCATGATTAGATTCATGATTCATGATTCATGATTCATGATTTAATTCATGATTCATGATTCATGATTCAATTCATGATTCATGATTCGTTTCATGATTCATGATTTAATTCATGATTCATGATTCGATTCATGGTTCATGATTCATGATTCAATTCATGATTCATGATTCAATTCATGATTCATGATTCAATTCATGATTCCTAATTCATGATTCATGATTCAATTCATGATTCATGATTTAATTCATGATTCGAATCCTGATTCAATTCATGATTCATGATTCATGATTCAATTCATGATTCATGAATTATGATTCATGATTCATGATTCAATTCATGATTCATGATTCATTATTCAATTCATGATTCATTATTCATGATTAGATTCATGATTAGATTCATGATTCATGATTCAATTCATGATTCATCATTTAATTCATGATTCATGATTCGATTCATGACTCATGATTCATGATTCAATTCATGATTCATGATTCATGATTCAATTCATGATTCATGATTCAATTCATGATTCCTAATTCATGATTCATGATTCAATTCATGATTCATGATTCAATTCATGATTCGAATCCTGATTCAATTCATGATTCATGATTCAATTCATGATTCGAATCCTGATTCAATTCATGATTCATGATTCATGATTCAATTCATGATTTATGAATTATGATTCATGATTCATGATTCAATTCATGATTCATGATTCATTATTCAATTCATGATTCATGATTCATGATTCATGATTAGATTCATGATTCATGATTCAATTCATGATTCATGATTCATGATTCAATTCATGATTCATGATTCATGATTCAATTCATGATTCATGATTCATGATTCAATTCATGATTCATGATTCATGATTCATGATTCATGATTCGATTCATGATTCATGATTCAATTCATGATTCATGATTCATGATTCAATTCATGATTCATGATTCAATTCATGATTCTTGATTCATGATTCGATTCATGATTCATGATTCATGATTCAATTCATGATTCATGATTCATGATTCATGATTCAATTCATGATTCATGATTCATGATTCATGGTTCATGATTCAATTCATAATTCATGATTCATGATTCATGATTCGATTCATGATTCTTGACTCATGATTCAAGATTCGATTCATGATTCATGATTCATGATTCAATTCATGATTCATGATTCATGATTCATGATTCATGATTCAATTCATAATTCATGATTCATGATTCATGATTCGATTCATGATTCTTGACTCATGATTCATGATTCAATTCATGATTCGAATCCTGATTCAATTCATGATTCATGATTCATGATTCAATTCATGATTCATTATTCAATTCATGATTCATGATTCAATTCATGATTCATGATTCATTATTCAATTCATGATTCATGATTCATGATTCATGATTCATGATTAGATTCATGATTCATGATTCATGATTTATGATTCAATTCATGATTCATGATTCATGATTCAATTCATGATTCATGATTCATGATTCAATTCATGATTCATGATTCATGATTCATGATTCATGATTCAATTCATGATTCATAATTCAATTCATGATTCATGATTCATGATTCAATTCATGATTCATGATTCATGATTCATGATTCATGATTCGATTTATGATTCATGATTCATGATTCATGATTCGATTTATGATTCATGATTCATGATTCAATTCATGATTCATGATTCATGATTCATGATTCAATTCATGATTCATGATTCATGATTCATGGTTCATGATTCAATTCATAATTCATGATTCATGATTCATGATTCATGGTTCATGATTCTTGACTCATGATTCATGATTCGATTCATGATTCATGATTCATGATTCAATTCATGATTCATGATTCATGATTCATGATTCATGATTCAATTCATAATTCATGATTCATGATTCATGATTCAATTCATGATTCTTGACTCATGATTCATGATTCGATTCATGATTCATGATTCAATTCATGATTCATGATTCATGATTCATTATTCAATTCATAATTCAAGATTCATGATTCGATTCATGATTCTTGATTCGATTTATGATTCATGATTCAATTCATTATTCATGATTCATGATTCGATTCATGATTCAATTCATGATTCATGATTCGATTCATGATTCATGATTCAATTCATGATTCATGATTCATGATTTAATTCATGATTCATGATTCATGATTCAATTCATGATTCAATTCATGATTCATGATTCAATTCATGATTCATGATTTAATTCTTGATTCATGATTCGATTCATGATTCATGATTCATGATTCAATTCATGATTCATGATTCATGATTCATGATTCATGATTCAATTCATGATTCATGATTCATGATTCATGATTCATGATTTATGATTCAATTCATGATTCATGATTCAATTCATGATTCGAATCCTGATTCAATTCATGATTCATGATTCAATTCATGATTCATGATTCATGATTCATGATTCATGATTCAATTCATGATTCATGATTCATTATTCAATTCATGATTCATGATTCATGATTCATGATTCATTATTAGATTCATGATTCATGATTCATGATTCATGATTCAATTCATGATTCATGATTCATGATTCAATTCATGATTCATGATTCGTTTCATGATTCTTGATTCATGATTCGATTCATGATTCATGATTCATGATTCAATTCATGATTCATGATTCATGATTCATGATTCATGATTCAATTTATGATTCACGATTCATGATTCATGATTCATGATTCATGATTCATGATTCATGATTCAATTCATAATTCATGATTCATGATTCAATTCAAAATGTATGATTCATGATTCATGATTCATGATTCAATTCAAAATGTATGATTCATGATTCATGATTCATGATTCATGATTAGATTCATGATTCATGATTCATGATTCAATTCATGATTCATGATTCATGATTCATGATTCATGATTCAATTCATAATTCATGATTCATGATTCATGATTCGATTCATGATTCATGATTCATGATTCATGATTCAATTCATAATTCATGATTCATGATTCATGATTCGATTCATGATTCTTGACTCATGATTCATGATTCGATTCATGATTCATGATTCAATTCATGATTCATGATTCATGATTTATTATTCAATTCATAATTCATGATTCATGATTCGATTCATGATTCATGATTCAATTCATTATTCATGATTCATGATTCGATTCATGATTCAATTCATGATTTATGATTCGATTCATGATTCATGATTCAATTCATGATTCATGATTCATGATTTAATTCATGATTCATGATTCATGATTCAATTCATGATTCAATTCATGATTCATGATTCAATTCATGATTCATGATTCAATTCATGATTCATTATTCAATTCATGATTCATGATTCAATTCATGATTCATGATTCATTATTCAATTCATGATTCATGATTCATGATTAGATTCATGATTCATGATTCATGATTTATGATTCAATTCATGATTCATGATTCATGATTCAATTCATGATTCATGATTCATGATTCAATTCATGATTCATGATTCATGATTCATGATTCATGATTCGATTCATGATTCATGATTCATGATTCAATTCATGATTCATGATTCAATTCATGATTCATGATTCATGATTCAATTCATGATTCATGATTCATGATTCATGATTCGATTCATGATTCATGATTCATGATTCAATTCATGATTCATGATTCATGATTCAATTCATGATTCATGATTCATGATTCATGATTCATGGTTCATGATTCAATTCATAATTCATGATTCATGATTCATGATTCATGGTTCATGATTCTTGACTCATGATTCATGATTCGATTCATGATTCATGATTCATGATTCAATTCATGATTCATGATTCATGATTCATGATTCATGATTCAATTCATAATTCATGATTCATGATTCATGATTCAATTCATGATTCATGATTCATGATTCATTATTCAATTCATAATTCAAGATTCATGATTCGATTCATGATTCTTGATTCGATTCATGATTCATGATTCAATTCATTATTCATGATTCATGATTCGATTCATGATTCAATTCATGATTCATGATTCGATTCATGATTCATGATTCAATTCATGATTCATGATTCATGATTCATGATTCATGATTCATGATTCATGATTCAATTCATGATTCAATTCATGATTCATGATTCAATTCATGATTCATGATTTAATTCTTGATTCATGATTCGATTCATGATTCATGATTCATGATTCAATTCATGATTCATGATTCATGATTCAATTCATGATTCATGATTCAATTCATGATTCCTAATTCATGATTCATGATTCAATTCATGATTCATGATTCAATTCATGATTCGAATCCTGATTCAATTCATGATTCATGATTCAATTCAAGATTCATGATTCATGATTCATGATTCATGATTCAATTCATGATTCATGATTCATTATTCAATTCATGATTCATGATTCATGATTCATGATTAGATTCATGATTCATGATTAGATTCATGATTCATGATTCATGATTCATGATTCATGATTCATGATTCATGATTCAATTCATGATTCATGATTCATGATTCAATTCATGATTCATGATTCGTTTCATGACTCTTGATTCATGATTCAATTTATGATTCACGATTCATGATTCATGATTCATGATTCATGATTCATGATTCAATTCATAATTCATGATTCATGATTCATGATTCAATTCAAAATGTATGATTCATGATTCATGATTCATGATTCATGATTAGATTCATGATTCATGATTCATGATTCATGATTCAATTCATGATTCATGATTCATGATTCAATTCATGATTCATGATTCATGATTCAATTCATGATTTATGATTCGATTCATGATTCTTGATTCATGAATCATGAATCTAATCATGAATCATGAATCATGAATCATGAATTGAATAATGAATCATGAATCATTAATTGAATCATGAATCATGAATCATAATTCATGAATCATGAATTGAATCATGAATCATGAATCATGAATTGAATCAGGATTCAAATCATGAATTGAATCATGAATCATGAATTGAATCATGAATCATGAATTAGGAATCATGAATTGAATCATAAATCATGAATTGAATCATGAATCATGAATCATAATTCATGAATCATGAATTGAATCATGAATCATGAATCATGAATTGAATCAGGATTCAAATCCTGAATTGAATCATGAATCATGAATTGAATCATGAATCATGAATTAGGAATCATGAATTGAATCATAAATCATGAATTGAATCATGAATCATGAATCGAATCATGAATCATGAGTCATGAATCGAATCATGAATCATGAATTAAATCATGAATCATGAATTGAATCATGAATCATGAATTGAATCATGAATTGAATCATGAATCATGAATCATGAATTAAATCATGAATCATGAATCATGAATTGAATCATGAATCATGAATTGAATCATGAATCATGAATTGAATCATGAAACGAATCATGAATCATGAATAATGAATTGAATCATGAATCATGAATCGAATCATGAATCATGAATCCAATCATGAATCTTGAATTATGAATTGAATAATGAATCATGAATCATGAATTGAATCATGAATCATGAATCGAATCATGAATCATGAGTCAAGAATCATCAATCAAATCATGAATCATGAATCATGAATTATGAATTGAATCATGAATCATGAATCATGAATTGAATCATGAGTCAAGAATCATGAATCGAATCATGAATCATGAATCATGAATTATGAATTGAATCATGAATCATGAATCATGAATCATGAATCATGAATTGAATCATGAATCATGAATCATGAATCATGAATTGAATCATGAATCATGAATCATGAATCATGAATCATGAATCATGAATTGAATCATGAATCATGAATCATGAATCATGAATTGAATCATGAATCATGAATCATGAATCATGAATTGAATCATGATTCATGATTCATGATTCATGATTCAATTCATGATTCATGATTCATGATTCATGATTCATGATTCAATTCATAATTCATGATTCATGATTCATGATTCGATTCATGATTCTTGACTCATGATTCATGATTCGATTCATGATTCATGATTCGATTCATGATTCATGATTCATGATTCAATTCATGATTCATGATTCATGATTCATGATTCATGATTTAATTCATAATTCATGATTCATGATTCATGATTCGATTCATGATTCTTGACTCATGATTCATGATTCAATTCATGATTCATGATTCAATTCATGATTCATGATTCATGATTCATTATTCAATTCATAATTCAAGATTCATGATTCGATTCATGATTCATGATTCGATTCATGATTCATGATTCAATTCATTATTCATGATTCATGATTCGTTTCATGATTCAATTCATGATTCATGATTCGATTCATGATTCATGATTCAATTCATGATTCATGATTCATGATTCATGATTCAATTCATGATTCATGATTCAATTCATGCTTCCTAATTCATGATTCATGATTCAATTAATGATTCATGATTCAATTCATGATTCGAATCCTGATTCAATTCATGATTCATGATTCATGATTCAATTCATGATTCATGATTCATTATTCAATTCATGATTCATGATTCATGATTCATGATTCATGATTAGATTCATGATTAATGATTCATGATTCAATTCATGATTCATGATTCATGATTCAATTTATGATTCATGATTCATGATTCAATTCATGATTCATGATTCATGATTCAATTCATGATTCATGATTCATGATTCATGATTCAATTCATGATTCATGATTCGATTCATGATTCTTGATTCATGATTCATGATTCGATTCATGATTCATGATTCATGATTCAATTCATGATTCATGATTCATGATTCATGATTCAATTCATGATTCATGATTCATGATTCATGATTCATGGTTCATGATTCAATTCATAATTCATGATTCATGATTCATGATTCGATTCATGATTCTTGACTCATGATTCAAGATTCGATTCATGATTCATGATTCATGATTCAATTCATGATTTATGATTCATGATTCATGATTCAATTCATAATTCATGATTCATGATTCATGATTTGATTCATGATTCTTGACTCATGATTCATGATTCAATTCATGATTCATGATTCATGATTCATGATTCATGGTTCATGATTCAATTCATAATTCATGATTCAAGATTCATGATTCGATTCATGATTCTTGACTCATGATTCATGATTCGATTCATGATTCATGATTCATGATTCAATTCATGATTCATGATTCATGATTCAATTCATAATTCATGATTCATGATTCATGATTCGATTCATGATTCTTGACTCATGATTCATGATTTGATTCATGATTCATGATTCAATTCATGATTCATGATTCATGATTCATTATTTAATTCATAATTCAAGATTCATGATTCAATTCATGATTCATGATTCGATTCATGATTCATGATTCAATTCATTATTCATGATTCATGATTCAATTCATGAATCAATTTATCATTCATGATTTAATTCATGATTCATGATTTAATTCATGATTCATGATTCGATTCATGATTCATGATTCATGATACGATTCATGATTCATGATTCATGATTCAATTCATGATTTATGATTCATGATTCATGATTCATGATTCAATTCATGATTCATGATTCAATTCATGATTCCTAATTCATGATTCATGATTCAATTCATGATTCATGATTCAATTCATGATTCGAATCCTGATTCAATTCATGATTCATGATTCATGATTCATGATTCAATTCATGATTCATGATTCAATTCATGATTCGAATCCTGATTCAATTCATGATTCATGATTCATGATTCATGAATCATGATTCAATTCATGATTCATGATTCATTATTCAATTCACGATTCATGATTCATGATTAGATTCATGATTCATGATTCATGATTCATGATTTAATTCATGATTCATGATTCATGATTCAATTCATGATTCATGATTCGTTTCATGATTCATGATTTAATTCATGATTCATGATTCGATTCATGATTCATGATTCATGATTCAATTCATGATTCATGATTCAATTCATGATTCATGATTCAATTCATGATTCATGATTCATGATTCGATTCATGATTCAATTCATTATTCATGATTCGATTCATGATTCATGATTCAATTCATGATTCATGATTCATGATTTAATTAATGATTCATGATTCATGATTCAATTCATGATTCAATTCATGATTCATTATTCAATTCATGATTCATGATTTAATTCTTGATTTATGATTCGATTCATGATTCATGATTCATGATTCAATTCATGATTCATGATTCATGATTCATGATTCATGATTCATGATTCAATTCATGATTCATGATTCAATTCATGATTCCTAATTCATGATTCATGATTCAATTCATGATTCATGATTCAATTCATGATTCGAATCCTGATTCAATTCATGATTCATGATTCAATTCATGATTCATGATTCATGATTCATGATTCAATTCATGATTCATGATTCATTATTCAATTCATGATTCATGATTCATGATTCATGATTAGATTCATGATTCTAGATTCATGATTCATGATTCATGATTCATGATTCATGATTCATGATTCATGATTCAATTCATGATTCATGATTCATTATTCAATTCATGATTCATGATTCATGATTCATGATTAGATTCATGATTCTAGATTCATGATTCATGATTCAATTCATGATTCATGATTCATGATTCAATTCATCATTCATGATTCGTTTCATGATTCTTGATTCATGATTCGATTCATGATTCATGATTCATGATTCAATTCATGATTCATGATTCATGATTCATGATTCATGATTCATGATTCAATTTATGATTCACGATTCATGATTCATGATTCATGATTCATGATTCAATTCATAATTCATGATTCATTATTCATGATTCAATTCAAAATGTATGATTCATGATTCATGATTCATGATTCATGATTAGATTCATGATTCATGATTCATGATTCATGATTCAATTCATGATTCATGATTCATGATTCAATTCATGATTCATGATTCAATTCATGATTTATGATTCGATTCATGATTCTTGATTCATGATTCATGAATCGATTCATGATTCATGATTCAATTCATGATTCATGATTCATGATTCATGATTCAATTCATGATTCATGATTCATGATTCAATTCATAATTCATGATTCATGATTCATGATTCGATTCATGATTCTTGACTCATGATTCAATTCATGATTCATGATTCATGATTCATGATTCAATTCATAATTCATGATTCATGATTCATGATTTGATTCATGATTCTTGACTCATGATTCATGATTCGATTCATGATTCATGATTCAATTCATGATTCATGATTCATTATTCAATTCATAATTCAAGATTCATGATTGGATTCATGATTCATGATTCGATTCATGATTCATGATTCATGATTCAATTCATGATTCATGATTCATGATTCATGATTCAATTCATGATTCATGATTCATGATTCATGATTCATGATTCATGGTTCATGATTCAATTCATAATTCATGATTCATGATTCATGATTCGATTCATGATTCTTGACTCATGATTCATGATTCGATTCATGATTCATGATTCGATTCATGATTCATGATTCATGATTCAATTCATGATTCATGATTCATGATTCATGATTCATGATTTAATTCATAATTCATGATTCATGATTCATGATTCGATTCATGATTCTTGACTCATGATTCATGATTCAATTCATGATTCATGATTCAATTCATGATTCATGATTCATGATTCATTATTCAATTCATAATTCAAGATTCATGATTCGATTCATGATTCATGATTCGATTCATGATTCATGATTCAATTCATTATTCATGATTCATGATTCGTTTCATGATTCAATTCATGATTCATGATTCGATTCATGATTCATGATTCAATTCATGATTCATGATTCATGATTCATGATTCAATTCATGATTCATGATTCAATTCATGCTTCCTAATTCATGATTCATGATTTAATTAATGATTCATGATTCAATTCATGATTCGAATCCTGATTCAATTCATGATTCATGATTCATGATTCAATTCATGATTCATGATTCATTATTCAATTCATGATTCATGATTCATGATTCATGATTCATAATTAGATTCATGATTAATGATTCATGATTCAATTCATGATTCATGATTCATGATTCAATTTATGATTCATGATTCATGATTCAATTCATGATTCATGATTCATGATTCATGATTCAATTCATGATTCATGATTCATGATTCATGATTCAATTCATGATTCATGATTCGATTCATGATTCTTGATTCATGATTCATGATTCGATTCATGATTCATGATTCATGATTCATGATTCAATTCATGATTCATGATTCATGATTCATGATTCATGGTTCATGATTCAATTCATAATTCATGATTCATGATTCATGATTCGATTCATGATTCTTGACTCATGATTCAAGATTCGATTCATGATTCATGATTCATGATTCAATTCATGATTTATGATTCATGATTCATGATTCAATTCATAATTCATGATTCATGATTCATGATTTGATTCATGATTCTTGACTCATGATTCATGATTCAATTCATGATTCATGATTCATGATTCATGGTTCATGATTCAATTCATAATTCATGATTCAAGATTCATGATTCGATTCATGATTCTTGACTCATGATTCATGATTCGATTCATGATTCATGATTCATGATTCAATTCATGATTCATGATTCATGATTCATGATTCATGATTCATGATTCAATTCATAATTCATGATTCATGATTCATGATTCGATTCATGATTCTTGACTCATGATTCATGATTCGATTCATGATTCATGATTCAATTCATGATTCATGATTCATGATTCATTATTTAATTCATAATTCAAGATTCATAATTCAATTCATGATTCATGATTCGATTCATGATTCATGATTCAATTCATTATTCATGATTCATGATTCAATTCATGAATCAATTTATCATTCATGATTTAATTCATGATTCATGATTTAATTCATGATTCATGATTCGATTCATGATTCATGATTCATGATACGATTCATGATTCATGATTCATGATTCAATTCATGATTTATGATTCATGATTCATGATTCATGATTCAATTCATGATTCATGATTCAATTCATGATTCCTAATTCATGATTCATGATTCAATTCATGATTCATGATTCAATTCATGATTCGAATCCTGATTCAATTCATGATTCATGATTCATGATTCATGATTCAATTCATGATTCATGATTCAATTCATGATTCGAATCCTGATTCAATTCATGATTCATGATTCATGATTCAATTCATGATTCATGATTCATGATTCATGAATCATGATTCAATTCATGATTCATGATTCATTATTCAATTCACGATTCATGATTCATGATTAGATTCATGATTCATGATTCATGATTCATGATTTAATTCATGATTCATGATTCATGATTCAATTCATGATTCATGATTCGTTTCATGATTCATGATTTAATTCATGATTCATGATTCGATTCATGATTCATGATTCATGATTCAAATCATGATTCATGATTCAATTCATGATTCATGATTCAATTCATGGTTCATGATTCATGATTCGATTCATGATTCAATTCATTATTCATGATTCGATTCATGATTCATGATTCAATTCATGATTCATGATTCATGATTTAATTAATGATTCATGATTCATGATTCAATTCATGATTCAATTCATGATTCATGATTCAATTCATGATTCATGATTTAATTCTTGATTTATGATTCGATTCATGATTCATGATTCATGATTCAATTCATGATTCATGATTCATGATTCATGATTCAATTCATGATTCATGATTCAATTCATGATTCCTAATTCATGATTCATGATTCAATTCATGATTCATGATTCAATTCATGATTCGAATCCTGATTCAATTCATGATTCATGATTCAATTCATGATTCATGATTCATGATTCATGATTCAATTCATGATTCATGATTCATGATTCATGATTCAATTCATGATTCATGATTCATGATTCAATTCATCATTCATGATTCGTTTCATGATTCTTGATTCATGATTCGATTCATGATTCATGATTCATGATTCAATTCATGATTCATGATTCATGATTCATGATTCATGATTCATGATTCAATTTATGATTCACGATTCATGATTCATGATTCATGATTCATGATTCAATTCATAATTCATGATTCATTATTCATGATTCAATTCAAAATGTATGATTCATGATTCATGATTCATGATTCATGATTAGATTCATGATTCATGATTCATGATTCATGATTCAATTCATGATTCATGATTCATGATTCAATTCATGATTCATGATTCAATTCATGATTTATGATTCGATTCATGATTCTTGATTCATGATTCATGAATCGATTCATGATTCATGATTCAATTCATGATTCATGATTCATGATTCATGATTCAATTCATGATTCATGATTCATGATTCAATTCATAATTCATGATTCATGATTCATGATTCGATTCATGATTCTTGACTCATGATTCAATTCATGATTCATGATTCATGATTCATGATTCAATTCATAATTCATGATTCATGATTCATGATTTGATTCATGATTCTTGACTCATGATTCATGATTCGATTCATGATTCATGATTCAATTCATGATTCATGATTCATTATTCAATTCATAATTCAAGATTCATGATTGGATTCATGATTCATGATTCGATTCATGATTCATGATTCAATTCATTATTCATGATTCATGATTCGTTTCATGATTCAATTCATGATTCATGATTCAATTCATGATTCATGATTCGATTCATGATTCATGATTCAATTCATGATTCATGATTCATGATTTAATTCATGATTCATGATTCATGATTCAATTCATGATTCAAATCATGATTCATGATTCAATTCATGATTCATGATTTAATTCATGATTCATGATTCGATTCATGACTCATGATTCATGATTCGATTCATGATTCATGATTCATGATTCATGATTCATGATTCAATTCATGATTTATGATTCAATTCATGATTCCTAATTCATGATTCATGATTCAATTCATGATTCATGATTCAATTCATGATTTGAATCCTGATTCAATTCATGATTCATGATTCATGATTCAATTCATGATTCATGAATTATGATTCATGATTCATGATTCAATTAATGATTCATGATTCATGATTCATGATTCATGATTCATGATTAGATTCATGATTCATGATTCATGATTCATGATTCAATTCATGATTCATGATTCATGATTCAATTCATAATTCATGATTCATGATTCAATTCATGATTCATGATTCATGATGCGATTCATGATTCATGATTCATGATTCGATTCATGATTCATGATTCATGATTCAATTCATGATTCATGATTCATGATTCATGATTCAATTCATGATTCATGATTCATGATTCATGATTCATGATTCATGGTTCATGATTCAATTCATAATTCATGATTCATGATTCATGATTCGATTCATGATTCTTGACTCATGATTCATGATTCGATTCATGATTCATGATTCGATTCATGATTCATGATTCATGATTCAATTCATGATTCATGATTCATGATTCATGATTTAATTCATAATTCATGATTCATGATTCATGATTCGATTCATGATTCTTGACTCATGATTCATGATTCAATTCATGATTCATGATTCAATTCATGATTCATGATTCATGATTCATTATTCAATTCATAATTCAAGATTCATGATTCGATTCATGATTCATGATTCGATTCATGATTCATGATTCAATTCATTATTCATGATTCATGATTCGTTTCATGATTCAATTCATGATTCATGATTTGATTCATGAATCATGATTCAATTCATGATTCATGATTCATGATTCATGATTCAATTCATGATTCATGATTCAATTCATGATTCCTAATTCATGATTCATGATTCAATTCATGATTCCTAATTCATGATTCATGATTCAATTAATGATTCATGATTCAATTCATGATTCGAATCCTGATTCAATTCATGATTCATGATTCATGATTCAATTCATGATTCATGATTCATTATTCAATTCATGATTCATGATTCATGATTAGATTCATGATTCATGATTCATGATTCAATTCATGATTCATGATTCATGATTCAATTTCTGATTCATGATTCATGATTCAATTCATGATTCATGATTCATGATTCATGATTCAATTCATGATTCATGATTCATGATTCAATTCATGATTCATGATTCGATTCATGATTCTTGATTCATGATTCATGATTCGATTCATGATTCATGATTCATGATTCAATTCATGATTCATGATTCATGATTCATGATTCAATTCATGATTCATGATTCATGATTCATGATTCATGGTTCATGATTCAATTCATAATTCATGATTCATGATTCATGATTCGATTCATGATTCTTGACTCATGATTCAAGATTCGATTCATGATTCATGATTCATGATTCAATTCATGATTTATGATTCATGATTCGATTCATGATTCATGATTCATGATTCAATTCATAATTCATGATTCATGATTCGATTCATGATTCTTGACTCATGATTCATGATTCAATTCATGATTCATGATTCATGATTCATGATTCATGGTTCATGATTCAATTCATAATTCATGATTCAAGATTCATGATTCAATTCATGATTCATGATTCGATTCATGATTCATGATTCAATTCATTATTCATGATTCATAATTCAATTCATGAATCAATTTATCATTCATGATTTAATTCATGATTCATGATTTAATTCATGATTCATGATTTGATTTATGATTCATGATTCATGATTCGATTCATGATTCATGATTCATGATTCAATTCATGATTCATGATTCATGAATCATGATTCAATTCATGATTCATGATTCAATTCATGATTCCTAATTCATGATTCATGATTCAATTCATGATTCATGATTCAATTCATGATTCGAATCCTGATTCAATTCATGATTCATGATTCATGATTCATGATTCAATTCATGATTCATGATTCAATTCATGATTCGAATCCTGATTCAATTCATGATTCAATTCATGATTCATGATTCAATTCATGATTCGAATCCTGATTCAATTCATGATTCATGATTCATGATTCAATTCATGATTTATGATTCATGATTCATGAATCATGATTCAATTCATGATTCAGGATTCATTATTCAATTCACGATTCATGATTCATGATTCATGATTCATGATTAGATTCATGATTCATGATTCATGATTCATGATTTAATTCATGATTCATGATTCATGATTCAATTCATGATTCATGATTCGTTTCATGATTCATGATTTAATTCATGATTCATGATTCGATTCATGGTTCATGATTCATGATTCAATTCATGATTGATGATTCAATTCATGATTGATGATTCAATTCATGATTCCTAATTCATGATTCATGATTCAATTCATGATTCATGATTTAATTCATGATTCGAATCCTGATTCAATTCATGATTCATGATTCATGATTCAATTCATGATTCATGAATTATGATTCATGATTCATGATTCAATTCATGATTCATGATTCATTATTCAATTCATGATTCATTATTCATGATTAGATTCATGATTAGATTCATGATTCATGATTCAATTCATGATTCATCATTTAATTCATGATTCATGATTCGATTCATGACTCATGATTCATGATTCAATTCATGATTCATGATTCATGATTCAATTCATGATTCATGATTCAATTCATGATTCCTAATTCATGATTCATGATTCAATTCATGATTCATGATTCAATTCATGATTCGAATCCTGATTCAATTCATGATTCATGATTCAATTCATGATTCGAATCCTGATTCAATTCATGATTCATGATTCATGATTCAATTCATGATTTATGAATTATGATTCATGATTCATGATTCAATTCATGATTCATGATTCATTATTCAATTCATGATTCATGATTCATGATTCATGATTAGATTCATGATTCATGATTCAATTCATGATTCATGATTCATGATTCAATTCATGATTCATGATTCATGATTCAATTCATGATTCATGATTCATGATTCAATTCATGATTCATGATTCATGATTCATGATTCATGATTCGATTCATGATTCATGATTCATGATTCAATTCATGATTCATGATTCATGATTCAATTCATGATTCATGATTCAAATCATGATTCTTGATTCATGATTCGATTCATGATTCATGATTCATGATTCAATTCATGATTCATGATTCATGATTCATGATTCAATTCATGATTCATGATTCATGATTCATGGTTCATGATTCAATTCATAATTCATGATTCATGATTCATGATTCGATTCATGATTCTTGACTCATGATTCAAGATTCGTTTCAAGATTGATGATTAATGATTCAATTCATAATTCATGATTCATGATTCGATTCATGATTCATGATTCATGATTATATTCATGATTCATGATTCATGATTCAATTCATGATTCATGATTCATTATTCAATTCATGATTCATGATTCATGATTCATGATTCATGATTCGATTCATGATTCATGATTCATGATTCAATTCATGATTCATGATTCATTATTCATTATTCAATTCTTGATTCAAGATTCATGATTCGATTCATGATTCATGATTCAATTCATGATTCATGATTCGATTCATGATTCAATTCATGATTCGATTCATGATTCATGATTCAATTTATGATTCATGATTTATGATTCAATTCATGATTCATGATTCAATTCATGATTCAATTCATGATTCATGATTCATGATTCAATTTATGATTCATGATTCATGATTCATGATTCATGATTCATGATTCAATTCATGATTCATGATTTATGATTCAATTCATGATTCAATTAATGATTCATGATTCATGATTCAATTCATGATTCATGATTCAATTCATGATTCATGATTCATGATTCAAGTCATGATTCATGATTCATGAATTATGATTCAATTAATGATTCATGATTCAATTCATGATTTAATTCATGATTCATGATTCATGATTTAATTTATAATTCATGATTCAATTCATGATTCTATTCATGAATCATTATTCATGATTCAATTCATGATTCAATTTTTGATTCTGGATTAAATTCATGATTCATGATTCATGATTCAATTCATGATTCATGATTCATGATTCAATTCATGATTCATGATTCATGGTTCAATTTATGATTCATGATTCATGATTCAATTTATGATTCTGGATTAAATTCATGATTCATGATTCATGATTCAATTCATGATTCATGATTCATGATTCAATTCATGATTCATGATTCATGGTTCAATTTATGATTCATGATTCATGATTCAATTTATGATTCAATTTATGATTCTGGATTTAATTCATGATTCATGATTCATGATTCATGATTCATTTCATGATTCATGATTCATTTCATGATTCATGATTCGATTCAAGATTCTTGATTCATGATTCATGATTCGATTCATGTTTTATGATTCAATTCATTATTCATGATTCATGATTCATGATTCATGAATAAATTCATAATTCATGATTCATAATTCATGATTCATGATTCATGATTCATGATTCAATTCATAATTCATGATTCATGATTCAATTCATGATTCATGATTCGATTCATGATTCTTGATTCATGATTCATGATTCGATTCATGATTCATGATTCATGATTCAATTCATGATTCATGATTCAATTCATGATTCAAGATTCATGATTTGATTCATGATTCATGATTCAATTCATGATTCATGATTCAATTCATGATTCAAGATTCATGATTCGATTCATGATTCATGATTCGATTCATGATTCATGATTCAATTCATGATTCATAATTCATGATTTATGATTTGATTCTTGATTCATGATTCAATTCATAATTCATGATTCATGATTCATGATTCAATTCATGATTCATGATTCAATTCATGATTCATGATTCATGATTCGATTCATGATTCATGATTTATGATTCAATTCATGATTCATGATTCATGATTCAATTCATGTTTCATGACTCATGATTCGATTCATAATTCATGATTCATGATTCATTTCATGATTCATGATTCGATTCATGATTCATGATTCGTGATTCATTTCATGATTCAATTCATGATTCATGATTCATGATTCAATCCATGATTCATGATTCATGATTCATGATTCATTTCATGATTCAATTCATGATTCATGATTCATGATTCAATTCATGATTCATGATTCAATTCATGATTCATGATTCGATTCATGATTCATGATTCAATTCATGATTCATGATTCAATTCATGATTCATGATTCGTTTCATGATTCTTGATTCATGATTCATGATTTAATTCATGATTCATGATTCATGATTCAATTCATGATTCATGATTCATGATTCATGATTCAATTCATGATTCATGATTCATGATTCAATTCATAATTCATGATTCATGATTCATGATTCAATTCATGATTTATGATTCATGATTCAATTCATGATTCATGATTCATGATTCATGCTTCAATTCATGATTCATGATTCAATTCATGATTCATGATTCATGATTCATGTTTCGATTCGTGATTCATGATTCATGATTCATGATTCATGTTTCGATTCGTGATTCATGATTCATGATTCGATTCATGATTCAATTCATGATTCATGATTCATGATTCGATTCATGATTCATGATTCATGATTCATGATTCAATTCATGATTCGATTCATGATTCATGATTCATGATTCAATTCATAATTCATGATTCATGATTCATGATTCGATTCATGATTCATGATTCATGATTCAATTCATGATTCATGATTCATGATTCATGATTCAATTTATGATTCATGATTCATGATTCATGATTCATGATTCAATTCATAATTCATGATTTCGATTCATGATTCTTGACTCATGATTCATGATTCGATTCATGATTCATGATTCATGATTCATGATTCAATTCATGATTCATGATTCATGAATAATGATTCATGATTCAATTCATAATTCATGATTCATGATTCATGATTCGATTCATGATTCTTGACTCATGATTCATGATTCGATTCATGATTCATGATTCAATTCATGATTCATGATTCATGATTCATTATTCAATTCATGATTCAAGATTCATGATTCGATTCATGATTCATGATTCATGATTCGATTCATGATTCAATTCATGATTCATGATTCGATTCATGATTCAATTCATGATTCATGATTCAATTCATGATTCAATTCATGATTCATGATTCATGATTTAATTCATGATTCATGATTCATGATTCAATTCATGATTCAATTCATGATTCATGATTTAATTCATGATTCATGATTCGATTCATGATTCATGATTCATGATTCAATTCATGATTCATGATTCATGATTCATGATTCATGATTCATGATTCATGATTCAATTCATGATTCATGATTCAATTCATGATTCCTAATTCATGATTCATGATTCAATTCATGATTCATGATTCAATTCTAGATTCGAATCCTGATTCAATTCATGATTCATGATTCATGATTCAATTCACGATTCATGATTTATGATTCATTATTCAATACATGATTCATGATTCATTATTCAATTCACGAATCATGATTCATGATTCATGATTAGATTCATGATTCATGATTCATGATTCATGATTCAATTCATGATTCATGATTCATGATTCAATTCATGATTCATGATTCGTTTCATGATTCTTGATTCATGATTCATGATTCGATTCATGATTCATGGTTCATGGTTCATGATTCAATTCATAATTCATGATTCAATTCTAATTCATGATTCATGATTCATGATTCGATTCATGATTCATGATTCATGATTCAATTCATGATTCATGATTCATGATTCATGATTCATGGTTCATGATTCAATTCATAATTCATGATTCATGATTCATGATTCAATTCATAATTTATGATTCATGATTCAATTCATGATTCATGATTCATGATTCATGATTCAATTCATGATTCATGATTCAGGATTCAATTCATGATTCATGATTCATGATTCAATTCATGATTTATGATTCATGATTCATGATTCGATTCATGATTCATGATTCATGATTCATGATTCATGATTCATGATTCAATTCATGATTCATGATTCAATTCATGATTCATGATTCATGATTCGATTCATGATTCATGATTCATGGTTCATGATTCGATTCATGATTCATGATTCATGGTTCATGATTCAATTCATAATTCATGATTCAATTCTAATTCATGATTCATGATTCATGATTCGATTCATGATTCATGATTCATGATTCAATTCATGATTCATGATTCATGATTCATGATTCATGGTTCATGATTCAATTCATAATTCATGATTCATGATTCATGATTCAATTCATAATTTATGATTCATGATTCAATTCATGATTCATGATTCATGATTCATGATTCAATTCATGATTCATGATTCAGGATTCAATTCATGATTCATGATTCATGATTCAATTCATGATTTATGATTCATGATTCATGATTCGATTCATGATTCATGATTCATGATTCATGATTCATGATTCATGATTCAATTCATGATTCATGATTCAATTCATGATTCATGATTCAATTCATGATTCATGATTCGATTCATGATTTTTGATTCATGATTCATGATTCGATTCATGATTCAATTCATGATTCATGATTTATGATTTAATTCATGATTCATGATTCAATTCATGATTCATGATTCAATTCATGAATCATGATTCGATTCATGATATATGATTCATGATTCAATTCATGATTCATGATTCATGATTCAATTCATGATTCATGATTTATGAATTATGATTCAATTCATGATTCATGATTCATAATTCAATTCATGATTCAATTCATGAATCATGATTCATGATTCAATTCATGATTCATGATTTATGGTTCAATTTATGATTCATGAATCATGATTCATGATTCAATTCATGATTTATGATTCATGATTCAATTCATGATTCATGATTCATGATTCATGATTCATTTCATGATTCATGATTCGATTCAAGATTCTTGATTCATGATTCAATTCATGATTCATGATTCATGATTCATGATTAATTTCATGATTCATGATTCGATTCATGATTCATGATTCAATTCATGATTCATGATTCATGAATAATGATTCGTGATTCAATTCATAATTCATGATTCATGATTCATGATTCAATTCATGATTCTTCACTCATGATTCATTATTCAATTCATGATTCAAGATTCATGATTCGATTCATGATTCATGATTCGATTCATGATTCATGATTCAATTCATGATTCATGATTCATGATTCGATTCATGATTCAATTCATGATTCATGATTCGAATTATGATTCAATTCATGATTCATGATTCATGATTTAATTCATGATTCATGATTCATGATTCAATTCATGATTCATGATTTAATTCATGATTCATGATTCGATTCATGATTCATGATTCATGATTCAATTCATGATTCATGATTCAATTCATGATTCCTAATTCATGATTCATGATTCAATTCATGATTCATGATTCAATTCTAGATTCGAATCCTGATTCAATTCATGATTCATGATTCATGATTCAATTCATGATTCATGATTCATGATTCAATTCAGGATTCAATTCATCATTCATGATTTAATTCATGATTCATGATTTAATTCATGATTCATGATTCGATTCATGATTTATGATTCATGATTCGATTCATGATTCATGATTCATGATTTAATTCATGATTTATGATTCATGATTCATGATTCATGATTCAATTCATGATTCATGATTCAATTCATGATTCCTAATTCATGATTCATGATTCAATTCATGATTCATGATTCAATTCATGATTCGAATCCTGATTCAATTCATGATTCATGATTCATGATTCATGATTCATTATTCAATTCACAATTCATGATTCATGATTCATGATTCATGATTAGATTCATGATTCATAATTTAATTCATGATTCATGATTCATGATTCAATTCATGATTCATGATTCGTTTCATGATTCATGATTTAATTCATGATTCATGATTCGATTCATGATTCATGATTCATGATTCAATTCATGATTCATGATTCATGATTCATGATTCAATTCATGATTCATGATTCAATTCATGATTCGAATCCTGATTCAATTCATGATTCATGATTCATGATTCAATTCATGATTCATGAATTATGATTCATGATTCATGATTCAATTCATTATTCATGATTCATTATTCAATTCATGATTCATGATTCATGATTTATGATTAGATTCATGATTCATGATTCATGATTCAATTCATGATTCATGATTCATAATTCAATTCATGATTCATGATTCAATTCATGATTCATGATTCATGATTCATGATTCGATTCATGATTCATGATTCATTATTCAATTCATGATTCATGATTCAATTCATGATTCATGATTCGATTCATGATTCATGATTCATGATTCATGATTCATGATTCATGATTCATGATTCAATTCATGATTCATGATTCATGATTCATGATTCATGATTCATGATTCAATTCATAATTCATGATTCATGATTCATGATTCGATTCATGATTCTTGACTCATGATTCATGATTCGATTCATGATTCATGATTCAATTCATGATTCATGATTCATGATTCATTATTAAATTCATAATTCAAGATTCATGATTCGATTTATGATTCATGATTCAATTCATGATTCATGATTCGATTCATGATTCAATTCATGATTCATGATTCGATTCATGATTCATGATTCAATTCATGATTCATGATTTAATTCATGATTCATGATTCATGATTCATGATTCATGATTCAATTCATGATTCAATTCATGATTCATGATTCAATTCATGATTCATGATTTAATTCATGATTCATGATTCGATTCATGATTCATGATTCATGATTCAATTCATGATTCATGATTCAATTCATGATTCCTAATTCATGATTCATGAATCAATTCATGATTCATGATTCAATTCATGATTCCTAATTCATGATTCATGATTCAATTCATGATTCATGATTCAATTCTAGATTCGAATCCTGATTCAATTCATGATTCATGATTCATGATTCAATTCACGATTCATGATTTATGATTCATTATTCAATACATGATTCATGATTCATTATTCAATTCACGAATCATGATTCATGATTCATGATTAGATTCATGATTCATGATTCATGATTCATGATTCAATTCATGATTCATGATTCATGATTCAATTCATGATTCATGATTCGTTTCATGATTCTTGATTCATGATTCATGATTCGATTCATGATTCATGGTTCATGGTTCATGATTCAATTCATAATTCATGATTCAATTCTAATTCATGATTCATGATTCATGATTCGATTCATGATTCATGATTCATGATTCAATTCATGATTCATGATTCATGATTCATGATTCATGGTTCATGATTCAATTCATAATTCATGATTCATGATTCATGATTCAATTCATAATTTATGATTCATGATTCAATTCATGATTCATGATTCATGATTCATGATTCAATTCATGATTCATGATTCAGGATTCAATTCATGATTCATGATTCATGATTCAATTCATGATTTATGATTCATGATTCATGATTCGATTCATGATTCATGATTCATGATTCATGATTCATGATTCATGATTCAATTCATGATTCATGATTCAATTCATGATTCATGATTCATGATTCGATTCATGATTCATGATTCATGGTTCATGATTCGATTCATGATTCATGATTCATGGTTCATGATTCAATTCATAATTCATGATTCAATTCTAATTCATGATTCATGATTCATGATTCGATTCATGATTCATGATTCATGATTCAATTCATGATTCATGATTCATGATTCATGATTCATGGTTCATGATTCAATTCATAATTCATGATTCATGATTCATGATTCAATTCATAATTTATGATTCATGATTCAATTCATGATTCATGATTCATGATTCATGATTCAATTCATGATTCATGATTCAGGATTCAATTCATGATTCATGATTCATGATTCAATTCATGATTTATGATTCATGATTCATGATTCGATTCATGATTCATGATTCATGATTCATGATTCATGATTCATGATTCAATTCATGATTCATGATTCAATTCATGATTCATGATTCAATTCATGATTCATGATTCGATTCATGATTTTTGATTCATGATTCATGATTCGATTCATGATTCAATTCATGATTCATGATTTATGATTTAATTCATGATTCATGATTCAATTCATGATTCATGATTCAATTCATGAATCATGATTCGATTCATGATATATGATTCATGATTCAATTCATGATTCATGATTCATGATTCAATTCATGATTCATGATTTATGAATTATGATTCAATTCATGATTCATGATTCATAATTCAATTCATGATTCAATTCATGAATCATGATTCATGATTCAATTCATGATTCATGATTTATGGTTCAATTTATGATTCATGAATCATGATTCATGATTCAATTCATGATTTATGATTCATGATTCAATTCATGATTCATGATTCATGATTCATGATTCATTTCATGATTCATGATTCGATTCAAGATTCTTGATTCATGATTCAATTCATGATTCATGATTCATGATTCATGATTAATTTCATGATTCATGATTCGATTCATGATTCATGATTCAATTCATGATTCATGATTCATGAATAATGATTCGTGATTCAATTCATAATTCATGATTCATGATTCATGATTCAATTCATGATTCTTCACTCATGATTCATTATTCAATTCATGATTCAAGATTCATGATTCGATTCATGATTCATGATTCGATTCATGATTCATGATTCAATTCATGATTCATGATTCATGATTCGATTCATGATTCAATTCATGATTCATGATTCGAATTATGATTCAATTCATGATTCATGATTCATGATTTAATTCATGATTCATGATTCATGATTCAATTCATGATTCAATTCATGATTCATGATTTAATTCATGATTCATGATTCGATTCATGATTCATGATTCATGATTCAATTCATGATTCATGATTCAATTCATGATTCCTAATTCATGATTCATGATTCAATTCATGATTCATGATTCAATTCTAGATTCGAATCCTGATTCAATTCATGATTCATGATTCATGATTCAATTCATGATTCATGATTCATGATTCAATTCAGGATTCAATTCATCATTCATGATTTAATTCATGATTCATGATTTAATTCATGATTCATGATTCGATTCATGATTTATGATTCATGATTCGATTCATGATTCATGATTCATGATTTAATTCATGATTTATGATTCATGATTCATGATTCATGATTCAATTCATGATTCATGATTCAATTCATGATTCCTAATTCATGATTCATGATTCAATTCATGATTCATGATTCAATTCATGATTCGAATCCTGATTCAATTCATGATTCATGATTCATGATTCATGATTCATTATTCAATTCACAATTCATGATTCATGATTCATGATTCATGATTAGATTCATGATTCATAATTTAATTCATGATTCATGATTCATGATTCAATTCATGATTCATGATTCGTTTCATGATTCATGATTTAATTCATGATTCATGATTCGATTCATGATTCATGATTCATGATTCAATTCATGATTCATGATTCATGATTCATGATTCAATTCATGATTCATGATTCAATTCATGATTCGAATCCTGATTCAATTCATGATTCATGATTCATGATTCAATTCATGATTCATGAATTATGATTCATGATTCATGATTCAATTCATTATTCATGATTCATTATTCAATTCATGATTCATGATTCATGATTTATGATTAGATTCATGATTCATGATTCATGATTCAATTCATGATTCATGATTCATAATTCAATTCATGATTCATGATTCAATTCATGATTCATGATTCATGATTCATGATTCGATTCATGATTCATGATTCATTATTCAATTCATGATTCATGATTCAATTCATGATTCATGATTCGATTCATGATTCATGATTCATGATTCATGATTCATGATTCATGATTCATGATTCAATTCATGATTCATGATTCATGATTCATGATTCATGATTCATGATTCAATTCATAATTCATGATTCATGATTCATGATTCGATTCATGATTCTTGACTCATGATTCATGATTCGATTCATGATTCATGATTCAATTCATGATTCATGATTCATGATTCATTATTAAATTCATAATTCAAGATTCATGATTCGATTTATGATTCATGATTCAATTCATGATTCATGATTCGATTCATGATTCAATTCATGATTCATGATTCGATTCATGATTCATGATTCAATTCATGATTCATGATTTAATTCATGATTCATGATTCATGATTCATGATTCATGATTCAATTCATGATTCAATTCATGATTCATGATTCAATTCATGATTCATGATTTAATTCATGATTCATGATTCGATTCATGATTCATGATTCATGATTCAATTCATGATTCATGATTCAATTCATGATTCCTAATTCATGATTCATGAATCAATTCATGATTCATGATTCAATTCATGATTCGAATCCTGATTCAATTCATGATTCATGATTCATGATTCAATTCATGATTCATGATTCATGATTCATGATTCATGATTCAATTCATGATTCATGATTCATTATTCAATTCATGATTCATGATTCATGATTCATGATTAGATTCATGATTCATGATTCGATTCGTGATTCTTGACTCATGATTCATGATTCGATTCATGATTCATGATTCATGATTCAATTCATGATTCATGATTCATTATTCATTATTCAATTCTTGATTCAAGATTCATGATTCATGATTCAATTCATGATTCATGATTCGATTCATGATTCAATTCATGATTCGATTCATGATTCATGATTCAATTCATGATTCATGATTTATGATTCAATTCATGATTCATGATTCATGATTCAATTCATGATTCAATTCATGATTCATGATTCATGATTCAATTTATGATTCATGATTCATGATTCATGATTCATGATTCATGATTCAATTCATGATTCATGATTCATGATTCAATTCATGATTTAATTCATGATTCATGATTCAATTCATGATTCATGATTTATGATTCAATTCATGATTCAATTAATGATTCATGATTCATGATTTAATTCATGATTCATGATTCAATTCATGATTCATGATTCATGATTCAAGTCATGATTCATGATTCATGAATTATGATTCAATTAATAATTCATGATTCAATTCATGATTTAATTCATGATTCATGATTCATGATTTAATTTATAATTCATGATTCAATTCATGATTCTATTCATGAATCATTATTCATGATTCAATTCATGATTCAATTTTTGATTCTGGATTAAATTCATGATTCATGATTCATGATTCAATTCATGATTCATGATTCATGATTCAATTCATGATTCATGATTCATGGTTCAATTTATGATTCATGATTCATGATTCAATTTATGATTCAATTTATGATTCTGGATTTAATTCATGATTCATGATTCATGATTCATGATTCATTTCATGATTCATGATTCATTTCATGATTCATGATTCGATTCAAGATTCTTGATTCATGATTCATGATTCGATTCATGTTTTATGATTCAATTCATTATTCATGATTCATGATTCATGATTCATGAATAAATTCATAATTCATGATTCATAATTCATGATTCATGATTCATGATTCATGATTCAATTCATAATTCATGATTCATGATTCAATTCATGATTCATGATTCGATTCATGATTCTTGATTCATGATTCATGATTCGATTCATGATTCATGATTCATGATTCAATTCATGATTCATGATTCAATTCATGATTCGATTCATGATTCATGATTCAATTCATAATTCATGATTCATGTTTCGATTCATGATTCAATTCATGATTCATGATTCGATTCATGATTCATGATTCATGATTCAATTCATGATTCATAATTCATGATTTATGATTTGATTCTTGATTCATGATTCAATTCATAATTCATGATTCATGATTCATGATTCAATTCATGATTCATGATTCAATTCATGATTCATGATTCATGATTCGATTCATGATTCATGATTTATGATTCAATTCATGATTCATGATTCATGATTCAATTCATGTTTCATGACTCATGATTCGATTCATAATTCATGATTCATGATTCATTTCATGATTCATGATTCGATTCATGATTCATGATTCGTGATTCATTTCATGATTCATGATTCATGATTCAATCCATGATTCATGATTCATGATTCATGATTCATTTCATGATTCAATTCATGATTCATGATTCATGATTCAATTCATGATTCATGATTCAATTCATGATTCATGATTCGATTCATGATTCATGATTCAATTCATGATTCATGATTCAATTCATGATTCATGATTCGTTTCATGATTCTTGATTCATGATTCATGATTTAATTCATGATTCATGATTCATGATTCAATTCATGATTCATGATTCATGATTCATGATTCAATTCATGATTCATGATTCATGATTCAATTCATGATTCATGATTCATGATTCAATTCATAATTCATGATTCATGATTCATGATTCAATTCATGATTTATGATTCATGATTCAATTCATGATTCATGATTCATGATTCATGATTCATGCTTCAATTCATGATTCATGATTCAATTCATGATTCATGATTCATGATTCATGTTTCGATTCGTGATTCATGATTCATGATTCAATTCATGATTCAATTCATGATTCATGATTCATGATTCGATTCATGATTCATGATTCATGATTCATGATTCAATTCATGATTCAATTCATGATTCGATTCATGATTCATGATTCATGATTCAATTCATAATTCATGATTCATGATTCATGATTCAATTCATGATTTATGATTCATGATTCAATTCATGATTCATGATTCATGATTCATGCTTCAATTCATGATTCATGATTCAATTCATGATTCTTGATTCATGATTCATGATTCGATTCATGATTCATGATTCATGATTCAATTCATGATTCATGATTCATGATTCAATTTATGATTCATGATTCATGATTCATGATTCATGATTCAATTCATAATTCATGATTCATGATTCGATTCATGATTCTTGACTCATGATTCATGATTCGATTCATGATTCATGATTCATGATTCATGATTCAATTCATAATTCATGATTCATGATTCGATTCATGATTCTTGACTCATGATTCATGATTCATGATTCATGATTCGATTCATGATTCTTGACTCATGATTCATGATTCGATTCATGATTCAATTCATGATTCATGATTCATGATTCATTATTCAATTCATGATTCAAGATTCATGATTCGATTCATGATTCATGATTCATGATTCGATTCATGATTCAATTCATGATTCATGATTCGATTCATGATTCAATTCATGATTCATGATTCAATTCATGATTCAATTCATGATTCAATTCATGATTCATGATTTAATTCATGATTCATGATTCGATTCATGATTCATGATTCATGATTCAATTCATGATTCAATTCATGATTCATGATTTAATTCATGATTCATGATTCGATTCATGATTCATGATTCATGATTCAATTCATGATTCATGATTAATGATTCATGATTCATGATTCAATTCATGATTCATGATTCAATTCATGATTCCTAATTCATGATTCATGATTCAATTCATGATTCATGATTCAATTCTAGATTCGAATCCTGATTCAATTCATGATTCATGATTCATGATTCAATTCACGATTCATGATTCATGATTCATTATTCAATACATGATTCATGATTCATTATTCAATTCACGAATCATGATTCATGATTCATGATTAGATTCATGATTAATGATTCATGATTCATGATTCAATTCATGATTCATGATTCATGATTCAATTCATGATTCATGATTCGTTTCATGATTCTTGATTCATGATTCATGATTCGATTCATGATTCATGATTCATGGTTCATGATTCAATTCATAATTCATGATTCAATTCTAATTCATGATTCATGATTCATGATTCGATTCATGATTCATGATTCAATTCATGATTCATGATTCATGATTCATGATTCATGGTTCATGATTCAATTCATAATTCATGATTCATGATTCATGATTCAATTCATGATTTATGATTCATGATTCAATTCATGATTCATGATTCATGATTCATGATTCATTTCATGATTCATGATTCGATTCAAGATTCTTGATTCATGATTCAATTCATGATTCATGATTCATGATTCATTTCATGATTCATGATTCGATTCATGATTCATGATTCAATTCATGATTCATGATTCATGAATAATGATTCGTGATTCAATTCATAATTCATGATTCATGATTCATGATTCAATTCATGATTCTTCACTCATGATTCATTATTCAATTCATGATTCAAGATTCATGATTCGATTCATGATTCATGATTCGATTCATGATTCATGATTCAATTCATGATTCATGATTCAATTCATGATTCATGATTCATGATTCAATTCATGATTCATGATTCGATTCATGATTTTTGATTCATGATTCATGATTCGATTCATGATTTATGATTTAATTCATGATTCATGATTCAATTCATGATTCATGATTCAATTCATGAATCATGATTCGATTCATGATATATGATTCATGATTCAATTCATGATTCATGATTCATGATTCAATTCATGATTCATGATTTATGAATTATGATTCAATTCATGATTCATGATTCATAATTCAATTCATGATTCAATTCATGAATCATGATTCATGATTCAATTCATGATTCATGATTTATGGTTCAATTTATGATTCATGAATCATGATTCATGATTCAATTCATGATTTATGATTCATGATTCAATTCATGATTCATGATTCATGATTCATGATTCATTTCATGATTCATGATTCGATTCAAGATTCTTGATTCATGATTCAATTCATGATTCATGATTCATGATTCATGATTCATTTCATGATTCATCATTCGATTCATGATTCATGATTCAATTCATGATTCATGATTCATGAATAATGATTCGTGATTCAATTCATAATTCATGATTCATGATTCATGATTCAATTCATGATTCTTCACTCATGATTCATTATTCAATTCATGATTCAAGATTCATGATTCGATTCATGATTCATGATTCGATTCATGATTCATGATTCAATTCATGATTCATGATTCATGATTCGACTCATGATTCAATTCATGATTCATGATTCGAATTATGATTCAATTCATGATTCATGATTCATGATTTAATTCATGATTCATGATTCATGATTCAATTCATGATTCAATTCATGATTCATGATTTAATTCATGATTCATGATTCGATTCATGATTCATGATTCATGATTCAATTCATGATTCATGATTCAATTCATGATTCCTAATTCATGATTTATGATTCAATTCATGATTCATGATTCAATTCTAGATTCGAATCCTGATTCAATTCATGATTCATGATTCATGATTCAATTCATGATTCATGATTCATGATTCAATTCAGGATTCAATTCATCATTCATGATTTAATTCATGATTCATGATTCGATTCATGATTCATGATTCATGATTCGATTCATGATTCATGATTCATGATTCAATTCATGATTTATGATTCATGATTCATGATTCATGATTCAATTCATGATTCATGATTCAATTCATGATTCCTAATTCATGATTCATGATTCAATTCATGATTCATGATTCAATTCATGATTCGAATCCTGATTCAATTCATGATTCATGATTCATTATTCAATTCACGATTCATGATTCATGATTCATGATTCATGATTAGATTCATGATTCATGATTCATGATTCATAATTTAATTCATGATTCATGATTCATGATTCAATTCATGATTCATGATTCGTTTCATGATTCATGATTTAATTCATGATTCATGATTCGATTCATGATTCATGATTCATGATTCAATTCATGATTCATGATTCATGATTCATGATTCAATTCATGATTCATGATTCAATTCATGATTCGAATCCTGATTCAATTCATGATTCATGATTCATGATTCAATTCATGATTCATGAATTATGATTCATGATTCATGATTCAATTCATGATTCATGATTCATTATTCAATTCATGATTCATGATTCATGATTTATGATTAGATTCATGATTCATGATTCATGATTCAATTCATGATTCATGATTCATAATTCAATTCATGATTCATGATTCAATTCATGATTCATGATTCATGATTCATGATTCGATTCATGATTC
This sequence comes from Mixophyes australis, assembly GCA_036250195.1. Taxonomy (NCBI): domain Eukaryota; kingdom Metazoa; phylum Chordata; class Amphibia; order Anura; family Limnodynastidae; genus Mixophyes; species Mixophyes australis. The sequence continues at coordinate 1,019,006 of JAVHZZ010000022.1, read as the reverse complement.
ATGATTCATTATTCAATTCATGATTCATGATTCAATTCATGATTCATGATTCGATTCATGATTCATGATTTATGATTCAATTCATGATTCATGATTCAATTCATGATTCATGATTCAATTCATGAATCATGATTCGATTCATGATATATGATTCATGATTCAATTCATGATTCATGATTCATGATTCAATTCATGATTCATGATTTATGAATTATGATTCAATTCATGATTCATGATTCATAATTCAATTCATGATTCAATTCATGAATCATGATTCATGATTCAATTCATGATTCATGATTTATGGTTCAATTTATGATTCATGAATCATGATTCATGATTCAATTCATGATTTATGATTCATGATTCAATTCATGATTCATGATTCATGATTCATGATTCATTTCATGATTCATGATTCGATTCAAGATTCTTGATTCATGATTCAATTCATGATTCATGATTCATGATTCATTTCATGATTCATGATTCGATTCATGATTCATGATTCAATTCATGATTCATGATTCATGAATAATGATTCGTGATTCAATTCATAATTCATGATTCATGATTCATGATTCAATTCATGATTCTTCACTCATGATTCATTATTCAATTCATGATTCAAGATTCATGATTCGATTCATGATTCATGATTCGATTCATGATTCATGATTCAATTCATGATTCATGATTCATGATTCATGATTCATGATTCATGATTCAATTCATGATTCATGATTCAATTCATGATTCATGATTCATGATTCAATTCATGATTCATGATTCGATTCATGATTTTTGATTCATGATTCATGATTCGATTCATGATTTATGATTTAATTCATGATTCATGATTCAATTCATGATTCATGATTCAATTCATGAATCATGATTCGATTCATGATATATGATTCATGATTCAATTCATGATTCATGATTCAATTCATGATTCATGATTTATGAATTATGATTCAATTCATGATTCATGATTCATAATTCAATTCATGATTCAATTCATGAATCATGATTCATGATTCAATTCATGATTCATGATTTATGGTTCAATTTATGATTCATGAATCATGATTCATGATTCAATTCATGATTTATGATTCATGATTCAATTCATGATTCATGATTCATGATTCATGATTCATTTCATGATTCATGATTCGATTCAAGATTCTTGATTCATGATTCAATTCATGATTCATGATTCATGATTCATGATTCATTTCATGATTCATGATTCGATTCATGATTCATGATTCAATTCATGATTCATGATTCATGAATAATGATTCGTGATTCAATTCATAATTCATGATTCATGATTCATGATTCAATTCATGATTCTTCACTCATGATTCATTATTCAATTCATGATTCAAGATTCATGATTCGATTCATGATTCATGATTCGATTCATGATTCATGATTCAATTCATGATTCATGATTCATGATTCGATTCATGATTCAATTCATGATTCATGATTCGAATTATGATTCAATTCATGATTCATGATTCATGATTTAATTCATGATTCATGATTCATGATTCAATTCATGATTCAATTCATGATTCATGATTTAATTCATGATTCATGATTCGATTCATGATTCATGATTCATGATTCAATTCATGATTCATGATTCAATTCATGATTCCTAATTCATGATTCATGATTCAATTCATGATTCATGATTCAATTCTAGATTCGAATCCTGATTCAATTCATGATTCATGATTCATGATTCAATTCATGATTCATGATTCATGATTCAATTCAGGATTCAATTCATCATTCATGATTTAATTCATGATTCATGATTTAATTCATGATTCATGATTCGATTCATGATTCATGATTCATGATTCGATTCATGATTCATGATTCATGATTCAATTCATGATTTATGATTCATGATTCATGATTCATGATTCAATTCATGATTCATGATTCAATTCATGATTCCTAATTCATGATTCATGATTCAATTCATGATTCATGATTCAATTCATGATTCGAATCCTGATTCAATTCATGATTCATGATTCATGATTCATGATTCATTATTCAATTCACGATTCATGATTCATGATTCATGATTCATGAATAGATTCATGATTCATGATTCATGATTCATAATTTAATTCATGATTCATGATTCATGATTCAATTCATGATTCATGATTCGTTTCATGATTCATGATTTAATTCATGATTCATGATTCGATTCATGATTCATGATTCATGATTCAATTCATGATTCATGATTCATGATTCATGATTCAATTCATGATTCATGATTCAATTCATGATTCGAATCCTGATTCAATTCATGATTCATGATTCATGATTCAATTCATGATTCATGAATTATGATTCATGATTCATGATTCAATTCATGATTCATGATTCATTATTCAATTCATGATTCATGATTCATGATTTATGATTAGATTCATGATTCATGATTCATGATTCAATTCATGATTCATGATTCATAATTCAATTCATGATTCATGATTCAATTCATGATTCATGATTCATGATTCATGATTCGATTCATGATTCATGATTCATTATTCAATTCATGATTCATGATTCAATTCATGATTCATGATTCGATTCATGATTCATGATTCATGATTCATGATTCATGATTCATGATTCATGATTCAATTCATGATTCATGATTCATGATTCATGATTCATGATTCATGATTCAATTCATAATTCATGATTCATGATTCATGATTCGATTCATGATTCTTGACTCATGATTCATGATTCGATTCATGATTCATGATTCAATTCATGATTCATGATTCATGATTCATTATTAAATTCATAATTCAAGATTCATGATTCGATTTATGATTCATGATTCAATTCATTATTCATGATTCATGATTCGATTCATGATTCAATTCATGATTCATGATTCGATTCATGATTCATGATTCAATTCATGATTCATGATTTAATTCATGATTCATGATTCATGATTCAATTCATGATTTAATTCATGATTCATGATTCAATTCATGATTCATGATTTAATTCATGATTCATGATTCGATTCATGATTCATGATTCATGATTCAATTCATGATTCATGATTCAATTCATGATTCCTAATTCATGATTCATGAATCAATTCATGATTCATGATTCAATTCATGATTCGAATCCTGATTCAATTCATGATTCATGATTTATGAATTATGATTCAATTCATGATTCATGATTCAATTCATGATTCATGATTCATTATTCAATTCATGATTCATGATTCATGATTCATGATTAGATTCATGATTCATGATTCATGATTCATGATTCGATTCGTGATTCTTGACTCATGATTCATGATTCGATTCATGATTCATGATTCATGATTCAATTCATGATTCATGATTCATTATTCATTATTCAATTCTTGATTCAAGATTCATGATTCGATTCATGATTCATGATTCAATTCATGATTCATGATTCGATTCATGATTCAATTCATGATTCGATTCATGATTCATGATTCAATTCATGATTCATGATTTATGATTCAATTCATGATTCATGATTCATGATTCAATTCATGATTCAATTCATGATTCATGATTCATGATTCAATTTATGATTCATGATTCATGATTCATGATTCAATTCATGATTCATGATTCATGATTCAATTCATGATTTAATTCATGATTCATGATTCAATTCATGATTCATGATTTATGATTCAATTCATGATTCAATTAATGATTCATGATTCATGATTTAATTCATGATTCATAAATCAATTCATGATTCATGATTCATGATTCAAGTCATGATTCATGATTCATGAATTATGATTCAATTAATGATTCATGATTCAATTCATGATTTAATTCATGATTCATGATTCATGATTTAATTTATAATTCATGATTCAATTCATGATTCTATTCATGAATCATTATTCATGATTCAATTCATGATTCAATTTTTGATTCTGGATTAAATTCATGATTCATGATTCATGATTCAATTCATGATTCATGATTCATGATTCAATTCATGATTCATGATTCATGGTTCAATTTATGATTCATGATTCATGATTCAATTTATGATTCTGGATTAAATTCATGATTCATGATTCATGATTCAATTCATGATTCATGATTCATGATTCAATTCATGATTCATGATTCATGGTTCAATTTATGATTCATGATTCATGATTCAATTTATGATTCAATTTATGATTCTGGATTTAATTCATGATTCATGATTCATGATTCATGATTCATTTCATGATTCATGATTCATTTCATGATTCATGATTCGATTCAAGATTCTTGATTCATGATTCATGATTCGATTCATGTTTTATGATTCAATTCATTATTCATGATTCATGATTCATGATTCATGAATAAATTCATAATTCATGATTCATAATTCATGATTCATGATTCATGATTCATGATTCAATTCATAATTCATGATTCATGATTCAATTCATGATTCATGATTCGATTCATGATTCTTGATTCATGATTCGATTCATGATTCATGATTCATGATTCAATTCATGATTCATGATTCAATTCATGATTCAAGATTCATGATTCGATTCATGATTCATGATTCAATTCATAATTCATGATTCATGTTTCGATTCATGATTCAATTCATGATTCATGATTCGATTCATGATTCATGATTCATGATTCAATTCATGATTCATAATTCATGATTTATGATTTGATTCTTGATTCATGATTCAATTCATAATTCATGATTCATGATTCATGATTCAATTCATGATTCATGATTCAATTCATGATTCATGATTCATGATTCAATTCATGATTCATGATTCAATTCATGATTCATGATTCATGATTCGATTCATGATTCATGATTTATGATTCAATTCATGATTCATGATTCATGATTCAATTCATGTTTCATGACTCATGATTCGATTCATAATTCATGATTCATGATTCATTTCATGATTCATGATTCGATTCATGATTCATGATTCGTGATTCATTTCATGATTCATGATTCGTGATTCAATCCATGATTCATGATTCATGATTCATGATTCATTTCATGATTCAATTCATGATTCATGATTCATGATTCAATTCATGATTCATGATTCAATTCATGATTCATGATTCGATTCATGATTCATGATTCAATTCATGATTCATGATTCAATTCATGATTCATGATTCGTTTCATGATTCTTGATTCATGATTCATGATTTAATTCATGATTCATGATTCATGATTCAATTCATGATTCATGATTCATGATTCATGATTCAATTCATGATTCATGATTCATGATTCAATTCATGATTCAATTCATGATTCATGATTCAATTCATGATTCATGATTTAATTCATGATTCATGATTCGATTCATGATTCATGATTCAATTCATGATTCATGATTCAATTCATGATTCCTAATTCATGATTCATGAATCAATTCATGATTCATGATTCAATTCATGATTCGAATCCTGATTCAATTCATGATTCATGATTCATGATTCAATTCATGATTCATGATTCATGATTCATGATTCAATTCATGATTCATGATTCATTATTCAATTCATGATTCATGATTCATGATTCATGATTCATGATTAGATTCATGATTCATGATTCATGATTCGATTCGTGATTCTTGACTCATGATTCATGATTCGATTCATGATTCATGATTCATGATTCAATTCATGATTCATGATTCATTATTCATTATTCAATTCTTGATTCAAGATTCATGATTCGATTCATGATTCATGATTCAATTCATGATTCATGATTCGATTCATGATTCAATTCATGATTCGATTCATGATTCATGATTCAATTCATGATTCATGATTTATGATTCAATTCATGATTCATGATTCATGATTCAATTCATGATTCATGATTCATGATTCAATTCATGATTCATGATTCAATTCATGATTCAATTCATGATTCATGATTCATGATTCAATTTATGATTCATGATTCATGATTCATGATTCAATTCATGATTCATGATTCATGATTCAATTCATGATTTAATTCATGATTCATGATTCAATTCATGATTCATGATTTATGATTCAATTCATGATTCAATTAATGATTCATGATTCATGATTTAATTCATGATTCATGATTCAATTCATGATTCATGATTCATGATTCAAGTCATGATTCATGATTCATGAATTATGATTCAATTAATGATTCATGATTCAATTCATGATTTAATTCATGATTCATGATTCATGATTTAATTTATAATTCATGATTCAATTCATGATTCTATTCATGAATCATTATTCATGATTCAATTCATGATTCAATTTTTGATTCTGGATTAAATTCATGATTCATGATTCATGATTCAATTCATGATTCATGATTCATGATTCAATTCATGATTCATGATTCATGGTTCAATTTATGATTCATGATTCATGATTCAATTTATGATTCTGGATTAAATTCATGATTCATGATTCATGATTCAATTCATGATTCATGATTCATGATTCAATTCATGATTCATGATTCATGGTTCAATTTATGATTCATGATTCATGATTCAATTTATAATTCAATTTATGATTCTGGATTTAATTCATGATTCATGATTCATGATTCATTTCATGATTCATGATTCATTTCATGATTCATGATTCGATTCAAGATTCTTGATTCATGATTCATGATTCGATTCATGTTTTATGATTCAATTCATTATTCATGATTCATGATTCATGATTCATGAATAAATTCATAATTCATGATTCATAATTCATGATTCATGATTCATGATTCATGATTCAATTCATAATTCATGATTCATGATTCAATTCATGATTCATGATTCGATTCATGATTCTTGATTCATGATTCATGATTCGATTCATGATTCATGATTCATGATTCAATTCATGATTCATGATTCAATTCATGATTCAAGATTCATGATTCGATTCATGATTCATGATTCAATTCATAATTCATGATTCATGTTTCGATTCATGATTCAATTCATGATTTATGATTCGATTCATGATTCATGATTCATGATTCAATTCATGATTCATAATTCATGATTTATGATTTGATTCTTGATTCATGATTCAATTCATAATTCATGATTCATGATTCATGATTCAATTCATGATTCATGATTCAATTCATGATTCATGATTCATGATTTGATTCATGATTCATGATTTATGATTCAATTCATGATTCATGATTCATGATTCAATTCATGTTTCATGACTCATGATTCGATTCATAATTCATGATTCATGATTCATTTCATGATTCATGATTCGATTCATGATTCATGATTCCTGATTCATTTCATGATTCATGATTCGTGATTCAATCCATGATTCATGATTCATGATTCATGATTCATTTCATGATTCAATTCATGATTCATGATTCATGATTCAATTCATGATTCATGATTCAATTCATGATTCATGATTCGATTCATGATTCATGATTCAATTCATGATTCATGATTCAATTCATGATTCATGATTCGTTTCATGATTCTTGATTCATGATTCATGATTTAATTCATGATTCATGATTCATGATTCAATTCATGATTCATGATTCATGATTCAATTCATGATTCATGATTCATGATTCAATTCATAATTCATGATTCATGATTCATGATTCAATTCATGATTTATGATTCATGATTCAATTCATGATTCATGATTCATGATTCATGATTCATGCTTCAATTCATGATTCATGATTCAATTCATGATTCATGATTCATGATTCATGTTTCGATTCGTGATTCATGATTCATGATTCAATTCATGATTCAATTCATGATTCATGATTCATGATTCGATTCATGATTCATGATTCATGATTCATGATTCAATTCATGATTCGATTCATGATTCATGATTCATGATTCATGATTCAATTCATGATTCGATTCATGATTCATGATTCATGATTCAATTCATAATTCATGATTCATGATTCATGATTCAATTCATGATTTATGATTCATGATTCAATTCATGATTCATGATTCATGATTCATGATTCAATTTATGATTCATGATTCATGATTCATGATTCATGATTCAATTCATAATTCATGATTCATGATTCATGATTCGATTCATGATTCTTGACTCATGATTCATGATTCGATTCATGATTCATGATTCATGATTCATGATTCAATTCATGATTCATGATTCATGAATAATGATTCATGATTCAATTCATAATTCATGATTCATGATTCATGATTCGATTCATGATTCTTGACTCATGATTCATGATTCGATTCATGATTCATGATTCAATTCATGATTCATGATTCATGATTCATTATTCAATTCATGATTCAAGATTCATGATTCGATTCATGATTCATGATTCGATTCATGATTCAATTCATGATTCATGATTCGATTCATGATTTAATTCATGATTCATGATTCAATTCATGATTCAATTCATGATTCATGATTCATGATTTAATTCATGATTCATGATTCAATTCATGATTCAATTCATGATTCATGATTTAATTCATGATTCATGATTCGATTCATGATTCATGATTCAATTCATGATTCATGATTCATGATTCATGATTCATGATTCATGATTCAATTCATGATTCATGATTCAATTCATGATTCCTAATTCATGATTCATGATTCAATTCATGATTCATGATTCAATTCTAGATTCGAATCCTGATTCAATTCATGATTCATGATTCATGATTCAATTCATGATTCATGATTCATGATTCATTATTCAATACATGATTCATGATTCATTATTCAATTCACGAATCATGATTCATGATTCATGATTAGATTCATGATTAATGATTCATGATTCATGATTCAATTCATGATTCATGATTCATGATTCAATTCATGATTCATGATTCGTTTCATGATTCTTGATTCATGATTCATGATTCGATTCATGATTCATGATTCATGGTTCATGATTCAATTCATAATTCATGATTCAATTCTAATTCATGATTCATGATTCATGATTCGATTCATGATTCATGATTCATGATTCAATTCATGATTCATGATTCATGATTCATGATTCATGGTTCATGATTCAATTCATAATTCATGATTCATGATTCATGATTCAATTCATAATTTATGATTCATGATTCAATTTATGATTCATGATTCATGATTCATGATTCAATTCATGATTCATGATTCAGGATTCAATTCATGATTCATGATTCATGATTCAATTCATGATTTATGATTCATGATTCATGATTCGATTCATGATTCATGATTCATGATTCATGATTCAATTCATGATTCATGATTCAATTCATGATTCATGATTCATGATTCAATTCATGATTCATGATTCGATTCATGATTTTTGATTCATGATTCATGATTCGATTCATGATTCAATTCATGATTCATGATTTATGATTCAATTCATGATTCATGATTCAATTCATGATTCATGATTCAATTCATGAATCATGATTCGATTCATGATATATGATTCATGATTCAATTCATGATTCATGATTCATGATTCAATTCATGATTCATGATTTATGAATTATGATTCAATTCATGATTCATGATTCATAATTCAATTCATGATTCAATTCATGAATCATGATTCATGATTCAATTCATGATTCATGATTTATGGTTCAATTTATGATTCATGAATCATGATTCATGATTCAATTCATGATTTATGATTCATGATTCAATTCATGATTCATGATTCATGATTCATGATTCATTTCATGATTCATGATTCGATTCAAGATTCTTGATTCATGATTCAATTCATGATTCATGATTCATGATTCATGATTCATGATTCATGATTCATGATTCATGATTCATTTCATGATTCATGATTCGATTCATGATTCATGATTCAATTCATGATTCATGATTCATGAATAATGATTCGTGATTCAATTCATAATTCATGATTCATGATTCATGATTCAATTCATGATTCTTCACTCATGATTCATTATTCAATTCATGATTCAAGATTCATGATTCGATTCATGATTCATGATTCGATTCATGATTCATGATTCAATTCATGATTCATGATTCATGATTCGATTCATGATTCAATTCATGATTCATGATTCGAATTATGATTGAATTCATGATTCATGATTCATGATTCAATTCATGATTCAATTCATGATTCATGATTTAATTCATGATTCATGATTCGATTCATGATTCATGATTCATGATTCAATTCATGATTCATGATTCAATTTATGATTCCTAATTCATGATTCATGATTCAATTCATGATTCATGATTCAATTCTAGATTCGAATCCTGATTCAATTCATGATTCATGATTCATGATTCAATTCACGATTCATGATTCATGATTCATGATTCAATTCATGATTCAATTTATGATTCTGGATTAAATTCATGATTCATGATTCATGATTCAATTCATGATTCATGATTCATGATTCAATTCATGATTCATGGTTCAATTTATGATTCATGATTCATGATTCAATTTATGATTCAATTTATGATTCTGGATTTAATTCATGATTCATGATTCATGATTCATTTCATGATTCATGATTCGATTCAAGATTCTTGATTCATGATTCATGATTCGATTCATGTTTTATGATTCAATTCATTATTCATGATTCATGATTCATGATTCATGATTAAATTCATAATTCATGATTCATAATTCATGATTCATGATTCAATTCATAATTCATGATTCATGATTCATGATTCGATTCATGATTCTTGATTCATGATTCATGATTCGATTCATGATTCATGATTCATGATTCAATTCATGATTCATGATTCAATTCATGATTCAAGATTCATGATTCGATTCATGATTCATGATTCAATTCATAATTCATGATTCATGTTTCGATTCATGATTCAATTCATGATTCATGATTCGATTCATGATTCATGATTCAATTCATGATTCATAATTCATGATTTATGATTTGATTCTTGATTCATGATTCAATTCATAATTCATGATTCATGATTCATGATTCAATTCATGATTCATGATTCAATTCATGATTCATGATTCAATTCATGATTCATGATTTATGATTCGATTCATGATTCATGATTTATGATTCAATTCATGATTCATGATTCATGATTCAATTCATGTTTCATGACTCATGATTCGATTCATAATTCATGATTCATGATTCATTTCATGATTCATGATTCGATTCATGATTCATGATTCGTGATTCATTTCATGATTCATGATTCATGATTCAATCCATGATTCATGATTTATGATCCATGATTCATTTCATGATTCAATTCATGATTCATGATTCATGATTCAATTCATGATTCATGATTCAATTCATGATTCATGATTCGATTCATGATTCATGATTCAATTCATGATTCATGATTCAATTCATGATTCATGATTCGTTTCATGATTCTTGATTCATGATTCATGATTCGATTCATGATTCATGATTCAATTCATGATTCATGATTCATGATTCATGATTCAATTCATGATTCATGATTCATGATTCATGATTCATGATTCAATTCATAATTCATGATTCATGATTCATGATTCAATTCATGATTTATGATTCATGATTCAATTCATGATTCATGATTCAAGATTCATGATTCATGCTTCAATTCATGATTCATGATTCAATTCATGATTCATGATTCATGATTCATGATTCGATTCATGATTCAATTCATGATTCATGATTCATGATTTAATTCATGATTCATGATCCATGATTCAATTCATGATTCAATTCATGATTCATGATTTAATTCATGATTCATGATTCAATTCATGATTCATGATTCGATTCATGATTCATGATTCAATTCATGATTCATGATTCATGATTCGATTCATGATTCAATTCATGATTCATGATTCGAATTATGATTCAATTCATGATTCATGATTCATGATTTAATTCATGATTCATGATTCATGATTCAATTCATGATTTAATTCATGATTCATGATTTAATTCATGATTCATGATTCGATTCATGATTCATGATTCATGATTCGATTCATGATTCATGATTCGTGATTCATTTCATGATTCATGATTCATGATTCAATCCATGATTCATGATTCATGATCCATGATTCATTTCATGATTCAATTCATGATTCATGATTCATGATTCAATTCATGATTCATGATTCAATTCATGATTCATGATTCGATTCATGATTCATGATTCAATTCATGATTCATGATTCGTTTCATGATTCTTGTTTCATGATTCATGATTCGATTCATGATTCATGATTCATGATTCATGATTCAATTCATGATTCATGATTCATGATTCATGATTCAATTCATGATTCATGATTCATGATTCATGATTCATGATTCAATTCATAATTCATGATTCATGATTCATGATTCAATTCATGATTTATGATTCATGATTCAATTCATGATTCATGATTCATGATTCATGATTCATGCTTCAATTCATGATTCATGATTCAATTCATGATTCATGATTCATGATTCATGATTCGATTCATGATTCAATTCATGATTCATGATTCATGATTTAATTCATGATTCATGATTCATGATTCAATTCATGATTCAATTCATGATTCATGATTTAATTCATGATTCAATTCATGATTCATGATTCATGATTCAATTCATGATTTATGATTCATGATTCATGATTCGATTCATGATTCATGATTCATGATTCATGATTCATGATTCAATTCATGATCCATGATTCAATTCATGATTCATGATTCATGATTCAATTCATGATTCATGATTCGATTCATGATTTTTGATTCATGATTCATGATTCGATTCATGATTCAATTCATGATTCATGATTTATGATTCAATTCATGATTCATGATTCAATTCATGATTCATGATTCAATTCATGAATCATGATTCGATTCATGATTCATGATTCAATTCATGATTCATGATTTATGATTCGATTCATGATTCATGATTTATGATTCAAATTATGATTCATGATTCATGATTCAATTCATGTTTCATGACTCATGATTCGATTCATAATTCATGATTCATGATTCATTTCATGATTCATGATTCGATTCATGATTCATGATTCGTGATTCATTTCATGATTCATGATTCATGATTCAATCCATGATTCATGATTTATGATCCATGATTCATTTCATGATTCAATTCATGATTCATGATTCATGATTCAATTCATGATTCATGATTCAATTCATGATTCATGATTCGATTCATGATTCATGATTCAATTCATGATTCATGATTCAATTCATGATTCATGATTCGTTTCATGATTCTTGATTCATGATTCATGATTCGATTCATGATTCATGATTCATGATTCAATTCATGATTCATGATTCATGATTCATGATTCAATTCATGATTCATGATTCATGATTCATGATTCATGATTCAATTCATAATTCATGATTCATGATTCATGATTCAATTCATGATTTATGATTCATGATTCAATTCATGATTCATGATTCATGATTCATGATTCAATTCATGATTCATGATTCATGATTCATGCTTCAATTCATGATTCATGATTCAATTCATGATTCATGATTCATGATTCATGATTCGATTCATGATTCAATTCATGATTCATGATTCATGATTTAATTCATGATTCATGATTCATGATTCAATTCATGATTCAATTCATGATTCATGATTTAATTCATGATTCATGATTCAATTCATGATTCATGATTCATGATTCAATTCATGATTTATGATTCATGATTCATGATTCGATTCATGATTCATGATTCATGATTCATGATTCATGATTCAATTCATGATTCATGATTCAATTCATGATTCATGATTCATGATTCAATTCATGATTCATGATTCGATTCATGATTTTTGATTCATGATTCATGATTCGATTCATGATTCAATTCATGATTCATGATTTATGATTCAATTCATGATTCATGATTCAATTCATGATTCATGATTCAATTCATGAATTATGATTCGATTCATGATATATGATTCATGATTCAATTCATGATTCATGATTCATGATTCAATTCATGATTCATGATTTATGAATTATGATTCAATTCATGATTCATGATTCATAATTCAATTCATGATTCAATTCATTAATCATGATTCATGATTCAATTCATGATTCATGATTTATGATTCAATTCATGATTCATGATTCAATTCATGATTCATGATTTATGAATTATGATTCAATTCATGATTCATGATTCATAATTCAATTCATGATTCAATTCATGAATCATGATTCATGATTCAATTCATGATTCATGATTTATGGTTCAATTTATGATTCAGGAATCATGATTCATGATTCAATTCATGATTTAAGATTCATGATTCAATTCATGATTCATGATTCATGATTCATGATTCATTTCATGATTCATGATTCGATTCAAGATTCTTGATTCATGATTCAATTCATGATTCATGATTCATGATTCATTTCATGATTCATGATTCGATTCATGATTCATGATTCAATTCATGATTCATGATTCATGAATAATGATTCGTGATTCAATTCATAATTCATGATTCATGATTCATGATTCAATTCATGATTCTTCACTCATGATTCATTATTCAATTCATGATTCAAGATTCATGATTCGATTCATGATTCATGATTCGATTCATGATTCATGATTCAATTCATGATTCATGATTCATGATTCGATTCATGATTCATGATTCAATTCATGATTCATGATTCATGATTCGATTCATGATTCAATTCATGATTCATGATTCGAATTATGATTCAATTCATGATTCATGATTCATGATTTAATTCATGATTCATGATTCATGATTCAATTCATGATTCAATTCATGATTCATGATTTAATTCATGATTCATGATTCGATTCATGATTCATGATTCGATTCATGATTCATGATTCGTGATTCATTTCATGATTCATGATTCATGATTCAATCCATGATTCATGATTCATGATCCATGATTCATTTCATGATTCAATTCATGATTCATGATTCATGATTCAATTCATGATTCATGATTCAATTCATGATTCATGATTCGATTCATGATTCATGATTCAATTCATGATTCATGATTCGTTTCATGATTCTTGATTCATGATTCATGATTCGATTCATGATTCATGATTCATGATTCATGATTCAATTCATGATTCATGATTCATGATTCATGATTCAATTCATGATTCATGATTCATGATTCATGATTCATGATTCAATTCATAATTCATGATTCATGATTCATGATTCAATTCATGATTTATGATTCATGATTCAATTCATGATTCATGATTCATGATTCATGATTCATGCTTCAATTCATGATTCATGATTCAATTCATGATTCATGATTCATGATTCATGATTCGATTCATGATTCAATTCATGATTCATGATTCATGATTTAATTCATGATTCATGATTCATGATTCAATTCATGATTCAATTCATGATTCATGATTTAATTCATGATTCATGATTCAATTCATGATTCATGATTCATGATTCAATTCATGATTTATGATTCATGATTCATGATTCGATTCATGATTCATGATTCATGATTCATGATTCATGATTCAATTCATGATCCATGATTCAATTCATGATTCATGATTCATGATTCAATTCATGATTCATGATTCGATTCATGATTTTTGATTCATGATTCATGATTCGATTCATGATTCAATTCATGATTCATGATTTATGATTCAATTCATGATTCATGATTCAATTCATGATTCATGATTCAATTCATGAATCATGATTCGATTCATGATTCATGATTCAATTCATGATTCATGATTCATGAATAATGATTCGTGATTCAATTCATAATTCATGATTCATGATTCATGATTCGATTCATGATTCATGATTCAATTCATGATTCATGATTCATGATTCGATTCATGATTCAATTCATGATTCATGATTCGAATTATGATTCAATTCATGATTCATGATTCATGATTTAATTCATGATTCATGATTCATGATTCAATTCATGATTCAATTCATGATTCATGATTTAATTCATGATTCATGATTCGATTCATGATTCATGATTCATGATTCGATTCATGATTCATGATTCATGATTCGATTCATGATTCATGATTCGTGATTCAATTCATGATTCTTCACTCATGATTCATTATTCAATTCATGATTCAAGATTCATGATTCGATTCATGATTCATGATTCGATTCATGATTCATGATTCAATTCATGATTCATGATTCATGATTCGATTCATGATTCAATTCATGATTCATGATTCGAATTATGATTGAATTCATGATTCATGATTCATGATTCAATTCATGATTCAATTCATGATTCATGATTTAATTCATGATTCATGATTCGATTCATGATTCATGATTCATGATTCAATTCATGATTCATGATTCAATTTATGATTCCTAATTCATGATTCATGATTCAATTCATGATTCATGATTCAATTCTAGATTCGAATCCTGATTCAATTCATGATTCATGATTCATGATTCAATTCACGATTCATGATTCATGATTCATGATTCAATTCATGATTCAATTTATGATTCTGGATTAAATTCATGATTCATGATTCATGATTCAATTCATGATTCATGATTCATGATTCAATTCATGATTCATGGTTCAATTTATGATTCATGATTCATGATTCAATTTATGATTCAATTTATGATTCTGGATTTAATTCATGATTCATGATTCATGATTCATTTCATGATTCATGATTCGATTCAAGATTCTTGATTCATGATTCATGATTCGATTCATGTTTTATGATTCAATTCATTATTCATGATTCATGATTCATGATTCATGATTAAATTCATAATTCATGATTCATAATTCATGATTCATGATTCAATTCATAATTCATGATTCATGATTCATGATTCGATTCATGATTCTTGATTCATGATTCATGATTCGATTCATGATTCATGATTCATGATTCAATTCATGATTCATGATTCAATTCATGATTCAAGATTCATGATTCGATTCATGATTCATGATTCAATTCATAATTCATGATTCATGTTTCGATTCATGATTCAATTCATGATTCATGATTCGATTCATGATTCATGATTCAATTCATGATTCATAATTCATGATTTATGATTTGATTCTTGATTCATGATTCAATTCATAATTCATGATTCATGATTCATGATTCAATTCATGATTCATGATTCAATTCATGATTCATGATTCAATTCATGATTCATGATTTATGATTCGATTCATGATTCATGATTTATGATTCAATTCATGATTCATGATTCATGATTCAATTCATGTTTCATGACTCATGATTCGATTCATAATTCATGATTCATGATTCATTTCATGATTCATGATTCGATTCATGATTCATGATTCGTGATTCATTTCATGATTCATGATTCATGATTCAATCCATGATTCATGATTTATGATCCATGATTCATTTCATGATTCAATTCATGATTCATGATTCATGATTCAATTCATGATTCATGATTCAATTCATGATTCATGATTCGATTCATGATTCATGATTCAATTCATGATTCATGATTCAATTCATGATTCATGATTCGTTTCATGATTCTTGATTCATGATTCATGATTCGATTCATGATTCATGATTCAATTCATGATTCATGATTCATGATTCATGATTCAATTCATGATTCATGATTCATGATTCATGATTCATGATTCAATTCATAATTCATGATTCATGATTCATGATTCAATTCATGATTTATGATTCATGATTCAATTCATGATTCATGATTCATGATTCATGATTCATGCTTCAATTCATGATTCATGATTCAATTCATGATTCATGATTCATGATTCATGATTCGATTCATGATTCAATTCATGATTCATGATTCATGATTTAATTCATGATTCATGATCCATGATTCAATTCATGATTCAATTCATGATTCATGATTTAATTCATGATTCATGATTCAATTCATGATTCATGATTCGATTCATGATTCATGATTCAATTCATGATTCATGATTCATGATTCGATTCATGATTCAATTCATGATTCATGATTCGAATTATGATTCAATTCATGATTCATGATTCATGATTTAATTCATGATTCATGATTCATGATTCAATTCATGATTTAATTCATGATTCATGATTTAATTCATGATTCATGATTCGATTCATGATTCATGATTCATGATTCGATTCATGATTCATGATTCGTGATTCATTTCATGATTCATGATTCATGATTCAATCCATGATTCATGATTCATGATCCATGATTCATTTCATGATTCAATTCATGATTCATGATTCATGATTCAATTCATGATTCATGATTCAATTCATGATTCATGATTCGATTCATGATTCATGATTCAATTCATGATTCATGATTCGTTTCATGATTCTTGTTTCATGATTCATGATTCGATTCATGATTCATGATTCATGATTCATGATTCAATTCATGATTCATGATTCATGATTCATGATTCAATTCATGATTCATGATTCATGATTCATGATTCATGATTCAATTCATAATTCATGATTCATGATTCATGATTCAATTCATGATTTATGATTCATGATTCAATTCATGATTCATGATTCATGATTCATGATTCATGCTTCAATTCATGATTCATGATTCAATTCATGATTCATGATTCATGATTCATGATTCGATTCATGATTCAATTCATGATTCATGATTCATGATTTAATTCATGATTCATGATTCATGATTCAATTCATGATTCAATTCATGATTCATGATTTAATTCATGATTCAATTCATGATTCATGATTCATGATTCAATTCATGATTTATGATTCATGATTCATGATTCGATTCATGATTCATGATTCATGATTCATGATTCATGATTCAATTCATGATCCATGATTCAATTCATGATTCATGATTCATGATTCAATTCATGATTCATGATTCGATTCATGATTTTTGATTCATGATTCATGATTCGATTCATGATTCAATTCATGATTCATGATTTATGATTCAATTCATGATTCATGATTCAATTCATGATTCATGATTCAATTCATGAATCATGATTCGATTCATGATTCATGATTCAATTCATGATTCATGATTTATGATTCGATTCATGATTCATGATTTATGATTCAAATTATGATTCATGATTCATGATTCAATTCATGTTTCATGACTCATGATTCGATTCATAATTCATGATTCATGATTCATTTCATGATTCATGATTCGATTCATGATTCATGATTCGTGATTCATTTCATGATTCATGATTCATGATTCAATCCATGATTCATGATTTATGATCCATGATTCATTTCATGATTCAATTCATGATTCATGATTCATGATTCAATTCATGATTCATGATTCAATTCATGATTCATGATTCGATTCATGATTCATGATTCAATTCATGATTCATGATTCAATTCATGATTCATGATTCGTTTCATGATTCTTGATTCATGATTCATGATTCGATTCATGATTCATGATTCATGATTCAATTCATGATTCATGATTCATGATTCATGATTCAATTCATGATTCATGATTCATGATTCATGATTCATGATTCAATTCATAATTCATGATTCATGATTCATGATTCAATTCATGATTTATGATTCATGATTCAATTCATGATTCATGATTCATGATTCATGATTCAATTCATGATTCATGATTCATGATTCATGCTTCAATTCATGATTCATGATTCAATTCATGATTCATGATTCATGATTCATGATTCGATTCATGATTCAATTCATGATTCATGATTCATGATTTAATTCATGATTCATGATTCATGATTCAATTCATGATTCAATTCATGATTCATGATTTAATTCATGATTCATGATTCAATTCATGATTCATGATTCATGATTCAATTCATGATTTATGATTCATGATTCATGATTCGATTCATGATTCATGATTCATGATTCATGATTCATGATTCAATTCATGATTCATGATTCAATTCATGATTCATGATTCATGATTCAATTCATGATTCATGATTCGATTCATGATTTTTGATTCATGATTCATGATTCGATTCATGATTCAATTCATGATTCATGATTTATGATTCAATTCATGATTCATGATTCAATTCATGATTCATGATTCAATTCATGAATTATGATTCGATTCATGATATATGATTCATGATTCAATTCATGATTCATGATTCATGATTCAATTCATGATTCATGATTTATGAATTATGATTCAATTCATGATTCATGATTCATAATTCAATTCATGATTCAATTCATTAATCATGATTCATGATTCAATTCATGATTCATGATTTATGATTCAATTCATGATTCATGATTCAATTCATGATTCATGATTTATGAATTATGATTCAATTCATGATTCATGATTCATAATTCAATTCATGATTCAATTCATGAATCATGATTCATGATTCAATTCATGATTCATGATTTATGGTTCAATTTATGATTCAGGAATCATGATTCATGATTCAATTCATGATTTAAGATTCATGATTCAATTCATGATTCATGATTCATGATTCATGATTCATTTCATGATTCATGATTCGATTCAAGATTCTTGATTCATGATTCAATTCATGATTCATGATTCATGATTCATTTCATGATTCATGATTCGATTCATGATTCATGATTCAATTCATGATTCATGATTCATGAATAATGATTCGTGATTCAATTCATAATTCATGATTCATGATTCATGATTCAATTCATGATTCTTCACTCATGATTCATTATTCAATTCATGATTCAAGATTCATGATTCGATTCATGATTCATGATTCGATTCATGATTCATGATTCAATTCATGATTCATGATTCATGATTCGATTCATGATTCATGATTCAATTCATGATTCATGATTCATGATTCGATTCATGATTCAATTCATGATTCATGATTCGAATTATGATTCAATTCATGATTCATGATTCATGATTTAATTCATGATTCATGATTCATGATTCAATTCATGATTCAATTCATGATTCATGATTTAATTCATGATTCATGATTCGATTCATGATTCATGATTCGATTCATGATTCATGATTCGTGATTCATTTCATGATTCATGATTCATGATTCAATCCATGATTCATGATTCATGATCCATGATTCATTTCATGATTCAATTCATGATTCATGATTCATGATTCAATTCATGATTCATGATTCAATTCATGATTCATGATTCGATTCATGATTCATGATTCAATTCATGATTCATGATTCGTTTCATGATTCTTGATTCATGATTCATGATTCGATTCATGATTCATGATTCATGATTCATGATTCAATTCATGATTCATGATTCATGATTCATGATTCAATTCATGATTCATGATTCATGATTCATGATTCATGATTCAATTCATAATTCATGATTCATGATTCATGATTCAATTCATGATTTATGATTCATGATTCAATTCATGATTCATGATTCATGATTCATGATTCATGCTTCAATTCATGATTCATGATTCAATTCATGATTCATGATTCATGATTCATGATTCGATTCATGATTCAATTCATGATTCATGATTCATGATTTAATTCATGATTCATGATTCATGATTCAATTCATGATTCAATTCATGATTCATGATTTAATTCATGATTCATGATTCAATTCATGATTCATGATTCATGATTCAATTCATGATTTATGATTCATGATTCATGATTCGATTCATGATTCATGATTCATGATTCATGATTCATGATTCAATTCATGATCCATGATTCAATTCATGATTCATGATTCATGATTCAATTCATGATTCATGATTCGATTCATGATTTTTGATTCATGATTCATGATTCGATTCATGATTCAATTCATGATTCATGATTTATGATTCAATTCATGATTCATGATTCAATTCATGATTCATGATTCAATTCATGAATCATGATTCGATTCATGATTCATGATTCAATTCATGATTCATGATTCATGAATAATGATTCGTGATTCAATTCATAATTCATGATTCATGATTCATGATTCGATTCATGATTCATGATTCAATTCATGATTCATGATTCATGATTCGATTCATGATTCAATTCATGATTCATGATTCGAATTATGATTCAATTCATGATTCATGATTCATGATTTAATTCATGATTCATGATTCATGATTCAATTCATGATTCAATTCATGATTCATGATTTAATTCATGATTCATGATTCGATTCATGATTCATGATTCATGATTCGATTCATGATTCATGATTCATGATTCGATTCATGATTCATGATTCGTGATTCATTTCATGATTCATGATTCATGATCCATGATTCATTTCATGATTCAATTCATGATTCATGATTCATGATTCAATTCATGATTCATGATTCAATTCATGATTCATGATTCGATTCATGATTCATGATTCAATTCATGATTCATGATTCGTTTCATGATTCTTGATTCATGATTCATGATTCGATTCATGATTCATGATTCATGATTCATGATTCAATTCATGATTCATGATTCATGATTCATGATTTAATTCATGATTCATGATTCATGATTCATGATTCATGATTCAATTCATAATTCATGATTCATGATTCATGATTCAATTCATGATTTATGATTCATGATTCAATTCATGATTCATGATTCATGATTCATGCTTCAATTCATGATTCATGATTCAATTCATGATTCATGATTCATGATTCATGATTCGATTCATGATTCAATTCATGATTCATGATTCATGATTTAATTCATGATTCATGATTCATGATTCAATTCATGATTCAATTCATGATTCATGATTTAATTCATGATTCATGATTCAATTCATGATTCATGATTCATGATTCAATTCATGATTTATGATTCATGATTCATGATTCGATTCATGATTCATGATTCATGATTCATGATTCATGATTCAATTCATGATCCATGATTCAATTCATGATTCATGATTCATGATTCAATTCATGATTCATGATTCGATTCATGATTTTTGATTCATGATTCATGATTCGATTCATGATTCAATTCATGATTCATGATTTATGATTCAATTCATGATTCATGATTCAATTCATGATTCATGATTCAATTCATGAATCATGATTCGATTCATGATATATGATTCATGATTCAATTCATGATTCATGATTCATGATTCAATTCATGATTCATGATTTATGAATTATGATTCAATTCATGATTCATGATTCATAATTCAATTCATGATTCAATTCATGAATCATGATTCATGATTCAATTCATGATTCATGATTTATGGTTCAATTTATGATTCATGAATCATGATTCATGATTCAATTCATGATTTATGATTCATGATTCAATTCATGATTCATGATTCATGATTCATGATTCATTTCATGATTCATGATTCGATTCAAGATTCTTGATTCATGATTCAATTCATGATTCATGATTCATGATTCATTTCATGATTCATGATTCGATTCATGATTCATGATTCAATTCATGATTCATGATTCATGAATAATGATTCGTGATTCAATTCATAATTCATGATTCATGATTCATGATTCAATTCATGATTCTTCACTCATGATTCATTATTCAATTCATGATTCAAGATTCATGATTCGATTCATGATTCATGATTCGATTCATGATTCATGATTCAATTCATGATTCATGATTCATGATTCGATTCATGATTCAATTCATGATTCATGATTCGAATTATGATTCAATTCATGATTCATGATTCATGATTTAATTCATGATTCATGATTCATGATTCAATTCATGATTCAATTCATGATTCATGATTTAATTCATGATTCATGATTCGATTCATGATTCATGATTCATGATTCAATTCATGATTCATGATTCAATTCATGATTCCTAATTCATGATTCATGATTCAATTCATGATTCATGATTCAATTCTAGATTCGAATCCTGATTCAATTCATGATTCATGATTCATGATTCAATTCACGATTCATGATTCATGATTCATGATTCAATTCATGATTCAATTTATGATTCTGGATTAAAATCATGATTCATGATTCATGATTCAATTCATGATTCATGATTCATGATTCAATTCATGATTCATGATTCATGGTTCAATTTATGATTCATGATTCATGATTCAATTTATGATTCAATTTATGATTCTGGATTTAATTCATGATTCATGATTCATGATTCATTTCATGATTCATGATTCGATTCAAGATTCTTGATTCATGATTCATGATTCGATTCATGTTTTATGATTCAATTCATTATTCATGATTCATGATTCATGATTCATGATTAAATTCATAATTCATGATTCATAATTCATGATTCATGATTCATGATTCATGATTCAATTCATAATTCATGATTCATGATTCATGATTCAATTCATGATTCATGATTCGATTCATGATTCTTGATTCATGATTCATGATTCGATTCATGATTCATGATTCATGATTCAATTCATGATTCATGATTCAATTCATGATTCAAGATTCATGATTCGATTCATGATTCATGATTCAATTCATAATTCATGATTCATGTTTCGATTCATGATTCAATTCATGATTCATGATTCGATTCATGATTCATGATTCAATTCATGATTCATAATTCATGATTTATGATTTGATTCTTGATTCATGATTCAATTCATAATTCATGATTCATGATTCATGATTCATGATTCAATTCATGATTCATGATTCAATTCATGATTCATGATTCATGATTCGATTCATGATTCATGATTTATTATTCAATTCATGATTCATGATTCATGATTCAATTCATGTTTCATGACTCATGATTCGATTCATAATTCATGATTCATGATTCATTTCATGATTCATGATTCGATTCATGATTCATGATTCGTGATTCATTTCATGATTCATGATTCATGATTCAATCCATGATTCATGATTCATGATCCATGATTCATTTCATGATTCAATTCATGATTCATGATTCATGATTCAATTCATGATTCATGATTCAATTCATGATTCATGATTCGATTCATGATTCATGATTCAATTCATGATTCATGATTCAATTCATGATTCATGATTCGTTTCATGATTCTTGATTCATGATTCATGATTCGATTCATGATTCATGATTCATGATTCAATTCATGATTCATGATTCATGATTCATGATTCAATTCATGATTCATGATTCATGATTCATGATTCATGATTCAATTCATAATTCATGATTCATGATTCATGATTCAATTCATGATTTATGATTCATGATTCAATTCATGATTCATGATTCATGATTCATGATTCAAGCTTCAATTCATGATTCATGATTCAATTCATGATTCATGATTCAATTCATGATTCATGTTTCGATTCGTGATTCATGATTCATGATTCAATACATGATTCATGATTCAATTCATGATTCATGATTCATGATTCAATTCATGATTCATGATTAATGATTCAATTCATGATTCATGATTCATGATTCATGATTCATGATTCGATTCATGATTCATGATTCATGATTCAATTCATGATTCATGATTCATGATTCATGATTCATGATTCGATTCATGATTCATGATTCATGATTCAATTCATAATTCATGATTCATGATTCATGATTCGATTCATGATTCTTGACTCATGATTCATGATTCGATTCATGAATAATGATTCATGATTCATGATTCAATTCATGATTCATGATTCATGAATAATGATTCATGATTCAATTCATAATTCATGATTCATGATTCATGATTCGATTCATGATTCTTGACTCATGATTCATGAATCGATTCATGATTCATGATTCAATTCATGATTCATGATTCATGATTCAATTCATGATTCATGATTCATGATTCATTATTCAATTCATGATTCAAGATTCATGATTCGATTCATGATTCATGATTCATGATTCGATTCATGATTCAATTCATGATTCATGATTCGATTCATGATTCAATTCATGATTCATGATTTAATTCATGATTCATGATTCATGATTCAATTCATGATTCAATTCATGATTCATGATTTAATTCATGATTCATGATTCGATTCATGATTCATGATTCATGATTCAATTCATGATTCATGATTCATGATTCATGATTCATGATTCATGATTCGATTCGTGAATCATGATTCATGATTCAATTCATGATTCATGATTCAATTCATGATTCATGATTCATGATTCAATTCATGATTCATGATTAATGATTCAATTCATGATTCATGATTCATGATTCATGATTCATGATTCGATTCATGATTCATGATTCATGATTCAATTCATGATTCATGATTCATGATTCATGATTCATGATTCGATTCATGATTCATGATTCATGATTCGATTCATGATTCATGATTCATGATTCAATTCATAATTCATGATTCATGATTTATGATTCGCTTCATGATTCTTGACTCATGATTCATGATTCGATTCATGATTCATGATTCATGATTCATGATTCAATTCATGATTCATGATTCATGAATAATGATTCATGATTCAATTCATAATTCATGATTCATGATTCATGATTCGATTCATGATTCTTGACTCATGATTCATGATTCGATTCATGATTCATGATTCAATTCATGATTCATGATTCATGATTCATTATTCAATTCATGATTCAAGATTCATGATTCGATTCATGATTCATGATTCATGATTCGATTCATGATTCAATTCATGATTCATGATTCGATTCATGATTCAATTCATGATTCATGATTCATGATTCATGATTCATGATTCAATTCATGATTCAATTCATGATTCATGATTTAATTCATGATTCATGATTCGATTCATGATTCATGATTCATGATTCAATTCATGATTCATGATTCATGATTCAATTCATGATTCATGATTCATGATTCATGATTCATGATTCAATTCATGATTCATGATTCAATTCATGATTCCTAATTCATGATTCATGATTCAATTCATGATTCATGATTCAATTCTAGATTCGAATCCTGATTCAATTCATGATTCATGATTCATGATTCAATTCACGATTCATTATTCATGATTCATGATTCAATTCATGATTCATGATTCATGATTCAATTCACGAATCATGATTCATGATTAGATTCATGATTCATGATTCATGATTCATGATTCATGATTCATGATTCATGATTCAATTCATGATTCATGATTCATTTCATGATTCTTGATTCATGATTCATGATTCATGATTCGATCCATGATTCATGATTCATGATTCATGATTCAATTTATGATTCATGATTCAATTCTAATTCATGATTCATGATTCGATTCATGATTCATGATTCATGATTCAATTCATGATTCATGATTCATGATTCATGGTTCATGATTCAATTCATAATTCATGATTCATGATTCATGATTCAATTCATAATTTATGATTCATGATTCAATTCATGATTCATGATTCATGATTCATGATTCAATTCATGATTCATGATTCAGGATTCAATTCATGATTCATGATTCAATTCATGATTTATGATTCATGATTCATGATTCGATTCATGATTCATGATTCATGATTCATGATTCATGATTCAATTCATGATTCATGATTCAATTCATGATTCATGATTCATGATTCAATTCATGATTCATGATTCGATTCATAATTTTTGATTCATGATTCATGATTCGATTCATGATTCTTGACTCATGATTCATGAATCGATTCATGATTCATGATTCAATTCATGATTCATGATTCATGATTCATTATTCAATTCATGATTCAAGATTCATGATTCGATTCATGATTCATGATTCATGATTCGATTCATGATTCAATTCATGATTCATGATTCGATTCATGATTCAATTCATGATTCATGATTTAATTCATGATTCATGATTCATGATTCAATTCATGATTCAATTCATGATTCATGATTTAATTCATGATTCATGATTCGATTCATGATTCATGATTCATGATTCAATTCATGATTCATGATTCATGATTCATGATTCATGATTCATGATTCGATTCGTGAATCATGATTCATGATTCAATTCATGATTCATGATTCAATTCATGATTCATGATTCATGATTCAATTCATGATTCATGATTAATGATTCAATTCATGATTCATGATTCATGATTCATGATTCATGATTCGATTCATGATTCATGATTCATGATTCAATTCATGATTCATGATTCATGATTCATGATTCATGATTCGATTCATGATTCATGATTCATGATTCGATTCATGATTCATGATTCATGAATAATGATTCATGATTCAATTCATAATTCATGATTCATGATTCATGATTCGATTCATGATTCTTGACTCATGATTCATGATTCGATTCATGATTCATGATTCAATTCATGATTCATGATTCATGATTCATTATTCAATTCATGATTCAAGATTCATGATTCGATTCATGATTCATGATTCGATTCATGATTCAATTCATGATTCATGATTCGATTCATGATTCAATTCATGATTCATGATTCATGATTCATGATTCATGATTCAATTCATGATTCAATTCATGATTCATGATTTAATTCATGATTCATGATTCGATTCATGATTCATGATTCATGATTCAATTCATGATTCATGATTCATGATTCAATTCATGATTCATGATTCATGATTCATGATTCATGATTCAATTCATGATTCATGATTCAATTCATGATTCCTAATTCATGATTCATGATTCAATTCATGATTCATGATTCAATTCTAGATTCGAATCCTGATTCAATTCATGATTCATGATTCATGATTCAATTCACGATTCATGATTCATGATTCATGATTCAATTCATGATTCATGATTCATGATTCAATTCACGAATCATGATTCAATTCATGATTCATGATCCATGATTCAATTCACGAATCATGATTCATGATTAGATTCATGATTCATGATTCATGATTCATGATTCATGATTCATGATTCAATTCATGATTCATGATTCATTTCATGATTCTTGATTCATGATTCATGATTCATGTTTCGATCCATGATTCATGATTCATGATTCATGATTCAATTTATGATTCATGATTCAATTCTAATTCATGATTCATGATTCGATTCATGATTCATGATTCATGATTCAATTCATGATTCATGATTCATGATTCATGATTCATGGTTCATGATTCAATTCATAATTCATGATTCATGATTCATGATTCAATTCATAATTTATGATTCATGATTCAATTCATGATTCATGATTCATGATTCATGATTCAATTCATGATTCATGATTCAGGATTCAATTCATGATTCATGATTCAATTCATGATTTATGATTCATGATTCATGATTCGATTCATGATTCATGATTCATGATTCATGATTCAATTCATGATTCATGATTCAATTCATGATTCATGATTCATGATTCAATTCATGATTCATGATTCGATTCATAATTTTTGATTCATGATTCATGATTCGATTCATGATTCAATTCATGATTCATGATTTATGATTCAATTCATGATTCATGATTCAATTCATGTTTCATGATTTATGATTCGATTCATAATTCATGATTCATGATTCATTTCATGATTCATGATTCATTTCATGATTCATGATTCTATTCATGATTTATGATTCGTGATTAATTTCATGATTCATGATTCATGATTCAATCCATGATTCATGATTCATGATTCATTTCATGATTCAATTCATGATTCATGATTCATGATTCAATTCATGATTCATGATTCAATTCATGATTCATGATTCGATTCATGATTCATGATTCAATTCATGATTCATGATTCAATTCATGATTCATGATTCGTTTCATGATTCTTGATTCATGATTCATGATTCGATTCATGATTCATGATTCATGATTCAATTCATGATTCATGATTCATGATTCATGATTCAATTCATGATTCATGATTCATGATTCATGATTCATGATTCATGATTCAATTCATAATTCATGATTCATGATTCATGATTCATGATTCATGATTCATGCTTCAATTCATGATTCATGATTCAATTCATGATTCATGATTCAATTCATGATTCATGATTAATGATTCAATTCATGATTCATGATTCATGATTCATGATTCATGATTCGATTCATGATTCATGATTCATGATTCAATTCATGATTCATGATTCATGATTCAATTCATGATTCAGGATTCGATTCATGATTCTTGATTCATGATTCATGATTCGATTCATGATTCATGATTCATGATTCAATTCATGATTCATGATTCATGATTCATGATTCAATTTATGATTCATGATTCATGATTCAATTCATGATTCATGATTCAATTCATAATTCATGATTCATGATTCATGATTCGATTCATGATTCTTGACTCATGATTCATGATTTGATTCATGATTCATGATTTAATTTATGATTCATGATTCAATTCTAATTCATGATTCATGATTCGATTCATGATTCATGATTCATGATTCAATTCATGATTCATGATTCATGATTCATGATTCATGGTTCATGATTCAATTCATAATTCATGATTCATGATTCATGATTCAATTCATAATTTATGATTCATGATTCAATTCATGATTCATGATTCATGATTCATGATTCAATTCATGATTCAGGATTCAATTCATGATTCATGATTCAATTCATGATTTATGATTCATGATTCATGATTCGATTCATGATTCATGATTCATGATTCATGATTCATGATTCAATTCATGATTCATGATTCAATTCATGATTCATGATTCATGATTCAATTCATGATTCATGATTCGATTCATAATTTTTGATTCATGATTCATGATTCGATTCATGATTCAATTCATGATTCATGATTTATGATTCAATTCATGATTCATGATTCAATTCATGTTTCATGACTCATGATTCGATTCATAATTCATGATTCATGATTCATTTCATGATTCATGATTCATTTCATGATTCATGATTCTATTCATGATTCATGATTCGTGATTAATTTCACGATTCATGATTCATGATTCAATTCATGATTCATGATTCATGATTCATGATTCATTTCATGATTCAATTCATGATTCATGATTCATGATTCAATTCATGATTCATGATTCAATTCATGATTCATGATTCGATTCATGATTCATGATTCAATTCATGATTCATGATTCAATTCATGATTCATGATTCGTTTCATGATTCTTGATTCATGATTCATGATTCGATTCATGATTCATGATTCATGATTCAATTCATGATTCATGATTCATGATTCATGATTCATGATTCATGATTCATGATTCATGATTCATGATTCAATTCATAATTCATGATTCATGATTCATGATTCATGATTCATGATTCATGCTTCAATTCATGATTCATGATTCAATTCATGATTCATGATTCATGATTCAATTCATGATTCATGATTAATGATTCAATTCATGATTCATGATTCATGATTCATGATTCATGATTCGATTCATGATTCATGATTCATGATTCAATTCATGATTCCTGATTCATGATTCAATTCATGATTCAGGATTCGATTCATGATTCTTGATTCATGATTCATGATTCGATTCATGATTCATGATTCATGATTCAATTCATGATTCATGATTCATGATTCATGATTCAATTTATGATTCATGATTCATGATTCAATTCATGATTCATGATTCAATTCATAATTCATGATTCATGATTCATGATTCGATTCATGATTATTGACTCATGATTCATGATTCGATTCATGATTCATGATTCATGATTCATGATTCAATTCATGATTCATGATTCATGAATAATGATTCATGATTCAATTCATAATTCATGATTCATGATTCGATTCATGATTCTTGACTCATGATTCATGATTCGATTCATGATTCATGATTCAATTCATGATTCATGATTCATGATTCATTATTCAATTCATGATTCAAGATTCATGATTCGATTCATGATTCATGATTCATGATTCGATTCATGATTCAATTCATGATTCATGATTCGATTCATGATTCAATTCATGATTCATGATTCGATTCATGATTCAATTCATGATTCATGATTCATGATTTAATTCATGATTCATGATTCATGATTCAATTCATGATTCAATTCATGATTCATGATTTAATTCATGATTCATGATTCGATTCATGATTCATGAATTATGATTCAATTCATGATTCATGATTCATGATTCATGATTCATGATTCAATTCATGATTCATGATTCAATTCATGATTCCTAATTCATGATTCATGATTCAATTCATGATTCATGATTCATTATTCAATTCACAAATCATGATTTATGATTCATGATTAGATTCATGATTCATGATTCATGATTCATGATTCAATTCATGATTCATGATTCATGATTCAATTCATGATTCATGATTCATTTCATGATTCTTGATTCATGATTCATGATTCATGATTCGATTCATGATTCATGATTCATGATTCATGATTCAATTTATGATTCATGATTCAATTCTAATTCATGATTCATGATTCATGATTCGATTCATGATTCATGATTCATGATTCAATTCATGATTCATGATTCGATTCATGATTCATGATTCATGATTCAATTCATGATTCATGATTCATGATTCATGATTCATGGTTCATGATTAAATTCATAATTCATGATTCATGATTCATGATTCAATTCATAATTTATGATTCATGATTCAATTCATGATTCATGATTCATGATTCATGATTCATGATTCAATTCATGATTAATGATTCAGGATTCAATTCATGATTCATGATTCATGATTCAATTCATGATTTATGATTCATGATTCATGATTCGATTCATGATTCATGATTCATGATTCATGATTCATGATTCAATTCATGATTCATGATTTAATTCATGATTCATGATTCATGATTCAATTCATGATTCATGATTCGATTCATGATTTTTGATTCATGATTCATGATTCGATTCATGATTCAATTCATGATTCATGATTTATGATTCAATTCATGATTCATGATTCAATTCATGATTCATGATTCAATTCATGAATCATGATTCGATTCATGATTCATGATTCAATTCATGATTTATGATTCAATTCATGATTCATGATTCAATTCATGATTCATGATTCAATTCATGAATCATGATTCGATTCATGATTCATGATTCATGATTCAATTCATGATTCATGATTCATGATTCAATTCATGATTCATGATTCATTATTCAATTCACGAATCATGATTCATGATTCATGATTAGATTCATGATTCATGATTCATGATTCAATTCATGATTCATGATTCATGATTCAATTCATGATTCATGATTCATTTCATGATTCTTGATTCATGATTCATGATTCATGATTCGATTCATGATTCATGATTCATGATTCATGATTCATGGTTCATGATTCAATTCATAATTCATGATTCATGATTCATGATTCAATTCATAATTTATGATTCATGATTCGATTCATGATTCATGATTCATGATTCATGATTCATGATTCAATTCATGATTCATGATTCAGGATTCAATTCATGATTCATGATTCATGATTCAATTCATGATTTATGATTCATGATTCGATTCATGATTCATGATTCATGATTCATGATTCATGATTCATGATTCAATTCATGATTCATGATTCAATTCATGATTCATGATTCATGATTCAATTCATGATTCATGATTCGATTCATGATTTTTGATTCATGATTCATGATTCGATTCATGATTCAATTCATGATTCATGATTTATGATTCAATTCATGATTCATGATTCAATTCATGATTCATGATTCAATTCATGAATCATGATTCGATTCATGATTCATGATTCATGATTCAATTCATGATTCATGATTCATGATTCAATTCATGATTCATGATTTATGAATTATGATTCAATTCATGATTCATGATTCATAATTCAATTCATGATTCAATTCATGAATCATGATTCATGATTCAATTCATGATTCAATTTATGATTCTGGATTTAATTCATGATTCATGATTCATGATTCAATTCATGATTTATGATTCATGATTCAATTCATGATTCATGATTCATGATTCATGATTCATGATTCATGATTCATTTCATGATTCATGATTCGATTCAAGATTCTTGATTCATGATTCAATTCATGATTCATGATTCATGATTCATTTCATGATTCATGATTCGATTCATGATTCATGATTCAATTCATGATTCATGATTCATGAATAATGATTCGTGATTCAATTCATAATTCATGATTCATGATTCATGATTCAATTCATGATTCTTCACTCATGATTCATTATTCAATTCATGATTCAAGATTCATGATTCGATTCATGATTCATGATTCGATTCATGATTCATGATTCAATTCATGATTCATGATTCATGATTCGATTCATGATTCAATTCATGATTCATGATTCGAATTATGATTCAATTCATGATCCATGATTCATGATTTAATTCATGATTCATGATTCAATTCATGATTCAATTCATGATTCATGATTTAATTCATGATTCATGATTCGATTCATGATTCATGATTCATGATTCAATTCATGATTCATGATTCAATTCATGATTCCTAATTCATGATTCATGATTCAATTCATGATTCATGATTCAATTCTAGATTCGAATCCTGATTCAATTCATGATTCATGATTCATGATTCAATTCACGATTCATGATTCATGATTCATGATTCAATTCATGATTCATGATTCATGATTCAATTCATGATTCATGATTCATTATTCAATTCATGATTCATGATTCATGATTCATGATTCATGATTCATGATTAGATTCATGATTCATGATTCATGATTCAATTCATGATTCAGGATTCAATTCATGATTCATGATTCATGATTCAATTCATAATTTATGATTCATGATTCATGATTCGATTCATGATTTGTGATTCATTATTCATGATTCATGATTCAATTCATGATTCATGATTCAATTCATGATTCATGATTCATGATTAAATTCATGATTCATGATTCGATTCATGATTTTTGATTCATGATTCATGATTCGATTCATGATTCAATTCATGATTCATGATTTATGATTCAATTCATGATTCAATTCATGATTCATGATTCATGATTCAATTCATGAATCATGATTCGATTCATGATTCATGATTCATGATTCAATTTATGATTCTTGATTCATGATTCAATTCATGATTCATGATTTATGAATTATGATTCAATTCATGATTCATGATTCATAATTCAATTCATGATTCAATTCATGAATCATGATTCATGATTCAATTCATGATTCAATTTATGATTCTGGATTCAATTCATAATTCATGATTCATGATTCATGATTTAATTCATGATTCATGATTCAATTCATGATTCATGATTCATGATTCGATTCATGATTCATGATTTATGATTCAATTCATGATTCATGATTCATGATTCAATTCATGTTTCATGACTCATGATTCGATTCATAATTCATGATTCATGATTCAATTCATGATTCATGATTCGATTCATGATTCATGATTCGTGATTCATTTCATGATTCATGATTCATGATTCAATCCATGATTCATGATTCATGATTCATGATTCATTTCATGATTCAATTCATGATTCATGATTCATGATTCAATTCATGATTCATGATTCAATTCATGATTCATGATTCGATTCATGATTCATGATTCAATTCATGATTCATGATTCAATTCATGATTCATGATTCGTTTCATGATTCTTGATTCATGATTCATGATTCGATTCATGATTCATGATTCATGATTCAATTCATGATTCATGATTCATGATTCAATTCATGATTCATGATTCATGATTCATGATTCATGATTCAATTCATGATTCATGATTCATGTTTCGATTCGTGATTCATGATTCATGATTCAATTCATGATTCATGATTCAATTCATGATTCATGATTCATGATTCAATTCATGTTTCATGATTAATGATTCAATTCATGATTCATGATTCATGATTCATGATTCATGATTCAATTCATGATTCATGATTCATGATTCAATTCATGATTCGATTCATGATTCTTGATTCATGATTCATGATTCGTTTCATGATTCATGATTCATGATTCAATTCATGATTCATGATTCAATTCATGATTCATGATTCATGATTCATGATTCAATTTATGATTCATGATTCATGATTCATGATTCATGATTCATGATTCAATTCATAATTCATGATTCATGATTCATGATTCGATTCATGATTCTTGACTCATGATTCATGATTCGATTCATGATTCATGATTCATGATTCATGATTCAATTCATGATTCATGATTCATGAATAATGATTCATGATTCAATTCATAATTCATGATTCATGATTCATGATTCGATTCATGATTCTTGACTCATGATTCATGATTCGATTCATGATTCATGATTCAATTCATGATTCATGATTCATGATTCATTATTCAATTCATGATTCAAGATTCATGATTCGATTCATGACTTATGATTCATGATTCAATTCATGATTCATGATTCATGATTCATGATTCATGCTTCAATTCATGATTCATGATTCAATTCATGATTCATGATTCATGTTTCGATTCGTGATTCATGATTCATGATTCAATTCATTAATCATGATTCAATTCATGATTTATGATTCATGATTCATGATTCGATTCATGATTCATGATTCAATTCATGATTCATGATTCATGTTTCGATTCATGATTCATGATTCATGATTCAATTCATGATTCATGATTCAATTCATGATTTATGATTCATGATTCATGATTCGATTCATGATTCATGATTCATGATTCATGATTCATGATTCAATTCATGATTCATGATTCAATTCATGATTCATGATTCATGATTCAATTCATGATTCATGATTCGATTCATGATTTTTGATTCATGATTCATGATTCGATTCATGATTCAATTCATGATTCATGATTTATGATTCAATTCATGATTCATGATTCAATTCATGATTCATGATTCATGATTCAATTCATGATTCATGATTAATGATTCAATTCATGATTCATGATTCATGATTCATGTTTCATGATTCGATTCATGATTCATGATTCATGATTCAATTCATGATTCATGATTCATGATTCAATTCATGATTCATGATTCGATTCATGATTCTTGATTCATGATTCATGATTCGATTCATGATTCATGATTCATGATTCAATTCATGATTCATGATTCATGATTCATGATTCAATTTATGATTCATGATTCATGATTCAATTCATGATTCATGATTCAATTCATAATTCATGATTCATGATTCATGATTCGATTCATGAATCATGAATCATGATTCATGATTCGATTCATGATTCATGATTCGATTCATGATTCATGATTCGATTCATGATTCATGATTCATGATTCATGATTCAATTCATGATTCATGATTCATGAATAATGATTCATGATTCAATTCATAATTCATGATTCATGATTCATGATTCGATTCATGATTCTTGACTCATGATTCATGATTCATGATTTAATTCATGATTCATGATTCATGATTCATGATTCATGATTCAATTCATAATTCATGATTCATGATTCATGATTCATGATTCATGATTCATGCTTCAATTCATGATTCATGATTCAATTCATGATTCATGATTCATGATTCAATTCATGATTCATGATTAATGATTCAATTCATGATTCATGATTCATGATTCATGATTCATGATTCGATTCATGATTCATGATTCATGATTCAATTCATGATTCCTGATTCATGATTCAATTCATGATTCAGGATTCGATTCATGATTCTTGATTCATGATTCATGATTCGATTCATGATTCATGATTCATGATTCAATTCATGATTCATGATTCATGATTCAATTTATGATTCATGATTCATGATTCAATTCATGATTCATGATTCAATTCATAATTCATGATTCATGATTCATGATTCGATTCATGATTATTGACTCATGATTCATGATTCGATTCATGATTCATGATTCATGATTCATGATTCAATTCATGATTCATGATTCATGAATAATGATTCATGATTCAATTCATAATTCATGATTCATGATTCATGATTCGATTCATGATTCTTGACTCATGATTCATGATTCGATTCATGATTCATGATTCAATTCATGATTCATGATTCATGATTCATTATTCAATTCATGATTCAAGATTCATGATTCGATTCATGATTCATGATTCATGATTCGATTCATGATTCAATTCATGATTCATGATTCGATTCATGATTCAATTCATGATTCATGATTCGATTCATGATTCAATTCATGATTCATGATTCATGATTTAATTCATGATTCATGATTCATGATTCAATTCATGATTCAATTCATGATTCATGATTTAATTCATGATTCATGATTCGATTCATGATTCATGAATTATGATTCAATTCATGATTCATGATTCATGATTCATGATTCATGATTCAATTCATGATTCATGATTCAATTCATGATTCCTAATTCATGATTCATGATTCAATTCATGATTCATGATTCATTATTCAATTCACAAATCATGATTTATGATTCATGATTAGATTCATGATTCATGATTCATGATTCATGATTCAATTCATGATTCATGATTCATGATTCAATTCATGATTCATGATTCATTTCATGATTCTTGATTCATGATTCATGATTCATGATTCGATTCATGATTCATGATTCATGATTCATGATTCAATTTATGATTCATGATTCAATTCTAATTCATGATTCATGATTCATGATTCGATTCATGATTCATGATTCATGATTCAATTCATGATTCATGATTCGATTCATGATTCATGATTCATGATTCAATTCATGATTCATGATTCATGATTCATGATTCATGGTTCATGATTAAATTCATAATTCATTATTCATGATTCATGATTCAATTCATAATTTATGATTCATGATTCAATTCATGATTCATGATTCATGATTCATGATTCATGATTCAATTCATGATTAATGATTCAGGATTCAATTCATGATTCATGATTCATGATTCAATTCATGATTTATGATTCATGATTCATGATTCGATTCATGATTCATGATTCATGATTCATGATTCATGATTCAATTCATGATTCATGATTTAATTCATGATTCATGATTCATGATTCAATTCATGATTCATGATTCGATTCATGATTTTTGATTCATGATTCATGATTCGATTCATGATTCAATTCATGATTCATGATTTATGATTCAATTCATGATTCATGATTCAATTCATGATTCATGATTCAATTCATGAATCATGATTCGATTCATGATTCATGATTCAATTCATGATTTATGATTCAATTCATGATTCATGATTCAATTCATGATTCATGATTCAATTCATGAATCATGATTCGATTCATGATTCATGATTCATGATTCAATTCATGATTCATGATTCATGATTCAATTCATGATTCATGATTCATTATTCAATTCACGAATCATGATTCATGATTCATGATTAGATTCATGATTCATGATTCATGATTCATGATTCAATTCATGATTCATGATTCATGATTCAATTCATGATTCATGATTCATTTCATGATTCTTGATTCATGATTCATGATTCATGATTCGATTCATGATTCATGATTCATGATTCATGATTCATGATTCATGGTTCATGATTCAATTCATAATTCATGATTCATGATTCATGATTCAATTCATAATTTATGATTCATGATTCGATTCATGATTCATGATTCATGATTCATGATTCATGATTCAATTCATGATTCATGATTCAGGATTCAATTCATGATTCATGATTCATGATTCAATTCATGATTTATGATTCATGATTCGATTCATGATTCATGATTCATGATTCATGATTCATGATTCATGATTCAATTCATGATTCATGATTCAATTCATGATTCATGATTCATGATTCAATTCATGATTCATGATTCGATTCATGATTTTTGATTCATGATTCATGATTCGATTCATGATTCAATTCATGATTCATGATTTATGATTCAATTCATGATTCATGATTCAATTCATGATTCATGATTCAATTCATGAATCATGATTCGATTCATGATTCATGATTCATGATTCAATTCATGATTCATGATTCATGATTCAATTCATGATTCATGATTTATGAATTATGATTCAATTCATGATTCATGATTCATAATTCAATTCATGATTCAATTCATGAATCATGATTCATGATTCAATTCATGATTCAATTTATGATTCTGGATTTAATTCATGATTCATGATTCATGATTCATGATTCAATTCATGATTTATGATTCATGATTCAATTCATGATTCATGATTCATGATTCATGATTCATGATTCATGATTCATTTCATGATTCATGATTCGATTCAAGATTCTTGATTCATGATTCAATTCATGATTCATGATTCATGATTCATTTCATGATTCATGATTCGATTCATGATTCATGATTCAATTCATGATTCATGATTCATGAATAATGATTCGTGATTCAATTCATAATTCATGATTCATGATTCATGATTCAATTCATGATTCTTCACTCATGATTCATTATTCAATTCATGATTCAAGATTCATGATTCGATTCATGATTCATGATTCGATTCATGATTCATGATTCAATTCATGATTCATGATTCATGATTCGATTCATGATTCAATTCATGATTCATGATTCGAATTATGATTCAATTCATGATCCATGATTCATGATTTAATTCATGATTCATGATTTAATTCATGATTCAATTCATGATTCATGATTTAATTCATGATTCATGATTCGATTCATGATTCATGATTCATGATTCAATTCATGATTCATGATTCAATTCATGATTCCTAATTCATGATTCATGATTCAATTCATGATTCATGATTCAATTCTAGATTCGAATCCTGATTCAATTCATGATTCATGATTCATGATTCAATTCACGATTCATGATTCATGATTCATGATTCAATTCATGATTCATGATTCATGATTCAATTCATGATTCATGATTCATTATTCAATTCATGATTCATGATTCATGATTCATGATTCATGATTCATGATTAGATTCATGATTCATGATTCATGATTCAATTCATGATTCAGGATTCAATTCATGATTCATGATTCATGATTCAATTCATAATTTATGATTCATGATTCATGATTCGATTCATGATTTGTGATTCATTATTCATGATTCATGATTCAATTCATGATTCATGATTCAATTCATGATTCATGATTCATGATTAAATTCATGATTCATGATTCGATTCATGATTTTTGATTCATGATTCATGATTCGATTCATGATTCAATTCATGATTCATGATTTATGATTCAATTCATGATTCAATTCATGATTCATGATTCATGATTCAATTCATGAATCATGATTCGATTCATGATTCATGATTCATGATTCAATTTATGATTCTTGATTCATGATTCAATTCATGATTCATGATTTATGAATTATGATTCAATTCATGATTCATGATTCATAATTCAATTCATGATTCAATTCATGAATCATGATTCATGATTCAATTCATGATTCAATTTATGATTCTGGATTCAATTCATAATTCATGATTCATGATTCATGATTTAATTCATGATTCATGATTCAATTCATGATTCATGATTCATGATTCGATTCATGATTCATGATTTATGATTCAATTCATGATTCATGATTCATGATTCAATTCATGTTTCATGACTCATGATTCGATTCATAATTCATGATTCATGATTCAATTCATGATTCATGATTCGATTCATGATTCATGATTCGTGATTCATTTCATGATTCATGATTCATGATTCAATCCATGATTCATGATTCATGATTCATGATTCATTTCATGATTCAATTCATGATTCATGATTCATGATTCAATT
Source organism: Mixophyes australis (assembly GCA_036250195.1). Classification (NCBI taxonomy): domain Eukaryota; kingdom Metazoa; phylum Chordata; class Amphibia; order Anura; family Limnodynastidae; genus Mixophyes; species Mixophyes australis. Next base: position 976,518 of record JAVHZZ010000022.1, on the reverse strand, counting down.
CATGATTCATGATTCAATTCATGATTCATGATTCGATTCATGATTCATGATTCAATTCATGATTCATGATTCAATTCATGATTCATGATTCGTTTCATGATTCTTGATTCATGATTCATGATTCGATTCATGATTCATGATTCATGATTCAATTCATGATTCATGATTCATGATTCAATTCATGATTCATGATTCATGATTCATGATTCATGATTCAATTCATGATTCATGATTCATGTTTCGATTCGTGATTCATGATTCATGATTCAATTCATGATTCATGATTCAATTCATGATTCATGATTCATGATTCAATTCATGTTTCATGATTAATGATTCAATTCATGATTCATGATTCATGATTCATGATTCATGATTCAATTCATGATTCATGATTCATGATTCAATTCATGATTCGATTCATGATTCTTGATTCATGATTCATGATTCGTTTCATGATTCATGATTCATGATTCAATTCATGATTCATGATTCAATTCATGATTCATGATTCATGATTCATGATTCAATTTATGATTCATGATTCATGATTCATGATTCATGATTCATGATTCAATTCATAATTCATGATTCATGATTCATGATTCGATTCATGATTCTTGACTCATGATTCATGATTCGATTCATGATTCATGATTCATGATTCATGATTCAATTCATGATTCATGATTCATGAATAATGATTCATGATTCAATTCATAATTCATGATTCATGATTCATGATTCGATTCATGATTCTTGACTCATGATTCATGATTCGATTCATGATTCATGATTCAATTCATGATTCATGATTCATGATTCATTATTCAATTCATGATTCAAGATTCATGATTCGATTCATGACTTATGATTCATGATTCAATTCATGATTCATGATTCATGATTCATGATTCATGCTTCAATTCATGATTCATGATTCAATTCATGATTCATGATTCATGTTTCGATTCGTGATTCATGATTCATGATTCAATTCATTAATCATGATTCAATTCATGATTTATGATTCATGATTCATGATTCGATTCATGATTCATGATTCAATTCATGATTCATGATTCATGTTTCGATTCGTGATTCATGATTCATGATTCAATTCATGATTCATGATTCAATTCATGATTTATGATTCATGATTCATGATTCGATTCATGATTCATGATTCATGATTCATGATTCATGATTCAATTCATGATTCATGATTCAATTCATGATTCATGATTCATGATTCAATTCATGATTCATGATTCGATTCATGATTTTTGATTCATGATTCATGATTCGATTCATGATTCAATTCATGATTCATGATTTATGATTCAATTCATGATTCATGATTCAATTCATGATTCATGATTCATGATTCAATTCATGATTCATGATTAATGATTCAATTCATGATTCATGATTCATGATTCATGTTTCATGATTCGATTCATGATTCATGATTCATGATTCAATTCATGATTCATGATTCATGATTCAATTCATGATTCATGATTCGATTCATGATTCTTGATTCATGATTCATGATTCGATTCATGATTCATGATTCATGATTCAATTCATGATTCATGATTCATGATTCATGATTCAATTTATGATTCATGATTCATGATTCAATTCATGATTCATGATTCAATTCATAATTCATGATTCATGATTCATGATTCGATTCATGAATCATGAATCATGATTCATGATTCGATTCATGATTCATGATTCGATTCATGATTCATGATTCATGATTCATGATTCAATTCATGATTCATGATTCATGAATAATGATTCATGATTCAATTCATAATTCATGATTCATGATTCATGATTCGATTCATGATTCTTGACTCATGATTCATGATTCATGATTTAATTCATGATTCAATTCATGATTCAATTCATGATTCATGATTTAATTCATGATTCATGATTCGATTCATGATTCATGATTCATGATTCAATTCATGATTCATGATTCATGATTCATGATTCATGATTCAATTCATGATTCATGATTCAATTCATGATTCCTAATTCATGATTCATGATTCAATTCATGATTCATGATTCAATTCTAGATTCGAATCCTGATTCAATTCATGATTCATGATTCATGATTCAATTCACGATTCATGATTCATGATTCAATTCATGATTCATGATTCATTATTCAATTCACGAATCATGATTCATGATTCAATTCATGATTCATGATTCATTTCATGATTCTTGATTCATGACTCATGATTCAATTCATGATTCATGATTCATTTCATGATTCTTGATTCATGATTCATGATTCATGATTCATGACTCATGATTCAATTCATGATTCATGATTCATTTCATGATTCTTGATTCATGATTCATGATTCATGATTCGATTCATGATTCATGATTCATGATTCATGATTCAATTTATGATTCATGATTCAATTCTAATTCATGATTCATGATTCATGATTCGATTCATGATTCATGATTCATGATTCAATTCATGATTCATGATTCGATTCATGATTCATGATTCATGATTCAATTCATGATTCATGATTCATGATTCATGATTCATGGTTCATGATTCAATTCATAATTCATGATTCATGATTCATGATTCAATTCATAATTTATGATTCATGATTCAATTCATGATTCATGATTCATGATTCAATTCATGATTCATGATTCAGGATTCAATTCATGATTCATGATTCATGATTCAATTCATGATTTATGATTCATGATTCATGATTCAATTCATGATTCATGATTCATGATTTTTGATTCATGATTCAATTCATGATTCATGATTCGATTCATGATTTTTGATTCATGATTCATGATTCGATTCATGATTCAATTCATGATTCATGATTCATGATTCAATTCATGATTCATGATTCATGATTCAATTCATGATTCATGATTTATGAATTATGATTCAATTCATGATTCATGATTCATAATTCAATTCATGATTCAATTCATGAATCATGATTCATGATTCAATTCATGATTCAATTTATGATTCTGGATTTAATTCATGATTCATGATTCATGATTCATGATTTAATTCATGATTTATGATTCATGATTCAATTCATGATTCATGATTCATGATTCATGATTCATTTCATGATTCATGATTCGATTCAAGATTCTTGATTCATGATTCAATTCATGATTCATGATTCATGATTCATTTCATGATTCATGATTCATGATTCATTTCATGATTCATGATTCGATTCATGATTCATGATTCAATTCATGATTCATGATTCATGAATAATGATTCGTGATTCAATTCATAATTCATGATTCAATTCATGATTCTTCACTCATGATTCATTATTCAATTCATGATTCAAGATTCATGATTCGATTCATGATTCATGATTCGATTCATGATTCATGATTCAATTCATGATTCATGATTCATGATTCGATTCATGATTCAATTCATGATTCATGATTCGAATTATGATTCAATTCATGATTCATGATTCATGATTTAATTCATGATTCATGATTCAATTCATGATTCAATTCATGATTCATGATTTAATTCATGATTCATGATTCGATTCATGATTCATGATTCAATTCATGATTCATGATTCAATTCATGATTCATGATTCAATTCTAGATTCGAATCCTGATTCAATTCATGATTCATGATTCATGATTCAATTCACGATTCATGATTCATGATTCATGATTCAATTCATGATTCATGATTCATGATTCAATTCATGATTCATGATTCATTATTCAATTCATGATTCATGATTCATGATTCATGATTCATGATTAGATTCATGATTCATGATCCATGATTCAATTCATGATTCAGGATTCAATTCATGATTCATGATTCATGATTCAATTAATAATTTATGATTCATGATTCATGATTCGATTCATGATTTATGATTCATTATTCATGATTCATGATTCATTATTCATGATTCATGATTCAATTCATGATTCATGATTCAATTCATGATTCATGATTCATGATTAAATTCATGATTCATGATTCGATTCATGATTTTTGATTCATGATTCATGATTCGATTCATGATTCAATTCATGATTCATGATTTATGATTCAATTCATGATTCATGATTCAATTCATGATTCATGATTCATGATTCAATTCATGAATCATGATTCGATTCATGATTCATGATTCATGATTCAATTTATGATTCTTGATTCATGATTCAATTCATGATTCATGATTTATGAATTATGATTCAATTCATGATTCATGATTCATAATTCAATTCATGATTCAATTCATGAATCATGATTCATGATTCAATTCATGATTCAATTTAAGATTCTGGATTCAATTCATAATTCATGATTCATGATTCATGATTTAATTCATGATTCATGATTCAATTCATGATTCATGATTCGATTCATGATTCATGATTTATGATTCAATTCATGATTCATGATTCATGATTCAATTCATGTTTCATGACTCATGATTCGATTCATAATTCATGATTCATGATTCAATTCATGATTCATGATTCGATTCATGATTCATGATTCGTGATTCATTTCATGATTCATGATTCATGATTCAATCCATGATTCATGATTTATGATTCATGATTCATTTCATGATTCAATTCATGATTCATGATTCATGATTCAATTCATGATTCATGATTCAATTCATGATTCATGATTCGATTCATGATTCATGATTCAATTCATGATTCATGATTTAATTCATGATTCATGATTCGTTTCATGATTCTTGATTCATGATTCATGATTCGATTCATGATTCATGATTCATGATTCAATTCATGATTCATGATTCATTATTCATGATTCAATTCATGATTCATGATTCATGATTCATGATTCATGATTCAATTCATGATTTATGATTCATGATTCAATTCATGATTCATGATTCATGATTCATGATTCATGATTCAATTCATGATTCATGATTCATGATTCATGTTTTGATTCGTGATTCATGATTCATGATTCAATTCATGATTCATGATTAATGATTCAATTCATGAATTATGATTCATGATTCATGATTCATGATTCGATTCATGATTCATGATTCATGATTCAATTCATGATTCATGATTCATGATTCAATTTATGATTCATGATTCGATTCATGATTCTTGATTCATGATTCATGATTCGATTCATGATTCATGATTCATGATTCAATTCATGATTCATGATTCATGATTCAATTTATGATTCATGATTCATGATTCATGATTCATGATTCAATTCATAATTCATGATTCATGATTCATGATTCAATTCATGATTCTTGACTCATGATTCATGATTCGATTCATGATTCATAATTCATGATTCATGATTCAATTCATGATTCATGATTCATGAATAATGATTCATGATTCAATTCATAATTCATGATTCATGATTCATGATTCGATTCATGATTCTTGACTCATGATTCATGATTCGATTCATGATTCATGATTCAATTCATGATTCATGATTCATGATTCATTATTCAATTCATGATTCAAGATTCATGATTCGATTCATGATTCATGATTCGATTCATGATTCATGATTCGATTCATGATTCATGATTCAATTCATGATTCATGATTCATGATTCGATTCATGACTTATGATTCATGATTCAATTCATGATTCATGATTCATGATTCATGCTTCAATTCATGATTCATGATTCAATTCATGATTCATGATTCATGTTTTGATTCGTGATTCATGATTCATGATTCAATTCATGATTCATGATTCAATTCATGATTCATGATTCATGATTCAATTCATGATTCATGATTAATGATTCAATTCATGATTCATGATTCATGATTCATGATTCATGATTCGATTCATGATTCATGATTCATGATTCAATTCATGATTCATGATTCATGATTCAATTAATGATTCATGATTCGATTCATGATTCTTGATTCATAATTCATGATTCGATTCATGATTCATGATTCATGATTCAATTCATGATTCATGATTCATGATTCATGATTCAATTTATGATTCATGATTCATGATTCATGATTCATGATTCATGATTCAATTCATAATTCATGATTCATGATTCATGATTCTATTCATGATTCTTGACTCATGATTCATGATTCGATTCATGATTCATGATTCATGATTCATGATTCAATTCATGATTCATGAATAATGATTCATGATTCAATTCATAATTCATGATTCATGATTCGATTCATGATTCTTGACTCATGATTCATGATTCGATTCATGATTCATGATTCAATTCATGATTCATGATTCATGATTCATTATTTAATTCATGATTCAAGATTCATGATTCGATTCATGATTCATGATTCGATTCATGATTCATGATTTAATTCATGATTCATGATTCATGATTCAATTCATGATTCAATTCATGATTCATGATTTAATTCATGATTCATGATTCGATTCATGATTCATGATTCAATTCATGATTCATGATTCATGATTCATGATTCAATTCATGATTCATGATTCAATTCATGATTCCTAATTCATGATTCATGATTCAATTCATGATTCATGATTCAATTCTAGATTCAAATCCTGATTCAATTCATGATTCATGATTCATGATTCAATTCACGATTCATGATTCATGATTCAATTCATGATTCATGATTCATTATTCAATTCACGATTCATGATTCATGATTCATGATTAGATTCATGATTCATGATTCATGATTCATGATTCAATTCATGATTCATGATTCATGATTCAATTCATGATTCATGATTCATTTCATGATTCTTGATTCATGATTCATGATTCATGATTCGATTCATGATTCATGATTCATGATTCATGATTCAATTTATGATTCATGATTCAATTCTAATTCATGATTCATGATTCATGATTCGATTCATGATTCATGATTCATGATTCAATTCATGACTCATGATTCATGATTCGATTCATGATTCATGATTCATGATTCAATTCATGATTCATGATTCGATTCATGATTCATGATTCATGATTCAATTCATGATTCATGATTCATGATTCATGATTCATGATTCATGGTTCATGATTCAATTCATAATTCATGATTCATGATTCATGATTCAATTCATAATTTATGATTCATGATTCAATTCATGATTCATGATTCATGATTCAATTCATGATTCATGATTCAGGATTCAATTCATGATTCATGATTCATGATTCAATTCATGATTTATGATTCATGATTCATGATTCGATTCATGATTCATGATTCATGATTCAATTCATGATTCATGATTCAATTCATGATTCATGATTCATGATTCAATTCATGATTCAATTCATGATTTTTTATTCATGATTCATGATTCGATTCATGATTCAATTCATGATTCATGATTTATGATTCAATTCATGATTCATGATTCAATTCCTGATTCATGATTAAATTCATGAATCATGATTCGATTCATGATTCATGATTCAATTCATGATTCATGATTCATGATTCAATTCATGATTCATGATTTATGAATTATGATTCAATTCATGATTCATGATTCATAATTCAATTCATGATTCAATTCATGAATCATGATTCATGATTCAATTCATGATTCAATTTATGATTCTGGATTCAATTTATGATTCTGGATTTAATTCATGATTCATGATTCATGATTCAATTCATGATTTATGATTCATGATTCAATTCATGATTCATGATTCATGATTCATTTCATGATTCATGATTCGATTCAAGATTCTTGATTCATGATTCAATTCATGATTCATGATTCATGATTCATTTCATGATTCATGATTCATGATTTAATTCATGATTCATGATTCATGATTCATTTCATGATTCATGATTCATGATTCATTTCATGATTCATGATTTGATTCATGATTCATGATTCAATTCATGATTCATGATTCATGAATAATGATTCGTGATTCAATTCATAATTTATGATTCATGATTCATGATTCAATTCATGATTCTTCACTCATGATTCATTATTCAATTCATGATTCAAGATTCATGATTCGATTCATGATTCATGATTCGATTCATGATTCATGATTCAATTCATGATTCATGATTCATGATTCATGATTCATGATTCATGATTCAATTCATGATTCATGATTCAATTCATGATTCCTAATTCATGATTCATGATTCAATTCATGATTCATGATTCAATTCTAGATTCGAATCCTGATTCAATTCATGATTCATGATTCATGATTCAATTCACGATTCATGATTCATGATTCATGATTCAATTCATGATTCATGATTCATTATTCAATTCACGATTCATGATTCATGATTCATGATTAGATTCATGATTCATGATTCATGATTAGATTCATGATTCATGATTCATGATTCATGATTCAATTCATGATTCTTGATTCATGATTCAATTCATGATTCATGATTCGTTTCATGATTCTTGATTCATGATTCATGATTCATGATTCGATTCATGATTCATGATTCATGATTCAATTCATGATTCATGATTCATGATTCATGATTCAATTTATGATTCATGATTCATGATTCATGATTCAATTCATAATTCATGATTCATGATTCATGATTCAATTCATGATTCTTGACTCATGATTCATGATTCGATTCATGATTCATGATTCATGATTCATGATTCATGATTCAATTCATGATTCATGATTCATGAATAATGATTCATGATTCAATTCATAATTCATGATTCATGATTCATGATTCGATTCATGATTCTTGACTCATGATTCATGATTCGATTCATGATTTATGATTCAATTCATGATTCATGATTCATGATTCATTATTCAATTCATGATTCAAGATTCATGATTCGATTCATGATTCATGATTCGATTCATGATTCATGATTCGATTCATGATTCATGATTCAATTCATGATTCATGATTCATGATTCATGATTCATGCTTCAATTCATGATTCATGATTCAATTCATGATTCATGATTCATGTTTCGATTCGTGATTCATGATTCATGATTCAATTCATGATTCATGATTCAATTCATGATTCATGATTCATGATTCAATTCATGATTCATGATTAATGATTCAATTCATGATTCATGATTCATGATTCATGATTCATGATTCGATTCATGATTCATGATTCATTATTCAATTCATGATTCATGATTCATGATTCAATTAATGATTCATGATTCGATTCATGATTCTTGATTCATAATTCATGATTCGATTCATGATTCATGATTCATGATTCAATTCATGATTCATGATTCATGATTCATGATTCAATTTATGATTCATGATTCATGATTCATGATTCATGATTCAATTCATAATTCATGATTCATGATTCATGATTCTATTCATGATTCTTGACTCATGATTCATGATTCGATTCATGATTCATGATTCATGATTCAATTCATGATTCATGATTCATGAATAATGATTCATGATTCAATTCATAATTCATGATTCATGATTCATGATTTGATTCATGATTCTTGACTCATGATTCATGATTCGATTCATGATTCATGATTCAATTCATGATTCATGATTCATGATTCATTATTCAATTCATGATTCAAGATTCATGTTTCGATTCATGATTCATGATTCGATTCATGATTCATGATTCATGATTTAATTCATGATTCATGATTCATGATTCAATTCATGATTCAATTCATGATTCATGATTTAATTCATGATTCATGATTCGATTCATGATTCATGATTCGATTCATGATTCATGATTCAATTCATGATTCATGATTCATGATTCATGATTCAATTCATGATTCATGATTCAATTCATGATTCCTAATTCATGATTCATGATTCAATTCATGATTCATGATTCAATTCTAGATTCGAATCCTGATTCAATTCATGATTCATGATTCATGATTCAATTCACGATTCATGATTCATGATTCATGATTCAATTCATTATTCATGATTCATTATTCAATTCACGATTCATGATTCATGATTCATGATTAGATTCATGATTCATGATTCATGATTCATGATTCAATTCATGATTCATGATTCATGATTCAATTCATGATTCATGATTCGTTTCATGATTCTTGATTCATGATTCATGATTCATGATTTGATTCATGATTCATGATTCATGATTCAATTTATGATTTATGATTCAATTCTAATTCATGATTCATGATTCATGATTCGATTCATGATTCATGATTCATGATTCATGATTCATGATTCAATTCATAATTCATGATTCATGATTCATGATTCAATTCATAATTTATGATTCATGATTCAATTCATGATTCATGATTCGTGATTCATGATTCATGATTCAATTCATGATTCATGATTCAGGATTCAATTCATGATTCATGATTCATGATTCAATTCATGATTTATGATTCATGATTCATGATTCGATTCATGATTCATGATTCATGATTAATGATTCATGATTCAATTCATGATTCATGATTCAATTCATGATTCATGATTCATGATTCAATTCATGATTCATGATTCGATTAATGATTTTTGATTCATGATTCATGATTCGATTCATGATTCAATTCATGATTCATGATTTATGATTCGATTCATGATTCAATTCATGATTCATGATTCAATTCATGATTCATGATTCAATTCATGATTGATGATTCATGATTCAATTCATGATTCATGATTCGATTAATGATTTTTGATTCATGATTTGATATATGATTCAATTCATGATTCATGATTTATTATTCAATTCATGATTCATGATTCAATTCATGATTCATGATTCAATTCATGAATCATGATTCGATTCATGATTCATGATTCATGATTCAATTCATGATTCATGATTCATGATTCAATTCATGATTCATGATTTATGAATTATGATTCAATTCATGATTCATGATTCATAATTCAATTCATGATTCAATTCATGAATCATGATTCATGATTCAATTCATGATTCATGATTTATGGTTCAATTTATGATTCATGAATCATGATTCATGATTCAATTCATGATTCATGATTCATGATTCATTTCATTATTCATGATTCGATTCAAGATTCTTGATTCATGATTCAATTCATGATTCATGATTCATGATTCATTTCATGATTCATGATTCGATTCATGATTCATGATTCAATTCATGATTCATGATTCATGAATAATGATTCGTGATTCAATTCATAATTCATGATTCATGATTCATGATTCAATTCATGATTCTTCACTCATGATTCATTATTCAATTCATGATTCAAGATTCATGATTCGATTCATGATTCATGATTCGATTCATGATTCATGATTCAATTCATGATTCATGATTCATGATTCGATTCATGATTCAATTCATGATTCATGATTCTAATTATGATTCAATTCATGATTCATGATTCATGATTTAATTCATGATTCATGATTCATGATTCAATTCATGATTCAATTCATGATTCATGATTTAATTCATGATTCATGATTCGATTCATGATTCATGATTCATGATTCAATTCATGATTCATGATTCAATTCATGATTCCTAAATCATGATTCATGATTCAATTCATGATTCATGATTCAATTCTAGATTCGAATCCTGATTCAATTTATGATTCATGATTCATGATTCAATTCACGATTCATGATTCATGATTCATGATTCAATTCATGATTCATGATTCATGATTCAATTCATGATTCATGATTCATTATTCATTATTCAATTCATGATTCATGATTCATGATTCATGATTCATGATTCAATTCATGATCCATGATTCAGGATTCAATTCATGATTCATGATTCATGATTCAATTCATGATTTATGATTCATGATTCATGATTCGATTCATGATTTATGATTCATGATTCATGATTCAATTCATGATTCAATTCATGATTAAATTCATGATTCATGATTTGATTCATGATTTTTGATTCATGATTCATGATTCGATTCATGATTCAATTCATGATTCATGATTCATGATTCAATTCATGAATCATGATTCGATTCATGATTCAATTTATGATTCATGATTCATGATTCAATTCATGATTCATGATTTATGAATTATGATTCAATTCATGATTCATGATTCATAATTCAATTCATGATTCAATTCATGAATCATGATTCATGATTCAATTCATGATTTATGATTTATGGTTCAATTTATGATTCATGAATCATGATTCATGATTCAATTCATGATTCAATTTATGATTCTGGATTTAATTCATGATTCATGATTCATGATTCATGATTCAATTCATGATTTATGATTCATGATTCATGATTCATGATTCATGATTCATGATTCATTTCATGATTCATGATTCGATTCAAGATTCTTGATTCATGATTCAATTCATGATTCATGATTCATGATTCATTTCATGATTCATGATTCAATTCATGATTCATGATTCAATTCATGATTCATGATTCATGAATAATGATTCGTGATTCAATTCATAATTCATGATTCATGATTCATGATTCAATTCATGATTCTTCACTCATGATTCATTATTCAATTCATGATTCAAGATTCATGATTCGATTCATGATTCGATTCATGATTCATGATTCAATTCATGATTCATGATTCATGATTCGATTCATGATTCAATTCATGATTCATGATTCGAATTATGATTCAATTCATGATTCATGATTCATGATTTAATTCATGATTCATGATTCATGATTCAATTCATAATTCAATTCATGATTCATGATTTAATTCATGATTCATGATTCGATTCATGATTCATGATTCAATTCATGATTCATGATTCAATTCATGATTCCTAATTCATGATTCATGATTCAATTCATGATTCATGATTCAATTCTAGATTCGAATCCTGATTCAATTCATGATTCATGATTCAATTCACGATTCATAATTCATGATTCATGATTCAATTCATGATTCATGATTCATGATTCAATTCATGATTCATGATTCATTATTCAATTCATGATTCATGATTCATGATTCATGATTCATGATTCAAATCATGATTCATGATTCAGGATTCAATTCATGATTCATGATTCATGATTCAATTCATGATTTATGATTCATGATTCATGATTCGATTCATGATTTATGATTCATGATTCATGATTCATGATTCAATTCATGATTCATGATTCAATTCATGATTAAATTCATGATTCATGATTTGAATCATGATTTTTGATTCATGATTCATGATTTGATTCATGATTTTTGATTCATGATTCATGATTCGATTCATGATTCAATTCATGATTCATGATTTATGATTCAATTCATAAATCATGATTCAATTCATGATTCATGATTCATGATTCAATTCATGAATCATGATTCGATTCATGATTCAATTTATGATTCATGATTCATGATTCAATTCATGATTCATGATTTATGAATTATGATTCAATTCATGATTCATGATTCATAATTCAATTCATGATTCAATTCATGATTCATGATTCGATTCATGATTCATGATTCATGATTCAATTCATGATTCATGATTCATGATTCATGATTCATGATTCATGATTCAATTCATGATTTATGATTTATGGTTCAATTTATGATTCATGAATCATGATTCATGATTCAATTCATGATTCAATTTATGATTCTGGATTTAATTCATGATTCATGATTCATGATTCAATTCATGATTTATGATTCATGATTCAATTCATGATTCATGATTCATGATTCATGATTCATGATTCATTTCATGATTCATGATTCGATTCAAGATTCTTGATTCATGATTCAATTCATGATTCATGATTCATTTCATGATTCATGATTCGATTTATGATTCATGATTCATGATTCATAATTCAATTCATAATTCATGATTCATGATTCATGATTCAATTCATGATTCTTCACTCATGATTAATTATTCAATTCATGATTCAAGATTCATGATTCGATTCATGATTCATGATTCGATTCATGATTCAATTCATGATTCATGATTCATGATTCAATTCATGATTCAATTCATGATTCATGATTCGAATTATGATTCAATTCATGATTCATGATTCATGATTTAATTCATGATTCATGATTCATGATTCAATTCATGATTCAATTCATGATTCATGATTCAATTCATGATTCATGATTCAATTCTAGATTCGAACCCTGATTCAATTCATGATTCATGATTCATGATTCAATTCACGATTCATGATTCATGATTCAATTCATGATTCATGATTCATTATTCAATTCACGAATCATGATTCATGATTCAATTCTAGATTCGAACCCTGATTCAATTCATGATTCATGATTCATGATTCAATTCACGATTCATGATTCATGATTCAATTCATGATTCATGATTCATTATTCAATTCACGAATCATGATTCATGATTCATGATTAGATTCATGATTCATGATTCATGATTCATGATTCAATTCATGATTCATGATTCATGATTCAATTCATGATTCATGATTCATTTCATGATTCTTGATTCATGATTCATGATTCATGATTCGATTCATGATTCATGATTCATGATTCATGATTCAATTTATGATTCATGATTCAATTCTAATTCATGATTCATGATTCATGATTCGATTCATGATTCATGATTCATGATTCAATTCATGATTCATGATTCATGATTCGATTCATGATTCATGATTCATGATTCAATTCATGATTCATGATTCGATTCATGATTCATGATTCATGATTCAATTCATGATTCATGATTCATGATTCATGATTCATGATTCATGGTTCATGATTCAATTCATAATTCATGATTCATGATTCATGATTCAATTCATAATTTATGATTCATGATTCAATTCATGATTCATGATTCATGATTCAATTCATGATTCATGATTCAGGATTCAATTCATGATTCATGATTCATGATTCAATTCATGATTTATGATTCATGATTCATGATTCGATTCATGATTCATGATTCATGATTCATGATTCATGATTCAATTCATGATTCATGATTCAATTCATGATTCATGATTCATGATTAAATTCATGATTCAATTCATGATTTTTGATTCATGATTCATGATTCGATTTATGATTCAATTCATGATTCATGATTTATGATTCAATTCATGATTCATGATTCAATTCATGATTCATGATTAAATTCATGAATCATGATTCGATTCATGATTCATGATTCAATTCATGATTCATGATTCATGATTCAATTCATGATTCATGATTTATGAATTATGATTCAATTCATGATTCATGATTCATAATTCAATTCATGATTCAATTCATGAATCATAATTCATGATTCAATTCATGATTCAATTTATGATTCTGGATTCAATTTATGATTCTGGATTTAATTCATGATTCATGATTCATGATTCATGATTCAATTCATGATTTATGATTCATGATTCAATTCATGATTCATGATTCATGATTCATTTCATGATTCATGATTCGATTCAAGATTCTTGATTCATGATTCAATTCATGATTCATGATTCATGATTCATTTCATGATTCATGATTCATGATTTAATTCATGATTCATGATTCATGATTCATTTCATGATTCATGATTCATGATTCATTTCATGATTCATGATTTGATTCATGATTCATGATTCAATTCATGATTCATGATTCATGAATAATGATTCGTGATTCAATTCATAATTTATGATTCATGATTCATGATTCAATTCATGATTCTTCACTCATGATTCATTATTCAATTCATGATTCAAGATTCATGATTCGATTCATGATTCATGATTCGATTCATGATTCATGATTCAATTCATGATTCATGATTCATGATTCATGATTCATGATTCATGATTCAATTCATGATTCATGATTCAATTCATGATTCCTAATTCATGATTCATGATTCAATTCATGATTCATGATTCAATTCTAGATTCGAATCCTGATTCAATTCATGATTCATGATTCATGATTCAATTCACGATTCATGATTCATGATTCATGATTCAATTCATGATTCATGATTCATTATTCAATTCACGATTCATGATTCATGATTCATGATTAGATTCATAAATCATGATTCATGATTCATGATTCAATTCATGATTCTTGATTCATGATTCAATTCATGATTCATGATTCGTTTCATGATTCTTGATTCATGATTCATGATTCATGATTCGATTCATGATTCATGATTCATGATTCAATTCATGATTCATGATTCATGATTCATGATTCAATTTATGATTCATGATTCATGATTCATGATTCAATTCATAATTCATGATTCATGATTCATGATTCAATTCATGATTCTTGACTCATGATTCATGATTCGATTCATGATTCATGATTCATGATTCATGATTCATGATTCAATTCATGATTCATGATTCATGAATAATGATTCATGATTCAATTCATAATTCATGATTCATGATTCATGATTCGATTCATGATTCTTGACTCATGATTCATGATTCGATTCATGATTTATGATTCAATTCATGATTCATGATTCATGATTCATTATTCAATTCATGATTCAAGATTCATGATTCGATTCATGATTCATGATTCGATTCATGATTCGATTCATGATTCATGATTCGATTCATGATTCATGATTCGATTCATGATTCATGATTCATGCTTCAATTCATGATTCATGATTCAATTCATGATTCATGATTCATGTTTCGATTCGTGATTCATGATTCATGATTCAATTCATGATTCATGATTCAATTCATGATTCATGATTCATGATTCAATTCATGATTCATGATTAATGATTCAATTCATGATTCATGATTCATGATTCATGATTCATGATTCGATTCATGATTCATGATTCATTATTCAATTCATGATTCATGATTCATGATTCAATTAATGATTCATGATTCGATTCATGATTCTTGATTCATAATTCATGATTCGATTCATGATTCATGATTCATGATTCAATTCATGATTCATGATTCATGATTCATGATTCAATTTATGATTCATGATTCATGATTCATGATTCATGATTCAATTCATAATTCATGATTCATGATTCATGATTCTATTCATGATTCTTGACTCATGATTCATGATTCGATTCATGATTCATGATTCATGATTCATGATTCAATTCATGATTCATGATTCATGAATAATGATTCATGATTCAATTCATAATTCATGATTCATGATTCATGATTTGATTCATGATTCTTGACTCATGATTCATGATTTGATTCATGATTCATGATTCAATTCATGATTCATGATTCATGATTCATTATTCAATTCATGATTCATGATTCATGATTTAATTCATGATTCATGATTCATGATTCATGATTCAATTCATGATTCATGATTCAATTCATGATTCCTAATTCATGATTCATGATTCAATTCATGATTCATGATTCAATTCTAGATTCGAATCCTGATTCAATTCATGATTCATGATTCATGATTCAATTCACGATTCATGATTCATGATTCATGATTCAATTCATTATTCATGATTCATTATTCAATTCACGATTCATGATTCATGATTCATGATTAGATTCATGATTCATGATTCATGATTCATGATTCAATTCATGATTCATGATTCATGATTCAATTCATGATTCATGATTCGTTTCATGATTCTTGATTCATGATTCATGATTCATGATTTGATTCATGATTCATGATTCATGATTCAATTTATGATTTATGATTCAATTCTAATTCATGATTCATGATTCATGATTCGATTCATGATTCATGATTCATGATTCATGATTCAATTCATAATTTATGATTCATGATTCAATTCATGATTCATGATTCGTGATTCATGATTCATGATTCAATTCATGATTCATGATTCAGGATTCAATTCATGATTCATGATTCATGATTCAATTCATGATTTATGATTCATGATTCATGATTCGATTCATGATTCATGATTCATGATTAATGATTCATGATTCAATTCATGATTCATGATTCAATTCATGATTCATGATTCATGATTCAATTCATGATTCATGATTCGATTAATGATTTTTGATTCATGATTCATGATTCGATTCATGATTCAATTCATGATTCATGATTTATGATTCGATTCATGATTCAATTCATGATTCATGATTCAATTCATGATTCATGATTCAATTCATGATTGATGATTCATGATTCAATTCATGATTCATGATTCGATTAATGATTTTTGATTCATGATTCGATATATGATTCAATTCATGATTCATGATTTATTATTCAATTCATGATTCATGATTCAATTCATGATTCATGATTCAATTCATGAATCATGATTCGATTCATGATTCATGATTCATGATTCAATTCATGATTCATGATTCATGATTCAATTCATGATTCATGATTTATGAATTATGATTCAATTCATGATTCATGATTCATAATTCAATTCATGATTCAATTCATGAATCATGATTCATGATTCAATTCATGATTCATGATTTATGGTTCAATTTATGATTCATGAATCATGATTCATGATTCAATTCATGATTCATGATTCATGATTCATGATTCATGATTCATTTCATTATTCATGATTCGATTCAAGATTCTTGATTCATGATTCAATTCATGATTCATGATTCATGATTCATTTCATGATTCATGATTCGATTCATGATTCATGATTCAATTCATGATTCATGATTCATGAATAATGATTCGTGATTCAATTCATAATTCATGATTCATGATTCATGATTCAATTCATGATTCTTCACTCATGATTCATTATTCAATTCATGATTCAAGATTCATGATTCGATTCATGATTCATGATTCGATTCATGATTCATGATTCAATTCATGATTCATGATTCATGATTCGATTCATGATTCAATTCATGATTCATGATTCGAATTATGATTCAATTCATGATTCATGATTCATGATTTAATTCATGATTCATGATTCATGATTCAATTCATGATTCAATTCATGATTCATGATTTAATTCATGATTCATGATTCGATTCATGATTCATGATTCATGATTCAATTCATGATTCATGATTCAATTCATGATTCCTAATTCATGATTCATGATTCAATTCATGATTCATGATTCAATTCTAGATTCGAATCCTGATTCAATTTATGATTCATGATTCATGATTCAATTCACGATTCATGATTCATGATTCATGATTCAATTCATGATTCATGATTCATGATTCAATTCATGATTCATGATTCATTATTCATTATTCAATTCATGATTCATGATTCATGATTCATGATTCATGATTCAATTCATGATCCATGATTCAGGATTCAATTCATGATTCATGATTCATGATTCAATTCATGATTTATGATTCATGATTCATGATTCGATTCATGATTTATGATTCATGATTCATGATTCAATTCATGATTCAATTCATGATTAAATTCATGATTCATGATTTGATTCATGATTTTTGATTCATGATTCATGATTCGATTCATGATTCAATTCATGATTCATGATTCATGATTCAATTCATGAATCATGATTCGATTCATGATTCAATTTATGATTCATGATTCATGATTCAATTCATGATTCATGATTTATGAATTATGATTCAATTCATG
This sequence comes from Mixophyes australis, assembly GCA_036250195.1. Classification (NCBI taxonomy): domain Eukaryota; kingdom Metazoa; phylum Chordata; class Amphibia; order Anura; family Limnodynastidae; genus Mixophyes; species Mixophyes australis. The sequence goes on along the minus strand of JAVHZZ010000022.1, from coordinate 956,718 downwards.
ATTCATGATTCATAATTCAATTCATGATTCAATTCATGAATCATGATTCATGATTCAATTCATGATTTATGATTTATGGTTCAATTTATGATTCATGAATCATGATTCATGATTCAATTCATGATTCAATTTATGATTCTGGATTTAATTCATGATTCATGATTCATGATTCAATTCATGATTTATGATTCATGATTCAATTCATGATTCATGATTCATGATTCATGATTCATGATTCATTTCATGATTCATGATTCGATTCAAGATTCTTGATTCATGATTCAATTCATGATTCATGATTCATTTCATGATTCATGATTCGATTTATGATTCATGATTCATGATTCATGATTCAATTCATGATTCATGATTCATGAATAATGATTCATAATTCAATTCATAATTCATGATTCATGATTCATGATTCAATTCATGATTCTTCACTCATGATTCATTATTCAATTCATGATTCAAGATTCATGATTCGATTCATGATTCATGATTCGATTCATGATTCATGATTCAATTCATGATTCATGATTCATGATTCAATTCATGATTCAATTCATGATTCATGATTCGAATTATGATTCAATTCATGATTCATGATTCATGATTTAATTCATGATTCATGATTCATGATTCAATTCATGATTCAATTCATGATTCATGATTTAATTCATGATTCATGATTCGATTCATGATTCATGATTCATAATTCAATTCATGATTCATGATTCAATTCATGATTCCTAATTCATGATTCATGATTCAATTCATGATTCATGATTCAATTCTAGATTCAAATCCTGATTCAATTCATGATTCATGATTCATGATTCAATTCACGATTCATGATTCATGATTCATGATTCAATTCATGATTCATGATTCATGATTCAATTCATGATTCATGATTCATTATTCAATTCATGATTCATGATTCATGATTCATGATTCATGATTAGATTCATGATTCATGATTCATGATTCATGATTCAATTCATGATTCATGATTCAATTCATGATTCATGATTCGTTTCATGATTCTTGATTCATAATTCATGATTCATGATTCGAATTATGATTCATGATTCATGATTCATGATTCGAATTATGATTCATGATTCATGATTCATGATTCAATTCATGATTCATGATTCAATTCTAATTCATGATTGATGATTCATGACTCGATTCATGATTCATGATTCATGATTCAATTCATGATTCATGATTCATGATTCATGATTCATGATTCAATTCATAATTCATGATTCATGATTCATGATTCAATTCATGATTCATGATTCAATTCATGATTCCTAATTCATGATTCATGATTCAATTCATGATTCATGATTCAATTCTAGATTTGAATCCTGATTCAATTCATGATTCATGATTCATGATTAAATTCACGATTCATGATTCATGATTCAATTCATGATTCATGATTCATGATTCATGATTCATGATTCATGATTCATTTCATGATTCATGATTCATGATTCATGATTCATGATTAGATTCATGATTCATGATTCATGATTCATGATTCAATTCATGATTCATGATTCAATTCATGATTCATGATTTGTTTCATGATTCTTGATTCATGATTCATGATTCATGATTCGATTCATGATTCATGATTCATGATTCATGATTCAATTCATGATTCATGATTCAATTCTAATTCATGATTCATGATTCGATTCATGATTCATGATTCATGATTCAATTCATGATTCATGATTCATGATTCAATTCATGATTCATGATTCATGATTCATGATTCAATTCATGATTCATGATTCGATTTATGAATTTTGATTCATGATTCATGATTCAAATCATAATTCAATTCATGATTCATGATTCATGATTCAATTCATGATTTATGATTCGGTTCATGATTCATGATTCATGATTCAATTCATGATTCATGATTCATGATTCAATTCATGATTCATGATTTATGAATTAGGATTCAATTCATGATTCATGATTCATGATTCAATTCATGATTCATGATTTATGATTCAATTCATGATTCATGATTCAATTCATGATTCATGATTCATGATTCAATTCATGAATCATGATTCATGATTCAATTCATGAATCATGATTCATGATTCATGATTCAATTCAATTCATGATTCATGATTCATGATTCATGATTCATGAGTCGATTTATTATTCATGATTCATGATTCATGATTTAATTCATGATTCATTATTCGATTCATGATTTTTGATTCATGATTCATGATTTGATTCATGATTCATGATTCATGATTCACTTCATGATTCATGATTCAATTCATGATTCATGATTCATGATTCATGATTCATGATTCGATTCATGATTCATGATTCATGATTCAATTCATGATTCTTGATTCAATTCATGATTCATGATTCAATTCATGATTCTTGACTCATGATTCATGATTCGATTCATGATTCATGATTCAATTCATGATTCATGATTCATGATTCATTATTCAATTCATGATTCAAGATTCATGATTCGATTCATGATTCATGATTCGATTCATGATTCATGATTCAATTCATGATTCATGATTCGATTCATGATTCAATTCATGATTCATGATTCAATTCATGATTCTTGATTCATGATTTAATTCATGATTCATGATTCATGATTCAATTCATGATTCAATTCATGATTCATGATTTAATTCATGATTCATGATTCGATTCATGATTTATGATTCATGATTCAATTCATGATTCATGATTCAATTCTAGATTCGAATCCTGATTCAATTCATGATTTATGATTCATGATTCAATTCATGATTCAATTCATGAATCATAATTCATGATTCAATTCATGATTCATGATTTATGGTTCAATTTATGATTCATGAATCATGATTCATGATTCAATTCATGATTCAATTTATGATTCTGGATTTAATTCATGATTCATGATTCATGATTCATGATTCAATTCATGATTTATGATTCATGATTTAATTCATGATTCATGATTCATGATTCATGATTCATTTCATGATTCATGATTCGATTCAAGATTCTTGATTCATGATTCATGATTTGATTCATCATTCATGATTCATGATTCACTTCATGATTCATGATTCATGATTCATGATTCAATTCATGATTCATGATTCATGATTCATGATTCATGATTCATGAGTCGATTTATTATTCATGATTCATGATTCATGATTTAATTCATGATTCATGATTCATGATTCGATTCATGATTTTTGATTCATGATTCATGATTTGATTCATGATTCATGATTCATGATTCACTTCATGATTCATGATTCATGATTCAATTCATGATTCATGATTCATGATTCATGATTCGATTCATGATTCATGATTCATGATTCAATTCATGATTCTTGATTCAATTCATGATTCATGATTCAATTCATGATTCTTGACTCATGATTCATGATTCGATTCATGATTCATGATTCAATTCATGATTCATGATTCATGATTCATTATTCAATTCATGATTCAAGATTCATGATTCGATTCATGATTCATGATTCGATTCATGATTCATGATTCAATTCATGATTCATGATTCGATTCATGATTCAATTCATGATTCATGATTCAATTCATGATTCTTGATTCATGATTCAATTCATGATTCATGATTTAATTCATGATTCATGATTCGATTCATGATTTATGATTCATGATTCAATTCACGATTCATGATTCAATTCATGATTCATGATTCATAATTCAATTCATGATTCAATTCATGAATCATAATTCATGATTCAATTCATGATTCAATTTATGATTCTGGATTTAATTCATGATTCATGATTCATGATTCATGATTCAATTCATGATTTATGATTCATGATTTAATTCATGATTCATGATTCATGATTCATGATTCATGATTCATGATTCATTTCATGATTCATGATTCGATTCAAGATTCTTGATTCGATTCAAGATTCTTGATTCATGATTCAATTCATGATTCATGATTCGATTCATGATTCATGATTCATGATTCATGATTCAATTCATGATTCATGATTCATGATTCATGATTCAATTCATGATTCTTGACTCATGATTCATGATTCGATTCATGATTCATGATTCAATTCATGATTCATGATTCATGATTCATTATTCAATTCATGATTCAAGATTCATGATTCGATTCATGATTCATGATTCGATTCATGATTCATGATTCAATTCATGATTCAATTCATGATTCATGATTCATGATTCATTATTCAATTCATGATTCAAGATTCATGATTCGATTCATGATTCGATTCATGATTCATGATTCAATTCATGATTCATGATTCATGATTCAATTCATGATTCATGATTCATGATTCGATTCATTATTCAATTCATGATTCATGATTCAATTCATGATTCATGATTTAATTCATGATTCATGATTCAATTCATGATTCAATTCATGATTCATGATTTAATTCATGATTCATGATTCGATTCATGATTTATGATTCATGATTCAATTCATGATTCATGATTCAATTCATGATTCCTAATTCATGATTCATGATTCAATTCATGATTCATGATTCAATTCTCGATTCGAATCCTGATTCAATTCATGATTTATAAATTCATGATTCAATTCTAGATTCATGATTCATGATTCATGATTCATGATTCAATTCATGATTCATGATTCAATTCTTGATTCATGATTCGTTTCATGATTCTTGATTCATGATTCATGATTCATGATTCGATTCATGATTCATGATTCATGATTCATGATTCAATTCATGATTCATGATTCAATTCTAATTCATGATTCATGATTCATGATTTGATTCATGATTCATGATTCATGATTCAATTCATGATTCATGATTCATGATTCATGATTCATGATTCAATTCATAATTCATGATTCATGATTCATGATTCAATTCATGATTCATGATTCAATCCATGATTCCTAATTCATGATTCATGATTCAATTCATGATTCATGATTCAATTCTAGATTCGAATCCTGATTCAATTCATGATTCATGATTCATGATTCAATTCACGATTCATGATTCATGATTCATGATTCAATTCATGATTCATGATTCATTATTCAATTCATGATTCATGATTCGTTTCATGATTCTTGATTCATGATTCATGATTCGATTCATGATTCATGATTCAATTCATGATTCATGATTCAATTCTAATTCATGATTCGTGATTCATGATTCGATTCATGATTCATGATTCATGATTTAATTCATGATTCATGATTCATGATTCATGATTCATGATTCATGATTCAATTCATGATTCATGATTCATGATTCAATTCATGATTCATGATTCATGATTCATGATTCAATTCATGATTCATGATTCGATTCATGATTTTTGATTCATGATTCATGATTCGATTCATAATTCAATTCATGATTCATGATTCATGATTCAATTCATGATTCAATTCATGATTCATGATTCATGATTCAATTCATGATTCATGATTCGATTCATGATTCATGATTCATGATTCAATTCATGATTCATGATTCATGATTCAATTCATGATTCATGATTTATGAATTATGATTCAATTCATGATTCATGATTCATGATTCAATTCATGATTTAATTCATGAATCATGATTCATGATTCAATTCATGATTCATGATTTATGGTTCAATTTATGATTCATGATTCATGATTCATGATTCATGATTCATGATTCATTTCATGATTCATGATTCGATTCAAGATTCTTGATTCATGATTCAATTCATGATTCATGATTCATGATTCATTTCATGATTCATGATTCGATTCAAGATTCTTGATTCATGATTCGATTCATGATTCATGATTCATGATTCAATTCATGATTCATGATTCATGATTCATGATTCAATTCATAATTCATGATTCATAATTCATGATTCATGATTCATGATTCAATTCATAATTCATGATTCATGCTTCATGATTCAATTCATGATTCATGATTCGATTCATGATTCTTGATTCATTATTCATGATTCATGATTCGATTTATTATTCATGATTCATGATTCATGATTTAATTCATGATTTATGATTCATGATTCAATTAATGATTCATGATTCGATTCATGATTCATGATTCATGATTCATGATTCATGATTCATGATTCAATTCATAATTCATGATTCATGATTCATGATTTGATTCATGATTCATGATTCATGATTCATGATTCAATTCATAATTCATGATTCATGCTTCATGATTCAATTCATGATTCATGATTCGATTCATAATTCATGATTCATGATTCATGAATCATGATTCGATTCATGATTCAATTCATGATTCATGATTCGATTCATGATTCATGATTCAATTCATGATTCATGATTCATGATTTAATTCATGATTCATGATTCATGATTCAATTCATGATTCAATTCATGATTCATGATTCAATTCATGATTCAATTCATGATTCATGATTCAATTCATGATTCATGATTTAATTCATGATTCATGATTCGATTCATGATTCATGATTCATGATTCATGATTCATGATTCATGATTAGATTCATGATTCATGATTCATGATTCAATTCATGATTCATGATTCATGATTCAATTCATAATTCATGATTCGTTTCATGATTCTTGATTCATGATTCATGATTCATGATTCGATTCATGATTCATGATTCAATTCTAATTCATGTTTCATGATTCATGATTCGATTCATGATTCATGATTCATGATTCAATTCATGATTCATGATTCAGGATTCATGATTCAATTCATGATTCATGATTCATGATTCAATTCATAATTCATGATTCATGATTCAATTCATAATTTATGATTCATGATTCAATTCATGATTCATGATTCATGATTCATGATTCAATTCATGATTCATGATTCATGATTCAATTCATGATTCATGATTCATGATTCAATTCATAATTTATGATTCATGATTCATGATTCGAATTATGATTCATGATTCATGATTCATGATTCATGATTCAATTAATGATTCATGATTCAATTCATGATTCATGATTCATGATTCAATTCATGATTCATGATTCATGATTCAATTCATGATTCATGATTCGATTCATGATTTTTGATTCATGATTCATGATTCGATTCATGATTCAATTCATGATTCATGATTCATGATTCAATTCATGATTCATGATTCAATTCATGATTCATGATTCATGATTCAATTCATGATTCATGATTTATGAATTATGATTCAATTCATGATTCATGATTCAATTCATGATTCATGATTCATGAGTCGATTCATGATTTTTGATTCATGATTCATGATTTGATTCATGATTCATGATTCATGATTCACTTCATGATTCATGATTCATGATTCATGATTCAATTCAATTCATGATTCATGATTCATGATTCATGATTCATGATTCATGAGTCGATTTATTATTCATGATTCATGATTCATGATTTAATTCATGATTCATGATTCATTATTCGATTCATGATTTTTGATTCATGATTCATGATTTGATTCATGATTCATGATTCATGATTCACTTCATGATTCATGATTCATGATTCAATTCATGATTCATGATTCATGATTCATGATTCGATTCATGATTCATGATTCATGATTCAATTCATGATTCTTGATTCAATTCATGATTCATGATTCAATTCATGATTCTTGACTCATGATTCATGATTCGATTCATGATTCATGATTCAATTCATGATTCATGATTCATGATTCATTATTCAATTCATGATTCAAGATTCATGATTCGATTCATGATTCATGATTCGATTCATGATTCATGATTCAATTCATGATTCATGATTCGATTCATGATTCAATTCATGATTCATGATTCAATTCATGATTCTTGATTCATGATTTAATTCATGATTCATGATTCAATTCATGATTCAATTCATGATTCATGATTTAATTCATGATTCATGATTCGATTCATGATTTATGATTCATGATTCAATTCATGATTCATGATTCAATTCTAGATTCGAATCCTGATTCAATTCATGATTTATGATTCATGATTCAATTCATGATTCAATTCATGAATCATAATTCATGATTCAATTCATGATTCATGATTTATGGTTCAATTTATGATTCATGAATCATGATTCATGATTCAATTCATGATTCAATTTATGATTCTGGATTTAATTCATGATTCATGATTCATGATTCATGATTCAATTCATGATTTATGATTCATGATTTAATTCATGATTCATGATTCATGATTCATGATTCATGATTCATTTCATGATTCATGATTCGATTCAAGATTCTTGATTCATGATTCATGATTTGATTCATCATTCATGATTCATGATTCACTTCATGATTCATGATTCATGATTCATGATTCAATTCATGATTCATGATTCATGATTCATGATTCATGAGTCGATTTATTATTCATGATTCATGATTCATGATTTAATTCATGATTCATGATTCATGATTCGATTCATGATTTTTGATTCATGATTCATGATTTGATTCATGATTCATGATTCATGATTCACTTCATGATTCATGATTCATGATTCAATTCATGATTCATGATTCATGATTCATGATTCATGATTCGATTCATGATTCATGATTCATGATTCAATTCATGATTCTTGATTCAATTCATGATTCATGATTCAATTCATGATTCTTGACTCATGATTCATGATTCGATTCATGATTCATGATTCAATTCATGATTCATGATTCATGATTCATTATTCAATTCATGATTCAAGATTCATGATTCGATTCATGATTCATGATTCGATTCATGATTCATGATTCAATTCATGATTCATGATTCGATTCATGATTCAATTCATGATTCATGATTCAATTCATGATTCTTGATTCATGATTTAATTCATGATTCATGATTCATGATTCAATTCATGATTCAATTCATGATTCATGATTTAATTCATGATTCATGATTCGATTCATGATTTATGATTCATGATTCAATTCACGATTCATGATTCATGATTCAATTCATGATTCATGATTCATAATTCAATTCATGATTCAATTCATGAATCATAATTCATGATTCAATTCATGATTCAATTTATGATTCTGGATTTAATTCATGATTCATGATTCATGATTCATGATTCAATTCATGATTTATGATTCATGATTTAATTCATGATTCATGATTCATGATTCATGATTCATGATTCATGATTCATGATTCATGATTCAATTCATGATTTATGATTCATGATTTAATTCATGATTCATGATTCATGATTCATGATTCATGATTCATGATTCATGATTCATTTCATGATTCATGATTCGATTCAAGATTCTTGATTCGATTCAAGATTCTTGATTCATGATTCAATTCATGATTCATGATTCGATTCATGATTCATGATTCATGATTCATGATTCAATTCATGATTCATGATTCATGAATAATGATTCATGATTCAATTCATGATTCATGATTCATGATTCATGATTCAATTCATGATTCTTGACTCATGATTCATGATTCGATTCATGATTCATGATTCAATTCATGATTCATGATTCATGATTCATTATTCAATTCATGATTCAAGATTCATGATTCGATTCATGATTCATGATTCGATTCATGATTCATGATTCAATTCATGATTCAATTCATGATTCATGATTCATGATTCATTATTCAATTCATGATTCAAGATTCATGATTCGATTCATGATTCGATTCATGATTCATGATTCAATTCATGATTCATGATTCATGATTCAATTCATGATTCATGATTCATGATTCGATTCATGATTCAATTCATGATTCATGATTCAATTCATGATTCATGATTCAATTCATGATTCATGATTCATGATTTAATTCATGATTCATGATTCAATTCATGATTCAATTCATGATTCATGATTTAATTCATGATTCATGATTCGATTCATGATTTATGATTCATGATTCAATTCATGATTCATGATTCAATTCATGATTCCTAATTCATGATTCATGATTCAATTCATGATTCATGATTCAATTCTCGATTCGAATCCTGATTCAATTCATGATTCATGATTCATGATTCAATTCTAGATTCATGATTCATGATTCATGATTCATGATTCAATTCATGATTCATGATTCATGATTCAATTCTTGATTCATGATTCGTTTCATGATTCTTGATTCATGATTCATGATTCATGATTCGATTCATGATTCATGATTCATGATTCATGATTCAATTCATGATTCATGATTCAATTCTAATTCATGATTCATGATTCATGATTTGATTCATGATTCATGATTCATGATTCAATTCATGATTCATGATTCATGATTCATGATTCATGATTCAATTCATAATTCATGATTCATGATTCATGATTCAATTCATGATTCATGATTCAATCCATGATTCCTAATTCATGATTCATGATTCAATTCATGATTCATGATTCAATTCTAGATTCGAATCCTGATTCAATTCATGATTCATGATTCATGATTCAATTCACGATTCATGATTCATGATTCATGATTCAATTCATGATTCATGATTCATTATTCAATTCATGATTCATGATTCGTTTCATGATTCTTGATTCATGATTCATGATTCGATTCATGATTCATGATTCATGATTCAATTCATGATTCATGATTCAATTCTAATTCATGATTCATGATTCATGATTCGATTCATGATTCATGATTCATGATTTAATTCATGATTCATGATTCATGATTCATGATTCATGATTCATGATTCAATTCATGATTCATGATTCATGATTCAATTCATGATTCATGATTCATGATTCATGATTCAATTCATGATTCATGATTCGATTCATGATTTTTGATTCATGATTCATGATTTGATTCATAATTCAATTCATGATTCATGATTCATGATTCAATTCATGATTCATGATTCAATTCATGATTCATGATTCATGATTCAATTCATGATTCATGATTTGATTCATGATTCATGATTCATGATTCAATTCATGATTCATGATTTATGAATTATGATTCAATTCATGATTCATGATTCATGATTCAATTCATGATTTAATTCATGAATCATGATTCATGATTCAATTCATGATTCATGATTTATGGTTCAATTTATGATTCATGATTCATGATTCATGATTCATGATTCATGATTCATTTCATGATTCATGATTCGATTCAAGATTCTTGATTCATGATTCAATTCATGATTCATGATTCATGATTCATTTCATGATTCATGATTCGATTCAAGATTCTTGATTCATGATTCGATTCATGATTCATGATTCATGATTCAATTCATGATTCATGATTCATGATTCATGATTCAATTCATAATTCATGATTCATAATTCATGATTCATGATTCATGATTCATGATTCAATTCATAATTCATGATTCATGCTTCATGATTCAATTCATGATTCATGATTCGATTCATGATTCTTGATTCATTATTCATGATTCATGATTCGATTTATTATTCATGATTCATGATTCATGATTTAATTCATGATTTATGATTCATGATTCAATTAATGATTCATGATTCGATTCATGATTCATGATTCATGATTCATGATTCATGATTCATGATTCAATTCATAATTCATGATTCATGATTCATGATTTGATTCATGATTCATGATTCATGATTCATGATTCAATTCATAATTCATGATTCATGCTTCATGATTCAATTCATGATTCATGATTCGATTCATAATTCATGATTCATGATTCATGAATCATGATTCGATTCATGATTCAATTCATGATTCATGATTCGATTCATGATTCATGATTCAATTCATGATTCATGATTCATGATTTAATTCATGATTCATGATTCATGATTCAATTCATGATTCAATTCATGATTCATGATTCAATTCATGATTCAATTCATGATTCATGATTCAATTCATGATTCATGATTTAATTCATGATTCATGATTCGATTCATGATTCATGATTCATGATTCATGATTCATGATTCATGATTAGATTCATGATTCATGATTCATGATTCAATTCATGATTCATGATTCATGATTCAATTCATAATTCATGATTCGTTTCATGATTCTTGATTCATGATTCATGATTCATGATTCGATTCATGATTCATGATTCAATTCTAATTCATGTTTCATGATTCATGATTCGATTCATGATTCATGATTCATGATTCAATTCATGATTCATGATTCAGGATTCATGATTCAATTCATGATTCATGATTCATGATTCAATTCATAATTCATGATTCATGATTCATGATTCAATTCATAATTTATGATTCATGATTCAATTCATGATTCATGATTCATGATTCATGATTCAATTCATGATTCATGATTCATGATTCAATTCATGATTCATGATTCATGATTCAATTCATAATTTATGATTCATGATTCATGATTCGAATTATGATTCATGATTCATGATTCATGATTCATGATTCAATTAATGATTCATGATTCAATTCATGATTCATGATTCATGATTCAATTCATGATTCATGATTCATGATTCAATTCATGATTCATGATTCGATTCATGATTTTTGATTCATGATTCATGATTCGATTCATGATTCAATTCATGATTCATGATTCATGATTCAATTCATGATTCACGATTCAATTCATGATTCATGATTCATGATTCAATTCATGATTCATGATTTATGAATTATGATTCAATTCATGATTCATGATTCAATTCATGATTCATGATTCATGATTTAATTCATGATTCATGATTCAATTCATGATTCAATTCATGATTCATGATTTAATTCATGATTCATGATTCGATTCATGATTTATGATTCATGATTCCTAATTCATGATTCATGATTCAATTCATGATTCATGATTCAATTCTCGATTCGAATCCTGATTCAATTCATGATTCATGATTCATGATTCATATCTAGATTCATGATTCATGATTCATGATTCATGATTCAATTCATGATTCATGATTCATGATTCAATTCAAGATTCATGATTTGTTTCATGATTCTTGATTAATGATTCATGATTCATGATTCGATTCATGATTCATGATTCATGATTCATGATTCAATTCATGATTCATGATTCAATTCTAATTCATGATTCATGATTCATGATTTGATTCATGATTCATGATTCATGATTCAATTCATGATTCATGATTCATGATTCATGATTCATGATTCAATTCATAATTCATGATTCATGATTCATGATTCAATTCATGATTCATGATTCAATCCATGATTCCTAATTCATGATTCATGATTCAATTCATGATTCATGATTCAATTCTAGATTCGAATCCTGATTCAATTCATGATTCATGATTCATGATTCAATTCACGATTCATGATTCATGATTCATGATTCAATTCATGATTCATGATTCATTATTCAATTCATGATTCATGATTCGTTTCATGATTCTTGATTCATGATTCATGATTCGATTCATTATTCATGATTCATGATTCATGATTCAATTCATGATTCAAGATTCATGATTCGATTCATGATTCATGATTCGATTCATGATTCATGATTCAATTCATGATTCAATTCATGATTCATGATTCATGATTCATTATTCAATTCATGATTCAAGATTCATGATTCGATTCATGATTCATGATTCGATTCATGATTCATGATTCAATTCATGATTCATGATTCATGATTCAATTCATGATTCATGATTCATTATTCAATTCATGATTCATGATTCGTTTCATGATTCTTGATTCATGATTCATGATTCGATTCATTATTCATGATTCATGATTCATGATTCAATTCATGATTCAAGATTCATGATTCGATTCATGATTCATGATTCGATTCATGATTCATGATTCAATTCATGATTCAATTCATGATTCATGATTCATGATTCATTATTCAATTCATGATTCAAGATTCATGATTCGATTCATGATTCATGATTCGATTCATGATTCATGATTCAATTCATGATTCATGATTCATGATTCGATTCATGATTCAATTCATGATTCATGATTCAATTCATGATTCATGATTCAATTCATGATTCATGATTCATGATTTAATTCATGATTCATGATTCAATTCATGATTCATGATTTAATTCATGATTCATGATTCGATTCATGATTTATGATTCATGATTCAATTCATGATTCATGATTCAATTCATGATTCCTAATTCATGATTCATGATTCAATTCTCGATTCGAATCCTGATTCAATTCATGATTCATGATTCAATTCTAGATTCATGATTCATGATTCAATTCATGATTCATGATTCATGATTCAATTTAAGATTCATGATTCGTTTCATGATTCTTGATTCATGATTCATGATTCATGATTCGATTCATGATTCATGATTCATGATTCATGATTCAATTCATGATTCATGATTCAATTCTAATTCATGATTCATGATTCATGATTTGATTCATGATTCATGATTCATGATTCATGATTCAATTCATGATTCATGATTCATGATTCATGATTCATGATTCAATTCATAATTCATGATTCATGATTCATGATTCAATTCATGATTCATGATTCAATCCATGATTCCTAATTCATGATTCATGATTCAATTCATGATTCATGATTCAATTCTAGATTCGAATCCTGATTCAATTCATGATTCATGATTCATGATTCAATTCACGATTCATGATTCATGATTCATGATTCAATTCATGATTCATGATTCATTATTCAATTCATGATTCATGATTCGTTTCATGATTCTTGATTCATGATTCATGATTCGATTCATGATTCATGATTCATGATTCATGATTCAATTCATGATTCATGATTCAATTCTAATTCATGATTAATGATTCATTATTCAATTCATGATTCATGATTCATGATTTAATTCATGATTCATGATTCATGATTCATGATTCATGATTCATGATTCAATTCATGATTCATGATTCATGATTCAATTCATGATTCATGATTCATGATTCATGATTCAATTCATGATTCATGATTCGATTCATGATTTAATTCATGATTCATGATTCATGATTCAATTCATGATTCAATTCATGATTCATGATTTAATTCATGATTCATGATTCGATTCATGATTTATGATTCATGATTCAATTCACGATTCATGATTCATGATTCAATTCATGATTCATGATTCATAATTCAATTCATGATTCAATTCATGAATCATAATTCATGATTCAATTCATGATTCAATTTATGATTCTGGATTTAATTCATGATTCATGATTCATGATTCATGATTCAATTCATGATTTATGATTCATGATTTAATTCATGATTCATGATTCATGATTCATGATTCATGATTCATGATTCATGATTCATTTCATGATTCATGATTCGATTCAAGATTCTTGATTCGATTCAAGATTCTTGATTCATGATTCAATTCATGATTCATGATTCGATTCATGATTCATGATTCATGATTCATGATTCAATTCATGATTCATGATTCATGAATAATGATTCATGATTCAATTCATAATTCATGATTCATGATTCATGATTCAATTCATGATTCTTGACTCATGATTCATGATTCGATTCATGATTCATGATTCAATTCATGATTCATGATTCATGATTCATTATTCAATTCATGATTCAAGATTCATGATTCGATTCATGATTCATGATTCGATTCATGATTCATGATTCAATTCATGATTCAATTCATGATTCATGATTCATGATTCATTATTCAATTCATGATTCAAGATTCATGATTCGATTCATGATTCGATTCATGATTCATGATTCAATTCATGATTCATGATTCATGATTCAATTCATGATTCATGATTCATGATTCGATTCATGATTCAATTCATGATTCATGATTCAATTCATGATTCATGATTCAATTCATGATTCATGATTCATGATTTAATTCATGATTCATGATTCAATTCATGATTCAATTCATGATTCATGATTTAATTCATGATTCATGATTCGATTCATGATTTATGATTCATGATTCAATTCATGATTCATGATTCAATTCATGATTCCTAATTCATGATTCATGATTCAATTCATGATTCATGATTCAATTCTCGATTCGAATCCTGATTCAATTCATGATTCATGATTCATGATTCAATTCTAGATTCATGATTCATGATTCATGATTCATGATTCAATTCATGATTCATGATTCATGATTCAATTCTTGATTCATGATTCGTTTCATGATTCTTGATTCATGATTCATGATTCATGATTCGATTCATGATTCATGATTCATGATTCATGATTCAATTCATGATTCATGATTCAATTCTAATTCATGATTCATGATTCATGATTTGATTCATGATTCATGATTCATGATTCAATTCATGATTCATGATTCATGATTCATGATTCATGATTCAATTCATAATTCATGATTCATGATTCATGATTCAATTCATGATTCATGATTCAATCCATGATTCCTAATTCATGATTCATGATTCAATTCATGATTCATGATTCAATTCTAGATTCGAATCCTGATTCAATTCATGATTCATGATTCATGATTCAATTCACGATTCATGATTCATGATTCATGATTCAATTCATGATTCATGATTCATTATTCAATTCATGATTCATGATTCGTTTCATGATTCTTGATTCATGATTCATGATTCGATTCATGATTCATGATTCATGATTCAATTCATGATTCATGATTCAATTCTAATTCATGATTCATGATTCATGATTCGATTCATGATTCATGATTCATGATTTAATTCATGATTCATGATTCATGATTCATGATTCAATTCATGATTCATGATTCATGATTCAATTCATGATTCATAAATCATGATTCATGATTCAATTCATGATTCATGATTCGATTCATGATTTTTGATTCATGATTCATGATTCGATTCATAATTCAATTCATGATTCATGATTCATGATTCAATTCATGATTCATGATTCAATTCATGATTCATGATTCATGATTCAATTCATGATTCATGATTCGATTCATGATTCATGATTCATGATTCAATTCATGATTCATGATTTATGAATTATGATTCAATTCATGATTCATGATTCATGATTCAATTCATGATTTAATTCATGAATCATGATTCATGATTCAATTCATGATTCATGATTTATGGTTCAATTTATGATTCATGATTCATGATTCATGATTCATGATTCATGATTCATTTCATGATTCATGATTCGATTCAAGATTCTTGATTCATGATTCAATTCATGATTCATGATTCATGATTCATTTCATGATTCATGATTCGATTCAAGATTCTTGATTCATGATTCGATTCATGATTCATGATTCATGATTCAATTCATGATTCATGATTCATGATTCATGATTCAATTCATAATTCATGATTCATAATTCATGATTCATGATTCATGATTCATGATTCAATTCATAATTCATGATTCATGCTTCATGATTCAATTCATGATTCATGATTCGATTCATGATTCTTGATTCATTATTCATGATTCATGATTCGATTTATTATTCATGATTCATGATTCATGATTTAATTCATGATTTATGATTCATGATTCAATTAATGATTCATGATTCGATTCATGATTCATGATTCATGATTCATGATTCATGATTCATGATTCATGATTCATGATTCAATTCATAATTCATGATTCATGATTCATGATTTGATTCATGATTCATGATTCATGATTCAATTCATAATTCATGATTCATGCTTCATGATTCAATTCATGATTCATGATTCGATTCATAATTCATGATTCATGATTCATGATTCAATTCTAGATTCATGATTCATGATTCATGATTCATGATTCAATTCATGATTCATGATTCATGATTCAATTCTTGATTCATGATTCGTTTCATGATTCTTGATTCATGATTCATGATTCATGATTCGATTCATGATTCATGATTCATGATTCATGATTCAATTCATGATTCATGATTCAATTCTAATTCATGATTCATGATTCATGATTTGATTCATGATTCATGATTCATGATTCAATTCATGATTCATGATTCATGATTCATGATTCATGATTCAATTCATAATTCATGATTCATGATTCATGATTCAATTCATGATTCATGATTCAATCCATGATTCCTAATTCATGATTCATGATTCAATTCATGATTCATGATTCAATTCTAGATTCGAATCCTGATTCAATTCATGATTCATGATTCATGATTCAATTCACGATTCATGATTCATGATTCATGATTCAATTCATGATTCATGATTCATTATTCAATTCATGATTCATGATTCGTTTCATGATTCTTGATTCATGATTCATGATTCGATTCATGATTCATGATTCATGATTCAATTCATGATTCATGATTCAATTCTAATTCATGATTCATGATTCATGATTCGATTCATGATTCATGATTCATGATTTAATTCATGATTCATGATTCATGATTCATGATTCAATTCATGATTCATGATTCATGATTCAATTCATGATTCATAAATCATGATTCATGATTCAATTCATGATTCATGATTCGATTCATGATTTTTGATTCATGATTCATGATTCGATTCATAATTCAATTCATGATTCATGATTCATGATTCAATTCATGATTCATGATTCAATTCATGATTCATGATTCATGATTCAATTCATGATTCATGATTCGATTCATGATTCATGATTCATGATTCAATTCATGATTCATGATTTATGAATTATGATTCAATTCATGATTCATGATTCATGATTCAATTCATGATTCATGATTTATGGTTCAATTTATGATTCATGATTCATGATTCATGATTCATGATTCATGATTCATGATTCATGATTCATGATTCATTTCATGATTCATGATTCGATTCAAGATTCTTGATTCATGATTCAATTCATGATTCATGATTCATGATTCATTTCATGATTCATGATTCGATTCAAGATTCTTGATTCATGATTCGATTCATGATTCATGATTCATGATTCAATTCATGATTCATGATTCATGATTCATGATTCAATTCATAATTCATGATTCATAATTCATGATTCATGATTCATGATTCATGATTCAATTCATAATTCATGATTCATGCTTCATGATTCAATTCATGATTCATGATTCGATTCATGATTCTTGATTCATTATTCATGATTCATGATTCGATTTATTATTCATGATTCATGATTCATGATTTAATTCATGATTTATGATTCATGATTCAATTAATGATTCATGATTCGATTCATGATTCATGATTCATGATTCATGATTCATGATTCATGATTCATGATTCAATTCATAATTCATGATTCATGATTCATGATTTGATTCATGATTCATGATTCATGATTCATGATTCAATTCATAATTCATGATTCATGCTTCATGATTCAATTCATGATTCATGATTCGATTCATAATTCATGATTCATGATTCATGAATCATGATTCGATTCATGATTCAATTCATGATTCATGATTCGATTCATGATTCATGATTCAATTCATGATTCATGATTCATGATTTAATTCATGATTCATGATTCATGATTCAATTCATGATTCAATTCATGATTCATGATTCAATTCATGATTCAATTCATGATTCATGATTCAATTCATGATTCATGATTTAATTCATGATTCATGATTCGATTCATGATTCATGATTCATGATTCATGATTCATGATTCATGATTAGATTCATGATTCATGATTCATGATTCAATTCATGATTCATGATTCATGATTCAATTCATAATTCATGATTCGTTTCATGATTCTTGATTCATGATTCATGATTCATGATTCGATTCATGATTCATGATTCAATTCTAATTCATGTTTCATGATTCATGATTCGATTCATGATTCATGATTCATGATTCAATTCATGATTCAGGATTCATGATTCAATTCATGATTCATGATTCATGATTCAATTCATAATTCATGATTCATGATTCATGATTCAATTCATAATTTATGATTCATGATTCAATTCATGATTCATGATTCATGATTCATGATTCAATTCATGATTCATGATTCATGATTCAATTCATGATTCATGATTCATGATTCAATTCATAATTTATGATTCATGATTCATGATTCGAATTATGATTCATGATTCATGATTCATGATTCATGATTCAATTAATGATTCATGATTCAATTCATGATTCATGATTCATGATTCAATTCATGATTCATGATTCATGATTCAATTCATGATTCATGATTCGATTCATGATTTTTGATTCATGATTCATGATTCGATTCATGATTCAATTCATGATTCATGATTCATGATTCAATTCATGATTCATGATTCAATTCATGATTCATGATTCATGATTCAATTCATGATTCATGATTTATGAATTATGATTCAATTCATGATTCATGATTCAATTCATGATTCATGATTCATGATTTAATTCATGATTCATGATTCAATTCATGATTCAATTCATGATTCATGATTTAATTCATGATTCATGATTCGATTCATGATTTATGATTCATGATTCAATTCATGATTCATGATTCAATTCATGATTCCTAATTCATGATTCATGATTCAATTCATGATTCATGATTCAATTCTCGATTCAAATCCTGATTCAATTCATGATTCATGATTCATGATTCATATCTAGATTCATGATTCATGATTCATGATTCATGATTCAATTCATGATTCATGATTCATGATTCAATTCAAGATTCATGATTTGTTTCATGATTCTTGATTAATGATTCATGATTCATGATTCGATTCATGATTCATGATTCATGATTCATGATTCAATTCATGATTCATGATTCAATTCTAATTCATGATTCATGATTCATGATTTGATTCATGATTCATGATTCATGATTCAATTCATGATTCATGATTCATGATTCATGATTCATGATTCAATTCATAATTCATGATTCATGATTCATGATTCAATTCATGATTCATGATTCAATCCATGATTCCTAATTCATGATTCATGATTCAATTCATGATTCATGATTCAATTCTAGATTCGAATCCTGATTCAATTCATGATTCATGATTCATGATTCAATTCACGATTCATGATTCATGATTCATGATTCAATTCATGATTCATGATTCATTATTCAATTCATGATTCATGATTCGTTTCATGATTCTTGATTCATGATTCATGATTCGATTCATTATTCATGATTCATGATTCATGATTCAATTCATGATTCAAGATTCATGATTCGATTCATGATTCATGATTCGATTCATGATTCATGATTCAATTCATGATTCAATTCATGATTCATGATTCATGATTCATTATTCAATTCATGATTCAAGATTCATGATTCGATTCATGATTCATGATTCGATTCATGATTCATGATTCAATTCATGATTCATGATTCATGATTCGATTCATGATTCAATTCATGATTCATGATTCAATTCATGATTCATGATTCAATTCATGATTCATGATTCATGATTTAATTCATGATTCATGATTCAATTCATGATTCATGATTTAATTCATGATTCATGATTCGATTCATGATTTATGATTCATGATTCAATTCATGATTCATGATTCAATTCATGATTCCTAATTCATGATTCATGATTCAATTCTCGATTCGAATCCTGATTCAATTCATGATTCATGATTCAATTCTAGATTCATGATTCATGATTCAATTCATGATTCATGATTCATGATTCAATTTAAGATTCATGATTCGTTTCATGATTCTTGATTCATGATTCATGATTCGATTCATGATTCATGATTCATGATTCATGATTCAATTCATGATTCATGATTCAATTCTAATTCATGATTCATGATTCATGATTTGATTCATGATTCATGATTCATGATTCATGATTCAATTCATGATTCATGATTCATGATTCATGATTCATGATTCAATTCATAATTCATGATTCATGATTCATGATTCAATTCATGATTCATGATTCAATCCATGATTCCTAATTCATGATTCATGATTCAATTCATGATTCATGATTCAATTCTAGATTCGAATCCTGATTCAATTCATGATTCATGATTCATGATTCAATTCACGATTCATGATTCATGATTCATGATTCAATTCATGATTCATGATTCATTATTCAATTCATGATTCATGATTCGTTTCATGATTCTTGATTCATGATTCATGATTCGATTCATGATTCATGATTCATGATTCATGATTCAATTCATGATTCATGATTCAATTCTAATTCATGATTAATGATTCATTATTCAATTCATGATTCATGATTCATGATTTAATTCATGATTCATGATTCATGATTCATGATTCATGATTCATGATTCAATTCATGATTCATGATTCATGATTCAATTCATGATTCATGATTCATGATTCATGATTCAATTCATGATTCATGATTCGATTCATGATTTTTGATTCATGATTCATGATTTGATTCATAATTCAATTCATGATTCATGATTCATGATTTAATTCATGATTCATGATTCAATTCATGATTCATGATTCATGATTCAATTCATGATTCATGATTCGATTCATGATTCATGATTCATGATTCAATTCATGATTCATGATTCATGATTCAATTCATGATTCATGATTTATGAATTATGATTCAATTCATGATTCATGATTCATGATTCAATTCATGATTTAATTCATGAATCATGATTCATGATTCAATTCATGATTCATGATTTATGGTTCAATTTATGATTCATGATTCATGATTCATGATTCATGATTCATGATTCATTTCATGATTCATGATTCGATTCAAGATTCTTGATTCATGATTCAATTCATGATTCATGATTCATGATTCATTTCATGATTCATGATTCGATTCAAGATTCTTGATTCATGATTCGATTCATGATTCATGATTCATGATTCAATTCATGATTCATGATTCATGATTCAATTCATAATTCATGATTCATAATTCATGATTCATGATTCATGATTCATGATTCAATTCATAATTCATGATTCATGCTTCATGATTCAATTCATGATTCATGATTCGATTCATGATTCTTGATTCATGATTCATGATTCATGATTCGATTTATTATTCATGATTCATGATTCATGATTTAATTCATGATTTATGATTCATGATTCAATTAATGATTCATGATTCGATTCATGATTCATGATTCATGATTCATGATTCATGATTCATGATTCAATTCATAATTCATGATTCATGATTCATGATTTGATTCATGATTCTTGACTCATGATTCATGATTTGATTCATGATTCATGATTCATGATTCATGATTCATGTTTCAATTCATGATTCATGATTCAATTCATGATTCATGATTCATGAATCATGATTCGATTCATGATTCAATTCATGATTCATGATTCGATTCATGATTCATGATTCAATTCATGATTCATGATTCATGATTTAATTCATGATTTATGATTCATGATTCAATTCATGATTCAATTCATGATTCATGATTCAATTCATGATTCAATTCATGATTCATAATTCAATTCATGATTCAATTCATGATTCATGATTCGATTCATGATTCATGATTCATGATTCATGATTCATGATTCATGATTCATGATTCATGATTCATGATTCAATTCACGATTCATGATTCATGATTCATGATTCATGATTCATGATTAGATTCATGATTCATGATTCATGATTCAATTCATGATTCATGATTCATGATTCAATTCATGATTCATGATTCGTTTCATGATTCTTGATTCATGATTCATGATTCGATTCATGATTCATGATTCAATTCTAATTCATGTTTCATGATTCATGATTCGATTCATGATTCATGATTCATGATTCAATTCATGATTCATGATTCAGGATTCATGATTCAATTCATGATTCATGATTCATGATTCATGATTCATGATTCAATTCATAATTCATGATTCATGATTCATGATTCAATTCATAATTTATGATTCATGATTCAATTCATGATTCATGATTCATGATTCAATTTATGATTCATGATTCATGATTCAATTCATAATTTATGATTCATGATTCATGATTCGAATTATGATTCATGATTCATGATTCAATTCATGATTCATGATTCAATTCATGATTCATGATTCATGATTCAATTCATGATTCATGATTCATGATTCAATTCATGATTCATGATTCGATTCATGATTTTTGATTCATGATTCATGATTCGATTCATGATTCAATTCATGATTCATGATTCATGATTCAATTCATGATTCATGATTCAATTCATGATTCATGATTCATGATTCAATTCATGATTCATGATTCGATTCATGATTCATGATTCAATTCATGATTCATGATTCATGATTCAATTCATGATTCATGATTTATGAATTATGATTCAATTCATGATTCATGATTCAATTCATGATTCATGATTTAATTCATGATTCATGATTCAATTCATGATTCAATTCATGATTCATGATTTAATTCATGATTCATGATTCGATTCATGATTTATGATTCATGATTCAATTCATGATTCATGATTCAATTCATGATTCCTAATTCATGATTCATGATTCAATTCATGATTCATGATTCAATTCTCGATTCGAATCCTGATTCAATTCATGATTCATGATTCATGATTCAATTCTAGATTCATGATTCATGATTCATGATTCATGATTCAATTCATGATTCATGATTCATGATTCAATTCATGATTCATGATTCAATTCTCGATTCGAATCCTGATTCAATTCATGATTCATGATTCATGATTCGATTCATGATTCATGATTCATGATTCATGATTCAATTCATGATTCATGATTCGATTCATGATTTTTGATTCATGATTCATGATTTGATTCATAATTCAATTCATGATTCATGATTCATGATTTAATTCATGATTCATGATTCAATTCATGATTCATGATTCATGATTCAATTCATGATTCATGATTCGATTCATGATTCATGATTCATGATTCAATTCATGATTCATGATTCATGATTCAATTCATGATTCATGATTTATGAATTATGATTCAATTCATGATTCATGATTCATGATTCAATTCATGATTTAATTCATGAATCATGATTCATGATTCAATTCATGATTCATGATTTATGGTTCAATTTATGATTCATGATTCATGATTCATGATTCATGATTCATGATTCATTTCATGATTCATGATTCGATTCAAGATTCTTGATTCATGATTCAATTCATGATTCATGATTCATGATTCATTTCATGATTCATGATTCGATTCAAGATTCTTGATTCATGATTCGATTCATGATTCATGATTCATGATTCAATTCATGATTCATGATTCATGATTCAATTCATAATTCATGATTCATAATTCATGATTCATGATTCATGATTCATGATTCAATTCATAATTCATGATTCATGCTTCATGATTCAATTCATGATTCATGATTCGATTCATGATTCTTGATTCATGATTCATGATTCATGATTCGATTTATTATTCATGATTCATGATTCATGATTTAATTCATGATTTATGATTCATGATTCAATTAATGATTCATGATTCGATTCATGATTCATGATTCATGATTCATGATTCATGATTCATGATTCAATTCATAATTCATGATTCATGATTCATGATTTGATTCATGATTCTTGACTCATGATTCATGATTTGATTCATGATTCATGATTCATGATTCATGATTCATGTTTCAATTCATGATTCATGATTCAATTCATGATTCATGATTCATGAATCATGATTCGATTCATGATTCAATTCATGATTCATGATTCGATTCATGATTCATGATTCAATTCATGATTCATGATTCATGATTTAATTCATGATTTATGATTCATGATTCAATTCATGATTCAATTCATGATTCATGATTCAATTCATGATTCAATTCATGATTCATAATTCAATTCATGATTCAATTCATGATTCATGATTCGATTCATGATTCATGATTCATGATTCATGATTCATGATTCATGATTCATGATTCATGATTCATGATTCAATTCACGATTCATGATTCATGATTCATGATTCATGATTCATGATTAGATTCATGATTCATGATTCATGATTCAATTCATGATTCATGATTCATGATTCAATTCATGATTCATGATTCGTTTCATGATTCTTGATTCATGATTCATGATTCGATTCATGATTCATGATTCAATTCTAATTCATGTTTCATGATTCATGATTCGATTCATGATTCATGATTCATGATTCAATTCATGATTCATGATTCAGGATTCATGATTCAATTCATGATTCATGATTCATGATTCATGATTCATGATTCAATTCATAATTCATGATTCATGATTCATGATTCAATTCATAATTTATGATTCATGATTCAATTCATGATTCATGATTCATGATTCAATTTATGATTCATGATTCATGATTCAATTCATAATTTATGATTCATGATTCATGATTCGAATTATGATTCATGATTCATGATTCAATTCATGATTCATGATTCAATTCATGATTCATGATTCATGATTCAATTCATGATTCATGATTCATGATTCAATTCATGATTCATGATTCGATTCATGATTTTTGATTCATGATTCATGATTCGATTCATGATTCAATTCATGATTCATGATTCATGATTCAATTCATGATTCATGATTCAATTCATGATTCATGATTCATGATTCAATTCATGATTCATGATTCGATTCATGATTCATGATTCAATTCATGATTCATGATTCATGATTCAATTCATGATTCATGATTTATGAATTATGATTCAATTCATGATTCATGATTCAATTCATGATTCATGATTTAATTCATGATTCATGATTCAATTCATGATTCAATTCATGATTCATGATTCATGATTCATGATTCATGATTCAATTCATGATTCATGATTCATGATTCAATTCATGATTCATGATTCATGATTCATGATTCAATTCATGATTCATGATTCGATTCATGATTTTTGATTCATGATTCATGATTTGATTCATAATTCAATTCATGATTCATGATTCATGATTTAATTCATGATTCATGATTCAATTCATGATTCATGATTCATGATTCAATTCATGATTCATGATTCGATTCATGATTCATGATTCATGATTCAATTCATGATTCATGATTCATGATTCAATTCATGATTCATGATTTATGAATTATGATTCAATTCATGATTCATGATTCATGATTCAATTCATGATTTAATTCATGAATCATGATTCATGATTCAATTCATGATTCATGATTTATGGTTCAATTTATGATTCATGATTCATGATTCATGATTCATGATTCATGATTCATTTCATGATTCATGATTCGATTCAAGATTCTTGATTCATGATTCAATTCATGATTCATGATTCATGATTCATTTCATGATTCATGATTCGATTCAAGATTCTTGATTCATGATTCGATTCATGATTCATGATTCATGATTCAATTCATGATTCATGATTCATGATTCAATTCATAATTCATGATTCATAATTCATGATTCATGATTCATGATTCATGATTCAATTCATAATTCATGATTCATGCTTCATGATTCAATTCATGATTCATGATTCGATTCATGATTCTTGATTCATGATTCATGATTCATGATTCGATTTATTATTCATGATTCATGATTCATGATTTAATTCATGATTTATGATTCATGATTCAATTAATGATTCATGATTCGATTCATGATTCATGATTCATGATTCATGATTCATGATTCATGATTCAATTCATAATTCATGATTCATGATTCATGATTTGATTCATGATTCTTGACTCATGATTCATGATTTGATTCATGATTCATGATTCATGATTCATGATTCATGTTTCAATTCATGATTCATGATTCAATTCATGATTCATGATTCATGAATCATGATTCGATTCATGATTCAATTCATGATTCATGATTCGATTCATGATTCATGATTCAATTCATGATTCATGATTCATGATTTAATTCATGATTTATGATTCATGATTCAATTCATGATTCAATTCATGATTCATGATTCAATTCATGATTCAATTCATGATTCATAATTCAATTCATGATTCAATTCATGATTCATGATTCGATTCATGATTCATGATTCATGATTCATGATTCATGATTCATGATTCATGATTCATGATTCATGATTCAATTCACGATTCATGATTCATGATTCATGATTCATGATTCATGATTAGATTCATGATTCATGATTCATGATTCAATTCATGATTCATGATTCATGATTCAATTCATGATTCATGATTCGTTTCATGATTCTTGATTCATGATTCATGATTCGATTCATGATTCATGATTCAATTCTAATTCATGTTTCATGATTCATGATTCGATTCATGATTCATGATTCATGATTCAATTCATGATTCATGATTCAGGATTCATGATTCAATTCATGATTCATGATTCATGATTCATGATTCATGATTCAATTCATAATTCATGATTCATGATTCATGATTCAATTCATAATTTATGATTCATGATTCAATTCATGATTCATGATTCATGATTCAATTTATGATTCATGATTCATGATTCAATTCATAATTTATGATTCATGATTCATGATTCGAATTATGATTCATGATTCATGATTCAATTCATGATTCATGATTCAATTCATGATTCATGATTCATGATTCAATTCATGATTCATGATTCATGATTCAATTCATGATTCATGATTCGATTCATGATTTTTGATTCATTATTCATGATTCGATTCATGATTCAATTCATGATTCATGATTCATGATTCAATTCATGATTCATGATTCAATTCATGATTCATGATTCATGATTCAATTCATGATTCATGATTCGATTCATGATTCATGATTCAATTCATGATTCATGATTCATGATTCAATTCATGATTCATGATTTATGAATTATGATTCAATTCATGATTCATGATTCAATTCATGATTCATGATTTAATTCATGATTCATGATTCAATTCATGATTCAATTCATGATTCATGATTTAATTCATGATTCATGATTCGATTCATGATTTATGATTCATGATTCAATTCATGATTCATGATTCAATTCATGATTCCTAATTCATGATTCATGATTCAATTCATGATTCATGATTCAATTCTCGATTCGAATCCTGATTCAATTCATGATTCATGATTCATGATTCAATTCTAGATTCATGATTCATGATTCATGATTCATGATTCAATTCATGATTCATGATTCATGATTCAATTCATGATTCATGATTCAATTCTCGATTCGAATCCTGATTCAATTCATGATTCATGATTCATGATTCATGATTCGATTCATGATTCATGATTCATGATTCATGATTCAATTCATGATTCATGATTCGATTCATGATTTTTGATTCATGATTCATGATTTGATTCATAATTCAATTCATGATTCATGATTCATGATTTAATTCATGATTCATGATTCAATTCATGATTCATGATTCATGATTAAATTCATGATTCATGATTCGATTCATGATTCATGATTCGATTCATGATTCATGATTCATGATTCAATTCATGATTCATGATTCATGATTCAATTCATGATTCATGCTTTATGAATTATGATTCAATTCATGATTCATGATTCATGATTCAATTCATGATTTAATTCATGAATCATGATTCATGATTCAATTCATGATTCATGATTTATGGTTCAATTTATGATTCATGATTCATGATTCATGATTCATGATTCATGATTCATGATTCATTTCATGATTCATGATTCGATTCAAGATTCTTGATTCATGATTCAATTCATGATTCATGATTCATGATTCATTTCATGATTCATGATTCGATTCAAGATTCTTGATTCATGATTCGATTCATGATTCATGATTCATGATTCAATTCATGATTCATGATTCATGATTCAATTCATAATTCATGATTCATAATTCATGATTCATGATTCATGATTCATGATTCAATTCATAATTCATGATTCATGCTTCATGATTCAATTCATGATTCATGATTCGATTCATGATTCTTGATTCATGATTCATGATTCATGATTCGATTTATTATTCATGATTCATGATTTAATTCATGATTTATGATTCATGATTCAATTAATGATTCATGATTCGATTCATGATTCATGATTCATGATTCATGATTTAATTCATGATTTATGATTCATGATTCAATTAATGATTCATGATTCGATTCATGATTCATGACTCATGATTCATGATTCATGATTCATGATTCAATTCATAATTCATGATTCATGATTCATGATTTGATTCATGATTCTTGACTCATGATTCATGATTCGATTCATGATTCATGATTCATGATTCATGATTCATGATTCATGTTTCAATTCATGATTCATGATTCAATTCATGATTCATGATTCATGAATCATGATTCGATTCATGATTCAATTCATGATTCATGATTCGATTCATGATTCAATTCATGATTCATGATTCATGATTTAATTCATGATTCATGATTCATGATTCAATTCATGATTCAATTCATGATTCCTGATTCAATTCATGATTCAATTCATGATTCATAATTCAATTCATGATTCAATTCATGATTCATGATTCGATTCATGATTCATGATTCATGATTCATGATTCATGATTCATGATTCAATTCACGATTCATGATTCATGATTCATGATTCATGATTAGATTCATGATTCATGATTCATGATTCAATTCATGATTCATGATTCGTTTCATGATTCTTGATTCATGATTCATGATTCGATTCATGATTCATGATTCAATTCTAATTCATGTTTCATGATTCATGATTCGATTCATGATTCATGATTCATGATTCAATTCATGATTCATGATTCAGGATTCATGATTCAATTCATGATTCATGATTCATGATTCATGATTCAATTCATAATTCATGATTCATGATTCATGATTCAATTCATAATTTATGATTCATGATTCAATTCATGATTCATGATTCATGATTCGATTCATGATTCTTGATTCATGATTCATGATTCATGATTCGATTTATTATTCATGATTCATGATTTAATTCATGATTTATGATTCATGATTCAATTAATGATTCATGATTCGATTCATGATTCATGATTCATGATTCATGATTTAATTCATGATTTATGATTCATGATTCAATTAATGATTCATGATTCGATTCATGATTCATGACTCATGATTCATGATTCATGATTCATGATTCAATTCATAATTCATGATTCATGATTCATGATTTGATTCATGATTCTTGACTCATGATTCATGATTCGATTCATGATTCATGATTCATGATTCATGATTCATGATTCATGTTTCAATTCATGATTCATGATTCAATTCATGATTCATGATTCATGAATCATGATTCGATTCATGATTCAATTCATGATTCATGATTCGATTCATGATTCAATTCATGATTCATGATTCATGATTTAATTCATGATTCATGATTCATGATTCAATTCATGATTCAATTCATGATTCCTGATTCAATTCATGATTCAATTCATGATTCATAATTCAATTCATGATTCAATTCATGATTCATGATTCGATTCATAAATCATGATTCATGATTCATGATTCATGATTCATGATTCATGATTCAATTCACGATTCATGATTCATGATTCATGATTCATGATTAGATTCATGATTCATGATTCATGATTCAATTCATGATTCATGATTCGTTTCATGATTCTTGATTCATGATTCATGATTCGATTCATGATTCATGATTCAATTCTAATTCATGTTTCATGATTCATGATTCGATTCATGATTCATGATTCATGATTCAATTCATGATTCATGATTCAGGATTCATGATTCAATTCATGATTCATGATTCATGATTCATGATTCAATTCATAATTCATGATTCATGATTCATGATTCAATTCATAATTTATGATTCATGATTCAATTCATGATTCATGATTCATGATTCAATTCATGATTCATGATTCAATTCATAATTTATGATTCATGATTCATGATTCGAATTATGATTCATGATTCATGATTCAATTCATGATTCATGATTCAATTCATGATTCATGATTCATGATTCAATTCATGATTCATGATTCATGATTCAATTCATGATTCATGATTCGATTCATGATTTTTGATTCATGATTCATGATTCGATTCATGATTCAATTCATGATTCATGATTCAATTCATGATTCATGATTCAATTCATGATTCATGATTCATGATTCAATTCATGATTCATGATTCGATTCATGATTCATGATTCAATTCATGATTCATGATTCATGATTCAATTCATGATTCATGATTTATGAATTATGATTCAATTCATGATTCATGATTCAATTCATGATTCATGATTCATGATTTAATTCATGATTCATGATTCAATTCATGATTCAATTCATGATTCATGATTTAATTCATGATTCATGATTCGATTCATGATTCATGATTCATGATTCAATTCTAGATTCATGATTCATGATTCATGATTCATGATTCAATTCATGATTCATGATTCATGATTCAATTCAAGATTCATGATTCGTTTCATGATTCTTGATTCATGATTCATGATTCATGATTCGATTCATGATTCATGATTCATGATTCATGATTCAATTTATGATTCATGATTCAATTCTAATTCATGATTCATGATTCATGATTTGATTCATGATTCATGATTCATGATTCAATTCATGATTCATGAATCATGATTCATGATTCATGATTCAATTCATAATTCATGATTCATGATTCATGATTCAATTCATGATTCATGATTCAATCCATGATTCCTAATTCATGATTCATGATTCAATTCATGATTCATGATTCAATTCTAGATTCGAATCCTGATTCAATTCATAATTCATGATTCATGATTCAATTCACGATTCATGATTCATGATTCATGATTCGATTCATTATTCATGATTCATGATTCAATTCATGATTCATGATTCAATTCTAATTCATGATTCATGATTCATGATTCGATTCATGATTCATGATTCATGATTTAATTCATGATTCATGATTCATGATTCATGATTCATGATTCATGATTCAATTCATGATTCATGATTCATGATTCAATTCATGATTCATGATTCATGATTTCTGATTCAATTCATGATTCATGATTCGATTCATGATTTTTGATTCATGATTCATGATTCGATTCATTATTCATGATTCATGATTCATGATTCAATTCATGATTCATGATTCAATTCTAATTCATGATTCATGATTCATGATTCGATTCATGATTCATGATTCATGATTTAATTCATGATTCATGATTCATGATTCATGATTCATGATTCATGATTCAATTCATGATTCATGATTCATGATTCAATTCATGATTCATGATTCATGATTCATGATTCAATTCATGATTCATGATTCGATTCATGATTTTTGATTCATGATTCATGATTCAATTCATAATTCAATTCATGATTCATGATTCATGATTCAATTCATGATTCATGATTCAATTCATGATTCATGATTCATGATTCAATTCATGATTCATGATTCGATTAATGATTCATGATTCATGATTCAATTCATGATTCATGATTCATGATTCAATTCATGATTCATGATTCATGATTCATGATTCAATTCATGATTCATGATTCGATTCATGATTTTTGATTCATGATTCATGATTCAATTCATAATTCAATTCATGATTCATGATTCATGATTCAATTCATGATTCATGATTCAATTCATGATTCATGATTCATGATTCAATTCATGATTCATGATTCGATTCATGATTCATGATTCAATTCATGATTCATGATTCATGATTCATTTCAAGATTCATGATTCGATTCAAGATTCTTGATTCATGATTCGATTCATGATTCATGATTCATGATTCAATTCATGATTCATGATTCATGATTCATGATTCAATTCATAATTCATGATTCATAATTCATGATTCATGATTCATGATTCAATTCATAATTCATGATTCATGCTTCATGATTCAATTCATGATTCATGATTCGATTCATGATTCTTGATTCATGATTCATGATTCATGATTCGATTTATTATTCATGATTCATGATTCATGATTTAATTCATGATTTATGATTCATGATTCAATTAATGATTCATGATTCGATTCATGATTCATGATTCATGATTCATGATTCATGATTCATGATTCAATTCATAATTGATAATTCATGATTCATGATTTGATTCATGATTCTTGACTCATGATTCATGATTCGATTCATGATTCATGATTCATGATTCATGATTCATGATTCATGTTTCAATTCATGATTCATGATTCAATTCATGATTCATGATTCATGAATCATGATTCGATTCATGATTCAATTCATGATTCATGATTCGATTCATGATTCATGATTCAATTCATGATTCATGATTCAATTCATGATTTATGATTCATGAATCATGATTCGATTCATGATTCAATTCATGATTTATGATTCGATTCATGATTCATGATTCAATTCATGATTCATGATTCATGATTTAATTCATGATTCATGATTCATGATTCAATTCATGATTCAATTCATGATTCATGATTCAATTCATGATTCAATTCATGATTCATGATTCAATTCATGATTCATGATTTAATTCATGATTCATGATTCGATTCATGATTCATGATTCATGATTCATGATTCATGATTCATGATTCATGATTCAATTCACGATTCATGATTAATGATTCATGATTCATGATTCATGATTAGATTCATGATTCATGATTCATGATTCAATTCATGATTCATGATTCATGATTCAATTCATGATTCATGATTCGTTTCATGATTCTTGATTCATGATTCATGATTCATGATTCGATTCATGATTCATGATTCAATTCTAATTCATGTTTCATGATTCATGATTCGATTCATGATTCATGATTCATGATTCAATTCATGATTCATGATTCAGGATTCATGATTCAATTCATGATTCATGATTCATGATTCATGATTCAATTCCTAATTCATGATTCATGATTCATGATTCAATTCATAATTTACGATTCATGATTCAATTCATGATTCATGATTCATGATTCATGATTCAATTCATGATTCATGATTCATGATTCAATTCATGATTCATGATTCATGATTCAATTCATAATTTATGATTCATGATTCATGATTCGAATTATGATTCATGATTCATGATTCATGATTCATGATTCAATTCATGATTCATGATTCAATTCATGATTCATGATTCATGATTCAATTCATGATTCATGATTCATGATTCAATTCATGATTCATGATTCGATTCATGATTTTTGATTCATGATTCATGATTCGATTCATGATTCAATTCATGATTCATGATTCATGATTCAATTCATGATTCATGATTCAATTCATGATTCATGATTCATGATTCAATTCATGATTCATGATTCGATTCATGATTCATGATTCAATTCATGATTCATGATTCATGATTCAATTCATGATTCATGATTTATGAATTATGATTCAATTCATGATTCATGATTCAATTCATGATTCATGATTTAATTCATGATTCATGATTCAATTCATGATTCAATTCATGATTCATGATTTAATTCATGATTCATGATTCGATTCATGATTTATGATTCATGATTCAATTCATGATTCATGATTCAATTCATGATTCCTAATTCATGATTCATGATTCAATTCATGATTCATGATTCAATTCTCGATTCGAATCCTGATTCAATTCATGATTCATGATTCATGATTCATATCTAGATTCATGATTCATGATTCAATTCAAGATTCATGATTTGTTTCATGATTCTTGATTCATGATTCATGATTCATGATTCGATTCATGATTCATGATTCATGATTCATGATTCAATTCATGATTCATGATTCAATTCTAATTCATGATTCATGATTCATGATTTGATTCATGATTCATGATTCATGATTCAATTTATGATTCATGATTCATGATTCATGATTCATGATTCAATTCATAATTCATGATTCATGATTCATGATTCAATTCATGATTCATGATTCAATCCATGATTCCTAATTCATGATTCATGATTCAATTCATGATTCATGATTCAATTCTAGATTCGAATCCTGATTCAATTCATGATTCATGATTCATGATTCAATTCACGATTCATGATTCATGATTCATGATTCAATTCATGATTCATGATTCATTATTCAATTCATGATTCATGATTCGTTTCATGATTCTTGATTCATGATTCATGATTCGATTCATTATTCATGATTCATGATTCATGATTCAATTCATGATTCAAGATTCATGATTCGATTCATGATTCATGATTCGATTCATGATTCATGATTCAATTCATGATTCAATTCATGATTCATGATTCATGATTCATTATTCAATTCATGATTCAAGATTCATGATTCGATTCATGATTCATGATTCGATTCATGATTCATGATTCAATTCATGATTCATGATTCATGATTCGATTCATGATTCAATTCATGATTCATGATTCAATTCATGATTCATGATTCAATTCATGATTCATGATTCATGATTTAATTCATGATTCATGATTCAATTCATGATTCATGATTTAATTCATGATTCATGATTCGATTCATGATTTATGATTCATGATTCAATTCATGATTCATGATTCAATTCATGATTCCTAATTCATGATTCATGATTCAATTCTCGATTCGAATCCTGATTCAATTCATGATTCATGATTCAATTCTAGATTCATGATTCATGATTCATGATTCAATTCATGATTCATGATTCATGATTCAATTCATGATTCATGATTCATGATTCATGATTCAATTCATGATTCATGATTCAATTCTAATTCATGATTCATGATTCATGATTTGATTCATGATTCATGATTCATGATTCAATTCATGATTCATGATTCATGATTCATGATTCATGATTCAATTCATAATTCATGATTCATGATTCATGATTCAATTCATGATTCATGATTCAATCCATGATTCCTAATTCATGATTCATGATTCAATTCATGATTCATGATTCAATTCTGGATTCGAATCCTGATTCAATTCATGATTCATGATTCATGATTCAATTCACGATTCATGATTCATGATTCATGATTCAATTCATAATTCATGATTCATTATTCAATTCATGATTCATGATTCATTTCATGATTCTTGATTCATGATTCATGATTCGATTCATGATTCATGATTCATGATTCATGATTCAATTCATGATTCATGATTCAATTCTAATTCATGATTCATGATTCATTATTCAATTCATGATTCATGATTCATGATTTAATTCATGATTCATGATTCATGATTCATGATTCATGATTTATGATTCAATTCATGATTCATGATTCATGATTCAATTCATGATTCATGATTCATGATTCAATTCATGATTCATGATTCGATTCATGATTTTTGATTCATGATTCATGATTCGATTCATAATTCAATTCATGATTCATGATTCATGATTCAATTCATGATTCATGATTCAATTCATGATTCATGCTTCATGATTCAATTCATGATTCATGATTCGATTCATGATTCATGATTCATGATTCAATTCATGATTCATGATTCATGATTTATGAATTATGATTCAATTCATGATTCATGATTCATGATTCAATTCATGATTTAATTCATGAATCATGATTCATGATTCAATTCATGATTCATGATTTATGGTTCAATTTATGATTCATGATTCATGATTCATGATTCATGATTCATGATTCATGATTCATGATTCATTTCATGATTCATGATTCGATTCAAGATTCTTGATTCATGATTCAATTCATGATTCATGATTCATGATTCATTTCATGATTCATGATTCGATTCAAGATTCTTGATTCATGATTCGATTCATGATTCATGATTCATGATTCAATTCATGATTCATGATTCATGATTCATGATTCAATTCATAATTCATGATTCATAATTCATGATTCATGATTCATGATTCATGATTCAATTCATAATTCATGATTCATGCTTCATGATTCAATTCATGATTCATGATTCGATTCATGATTCTTGATTCATGATTCATGATTCATGATTCGATTTATTATTCATGATTCATGATTCATGATTTAATTCATGATTTATGATTCATGATTCAATTAATGATTCATGATTCGATTCATGATTCATGATTCATGATTCATGATTCATGATTCAATTCATAATTCATGATTCATGATTCATGATTTGATTCATGATTCTTGACTCATGATTCATGATTCGATTCATGATTCATGATTCATGATTCATGATTCATGTTTCAATTCATGATTCATGATTCAATTCATGATTCATGATTCATGAATCATGATTCGATTCATGATTCAATTCATGATTCATGATTCGATTCATGATTCATGATTCAATTCATGATTCATGATTCATGATTTAATTCATGATTCATGATTCATGATTCAATTCATGATTCAATTCATGATTCAATTCATGATTCAATTCATGATTCATAATTCAATTCATGATTCAATTCATGATTCATGATTCGATTCATGATTCATGATTCATGATTCATGATTCATGATTCATGATTCATGATTCATGATTCAATTCACGATTCATGATTCATGATTCATGATTCATGATTCATGATTAGATTCATGATTCATGATTCATGATTCAATTCATGATTCATGATTCATGATTCAATTCATGATTCATGATTCGTTTCATGATTCTTGATTCATGATTCATGATTCGATTCATGATTCATGATTCAATTCTAATTCATGTTTCATGATTCATGATTCGATTCATGATTCATGATTCATGATTCAATTCATGATTCATGATTCAGGATTCATGATTCAATTCATGATTCATGATTCATGATTCATGATTCAATTCATAATTCATGATTCATGATTCATGATTCAATTCATAATTTATGATTCATGATTCAATTCATGATTCATGATTCATGATTCATGATTCATGATTCAATTCATGATTCATGATTCATGATTCAATTCATGATTCATGATTCATGATTCAATTCATAATTTATGATTCATGATTCATGATTCGAATTATGATTCATGATTCATGATTCATGATTCATGATTCAATTCATGATTCATGATTCAATTCATGATTCATGATTCATGATTCAATTCATGATTCATGATTCATGATTCAATTCATGATTCATGATTCGATTCATGATTTTTGATTCATGATTCATGATTCGATTCATGATTCAATTCATGATCCATGATTCATGATTCAATTCATGATTCATGATTCAATTCATGATTCATGATTCATGATTCAATTCATGATTCATGATTCGATTCATGATTCATGATTCAATTCATGATTCATGATTCAATTCATGATTCATGATTCATGATTCATGATTCAATTCATGATTCATGATTCAATCCATGATTCCTAATTCATGATTCATGATTCAATTCATGATTCATGATTCAATTCTAGATTTGAATCCTGATTCAATTCATGATTCATGATTCATGATTCAATTCACGATTCATGATTCATGATTCATGATTCAATTCATGATTCATGATTCATTATTCAATTCATGATTCATGATTCATTTCATGATTCTTGATTCATGATTCATGATTCGATTCATGATTCATGATTCATGATTCATGATTCAATTCATGATTCATGATTCAATTCTAATTCATGATTCATGATTCATTATTCAATTCATGATTCATGATTTAATTCATGATTCATGATTCATGATTCATGATTCATGATTTATGATTCAATTCATGATTCATGATTCATGATTCAATTCATGATTCATGATTCATGATTCATGATTCAATTCATGATTCATGATTCGATTCATGATTTTTGATTCATGATTCATGATTCGATTCATAATTCAATTCATGATTCATGATTCATGATTCAATTCATGATTCATGATTCAATTCATGATTCATGCTTCATGATTCAATTCATGATTCATGATTCGATTCATGATTCATGATTCATGATTCAATTCATGATTCATGATTCATGATTCAATTCATGATTCATGATTTATGAATTATGATTCAATTCATGATTCATGATTCATGATTCAATTCATGATTTAATTCATGAATCATGATTCATGATTCAATTCATGATTCATGATTTATGGTTCAATTTATGATTCATGATTCATGATTCATGATTCATGATTCATGATTCATTTCATGATTCATGATTCGATTCAAGATTCTTGATTCATGATTCAATTCATGATTCATGATTCATGATTCATTTCATGATTCATGATTCGATTCAAGATTCTTGATTCATGATTCGATTCATGATTCATGATTCATGATTCAATTCATGATTCATGATTCATGATTCATGATTCAATTCATAATTCATGATTCATAATTCATGATTCATGATTCATGATTCATGATTCAATTCATAATTCATGATTCATGCTTCATGATTCAATTCATGATTCATGATTCGATTCATGATTCTTGATTCATGATTCATGATTCATGATTCGATTTATTATTCATGATTCATGATTCATGATTTAATTCATGATTTATGATTCATGATTCAATTAATGATTCATGATTCGATTCATGATTCATGATTCATGATTCATGATTCATGATTCAATTCATAATTCATGATTCATGATTCATGATTTGATTCATGATTCTTGACTCATGATTCATGATTCGATTCATGATTCATGATTCATGATTCATGATTCATGTTTCAATTCATGATTCATGATTCAATTCATGATTCATGATTCATGAATCATGATTCGATTCATGATTCAATTCATGATTCATGATTCGATTCATGATTCATGATTCAATTCATGATTCATGATTCATGATTTAATTCATGATTCATGATTCATGATTCAATTCATGATTCAATTCATGATTCAATTCATGATTCAATTCATGATTCATAATTCAATTCATGATTCAATTCATGATTCATGATTCGATTCATGATTCATGATTCATGATTCATGATTCATGATTCATGATTCAATTCACGATTCATGATTCATGATTCATGATTCATGATTAGATTCATGATTCATGATTCATGATTCAATTCATGATTCATGATTCATGATTCAATTCATGATTCATGATTCGTTTCATGATTCTTGATTCATGATTCATGATTCGATTCATGATTCATGATTCAATTCTAATTCATGTTTCATGATTCATGATTCGATTCATGATTCATGATTCATGATTCAATTCATGATTCATGATTCAGGATTCATGATTCAATTCATGATTCATGATTCATGATTCAATTCATAATTCATGATTCATGATTCATGATTCAATTCATAATTTATGATTCATGATTCAATTCATGATTCATGATTCATGATTCATGATTCATGATTCAATTCATAATTCATGATTCATGATTCAATTCATGATTCATGATTCATGATTCAATTCATAATTTATGATTCATGATTCATGATTCGAATTATGATTCATGATTCATGATTCATGATTCATGATTCAATTCATGATTCATGATTCAATTCATGATTCATGATTCAATTCATGATTCATGATTCATGATTCAATTCATGATTCATGATTCATGATTCAATTCATGATTCATGATTCGATTCATGATTTTTGATTCATGATTCATGATTCGATTCATGATTCAATTCATGATTCATGATTCATGATTCAATTCATGATTCATGATTCAATTCATGATTCATGATTCATGATTCAATTCATGATTCATGATTCGATTCATGATTCATGATTCAATTCATGATTCATGATTCATGATTCATGATTTATGAATTATGATTCAATTCATGATTCATGATTCAATTCATGATTCATGATTCATGATTTAATTCATGATTCATGATTCAATTCATGATTCAATTCATGATTCATGATTTAATTCATGATTCATGATTCGATTCATGATTTATGATTCATGATTCAATTCATGATTCATGATTCAATTCATGATTCCTAATTCATGATTCATGATTCAATTCATGATTCATGATTCAATTCTCGATTCGAATCCTGATTCAATTCATGATTCATGATTCAATTCTAGATTCATGATTCATGATTCATGATTCATGATTCAATTCATGATTCATGATTCATGATTCAATTCAAGATTCATGATTCGTTTCATGATTCTTGATTCATGATTCATGATTCGATTCATGATTCATGATTCGATTCATGATTCATGATTCATGATTCATGATTCAATTCATGATTCATGATTCAATTCTAATTCATGATTCATGATTCATGATTTGATTCATGATTCATGATTCATGATTCAATTCATGATTCATGATTCATGATTCATGATTCATGATTCAAATTTATAATTCATGATTCATGATTCATGATTCAATTCATGATTCATGATTCAATCCATGATTCCTAATTCATGATTCATGATTCAATTCATGATTCATGATTCAATTCTAGATTCGAATCCTGATTCAATTCATGATTCATGATTCATGATTCAAATCACGATTCATGATTCATGATTCAATTCATGATTCATGATTCATGATTCAATTCACGATTCATGATTCATGATTCATGATTCAATTCATGATTCATGATTCAATTCATGATTCATGATTTAATTCATGATTCATGATTCGATTCATGATTCATGATTCATGATTCATGATTCATGATTCATGATTCATGATTCATGATTCATGATTCAATTCACGATTCATGATTCATGATTCATGATTCATGATTAGATTCATGATTCATGATTCATGATTCAATTCATGATTCATGATTCATGATTCAATTCATGATTCATGATTCGTTTCATGATTCTTGATTCATGATTCATGATTCATGATTCGATTCATGATTCATGATTCAATTCTAATTCATGTTTCATGATTCATGATTCGATTCATGATTCATGATTCATGATTCAATTCATGATTCATGATTCAGGATTCATGATTCAATTCATGATTCATGATTCATGATTCATGATTCAATTCATAATTTATGATTCATGATTCATGATTCAATTCATAATTTATGATTCATGATTCAATTCATGATTCATGATTCATGATTCATGATTCATGATTCAATTCATGATTCATGATTCATGATTCAATTCATGATTCATGATTCATGATTCAATTCATAATTTATGATTCATGATTCATGATTCGAATTATGATTCATGATTCATGATTCATGATTCATGATTCAATTCATGATTCATGATTCAATTCATGATTCATGATTCATGATTCAATTCA
The DNA here is from genome assembly GCA_036250195.1 of Mixophyes australis. Taxonomy (NCBI): domain Eukaryota; kingdom Metazoa; phylum Chordata; class Amphibia; order Anura; family Limnodynastidae; genus Mixophyes; species Mixophyes australis. Next base: position 912,868 of record JAVHZZ010000022.1, on the reverse strand, counting down.
TGATTCATGATTCATGATTCAATTCATGATTCATGATTCGATTCATGATTTTTGATTCATGATTCATGATTCGATTCATGATTCAATTCATGATTCATGATTCATGATTCAATTCATGATTCATGATTCAATTCATGATTCATGATTCATGATTCAATTCATGATTCATGATTCGATTCATGATTCATGATTCAATTCATGATTCATGATTCAATTCATGATTCATGATTTATGAATTATGATTCAATTCATGATTCATGATTCAATTCATGATTCAATTCATGAATCATGATTCATGATTCAATTCATGATTCATGATTCATGGTTCAATTTATGATTCATGAATCATGATTCATGATTCAATTCATGATTCAATTTATGATACTGGATTTAATTCGTGATTCATGATTCATGATTCAATTCATGATTTATGATTCATGATTCAATTCATGATTCATGATTCATGATTCATGATTCATGATTCATTTCATGATTCATGATTCGATTCAAGATTCTTGATTCATGATTCAATTCATGATTCATGATTCGTTTCATGATTCTTGATTCATGATTCATGATTCATGATTCGATTCATGATTCATGATTCAATTCTAATTCATGTTTCATGATTCATGATTCGATTCATGATTCATGATTCATGATTCAATTCATGATTCATGATTCAGGATTCATGATTCAATTCATGATTCATGATTCATGATTCATGATTCATGATTCAATTCATAATTCATGATTCATGATTCATGATTCAATTCATAATTTATGATTCATGATTCAATTCATGATTCATGATTCATGATTCATGATTCAATTCATGATTCATGATTCATGATTCAATTCATGATTCATGATTCATGATTCAATTCATAATTTATGATTCATGATTCATGATTCGAATTATGATTCATGATTCATGATTCATGATTCATGATTCAATTCATGATTCATGATTCAATTCATGATTCATGATTCATGATTCAATTCTTGATTCATGATTCATGATTCAATTCATGATTCATGATTCGATTCATGATTTTTGATTCATGATTCATGATTCGATTCATGATTCAATTCATGATTCATGATTCAATTCATGATTCATGATTCAATTCATGATTCATGATTCATGATTCAATTCATGATTCATGATTCGATTCATGATTCATGATTCAATTCATGATTCATGATTCATGATTCAATTCATGATTCATGATTTATGAATTATGATTCAATTCATGATTCATGATTCATGATTCAATTCATGATTCAATTTATGATACTGAATTTAATTCGTGATTCATGATTCATGATTCAATTCATGATTTATGATTCATGATTCAATTCATGATTCATGATTCATGATTCATTATTCAATTCATGATTCATGATTCATGATTTAATTCATGATTCATGATTCATGATTCATGATTCATGATTTATGATTCAATTCATGATTCATGATTCATGATTCAATTCATGATTCATGATTCATGATTCATGATTCAATTCATGATTCATGATTCGATTCATGATTTTTGATTCATGATTCATGATTCGATTCATAATTCAATTCATGATTCATGATTCATGATTCAATTCATGATTCATGATTCAATTCATGATTCATGATTCATGCTTCATGATTCAATTCATGATTCATGATTCGATTCATGATTCATGATTCATGATTCAATTCATGATTCATGATTCATGATTCAATTCATGATTCATGATTTATGAATTATGATTCAATTCATGATTCATGATTCATGATTCAATTCATGATTTAATTCATGAATCATGATTCATGATTCAATTCATGATTCATGATTTATGGTTCAATTTATGATTTCATGATTCATGATTCATGATTCATGATTCATGATTCATTTTCATGATTCATGATTCGATTCAAGATTCTTGATTCATGATTCAATTCATGATTCATGATTCATGATTCATTTCATGATTCATGATTCGATTCAAGATTCTTGATTCATGATTCGATTCATGATTCATGATTCATGATTCAATTCATGATTCATGATTCATGATTCATGATTCAATTCATAATTCATGATTCATAATTCATGATTCATGATTCATGATTCATGATTCAATTCATAATTCATGATTCATGCTTCATGATTCAATTCATGATTCATGATTCGATTCATGATTCTTGATTCATGATTCATGATTCGATTTATTATTCATGATTCATGATTCATGATTTAATTCATGATTTATGATTCATGATTCAATTAATGATTCATGATTCGATTCATGATTCATGATTCATGATTCATGATTCATGATTCAATTCATAATTCATGATTCATGATTCATGATTTGATTCATGATTCTTGACTCATGATTCATGATTCGATTCATAATTCATGATTCATGCTTCATGATTCAATTCATGATTCATGATTCGATTCATGATTCTTGATTCATGATTCATGATTCGATTTATTATTCATGATTCATGATTCATGATTTAATTCATGATTTATGATTCATGATTCAATTAATGATTCATGATTCGATTCATGATTCATGATTCATGATTCATGATTCATGATTCAATTCATAATTCATGATTCATGATTCATGATTTGATTCATGATTCTTGACTCATGATTCATGATTCAATTCATAATTCATGATTCATGCTTCATGATTCAATTCATGATTCATGATTCGATTCATGATTCTTGATTCATGATTCATGATTCGATTTATTATTCATGATTCATGATTCATGATTTAATTCATGATTTATGATTCATGATTCAATTAATGATTCATGATTCGATTCATGATTCATGATTCATGATTCATGATTCATGATTCAATTCATAATTCATGATTCATGATTCATGATTTGATTCATGATTCTTGACTCATGATTCATGATTCATGATTCATGTTTCAATTCATGATTCATGATTCAATTCATGATTCATGATTCATGAATCATGATTCGATTCATGATTCAATTCATGATTCATGATTCGATTCATGATTCATGATTCAATTCATGATTCATGATTCATGATTTAATTCATGATTCATGATTCATGATTCAATTCATGATTCAATTCATGATTCAATTCATGATTCAATTCATGATTCATAATTCAATTCATGATTCAATTCATGATTCATGATTCGATTCATGATTCATGATTCATGATTCATGATTCATGATTCATGATTCATGATTCATGATTCAATTCACGATTCATGATTCATGATTCATGATTCATGATTCATGATTAGATTCATGATTCATGATTCATGATTCAATTCATGATTCATGATTCATGATTCAATTCATGATTCATGATTCGTTTCATGATTCTTGATTCATGATTCATGATTCGATTCATGATTCATGATTCAATTCTAATTCATGTTTCATGATTCATGATTCGATTCATGATTCATGATTCATGATTCAATTCATGATTCATGATTCAGGATTCATGATTCAATTCATGATTCATGATTCATGATTCATGATTCAATTCATAATTCATGATTCATGATTCATGATTCAATTCATAATTTATGATTCATGATTCAATTCATGATTCATGATTTATGATTCATGATTCATGATTCAATTCATAATTCATGATTCATGATTCAATTCATGATTCATGATTCATGATTCAATTCATAATTTATGATTCATGATTCATGATTCGAATTATGATTCATGATTCATGATTCATGATTCATGATTCAATTCATGATTCATGATTCAATTCATGATTCATGATTCATGATTCAATTCATGATTCATGATTCATGATTCAATTCATGATTCATGATTCGATTCATGATTTTTGATTCATGATTCATGATTCGATTCATGATTCAATTCATGATTCATGATTCATGATTCAATTCATGATTCATGATTCAATTCATGATTCATGATTCATGATTCAATTCATGATTCATGATTCGATTCATGATTCATGATTCAATTCATGATTCATGATTCATGATTCAATTCATGATTCATGATTTATGAATTATGATTCAATTCATGATTCATGATTCAATTCATGATTCATGATTCATGATTTAATTCATGATTCATGATTCAATTCATGATTCAATTCATGATTCATGATTTAATTCATGATTCATGATTCGATTCATGATTTATGATTCATGATTCAATTCATGATTCATGATTCAATTCATGATTCCTAATTCATGATTCATGATTCAATTCATGATTCATGATTCAATTCTCGATTCGAATCCTGATTCAATTCATGATTCATGATTCATGATTCAATTCTAGATTCATGATTCATGATTCATGATTCATGATTCAATTCATGATTCATGATTCATGATTCAATTCAAGATTCATGATTCGTTTCATGATTCTTGATTCATGATTCATGATTCGATTCATGATTCATGATTCATGATTCAATTCATGATTCATGATTCAATTCTAATTCATGATTCATGATTCATGATTTGATTCATGATTCATGATTCATGATTCAATTCATGATTCATGATTCATGATTCATGATTCATGATTCATGATTCAATTCATAATTCATGATTCATGATTCATGATTCAATTCATGATTCATGATTCAATCCATGATTCCTAATTCATGATTCATGATTCAATTCATGATTCATGATTCAATTCTAGATTCGAATCCTGATTCAATTCATGATTCATGATTCATGATTCAATTCACGATTCATGATTCATGATTCATGATTCAATTCATGATTCATGATTCATGATTCAATTCACGATTCATGATTCATGATTCATGATTCAATTCATGATTCATGATTCAATTCATGATTCATGATTTAATTCATGATTCATGATTCGATTCATGATTCATGATTCATGATTCATGATTCATGATTCATGATTCATGATTCAATTCACGATTCATGATTCATGATTCATGATTCATGATTCATGATTAGATTCATGATTCATGATTCATGATTCAATTCATGATTCATGATTCATGATTCAATTCATGATTCATGATTCGTTTCATGATTCTTGATTCATGATTCATGATTCATGATTCGATTCATGATTCATGATTCAATTCTAATTCATGTTTCATGATTCATGATTCGATTCATGATTCATGATTCATGATTCAATTCATGATTCATGATTCAGGATTCATGATTCAATTCATGATTCATGATTCATGATTCATGATTCAATTCATAATTCATGATTCATGATTCATGATTCAATTCATAATTTATGATTCATGATTCAATTCATGATTCATGATTCATGATTCATGATTCATGATTCAATTCATGATTCATGATTCATGATTCCATTCATGATTCATGATTCATGATTCAATTCATAATTTATGATTCATGATTCATGATTCGAATTATGATTCATGATTCATGATTCATGATTCATGATTCATGATTCAATTCATGATTCATGATTCAATTCATGATTCATGATTCATGATTCAATTCATGATTCATGATTCATGATTCAATTCATGATTCATGATTCGATTCATGATTTTTGATTCATGATTCATGATTCGATTCATGATTCAATTCATGATTCATGATTCATGATTCAATTCATGATTCATGATTCAATTCATGATTCATGATTCATGATTCAATTCATGATTCATGATTCGATTCATGATTCATGATTCAATTCATGATTCATGATTCAATTCATGATTCATGATTCAATTCATGATTCATGATTTATGAATTATGATTCAATTCATGATTCATGATTCAATTCATGATTCAATTCATGAATCATGATTCATGATTCAATTCATGATTCATGATTCATGATTCAATTCATGATTCAATTTATGATACTGGATTTAATTCGTGATTCATGATTCATGATTCAATTCATGATTTATGATTCATGATTCAATTCATGATTCATGATTCATGATTCATGATTCATGATTCATTTCATGATTCATGATTCGATTCAAGATTCTTGATTCATGATTCAATTCATGATTCATGATTCGTTTCATGATTCTTGATTCATGATTCATGATTCATGATTCGATTCATGATTCATGATTCAATTCTAATTCATGTTTCATGATTCATGATTCGATTCATGATTCATGATTCATGATTCAATTCATGATTCATGATTCAGGATTCATGATTCAATTCATGATTCATGATTCATGATTCATGATTCATGATTCAATTCATAATTCATGATTCATGATTCATGATTCAATTCATAATTTATGATTCATGATTCAATTCATGATTCATGATTCATGATTCATGATTCAATTCATGATTCATGATTCATGATTCAATTCATGATTCATGATTCATGATTCAATTCATAATTTATGATTCATGATTCATGATTCGAATTATGATTCATGATTCATGATTCATGATTCATGATTCAATTCATGATTCATGATTCAATTCATGATTCATGATTCATGATTCAATTCATGATTCATGATTCATGATTCAATTCATGATTCATGATTCGATTCATGATTCATGATTCAATTCATGATTCATGATTCATGATTCAATTCATGATTCATGATTTATGAATTATGATTCAATTCATGATTCATGATTCATGATTCAATTCATGATTCAATTTATGATACTGAATTTAATTCGTGATTCATGATTCATGATTCAATTCATGATTTATGATTCATGATTCAATTCATGATTCATGATTCATGATTCATGATTCAATTCATAATTCATGATTCATAATTCATGATTCATGATTCATGCTTCATGATTCAATTCATGATTCATGATTCAATTCATGATTCATGATTCGATTCAAAATTCTTGATTCATTATTCATGATTCAATTCATGATTCATGATTCAATTTATGATTCATGATTCATGATTCATGATTCAATTCATGATTCAAGATTCATGATTCGATTCATGATTCCTGATTCAATTAATGATTCATGATTCATGTTTCGATTCATGATTCAATTCATGATTCATGATTCGATTCATGATTCATGATTCAATTCATGATTCATAATTCATGATTTATGATTCGGTTCATGATTCATGATTCAATTTATGATTCATGATTCATGTTTCGATTCATGATTCAATTCATGATTCATGATTCGATTCATGATTCATGATTCAATTCATGATTCATAATTCATGATTCATGATTTAATTCATGATTCATAATTCATGATTCATGATTAAATTCATGATTCATGATTCAATTCATGTTTCATGATTCATGATTCGATTCATGATTCATGATTCATGATTCAATTCATGATTCATTATTCAATTCATGATTCATGATTCATGATTCAATTCATGATTCATAATTCATGATTCATGATTCAATTCATGATTCATAATTCATGATTCATGATTCAATTCATGATTCATGATTCAATTCATGTTTCATGATTCATGATTCGATTCATGATTCATGATTCATGATTCAATTCATGATTCATTATTCAATTCATGATTCATGATTCATGATTCAATTCATGATTCATAATTCATGATTCATGATTCAATTCATGATTCATAATTCATGATTCATGATTTAATTCATGATTCATGATTCAATTCATGTTTTATGATTCATGATTCGATTCATGATTCATGATTCAATTCATGATTCATTATTCAATTCATGATTCATGATTCATGTTTCATTTCATGATTCATGATTCATGATTCAATTCATGATTCATGATTCATGATTCAATTCATGATTTATGATTCATGATTCAATTCATGATTCAATTCATGATTCATGTATCATGATTCAATTCATGATTCATGATTCATGATTCAATTCATGATTCATGATTCATGATTCATGATTCAATTCATAATTCATGATTCATGATTCATGATTCAATTCCTGATTCATGATTCAATTCATGATTCATAATTTATGATTCATGATTCAATTCATGATTCATGTTTCAAGATTCATGATTCATGATTCAATTTATGATTCATGATTTGATTTATCCTTCATGATTTATGATTCAATTCATGATTCATGATTCATGATTCAATTCATGATTCATGATTCATGATTCATGATTCATGAGTCGATTTATTATTCATGATTCATGATTCATGATTTAATTCATGATTCATGATTCATGATTCAATTCATGATTCGATTCATGATTTTTGATTCATGATTCATGATTTGATTCATGATTCATGATTCATGATTTACTTCATGATTCATGATTCATGATTCAATTCATGATTCATGATTCATGATTCATGATTCATGATTCATGATTCAATTCATGATTCTTGATTTAATTCATGATTCATGATTCATAATTCATGATTCATGATTCATGATTCAATTCATGATTCAATTCATGATTCATGATTCATGATTCAATTTATTATTCATGATTCATGATTTAATTCATGATTCAATTCATGATTCATGATTTAATTCAGGATTCAATTCATGATTCATGATTCATGATTCAATTCATGATTCATGATTCATGATTCAATTCATGATTCATGATTCGATTCATGATTCATGATTCATGATTCATGATTCAATTCATAATTCATGATTCATGATTCATGATTCATGATTCATGATTCAATTCCTGATTCATGATTCAATTCATGATTCATAATTTATGATTCATGATTCAATTCATTATTCATGATTCAAGATTCATGATTCATGATTCAATTTATGATTCATGATGTGATTTATCATTCATGATTTATGATTCAATTCATGATTCATGATTCATGATTCAATTCATGATTCATGATTCATGATTCATGATTCGATTTATTATTCATGATTCATGATTCATGATTTAATTCATGATTTATGATTCATGATTCAATTAATTATTCATGATTTGATTTATTATTCATGATTCATGATTTAATTCATGATTTATGATTCATGATTCAATTAATGATTCATGATTCGATTCATGATTTTTGATTCATGATTCATGATTCGATTCATGATTCATGATTCACTTCATGATTCATGATTCATGATTCATGATTCATGATTCATGATTCATGATTCAATTCATGATTCATAATTCATGATTCAATTCATGATTTATGATTCAATTCATGATTCTTGATTCATGATTCATGATTCAATTCATGATTCATGATTCATGATTCAATTCATGATTCATGATTCAATTCATGATTCATGATTCATGATTTATGATTCATAATAAAATTCATGATTCATGATTCAATTCATGATTCATGATTCATGATTCATGATTCATGATTCGATTCATGATTCATGATTCATGATTCATGATTCAATTCATGATTCATGATTCGATTCATGATTCTTGATTCATGATTCATGATTCGATTCATGATTCATGATTCATTAATCAATTCATGATTCATGATTCATGATTCATGATTCAATTCATGATTCATGATTCAATTCATAATTCATGATTGATGATTGATGATTCGATTCATGATTCTTGACTCATGATTCATGATTCGATTCATGATTCATGATTCATGATTCAATTCATGATTCATGATTCATGATTCATGATTCAATTTATGATTCATGATTCATGATTCATGATTCAGTTCATGATTCAAGATTCATGATTCGATTCATGATTCCTGATTCAATTAATGATTCATGATTCATGTTTCGATTCATGATTCAATTCATGATTCATGATTCGATTCATGATTCATGATTCAATTCATGATTCATAATTCATGATTTATGATTCGGTTCATGATTCATGATTCAATTTATGATTCATGATTCATGTTTCGATTCATAATTCAATTCATGATTCATGATTCGATTCATGATTCATGATTCAATTCATGATTCATAATTCATGATTCATGATTTAATTCATGATTCATAATTCATGATTCATGATTCAATTCATGATTCATGATTCAATTCATGTTTCATGATTCATGATTCGATTCATGATTCATGATTCATGATTCAATTCATGATTCATTATTCAATTCATGATTCATGATTCATGATTCAATTCATGATTCATAATTCATGATTCATGATTCAATTCATGATTCATAATTCATGATTCATGATTCAATTCATGATTCATGATTCAATTCATGTTTCATGATTCATGATTCGATTCATGATTCATGATTCATGATTCATGATTCATGATTCAATTCATGATTCATTATTCAATTCATGATTCATGATTCATGATTCAATTCATGATTCATAATTCATGATTCATGATTCAATTCATGATTCATAATTCATGATTCATGATTCAATTCATGATTCATGATTCAATTCATGTTTTATGATTCATGATTCGATTCATGATTCATGATTCATGATTCAATTCATGATTCATTATTCAATTCATGATTCATGATTCATGTTTCATTTCATGATTCATGATTCATGATTCAATTCATGATTCATGATTCATGATTCAATTCATGATTTATGATTCATGATTCAATTCATGATTCAATTCATGATTCATGATTCATGATTCAATTCATGATTCATGATTCATGATTCAATTCATGATTCATGATTCGATTCATGATTCATGATTCATGATTCATGATTCAATTCATAATTCATGATTCATGATTCATGATTCATGATTCAATTCCTGATTCATGATTCAATTCATGATTCATAATTTATGATTCATGATTCAATTCATGATTCATGTTTCAAGATTCATGATTAATGATTCAATTTATGATTCATGATTTGATTTATCCTTCATGATTTATGATTCAATTCATGATTCATGATTCATGATTCAATTCATGATTCATGATTCATGATTCATGAGTCAATTTATTATTCATGATTCATGATTCATGATTTAATTCATGATTCATGATTCATGATTCAATTCATGATTCATGATTCGATTCATGATGTTTGATTCATGATTCATGATTTGATTCATGATTCATGATTCATGATTTACTTCATGATTCATGATTCATGATTCATGATTCAATTCATGATTCATGATTCATGATTCATGATTCATGATTCATGATTCATGATTCAATTCATGATTCTTGATTTAATTCATGATTCATGATTCATAATTCATGATTCATGATTCATGATTCAATTCATGATTCAATTTATTATTCATGATTCATGATTTAATTCATGATTCAATTCATGATTCATGATTTAATTCAGGATTCAATTCATGATTCATGATTCATGATTCAATTCATGATTCATGATTCATGATTCAATTCATGATTCATGATTCGATTCATGATTCATGATTCATGATTCATGATTCAATTCATAATTCATGATTCATGATTCATGATTCATGATTCAATTCCTGATTCATGATTCAATTCATGATTCATAATTTATGATTCATGATTCAATTCATTATTCATGATTCAAGATTCATGATTCATGATTCATGATTCAATTTATGATTCATGATGTGATTTATCATTCATGATTTATGATTCAATTCATGATTCATGATTCATGATTCAATTCATGATTCATGATTCATGATTCATGATTCGATTTATTATTCATGATTCATGATTCATGATTTAATTCATGATTTATGATTCATGATTCAATTAATTATTCATGATTTGATTTATTATTCATGATTCATGATTCATGATTTAATTCATGATTTATGATTCATGATTCAATTAATGATTCATGATTCGATTCATGATTTTTGATTCATGATTCATGATTCGATTCATGATTCATGATTCACTTCATGATTCATGTTTCATGATTCATGATTCATGATTCATGATTCATGATTCATGATTCATGATTCATGATTCATGATTCAATTCATGATTCATAATTCATGATTCAATTCATGATTTATGATTCAATTCATGATTCTTGATTCATGATTCATGATTCAATTCATGATTCATGATTCATGATTCAATTCATGATTCATGATTCAATTCATGATTCATGATTCATGATTTATGATTCATAATTAAATTCATGATTCATGATTCAATTCATGATTCATGATTCATGATTCATGATTCATGATTCGATTCATGATTCATGATTCATGATTCAATTCATGATTCATGATTCATGATTCGATTCATGATTCTTGATTCATGATTCATGATTCGATTCATGATTCATGATTCATTAATCAATTCATGATTCATGATTCATGATTCATGATTCAATTCATGATTCATGATTCATGATTCAATTCATAATTCATGATTGATGATTGATGATTCGATTCATGATTCTTGACGCATGATTCATGATTCGATTCATGATTCATGATTCATGATTCAATTCATGATTCATGATTCATGATTCATTATTTAATTCATGATTCAAGATTCATGATTCAATTCATGATTCATGATTCAATTCATGATTCATGATTCAATTCATGATTCATGATTTGATTCATGATTCATAATTCAATTCATGATTCATGATTCATGATTCAATTCATGATTCATGATTCAATTCATGATTCAATTCATGATTCATGATTCAATTCATGATTCATGATTTAATTCATGATTCATGATTTGATTCATGATTCATGATTCATGATTCAATTCATGATTCATGATTCATGATTCATGATTCATGATTCATGATTCAATTCATGATTCATGATTCAATTCATGATTCCTAATTCATGATTCATGATTCAATTCATGATTCATGATTCAATTCATGATTCGAATCCTGATTCAATTCATGATTCATGATTCAATTCATGATTCATGATTCATTATTCAATTCATGATTCATGATTCATGATTCATGATTAGATTCATGATTCATGATTCATGATTCATGATTCAATTCATGATTCATGATTCATGATTCAATTCATGATTCATGATTCAATTCATGATTCATGATTCAATTCATGATTCTTGATTCATGATTCATGATTCGATTCATGATTCATGATTCATGATTCAATTCATGATTCATGATTCATGATTCAATTCATGATTCAAGATTCATGATTCGATTCATGATTCATGATTCGATTCATGATTCATGATTCAATTCATGATTCGATTCATGATTGAATTCTTGATTCATGATTCGATTTATGATTCATGATTCAATTCATGATTCATGATTCATGATTCAATTCATGATTCATGATTCATGATTCAATTTATGATTTAATTCATGATTCATGATTCAATTTATGATTCATGATTCATGATTCAATTCATGATTCATGATTCAATTCATGATTCAATTCATGATTCATGATTGATGAATTCAATTCATGATTCATGATTCATGAATTATGATTCAATTCATGATTCAATTCATGATTCGAATCCTGATTCAATTCATGATTCATGATTCATGATTCAATTCATGATTCATGATTCATTATTCAATTCATGATTCATGATTCATGATTAGATTCATGATTCATGATTCATGATTCATGATTCAATTCATGATTCATGATTCATGATTCAATTCATGATTCATGATTCATTATTCAATTCATGATTCATGATTCATGATTAATGATTCATGATTAGATTCATGATTCATGATTCATGATTCAATTCATGATTCATGATTCATGATTCAATTCATGATTCATGATTCAATTCATGATTCTTGATTCATGATTCATGATTAGATTCATGATTCATGATTCATGATTCAATTCATGATTCATGATTTATGATTCAATTCATGATTCAAGATTCATGATTTGATTCATGATTCATGATTCGATTCATGATTCATGATTCAATACATGATTCATGATTCATTATTCGATTCATGATTCAATTCTTGATTCATGATTCGATTTATGATTCATTAATCAATTCATTATTCATGATTTATGATTCAATTCATGATTCATGATTCATGATTCAATTTATGATTTAATTCATGTTTCATGATTCAATTTATGATTCATGATTCATAATTCATGATTCATGATTCAATTCATGATTCATGATTCAATTCATGATTCATGAATCAATTCATGATTCAATTTATGATTCATGATTGATGAATTCAATTCATGATTCATGATTTATGATTCAATTCATGATTCAATTCATGATGCATGATTCAATTCATGATTCATGATTCAATTCATGATTCATGATTCATGATTCAATTTATGATTCATGAATCATGATTCATGATTCAATTCATGATTCATGATTCATGATTCAATTCATGATTCATGATTCATGATTTAATTCATGATTCAATTTATGATTCATGATTCATGATTCATGATTTAATTCATGATTCATGATTCAATTCATGATTCAATTTATGATTCATGATTCATTATTCAATTCATGATTCATGATTCAATTCATGATTCATGATTTAATTCATGATTCATGATTCAATTCATGATTCATGATTCATGATTCAATTCATGATTCATGATTCAATTCATGATTCATGATTTAATTCATGATTCATGATTCGATTCATGATTCATGATTCATGATTCGATTCATGATTCATGATTCAATTCATGATTCATGATTCATGATTCAATTCATGATTCATGATTCATGATTCAATTTATGATTTAATTCATGATTCATGATTCAATTCATGATTCAATTCATGATTCATGATTTAATTCATGATTCATGATTCGATTCATGATTCATGATTCATGATTGAATTCATGATTCATGAATCATGATTCATGATTCATGATTCATGATTCAATTCATGATTCATGATTCAATTCATGATTTATGATTTAATTCATGATTCATGATTCGATTCATGATTCATGATTCATGATTCAATTCATGATTCATGATTCATGATTCATGATTCATGATTCAATTCATGATTCATGATTCAATTCATGATTCATAATTCATGATTCATGATACAATTCATGATTCATGATTCGATTCATGATTCATGATTCATGATTCAATTCATGATTCATGATTCATGATTCAATTCATGATTCATGATTCGATTCATGATACTTGATTCATGATTCATGATTTGATTCATGATTCATGATTCATGATTCAATTCATGATTCATGATTCATGATTCATGATTCAATTCATGATTCATGATTCATGATTCATGATTCAATTCATAATTCATGATTCATGATTCGATTCATGATTCTTGACTCATGATTCATGATTCGATTCATGATTCATGATTCATGATTCAATTCATGATTCATGATTCATGATTCATGATTCATGATTCATGATTCAATTCATAATTCATGATTCATGATTCATGATTCGATTCATGATTCTTGACTCATGGATCATGATTCGATTCATGATTCATGATTTAAATCATGATTCATGATTCATTATTCAATTCATAATTCAAGATTCATGATTTGATTCATGATTCATGATTCGATTCATGATTCATGATTCGATTCATGATTCATGATTCAATTCATTATTCATGATTCATGATTCGATTCATGATTCAATTCATGATTCATGATTTGATTCATGATTTATGATTCATATCATGATTCATGATTCATGATTCAATTCATAATTCATGATTCATGATTCATGATTCGATTCATGATTCTTGACTCATGATTCATGATTCGATTCATGATTCATGATTCATGATTCATGATTCAATTCATGATTCATGATTCATGATTCGATTCATGATTCATGATTCAATTCATGATTCGATTCATGATTCATGATTCATGATTCATGATTCAATTCATGATTCATGATTCATGATTCATGATTCGATTCATGATTCATGATTCAATTCATGATTCATGATTCATGATTCATTATTCAATTCATGATTCAAGATTCATGTTTCATTTCATGATTCATGATTCATGATTCAATTCATGATTCATGATTCATGATTCAATTCATGATTTATGATTCATGATTCAATTCATGATTCATGATTCATGATTCAATTTATTATTCATGATTCATGATTTAATTCATGATTCAATTCATGATTCATGATTAAATTCAGGATTCAATTAATGATTCATGATTCATGATTCAATTCATGATTCATGATTCGATTCATAATTCATGATTCATGATTCATGATTCAATTCATAATTCATGATTCATGATTCAATTCCTGATTCATGATTCAATTCATGATTCATAATTTATGATTCATGATTCAATTCATGATTCATGATTCAAGATTCATGATTCATGATTCAATTTATGATTCATGATTTGATTTATCATTCATGATTTATGATTTAATTCATGATTCATGATTCATGATTCAATTCATGATTCATGATTCAATTCATGATTCATGATTCAATTCATGATTTTTGATTCATGATTCATGATTCGATTCATGATTCATGATTCACTTCATGATTCATGATTCATGATTCATGATTCAATTCATGATTCATGTTTCATGATACATGATTCATGATTCATGATTCAATTCATAATTCATGATTCATGATTCAATTCATGATTCATGATTCAATTTATGATTCATGATTCATGATTCATGATTCAATTCATAATTCATGATTCATGATTCAATTCATGATTTATGATTCATGATTCAATTCATGATTCATGATTCATGATTCATGATTCAATTCATGATTCATGATTCATGATTCATGATTCGATTCATGATTCATGATTCAATTCATGATTCATGATTCAATTCATGATTCATGATTCATGATTCAATTCATGATTCATGATTCAATTCATGATTCATGATTCATGATTCATGATTCATGATTCAATTTATGATTCAATTCATGATTCATGATTCAATTTATTATTCATGATTCATGATTCAATTCAGGATTCAATTCATGATTCATGATTCATGATTCAATTCAGGATTCTTGATTCATGATTCAATTCATGATTCGTGATTCGATTCATGATTCATGATTCATGATTCATGATTCAATTCATAATTCATGATTCATGATTCATGATTCATGATTCATGATTCAATTCCTGATTCATGATTCGATTCATGAATCATGATTCATGATTCAATTCATGATTCAATTTATGATTCTGGATTTAATTCATGATTCATGATTCATGATTCATGATTCAATTCATGATTCATGATTCATGATATATGATTCATGATTCATGATTCATTTCATGATTCATGATTCGATTCAAGATTCTTGATTCATGATTCGATTCATGATTCATGATTCATGATTCAATTCATGATTCATGATTCATGATTCATGATTCATGATTCATGATTCAATTCATAATTCATGATTCATAATTCATGATTCATGATTCATGATTCATGATTCAATTCATAATTCATGATTCATGCTTCATGATTCAATTCATGATTCATGATTTGATTCATGATTCTTGATTCATGATTCATGATTCGATTCATGATTCATGATTCATGATTCAATTCATGATTCAAGATTCATGATTCGATTCATGATTCCTGATTCAATTAATGATTCATGATTCATGTTTCGATTCATATTTCAATTCATGATTCATGATTCGATTCATGATTCATGATTCAATTCATGATTCATAATTCATGATTTATGATTCGATTCATGATTCATGACTCAATTCATGATTCATGATTCATGTTTCGATTCATGATTCAATTCATGATTCATGATTCGATTCATGATTCATGATTCGATTCATGATTCATGATTCATGATTCATGATTCATGATTCAATTCATGATTCATAATTCATGATTCATGATTCAATTCATGATTCATGATTCAATTCATGTTTCATGATTCATGATTCGATTCATGATTCATGATTCATGATTCAATTCATGATTCATTAATTCAATTCATCATTCATGATTCATGTTTCATTTCATGATTCATGATTCATGATTCAATTCATGATTCATGATTCAATTCATGATTTATGATTCATGATTCAATTCATGATTCAATTCATGATTCATGATTCATGATTCAATTTATTATTCATGATTCATGATTTAATTCATGATTCAATTCATGATTCATGATTAAATTCATGATTCAATTCATGATTCATGATTCATGATTCAATTCATGATTCATGATTCGATTCATGATTTATGATTCATGATTCATGATTCAATTCATAATTCATGATTCATGATTCATGATTCAATTCCTGATTCATGATTCAATTCATGATTCATAATTTATGATTCATGATTCAATTCATGATTCATGATTCAAGATTCATGATTCATGATTCAATTTATGATTCATGATTTGATTTATCATTCATGATTTATGATTCAATTCATGATTCATGATTCATGATTCAATTCATGATTCATGATTCATGATTCATGATTCATGATTCATGATTCATGATTCAATTCATAATTCATGATTCATGATTCATGATTCAATTCATGATTCATGATTCAATTCATGATTCTTGATTCATGATTCATGATTCATGATTCAATTCATAATTCATGATTCATGATTCAATTCATGATTTATGATTCATGATTCAATTCATGATTCATGATTCATGATTCATGATTCATGATTCAATTCATGATTCGATTCATGATTCATGATTCATGATTCATGATTCGATTCATGATTCAATTCATGATTCAAGATTCAATTCATAATTCATGATTCATAATTCATGATTCATGATTCATGATTCATGATTCAATTCATGATTCATGATTCGATTCATGATTCTTGATTCATGATTCATGATTCGATTCATGATTCATGATTCATGATTCAATTCATGATTCAAGATTCATGATTCGATTCATGATTCCTGATTCAATTAATGATTCATGTTTCGATTCATATTTCAATTCATGATTCATGATTCGATTCATGATTCATGATTCAATTCATGATTCATAATTCATGATTTATGATTCGATTCATGATTCATGATTCAATTCATGATTCATGTTTCGATTCATGATTCAATTCATGATTCATGATTCAATTCATGATTCATGATTCGATTCATGATTCATGATTCAATTCATGATTCATAATTCATGATTTATGATTTGATTCATGATTCATGATTGAATTCATGATTCATGATTCATGATTCATGATTCAATTCATGATTCATAATTCATGATTCATGATTCAATTCATGATTCATGATTCAATTCATGTTTCATGATTCATGATTCGATTCATGATTCATGATTCATGATTCAATTCATGATTCATGATTCAATTCATGATTCATGATTCATGTTTCATTTCATGATTCATGATTCATAATTCAATTCATGATTCATGATTCATGATTCAATTCATGATTTATGATTCATGATTCAATTCATGATTCATGATTCATGATTCAATTTATTATTCATGATTAATGATTTAATTCATGATTCAATTCATGATTCATGATTAAATTCAGGATTTAATTCATGATTTATGATTCATGATTCAATTCATGATTCATGATTCATGATTCAATTCATGATTCATGATTCAATTCATGATTCAATTCATGATTCATGATTCATGATTCAATTCATGATTCATGATTCATGATTCAATTCATGATTCATGATTTAATTCATGATTCATGATTCATGATTCATGATTCAATTTATGATTCAATTCATGATTCATGATTCAATTTATTATTCATGATTCATGATTTAATTCATGATTCATTTCATGATTCATGATTCAATTCAGGATTCAATTCATGATTCATGATTCATGATTCAATTCATGATTCTTGATTCATGATTCAATTCATGATTCGTGATTCGATTCATGATTCATGATTCATGATTCATGATTCAATTCATAATTCATGATTCATGATTCATGATTCATGATTCATGATTCAATTCCTGATTCATGATTCGATTCATGAATCATGATTCATGATTCAATTCATGATTCAATTTATGATTCTGGATTTAATTCATGATTCATGATTCATGATTCAATTCATGATTTATGATTCATGATTCAATTCATGATTCATGATTCATGATTCATGATTCAATTCATAATTCATGATTCATAATTCATGATTCATGATTCATGATTCATGATTCATGCTTCATGATTCAATTCATGATTCATGATTTGATTCATGATTCTTGTTTCATGATTCATGATTCGATTCATGATTCATGATTCATGATTCAATTCATGATTCAAGATTCATGATTCGATTCATGATTCCTGATTCAATTAATGATTCATGATTCATGTTTCGATTCATATTTCAATTCATGATTCATGATTCATGATTCGATTCATGATTCATGATTCAATTCATGATTCATAATTCATGATTTATGATTCGATTCATGATTCATGATTCAATTCATGATTCATGATTCATGTTTCGATTCATGATTCAATTCATGATTCATGATTCGATTCATGATTCATGATACAATTCATGATTCATGATTCATGATTCATATTTCATGATTCAATTCATGATTCATAATTCATGATTCATGATTCAATTCATGATTCATGATTCAATTCATGTTTCATGATTCATGATTCGATTCATGATTCATGATTCATGATTCAATTCATGATTCATTAATTCAATTCATGATTCATGATTCATGTTTCATTTCATGATTCATGATTCATGATTTAATTCATGATTCATGATTCATGATTCAATTCATGATTTATGATTCATGATTCAATTCATGATTCAATTCATGATTCATGATTCATGATTCAATTTATTATTCATGATTCATGATTTAATTCATGATTCAATTCATGATTCATGATTAAATTCAGGATTCAATTCATGATTCATGATTCATGATTCAATTCATGATTCATGATTCGATTCATGATTTATGATTCATGATTCATGATTCATGATTCAATTCCTGATTCATGATTCAATTCATGATTCATAATTTATGATTCATGATTCAAATTATGATTCATGATTCAAGATTCATGATTCATGATTCAATTTATGATTCATGATTTGATTTATCATTCATGATTTATGATTCAATTCATGATTCATGATTCATGATTCAATTCATGATTCATGATTCATGATTCATGATTCAATTTATTATTCATGATTCATGATTCATGATTTAATTCATGATTCATGATTCATGATTCAATTCATGATTCATGATTCGATTCATGATTTTTGATTTATGATTCATGATTCGATTCATGATTCATGATTCATGATTCACTTCATGAATTATGATTCATGATTCATGATTCATGATTCATGATTCATGATTCAATTCATAATTCATGATTCATGATTCATGATTCAATTCATGATTCATGATTCAATTCATGATTCTTGATTCATGATTCATGATTCATGATTCAATTCATAATTCATGATTCATGATTCATGATTCAATTCATGATTTATGATTCATGATTCAATTCATGATTCATGATTCATGATTCATGATTCATGATTCAATTCATGATTCGATTCATGATTCATGATTCATGATTCATGATTCGATTCATGATTCAATTCATGATTCAAGATTCAATTCATAATTCATGATTCATAATTCATGATTCATGATTCATGATTCATGATTCAATTCATGATTCATGATTCGATTCATGATTCTTGATTCATGATTCATGATTCGATTCATGATTCATGATTCATGATTCAATTCATGATTCAAGATTCATGATTCGATTCATGATTCCTGATTCAATTAATGATTCATGTTTCGATTCATATTTCAATTCATGATTCATGATTCGATTCATGATTCATGATTCAATTCATGATTCATAATTCATGATTTATGATTCGATTCATGATTCATGATTCAATTCATGATTCATGTTTCGATTCATGATTCAATTCATGATTCATGATTCAATTCATGATTCATGATTCGATTCATGATTCATGATTCAATTCATGATTCATAATTCATGATTTATGATTTGATTCATGATTCATGATTGAATTCATGATTCATGATTCATGATTCATGATTCAATTCATGATTCATAATTCATGATTCATGATTCAATTCATGATTCATGATTCAATTCATGTTTCATGATTCATGATTCGATTCATGATTCATGATTCATGATTCAATTCATGATTCATGATTCAATTCATGATTCATGATTCATGTTTCATTTCATGATTCATGATTCATGATTCAATTCATGATTCATGATTCATGATTCATGATTCAATTCATGATTTATGATTCATGATTCAATTCATGATTCATGATTCATGATTCAATTTATTATTCATGATTAATGATTTAATTCATGATTCAATTCATGATTCATGATTAAATTCAGGATTTAATTCATGATTTATGATTCATGATTCAATTCATGATTCATGATTCATGATTCAATTCATGATTCATGATTCAATTCATGATTCATGATTCGATTCATGATTCATGATTCAATTCATGATTCATGATTCATGATTCAATTCATGATTCATGATTCAATTCATGATTCATGATTCATGATTCATGATTCAATTTATGATTCAATTCATCATTCATGATTCAATTTATTATTCATGATTCATGATTTAATTCATGATTCATTTCATGATTCATGATTCAATTCAGGATTCAATTCATGATTCATGATTCATGATTCAATTCATGATTCTTGATTCATGATTCAATTCATGATTCGTGATTCGATTCATGATTCATGATTCATGATTCAATTCATAATTCATGATTCATGATTCATGATTCATGATTCATGATTCAATTCCTGATTCATGATTCGATTCATGAATCATGATTCATGATTCAATTCATGATTCAATTTATGATTCTGGATTTAATTCATGATTCATGATTCATGATTCATGATTCAATTCATGATTTATGATTCATGATTCAATTCATGATTCATGATTCATGATTCATGATTCAATTCATAATTCATGATTCATAATTCATGATTCATGATTCATGATTCATGCTTCATGATTCAATTCATGATTCATGATTCGATTCATGATTCTTGATTCATGATTCATGATTCGATTCATGATTCATGATTCATGATTCAATTCATGATTCAAGATTCATGATTCGATTCATGATTCCTGATTCAATTAATGATTCATGATTCATGTTTCGATTCATATTTCAATTCATGATTCATGATTCATGATTCGATTCATGATTCATGATTCAATTCATGATTCATAATTCATGATTTATGATTCGATTCATGATTCATGATTCAATTCATGATTCATGATTCATGTTTCGATTCATGATTCAATTCATGATTCATGATTCGATTCATGATTCATGATTCAATTCATGATTCATGATTCATGATTCATATTTCATGATTCAATTCATGATTCATAATTCATGATTCATGATTCAATTCATGATTCATGATTCAATTCATGTTTCATGATTCATGATTCGATTCATGATTCATGATTCATGATTCAATTCATGATTCATTAATTCAATTCATGATTCATGATTCATGTTTCATTTCATGATTCATGATTCATGATTTAATTCATGATTCATGATTCATGATTCAATTCATGATTTATGATTCATGATTCAATTCATGATTCAATTCATGATTCATGATTCATGATTCAATTTATTATTCATGATTCATGATTTAATTCATGATTCAATTCATGATTCATGATTAAATTCAGGATTCAATTCATGATTCATGATTCATGATTCAATTCATGATTCATGATTCGATTCATGATTTATGATTCATGATTCATGATTCATGATTCAATTCCTGATTCATGATTCAATTCATGATTCATAATTTATGATTCATGATTCAAATTATGATTCATGATTCAAGATTCATGATTCATGATTCATGATTCATGATTCAATTTATTATTCATGATTCATGATTCATGATTTAATTCATGATTCATGATTCATGATTCAATTCATGATTCATGATTCGATTCATGATTTTTGATTCATGATTCATGATTCGATTCATGATTCATGATTCATGATTCACTTCATGAATTATGATTCATGATTCATGATTCAATTCATGATTCATGATTCATGATTCATGATTCATGATTCATGATTCAATTCATAATTCATGATTCATGATTCATGATTCAATTCATGATTCATGATTCAATTCATGATTCTTGATTCATGATTCATGATTCATGATTCAATTCATAATTCATGATTCATGATTCATGATTCAATTCATGATTTATGATTCATGATTCAATTCATGATTCATGATTCATGATTCATGATTCATGATTCAATTCATGATTCGATTCATGATTCATGATTCATGATTCATGATTCATGATTCATGATTCGATTCATGATTCAATTCATGATTCATGATTCAATTCATGATTCATGATTCATGATTCATGATTCGATTCATGATTCATGATTCAATTCATGATTTATGATTCAATTCATGATTCTTGATTCATGATTCATGATTCAATTCATGATTCATTATTCATGATTCAATTCATGATTCATGATTCAATTCATGATTCATGATTCATGATTTATGATTCATAATTAAATTCATGATTCATGATTCAATTCATGATTCATGATTCATGATTCATGATTCATGATTCGATTCATGATTCATGATTCATGATTCAATTCATGATTCATGATTCATGATTCGATTCATGATTCTTGATTCATGATTCATGATTCATGATTCGATTCATGATTCATGATTCATTAATCAATTCATGATTCATGATTCATGATTCAATTCATGATTCATGATTCATGATTCAATTCATAATTCATGATTGATGATTGATGATTCGATTCATGATTCTTGACGCATGATTCATGATTCGATTCATGATTCATGATTCATGATTCAATTCATGATTCATGATTCATTATTCAATTCATGATTCAAGATTCATGATTCAATTCATGATTGATGATTCAATTCATGATTCATGATTCATGATTTGATTCATGATTCAATTCATGATTCATGATTTGATTCATGATTCATAATTCAATTCATGATTCATGATTCATGATTCAATTCATGATTCATGATTCAATTCATAATTCAATTCATGATTCATGATTCAATTCATGATTCATTATTTAATTCATGATTCATGATTTGATTCATGATTCATGATTCATGATTCAATTCATGATTCATGATTCATGATTCATGATTCATGATTCATGATTCAATTCATGATTCATGATTCAATTCATGATTCCTAATTCATGATTCATGATTCAATTCATGATTCATGATTCAATCCATGATTCGAATCCTGATTCAATTCATGATTCATGATTCAATTCATGATTCATGATTCATTATTCAATTCATGATTCATGATTCATGATTAGATTAATGATTCATGATTCATGATTCATGATTCAATTCATGATTCATGATTCAATTCATGATTCATGATTCATGATTCAATTCATGATTCATGATTCAATTCATGATTCTTGATTCATGATTCATGATTCGATTCATGATTCATGATTCATGATTCAATTCATGATTCATGATTCATGATTCAATTCATGATTCAAGATTCATTATTCAATTCATGATTCAAGATTCATGATTCAATTCATGATTCATGATTCAATTCATGATTCATGATTCATGATTTGATTCATGATTCAATTCATGATTCATGATTTGATTCATGATTCATAATTCAATTCATGATTCATGATTCATGATTCAATTCATGATTCATGATTCAATTCATGATTCAATTCATGATTCATGATTCAATTCATGATTCATGATTTAATTCATGATTCATGATTTGATTCATGATTCATGATTCATGATTCAATTCATGATTCATGATTCATGATTCATGATTCATGATTCAATTCATGATTCATGATTCAATTCATGATTCCTAATTCATGATTCATGATTCAATTCATGATTCATGATTCAATTCATGATTCGAATCCTGATTCAATTCATGATTCATGATTCAATTCATGATTCATGATTCATTATTCAATTCATGATTCATGATTCATGATTCATGATTAGATTCATGATTCATGATTCATGATTCATGATTCAATTCATGATTCATGATTCAATTCATGATTCATGATTCATGATTCAATTCATGATTCATGATTCATGATTCAATTCATGATTCATGATTCAATTCATGATTCTTGATTCATGATTCATGATTCGATTCATGATTCATGATTCATGATTCAATTCATGATTCATGATTCATGATTCAATTCATGATTCAAGATTCATGATTCGATTCATGATTCATGATTCGATTCATGATTCATGATTCAATTCATGATTCGATTCATGATTGAATTCTTGATTCATGATTCGATTTATGATTCATGATTCAATTCATGATTCATGATTCATGATTCAATTCATGATTCATGATTCATGATTCAATTTATGATTTAATTCATGATTCATGATTCAATTTATGATTCATGATTCATGATTCAATTCATGATTCATGATTCAATTCATGATTCATGATTGATGAATTCAATTCATGATTCATGATTCATGAATTATGATTCAATTCATGATTCAATTCATGATTCGAATCCTGATTCAATTCATGATTCATGATTCATGATTCAATTCATGATTCATGATTCATTATTCAATTCATGATTCATGATTCATGATTAGATTCATGATTCATGATTCATGATTCATGATTCAATTCATGATTCATGATTCATGATTCAATTCATGATTCATGATTCATTATTCAATTCATGATTCATGATTCATGATTAATGATTCATGATTAGATTCATGATTCATGATTCATGATTCAATTCATGATTCATGATTCATGATTCAATTCATGATTCATGATTCAATTCATGATTCTTGATTCATGATTCATGATTCGATTCATGATTCATGATTCATGATTCAATTCATGATTCATGATTCATGATTCAATTCATGATTCAAGATTCATGATTTGATTCATGATTCATGATTCGATTCATGATTCATGATTCAATTCATGATTCATGATTCATTATTCGATTCATGATTCAATTCTTGATTCATGATTCGATTTATGATTCATTAATCAATTCATTATTCATGATTTGTGATTCAATTCATGATTCATGATTCATGATTCAATTTATGATTTAATTCATGTTTCATGATTCAATTTATGATTCATGATTCATAATTCATGATTCATGATTCAATTCATGATTCATGATTTATGATTCAATTCATGATTCAATTCATGATGCATGATTCAATTCATGATTCATGATTCAATTCATGATTCATGATTCATGATTCAATTCATGATTCATGAATCATGATTCATGATTCAATTCATGATTCATGATTCATGATTCAATTCATGATTCATGATTTAATTCATGATTCAATTTATGATTCATGATTCATGATTCATGATTTAATTCATGATTCATGATTCAATTCATGATTCAATTTATGATTCATGATTCATTATTCAATTCATGATTCATGATTCAATTCATGATTCATGATTTAATTCATGATTCATGATTCAATTCATAATTCATGATTCATGATTCAATTCAGGATTCATGCTTCAATTCATGATTCATGATTTATGATTCATGATTCAATTCATGATTCATGATTCATGATATATGATTCATGTTTCATGATTCATGATTCATGATTCATGATTCAATTCATAATTCATGATTCATGATTCAATTCATGATTCATGATTCAATTTATGATTCATGATTCATGAATTATGATTCAATTCATAATTCATGATTCATGATTCATGATTCAATTCATGATTTATGATTCATGATTCAATTCATGATTCATGATTCATGATTCATGATTCAATTCATGATTCATGATTCAATTCATGATTCATGATTCATGATTCATGATTCGATTCATGATTCATGATTTAATTCATGATTCATGATTCAATTCATGATTCATGATTCATGATTCAATTCATGATTCATGATTCAATTCATGATTCATGATTCATGATTCATGATTCATGATTCAATTTATGATTCAATTCATGATTCATGATTCAATTTATTATTCATGATTCATGATTCAATTCAGGATTCAATTCATGATTCATGATTCATGATTCAATTCATGATTCTTGATTCAT
The DNA here is from genome assembly GCA_036250195.1 of Mixophyes australis. NCBI lineage: Eukaryota > Metazoa > Chordata > Amphibia > Anura > Limnodynastidae > Mixophyes > Mixophyes australis. Next base: position 884,525 of record JAVHZZ010000022.1, on the reverse strand, counting down.
GATTCAATTCATGATTCGTGATTCGATTCATGATTCATGATTCATGATTCATGATTCAATTCATAATTCATGATTCATGATTCATGATTCATGATTCAATTCCTGATTCATGATTCGATTCATGAATCATGATTCATGATTCAATTCATGATTCAATTTATGATTCTGGATTTAATTCATTATTCATGATTCATGATTCATGATTCAATTCATGATTTATGATTCATGATTCAATTCATGATTCATGATTCATGATATATGATTCATGATTCATGATTCATTTCATGATTCATGATTCGATTCAAGATTCTTGATTCATGATTCGATTCATGATTCATGATTCAATTCATGATTCATGATTCATGATTCATGATTCAATTCATAATTCATGATTCATAATTCATGATTCATGATTCATGATTCATGATTCAATTCATAATTCATGATTCATGCTTCATGATTCAATTCATGATTCATGATTTGATTCATGATTCTTGATTCATGATTCATGATTCGATTCATGATTCATGATTCATGATTCAATTCATGATTCAAGATTCATGATTCGATTCATGATTCCTGATTCAATTAATGATTCATGATTCATGTTTCGATTCATATTTCAATTCATGATTCATGATTCGATTCATGATTCATGATTCAATTCATGATTCATAATTCATGATTTATGATTCGATTCATGATTCATGACTCAATTCATGATTCATGATTCATGTTTCGATTCATGATTCAATTCATGATTCATGATTCGATTCATGATTCATGATTCATGATTCATGATTCATGATTCATGATTCAATTCATGATTCATGATTCAATTCATGATTCCTAATTCATGATTCATGATTCAATTCATGATTCATGATTCAATCCATGATTCGAATCCTGATTCAATTCATGATTCATGATTCAATTCATGATTCATGATTCATTATTCAATTCATGATTCATGATTCATGATTAGATTCATGATTCATGATTCATGATTCATGATTCAATTCATGATTCATGATTCAATTCATGATTCATGATTCATGATTCAATTCATGATTCATGATTCAATTCATGATTCTTGATTCATGATTCATGATTCGATTCATGATTCATGATTCATGATTCAATTCATGATTCATGATTCATGATTCAATTCATGATTCAAGATTCATTATTCAATTCATGATTCAAGATTCATGATTCAATTCATGATTCATGATTCAATTCATGATTCATGATTCATGATTTGATTCATGATTCAATTCATGATTCATGATTTGATTCATGATTCATAATTCAATTCATGATTCATGATTCATGATTCAATTCATGATTCATGATTCAATTCATGATTCAATTCATGATTCATGATTCAATTCATGATTCATGATTTAATTCATGATTCATGATTTGATTCATGATTCATGATTCATGATTCAATTCATGATTCATGATTCATGATTCATGATTCATGATTCAATTCATGATTCATGATTCAATTCATGATTCCTAATTCATGATTCATGATTCAATTCATGATTCATGATTCAATTCATGATTCGAATCCTGATTCAATTCATGATTCATGATTCAATTCATGATTCATGATTCATTATTCAATTCATGATTCATGATTCATGATTCATGATTAGATTCATGATTCATGATTCATGATTCATGATTCAATTCATGATTCATGATTCAATTCATGATTCATGATTCATGATTCAATTCATGATTCATGATTCATGATTCAATTCATGATTCATGATTCAATTCATGATTCTTGATTCATGATTCATGATTCGATTCATGATTCATGATTCATGATTCAATTCATGATTCATGATTCATGATTCAATTCATGATTCAAGATTCATGATTCGATTCATGATTCATGATTCGATTCATGATTCATGATTCAATTCATGATTCGATTCATGATTGAATTCTTGATTCATGATTCGATTTATGATTCATGATTCAATTCATGATTCATGATTCATGATTCAATTCATGATTCATGATTCATGATTCAATTTATGATTTAATTCATGATTCATGATTCAATTTATGATTCATGATTCATGATTCAATTCATGATTCATGATTCAATTCATGATTCATGATTGATGAATTCAATTCATGATTCATGATTCATGAATTATGATTCAATTCATGATTCAATTCATGATTCGAATCCTGATTCAATTCATGATTCATGATTCATGATTCAATTCATGATTCATTATTCAATTCATGATTCATGATTCATGATTAGATTCATGATTCATGATTCATGATTCATGATTCAATTCATGATTCATGATTCATGATTCAATTCATGATTCATGATTCATTATTCAATTCATGATTCATGATTCATGATTAATGATTCATGATTAGATTCATGATTCATGATTCATGATTCAATTCATGATTCATGATTCATGATTCAATTCATGATTCATGATTCAATTCATGATTCTTGATTCATGATTCATGATTCGATTCATGATTCATGATTCATGATTCAATTCATGATTCATGATTCATGATTCAATTCATGATTCAAGATTCATGATTTGATTCATGATTCATGATTCGATTCATGATTCATGATTCAATTCATGATTCATGATTCATTATTCGATTCATGATTCAATTCTTGATTCATGATTCGATTTATGATTCATTAATCAATTCATTATTCATGATTTGTGATTCAATTCATGATTCATGATTCATGATTCAATTTATGATTTAATTCATGTTTCATGATTCAATTTATGATTCATGATTCATAATTCATGATTCATGATTCAATTCATGATTCATGATTTATGATTCAATTCATGATTCAATTCATGATGCATGATTCAATTCATGATTCATGATTCAATTCATGATTCATGATTCATGATTCAATTCATGATTCATGAATCATGATTCATGATTCAATTCATGATTCATGATTCATGATTCAATTCATGATTCATGATTCAATTCATGATTCATGATTCATGATTCAATTCATGATTCATGATTTAATTCATGATTCAATTTATGATTCATGATTCATGATTCATGATTTAATTCATGATTCATGATTCAATTCATGATTCAATTCATGATTCATGATTCATGATTCAATTCATAATTCATGATTGATGATTGATGATTCGATTCATGATTCTTGACGCATGATTCATGATTCGATTCATGATTCATGATTCATGATTCAATTCATGATTCATGATTCATTATTCAATTCATGATTCAAGATTCATGATTCAATTCATGATTGATGATTCAATTCATGATTCATGATTCATGATTTGATTCATGATTCAATTCATGATTCATGATTTGATTCATGATTCATAATTCAATTCATGATTCATGATTCATGATTCAATTCATGATTCATGATTCAATTCATAATTCAATTCATGATTCATGATTCAATTCATGATTCATTATTTAATTCATGATTCATGATTTGATTCATGATTCATGATTCATGATTCAATTCATGATTCATGATTCATGATTCATGATTCATGATTCATGATTCAATTCATGATTCATGATTCAATTCATGATTCCTAATTCATGATTCATGATTCAATTCATGATTCATGATTCAATCCATGATTCGAATCCTGATTCAATTCATGATTCATGATTCAATTCATGATTCATGATTCATTATTCAATTCATGATTCATGATTCATGATTAGATTAATGATTCATGATTCATGATTCATGATTCAATTCATGATTCATGATTCAATTCATGATTCATGATTCATGATTCAATTCATGATTCATGATTCAATTCATGATTCTTGATTCATGATTCATGATTCGATTCATGATTCATGATTCATGATTCAATTCATGATTCATGATTCATGATTCAATTCATGATTCAAGATTCATTATTCAATTCATGATTCAAGATTCATGATTCAATTCATGATTCATGATTCAATTCATGATTCATGATTCATGATTTGATTCATGATTCAATTCATGATTCATGATTTGATTCATGATTCATAATTCAATTCATGATTCATGATTCATGATTCAATTCATGATTCATGATTCAATTCATGATTCAATTCATGATTCATGATTCAATTCATGATTCATGATTTAATTCATGATTCATGATTTGATTCATGATTCATGATTCATGATTCAATTCATGATTCATGATTCATGATTCATGATTCATGATTCAATTCATGATTCATGATTCAATTCATGATTCCTAATTCATGATTCATGATTCAATTCATGATTCATGATTCAATTCATGATTCGAATCCTGATTCAATTCATGATTCATGATTCAATTCATGATTCATGATTCATTATTCAATTCATGATTCATGATTCATGATTCATGATTAGATTCATGATTCATGATTCATGATTCATGATTCAATTCATGATTCATGATTCAATTCATGATTCATGATTCATGATTCAATTCATGATTCATGATTCATGATTCAATTCATGATTCATGATTCAATTCATGATTCTTGATTCATGATTCATGATTCGATTCATGATTCATGATTCATGATTCAATTCATGATTCATGATTCATGATTCAATTCATGATTCAAGATTCATGATTCGATTCATGATTCATGATTCGATTCATGATTCATGATTCAATTCATGATTCGATTCATGATTGAATTCTTGATTCATGATTCGATTTATGATTCATGATTCAATTCATGATTCATGATTCATGATTCAATTCATGATTCATGATTCATGATTCAATTTATGATTTAATTCATGATTCATGATTCAATTTATGATTCATGATTCATGATTCAATTCATGATTCATGATTCAATTCATGATTCATGATTGATGAATTCAATTCATGATTCATGATTCATGAATTATGATTCAATTCATGATTCAATTCATGATTCGAATCCTGATTCAATTCATGATTCATGATTCATGATTCAATTCATGATTCATGATTCATTATTCAATTCATGATTCATGATTCATGATTAGATTCATGATTCATGATTCATGATTCATGATTCAATTCATGATTCATGATTCATGATTCAATTCATGATTCATGATTCATTATTCAATTCATGATTCATGATTCATGATTAATGATTCATGATTAGATTCATGATTCATGATTCATGATTCAATTCATGATTCATGATTCATGATTCAATTCATGATTCATGATTCAATTCATGATTCTTGATTCATGATTCATGATTCGAGATTCATGATTCAATTCATGATTCATGATTCATGATTCAATTCATGATTCAAGATTCATGATTTGATTCATGATTCATGATTCGATTCATGATTCATGATTCAATTCATGATTCATGATTCATTATTCGATTCATGATTCAATTCTTGATTCATGATTCGATTTATGATTCATTAATCAATTCATTATTCATGATTTGTGATTCAATTCATGATTCATGATTCATGATTCAATTTATGATTTAATTCATGTTTCATGATTCAATTTATGATTCATGATTCATAATTCATGATTCATGATTCAATTCATGATTCATGATTTATGATTCAATTCATGATTCAATTCATGATGCATGATTCAATTCATGATTCATGATTCAATTCATGATTCATGATTCATGATTCAATTCATGATTCATGAATCATGATTCATGATTCAATTCATGATTCATGATTCATGATTCAATTCATGATTCATGATTTAATTCATGATTCAATTTATGATTCATGATTCATGATTCATGATTTAATTCATGATTCATGATTCAATTCATGATTCAATTTATGATTCATGATTCATTATTCAATTCATGATTCATGATTCAATTCATGATTCATGATTTAATTCATGATTCATGATTCAATTCATAATTCATGATTCATGATTCAATTCAGGATTCATGCTTCAATTCATGATTCATGATTTATGATTCATGATTCAATTCATGATTCATGATTCATGATATATGATTCATGTTTCATGATTCATGATTCATGATTCATGATTCAATTCATAATTCATGATTCATGATTCAATTCATGATTCATGATTCAATTTATGATTCATGATTCATGATTCATGATTCAATTCATAATTCATGATTCATGATTCATGATTCAATTCATGATTTATGATTCATGATTCAATTCATGATTCATGATTCATGATTCATGATTCAATTCATGATTCATGATTCAATTCATGATTCATGATTCATGATTCGATTCATGATTCATGATTTAATTCATGATTCATGATTCAATTCATGATTCATGATTCATGATTCAATTCATGATTCATGATTCAATTCATGATTCATGATTCATGATTCATGATTCATGATTCAATTTATGATTCAATTCATGATTCATGATTCAATTTATTATTCATGATTCATGATTCAATTCAGGATTCAATTCATGATTCATGATTCATGATTCAATTCATGATTCTTGATTCATGATTCAATTCATGATTCGTGATTCGATTCATGATTCATGATTCATGATTCATGATTCAATTCATAATTCATGATTCATGATTCATGATTCATGATTCAATTCCTGATTCATGATTCGATTCATGAATCATGATTCATGATTCAATTCATGATTCAATTTATGATTCTGGATTTAATTCATGATTCATGATTCATGATTCATGATTCAATTCATGATTTATGATTCATGATTCAATTCATGATTCATGATTCATGATATATGATTCATGATTCATGATTCATTTCATGATTCATGATTCGATTCAAGATTCTTGATTCATGATTCGATTCATGATTCATGATTCAATTCATGATTCATGATTCATGATTCATGATTCAATTCATAATTCATGATTCATAATTCATGATTCATGATTCATGATTCATGATTCATGATTCAATTCATAATTCATGATTCATGCTTCATGATTCAATTCATGATTCATGATTTGATATATGATTCTTGATTCATGATTCATGATTCGATTCATGATTCATGATTCATGATTCAATTCATGATTCAAGATTCATGATTCGATTCATGATTCCTGATTCAATTAATGATTCATGATTCATGTTTCGATTCATATTTCAATTCATGATTCATGATTCGATTCATGATTCATGATTCAATTCATGATTCATAATTCATGATTTATGATTCGATTCATGATTCATGACTCAATTCATGATTCATGATTCATGTTTCGATTCATGATTCAATTCATGATTCATGATTCGATTCATGATTCATGATTCATGATTCATGATTCATGATTCATGATTCAATTCATGATTCATGATTCAATTCATGATTCCTAATTCATGATTCATGATTCAATTCATGATTCATGATTCAATCCATGATTCGAATCCTGATTCAATTCATGATTCATGATTCAATTCATGATTCATGATTCATTATTCAATTCATGATTCATGATTCATGATTAGATTCATGATTCATGATTCAATTCATGATTCATGATTCAATTCATGATTCATGATTCATGATTCAATTCATGATTCATGATTCAATTCATGATTCTTGATTCATGATTCATGATTCGATTCATGATTCATGATTCATGATTCAATTCATGATTCATGATTCATGATTCAATTCATGATTCAAGATTCATTATTCAATTCATGATTCAAGATTCATGATTCAATTCATGATTCATGATTCAATTCATGATTCATGATTCATGATTTGATTCATGATTCAATTCATGATTCATGATTTGATTCATGATTCATAATTCAATTCATGATTCATGATTCATGATTCAATTCATGATTCATGATTCAATTCATGATTCAATTCATGATTCATGATTCAATTCATGATTCATGATTTAATTCATGATTCATGATTTGATTCATGATTCATGATTCATGATTCAATTCATGATTCATGATTCATGATTCATGATTCATGATTCAATTCATGATTCATGATTCAATTCATGATTCCTAATTCATGATTCATGATTCAATTCATGATTCATGATTCAATTCATGATTCGAATCCTGATTCAATTCATGATTCATGATTCAATTCATGATTCATTATTCAATTCATGATTCATGATTCATGATTCATGATTAGATTCATGATTCATGATTCATGATTCATGATTCAATTCATGATTCATGATTCAATTCATGATTCATGATTCATGATTCAATTCATGATTCATGATTCATGATTCAATTCATGATTCATGATTCAATTCATGATTCTTGATTCATGATTCATGATTCAATTCATGATTCAATTCATGATTCATGATTCATGATTCAATTCATGATTCAAGATTCATGATTCGATTCATGATTCATGATTCGATTCATGATTCATGATTCAATTCATGATTCGATTCATGATTGAATTCTTGATTCATGATTCGATTTATGATTCATGATTCAATTCATGATTCATGATTCATGATTCAATTCATGATTCATGATTCATGATTCAATTTATGATTTAATTCATGATTCATGATTCAATTTATGATTCATGATTCATGATTCAATTCATGATTCATGATTCAATTCATGATTCATGATTGATGAATTCAATTCATGATTCATGATTCATGAATTATGATTCAATTCATGATTCAATTCATGATTCGAATCCTGATTCAATTCATGATTCATGATTCATGATTCAATTCATGATTCATTATTCAATTCATGATTCATGATTCATGATTAGATTCATGATTCATGATTCATGATTCATGATTCAATTCATGATTCATGATTCATGATTCAATTCATGATTCATGATTCATTATTCAATTCATGATTCATGATTCATGATTAATGATTCATGATTAGATTCATGATTCATGATTCATGATTCAATTCATGATTCATGATTCATGATTCAATTCATGATTCATGATTCAATTCATGATTCTTGATTCATGATTCATGATTCGATTCATGATTCATGATTCATGATTCAATTCATGATTCATGATTCATGATTCAATTCATGATTCAAGATTCATGATTTGATTCATGATTCATGATTCGATTCATGATTCATGATTCAATTCATGATTCATGATTCATTATTCGATTCATGATTCAATTCTTGATTCATGATTCGATTTATGATTCATTAATCAATTCATTATTCATGATTTGTGATTCAATTCATGATTCATGATTCATGATTCAATTTATGATTTAATTCATGTTTCATGATTCAATTTATGATTCATGATTCATAATTCATGATTCATGATTCAATTCATGATTCATGATTTATGATTCAATTCATGATTCAATTCATGATGCATGATTCAATTCATGATTCATGATTCAATTCATGATTCATGATTCATGATTCAATTCATGATTCATGAATCATGATTCATGATTCAATTCATGATTCATGATTCATGATTCAATTCATGATTCATGATTTAATTCATGATTCAATTTATGATTCATGATTCATGATTCATGATTTAATTCATGATTCATGATTCAATTCATGATTCAATTTATGATTCATGATTCATTATTCAATTCATGATTCATGATTCAATTCATGATTCATGATTTAATTCATGATTCATGATTCAATTCATAATTCATGATTCATGATTCAATTCATGATTCATGCTTCAATTCATGATTCATGATTTATGATTCATGATTCAATTCATGATTCATGATTCATGATATATGATTCATGTTTCATGATTCATGATTCATGATTCATGATTCAATTCATAATTCATGATTCATGATTCAATTCATGATTCATGATTCAATTTATGATTCATGATTCATGATTCATGATTCATGATTCAATTCATAATTCATGATTCATGATTCATGATTCAATTCATGATTTATGATTCATGATTCAATTCATGATTCATGATTCATGATTCATGATTCAATTCATGATTCATGATTCAATTCATGATTCATGATTCATGATTCATGATTCATGATTCGATTCATGATTCATGATTTAATTCATGATTCATGATTCAATTCATGATTCATGATTCATGATTCAATTCATGATTCATGATTCAATTCATGATTCATGATTCATGATTCATGATTCATGATTCAATTTATGATTCAATTCATGATTCATGATTCAATTTATTATTCATGATTCATGATTCAATTCAGGATTCAATTCATGATTCATGATTCATGATTCAATTCATGATTCTTGATTCATGATTCAATTCATGATTCGTGATTCGATTCATGATTCATGATTCATGATTCATGATTCAATTCATAATTCATGATTCATGATTCATGATTCATGATTCATGATTCAATTCCTGATTCATGATTCGATTCATGAATCATGATTCATGATTCAATTCATGATTCAATTTATGATTCTGGATTTAATTCATGATTCATGATTCAATTCATGATTTATGATTCATGATTCAATTCATGATTCATGATATATGATTCATGATTCATGATTCATTTCATGATTCATGATTCGATTCAAGATTCTTGATTCATGATTCGATTCATGATTCATGATTCAATTCATGATTCATGATTCATGATTCATGATTCAATTCATAATTCATGATTCATAATTCATGATTCATGATTCATGATTCATGATTCATGATTCAATTCATAATTCATGATTCATGCTTCATGATTCAATTCATGATTCATGATTTGATTCATGATTCTTGATTCATGATTCATGATTCGATTCATGATTCATGATTCATGATTCAATTCATGATTCAAGATTCATGATTCGATTCATGATTCCTGATTCAATTAATGATTCATGATTCATGTTTCGATTCATATTTCAATTCATGATTCATGATTCGATTCATGATTCATGATTCAATTCATGATTCATAATTCATGATTTATGATTCGATTCATGATTCATGACTCAATTCATGATTCATGATTCATGTTTCGATTCATGATTCAATTCATGATTCATGATTCGATTCATGATTCATGATTCGATTCATGATTCATGATTCATGATTCATGATTCATGATTCAATTCATGATTCATAATTCATGATTCATGATTCAATTCATGATTCATGATTCAATTCATGTTTCATGATTCATGATTCGATTCATGATTCATGATTCATGATTCAATTCATGATTCATTAATTCAATTCATCATTCATGATTCATGTTTCATTTCATGATTCATGATTCATGATTCAATTCATGATTCATGATTCAATTCATGATTTATGATTCATGATTCAATTCATGATTCAATTCATGATTCATGATTCATGATTCAATTTATTATTCATGATTCATGATTTAATTCATGATTCAATTCATGATTCATGATTAAATTCATGATTCAATTCATGATTCATGATTCATGATTCAATTCATGATTCATGATTCGATTCATGATTTATGATTCATGATTCATGACTCAATTCATAATTCATGATTCATGATTCATGATTCAATTCCTGATTCATGATTCAATTCATGATTCATGATTCAATTCATGATTCATGATTCATGATTCAATTCATGATTCATGATTCAATTCATGATTCTTGATTCATGATTCATGATTCGATTCATGATTCATGATTCATGATTCAATTCATGATTCATGATTCATGATTCAATTCATGATTCAAGATTCATTATTCAATTCATGATTCAAGATTCATGATTCAATTCATGATTCATGATTCAATTCATGATTCATGATTCATGATTTGATTCATGATTCAATTCATGATTCATGATTTGATTCATGATTCATAATTCAATTCATGATTCATGATTCATGATTCAATTCATGATTCATGATTCAATTCATGATTCAATTCATGATTCATGATTCAATTCATGATTCATGATTTAATTCATGATTCATGATTTGATTCATGATTCATGATTCATGATTCAATTCATGATTCATGATTCATGATTCATGATTCATGATTCAATTCATGATTCATGATTCAATTCATGATTCCTAATTCATGATTCATGATTCAATTCATGATTCATGATTCAATTCATGATTCGAATCCTGATTCAATTCATGATTCATGATTCAATTCATGATTCATGATTCATTATTCAATTCATGATTCATGATTCATGATTCATGATTAGATTCATGATTCATGATTCATGATTCATGATTCAATTCATGATTCATGATTCAATTCATGATTCATGATTCATGATTCAATTCATGATTCATGATTCATGATTCAATTCATGATTCATGATTCAATTCATGATTCTTGATTCATGATTCATGATTCGATTCATGATTCATGATTCATGATTCAATTCATGATTCATGATTCATGATTCAATTCATGATTCAAGATTCATGATTCGATTCATGATTCATGATTCGATTCATGATTCATGATTCAATTCATGATTCGATTCATGATTGAATTCTTGATTCATGATTCGATTTATGATTCATGATTCAATTCATGATTCATGATTCATGATTCAATTCATGATTCATGATTCAATTTATGATTTAATTCATGATTCATGATTCAATTTATGATTCATGATTCATGATTCAATTCATGATTCATGATTCAATTCATGATTCATGATTGATGAATTCAATTCATGATTCATGATTCATGAATTATGATTCAATTCATGATTCAATTCATGATTCGAATCCTGATTCAATTCATGATTCATGATTCATGATTCAATTCATGATTCATGATTCATTATTCAATTCATGATTCATGATTCATGATTAGATTCATGATTCATGATTCATGATTCATGATTCAATTCATGATTCATGATTCATGATTCAATTCATGATTCATGATTCATTATTCAATTCATGATTCATGATTCATGATTAATGATTCATGATTAGATTCATGATTCATGATTCATGATTCAATTCATGATTCATGATTCATGATTCAATTCATGATTCATGATTCAATTCATGATTCTTGATTCATGATTCATGATTCGATTCATGATTCATGATTCATGATTCAATTCATGATTCATGATTCATGATTCAATTCATGATTCAAGATTCATGATTTGATTCATGATTCATGATTCGATTCATGATTCATGATTCAATTCATGATTCATGATTCATTATTCGATTCATGATTCAATTCTTGATTCATGATTCGATTTATGATTCATTAATCAATTCATTATTCATGATTTGTGATTCAATTCATGATTCATGATTCATGATTCAATTTATGATTTAATTCATGTTTCATGATTCAATTTATGATTCATGATTCATAATTCATGATTCATGATTCAATTCATGATTCATGATTTATGATTCAATTCATGATTCAATTCATGATGCATGATTCAATTCATGATTCATGATTCAATTCATGATTCATGATTCATGATTCAATTCATGATTCATGAATCATGATTCATGATTCAATTCATGATTCATGATTCATGATTCAATTCATGATTCATGATTTAATTCATGATTCAATTTATGATTCATGATTCATGATTCATGATTTAATTCATGATTCATGATTCAATTCATGATTCAATTTATGATTCATGATTCATTATTCAATTCATGATTCATGATTCAATTCATGATTCATGATTTAATTCATGATTCATGATTCAATTCATAATTCATGATTCATGATTCAATTCAGGATTCATGCTTCAATTCATGATTCATGATTTATGATTCATGATTCAATTCATGATTCATGATTCATGATATATGATTCATGTTTCATGATTCATGATTCATGATTCATGATTCAATTCATAATTCATGATTCATGATTCAATTCATGATTCATGATTCAATTTATGATTCATGATTCATGAATTATGATTCAATTCATAATTCATGATTCATGATTCATGATTCAATTCATGATTTATGATTCATGATTCAATTCATGATTCATGATTCATGATTCATGATTCAATTCATGATTCATGATTCAATTCATGATTCATGATTCATGATTCATGATTCGATTCATGATTCATGATTTAATTCATGATTCATGATTCAATTCATGATTCATGATTCATGATTCAATTCATGATTCATGATTCAATTCATGATTCATGATTCATGATTCATGATTCATGATTCAATTTATGATTCAATTCATGATTCATGATTCAATTTATTATTCATGATTCATGATTCAATTCAGGATTCAATTCATGATTCATGATTCATGATTCAATTCATGATTCTTGATTCATGATTCAATTCATGATTCGTGATTCGATTCATGATTCATGATTCATGATTCATGATTCAATTCATAATTCATGATTCATGATTCATGATTCATGATTCAATTCCTGATTCATGATTCGATTCATGAATCATGATTCATGATTCAATTCATGATTCAATTTATGATTCTGGATTTAATTCATGATTCATGATTCATGATTCATGATTCAATTCATGATTTATGATTCATGATTCAATTCATGATTCATGATTCATGATATATGATTCATGATTCATGATTCATTTCATGATTCATGATTCGATTCAAGATTCTTGATTCATGATTCGATTCATGATTCATGATTCAATTCATGATTCATGATTCATGATTCATGATTCAATTCATAATTCATGATTCATAATTCATGATTCATGATTCATGATTCATGATTCATGATTCAATTCATAATTCATGATTCATGCTTCATGATTCAATTCATGATTCATGATTTGATTCATGATTCTTGATTCATGATTCATGATTCGATTCATGATTCATGATTCATGATTCAATTCATGATTCAAGATTCATGATTCGATTCATGATTCCTGATTCAATTAATGATTCATGATTCATGTTTCGATTCATATTTCAATTCATGATTCATGATTCGATTCATGATTCATGATTCAATTCATGATTCATAATTCATGATTTATGATTCGATTCATGATTCATGACTCAATTCATGATTCATGATTCATGTTTCGATTCATGATTCAATTCATGATTCATGATTCGATTCATGATTCATGATTCATGATTCATGATTCATGATTCATGATTCAATTCATGATTCATGATTCAATTCATGATTCCTAATTCATGATTCATGATTCAATTCATGATTCATGATTCAATCCATGATTCGAATCCTGATTCAATTCATGATTCATGATTCAATTCATGATTCATGATTCATTATTCAATTCATGATTCATGATTCATGATTAGATTCATGATTCATGATTCATGATTCATGATTCAATTCATGATTCATGATTCAATTCATGATTCATGATTCATGATTCAATTCATGATTCATGATTCAATTCATGATTCTTGATTCATGATTCATGATTCGATTCATGATTCATGATTCATGATTCAATTCATGATTCATGATTCATGATTCAATTCATGATTCAAGATTCATTATTCAATTCATGATTCAAGATTCATGATTCAATTCATGATTCATGATTCAATTCATGATTCATGATTCATGATTTGATTCATGATTCAATTCATGATTCATGATTTGATTCATGATTCATAATTCAATTCATGATTCATGATTCATGATTCAATTCATGATTCATGATTCAATTCATGATTCAATTCATGATTCATGATTCAATTCATGATTCATGATTTAATTCATGATTCATGATTTGATTCATGATTCATGATTCATGATTCAATTCATGATTCATGATTCATGATTCATGATTCATGATTCAATTCATGATTCATGATTCAATTCATGATTCCTAATTCATGATTCATGATTCAATTCATGATTCATGATTCAATTCATGATTCGAATCCTGATTCAATTCATGATTCATGATTCAATTCATGATTCATGATTCATTATTCAATTCATGATTCATGATTCATGATTCATGATTAGATTCATGATTCATGATTCATGATTCATGATTCAATTCATGATTCATGATTCAATTCATGATTCATGATTCATGATTCAATTCATGATTCATGATTCATGATTCAATTCATGATTCATGATTCAATTCATGATTCTTGATTCATGATTCATGATTCGATTCATGATTCATGATTCATGATTCAATTCATGATTCATGATTCATGATTCAATTCATGATTCAAGATTCATGATTCGATTCATGATTCATGATTCGATTCATGATTCATGATTCAATTCATGATTCGATTCATGATTGAATTCTTGATTCATGATTCGATTTATGATTCATGATTCAATTCATGATTCATGATTCAATTCATAATTCATGATTCATGATTCAATTCATGATTCATGCTTCAATTCATGATTCATGATTTATGATTCATGATTCAATTCATGATTCATGATTCATGATATATGATTCATGTTTCATGATTCATGATTCATGATTCATGATTCAATTCATAATTCATGATTCATGATTCAATTCATGATTCATGATTCAATTTATGATTCATGATTCATGATTCATGATTCATGATTCAATTCATAATTCATGATTCATGATTCATGATTCAATTCATGATTTATGATTCATGATTCAATTCATGATTCATGATTCATGATTCATGATTCAATTCATGATTCATGATTCAATTCATGATTCATGATTCATGATTCATGATTCATGATTCGATTCATGATTCATGATTTAATTCATGATTCATGATTCAATTCATGATTCATGATTCATGATTCAATTCATGATTCATGATTCAATTCATGATTCATGATTCATGATTCATGATTCATGATTCAATTTATGATTCAATTCATGATTCATGATTCAATTTATTATTCATGATTCATGATTCAATTCAGGATTCAATTCATGATTCATGATTCATGATTCAATTCATGATTCTTGATTCATGATTCAATTCATGATTCGTGATTCGATTCATGATTCATGATTCATGATTCATGATTCAATTCATAATTCATGATTCATGATTCATGATTCATGATTCATGATTCAATTCCTGATTCATGATTCGATTCATGAATCATGATTCATGATTCAATTCATGATTCAATTTATGATTCTGGATTTAATTCATGATTCATGATTCAATTCATGATTTATGATTCATGATTCAATTCATGATTCATGATATATGATTCATGATTCATGATTCATTTCATGATTCATGATTCGATTCAAGATTCTTGATTCATGATTCGATTCATGATTCATGATTCAATTCATGATTCATGATTCATGATTCATGATTCAATTCATAATTCATGATTCATAATTCATGATTCATGATTCATGATTCATGATTCATGATTCAATTCATAATTCATGATTCATGCTTCATGATTCAATTCATGATTCATGATTTGATTCATGATTCTTGATTCATGATTCATGATTCGATTCATGATTCATGATTCATGATTCAATTCATGATTCAAGATTCATGATTCGATTCATGATTCCTGATTCAATTAATGATTCATGATTCATGTTTCGATTCATATTTCAATTCATGATTCATGATTCGATTCATGATTCATGATTCAATTCATGATTCATAATTCATGATTTATGATTCGATTCATGATTCATGACTCAATTCATGATTCATGATTCATGTTTCGATTCATGATTCAATTCATGATTCATGATTCGATTCATGATTCATGATTCGATTCATGATTCATGATTCATGATTCATGATTCATGATTCAATTCATGATTCATAATTCATGATTCATGATTCAATTCATGATTCATGATTCAATTCATGTTTCATGATTCATGATTCGATTCATGATTCATGATTCATGATTCAATTCATGATTCATTAATTCAATTCATCATTCATGATTCATGTTTCATTTCATGATTCATGATTCATGATTCAATTCATGATTCATGATTCAATTCATGATTTATGATTCATGATTCAATTCATGATTCAATTCATGATTCATGATTCATGATTCAATTTATTATTCATGATTCATGATTTAATTCATGATTCAATTCATGATTCATGATTAAATTCATGATTCAATTCATGATTCATGATTCATGATTCAATTCATGATTCATGATTCGATTCATGATTTATGATTCATGATTCATGACTCAATTCATAATTCATGATTCATGATTCATGATTCAATTCCTGATTCATGATTCAATTCATGATTCATGATTCAATTCATGATTCATGATTCATGATTCAATTCATGATTCATGATTCAATTCATGATTCTTGATTCATGATTCATGATTCGATTCATGATTCATGATTCATGATTCAATTCATGATTCATGATTCATGATTCAATTCATGATTCAAGATTCATTATTCAATTCATGATTCAAGATTCATGATTCAATTCATGATTCATGATTCAATTCATGATTCATGATTCATGATTTGATTCATGATTCAATTCATGATTCATGATTTGATTCATGATTCATAATTCAATTCATGATTCATGATTCATGATTCAATTCATGATTCATGATTCAATTCATGATTCAATTCATGATTCATGATTCAATTCATGATTCATGATTTAATTCATGATTCATGATTTGATTCATGATTCATGATTCATGATTCAATTCATGATTCATGATTCATGATTCATGATTCATGATTCAATTCATGATTCATGATTCAATTCATGATTCCTAATTCATGATTCATGATTCAATTCATGATTCATGATTCAATTCATGATTCGAATCCTGATTCAATTCATGATTCATGATTCAATTCATGATTCATGATTCATTATTCAATTCATGATTCATGATTCATGATTCATGATTAGATTCATGATTCATGATTCATGATTCATGATTCAATTCATGATTCATGATTCAATTCATGATTCATGATTCATGATTCAATTCATGATTCATGATTCATGATTCAATTCATGATTCATGATTCAATTCATGATTCTTGATTCATGATTCATGATTCGATTCATGATTCATGATTCATGATTCAATTCATGATTCATGATTCATGATTCAATTCATGATTCAAGATTTATGATTCGATTCATGATTCATGATTCGATTCATGATTCATGATTCAATTCATGATTCGATTCATGATTGAATTCTTGATTCATGATTCGATTTATGATTCATGATTCAATTCATGATTCATGATTCATGATTCAATTCATGATTCATGATTCAATTTATGATTTAATTCATGATTCATGATTCAATTTATGATTCATGATTCATGATTCAATTCATGATTCATGATTCAATTCATGATTCATGATTGATGAATTCAATTCATGATTCATGATTCATGAATTATGATTCAATTCATGATTCAATTCATGATTCGAATCCTGATTCAATTCATGATTCATGATTCATGATTCAATTCATGATTCATGATTCATTATTCAATTCATGATTCATGATTCATGATTAGATTCATGATTCATGATTCATGATTCATGATTCAATTCATGATTCATGATTCATGATTCAATTCATGATTCATGATTCATTATTCAATTCATGATTCATGATTCATGATTAATGATTCATGATTAGATTCATGATTCATGATTCATGATTCAATTCATGATTCATGATTCATGATTCAATTCATGATTCATGATTCAATTCATGATTCTTGATTCATGATTCATGATTCGATTCATGATTCATGATTCATGATTCAATTCATGATTCATGATTCATGATTCAATTCATGATTCAAGATTCATGATTTGATTCATGATTCATGATTCGATTCATGATTCATGATTCAATTCATGATTCATGATTCATTATTCGATTCATGATTCAATTCTTGATTCATGATTCGATTTATGATTCATTAATCAATTCATTATTCATGATTTGTGATTCAATTCATGATTCATGATTCATGATTCAATTTATGATTTAATTCATGTTTCATGATTCAATTTATGATTCATGATTCATAATTCATGATTCATGATTCAATTCATGATTCATGATTTATGATTCAATTCATGATTCAATTCATGATGCATGATTCAATTCATGATTCATGATTCAATTCATGATTCATGATTCATGATTCAATTCATGATTCATGAATCATGATTCATGATTCAATTCATGATTCATGATTCATGAATCATGATTCATGATTCAATTCATGATTCAATTTATGATTCATGATTCATGATTCATGATTTAATTCATGATTCATGATTCAATTCATGATTCAATTTATGATTCATGATTCATTATTCAATTCATGATTCATGATTCAATTCATGATTCATGATTTAATTCATGATTCATGATTCAATTCATAATTCATGATTCATGATTCAATTCAGGATTCATGCTTCAATTCATGATTCATGATTTATGATTCATGATTCAATTCATGATTCATGATTCATGATATATGATTCATGTTTCATGATTCATGATTCATGATTCATGATTCAATTCATAATTCATGATTCATGATTCAATTCATGATTCATGATTCAATTTATGATTCATGATTCATGAATTATGATTCAATTCATAATTCATGATTCATGATTCATGATTCAATTCATGATTTATGATTCATGATTCAATTCATGATTCATGATTCATGATTCATGATTCAATTCATGATTCATGATTCAATTCATGATTCATGATTCATGATTCATGATTCGATTCATGATTCATGATTTAATTCATGATTCATGATTCAATTCATGATTCATGATTCATGATTCAATTCATGATTCATGATTCAATTCATGATTCATGATTCATGATTCATGATTCATGATTCAATTTATGATTCAATTCATGATTCATGATTCAATTTATTATTCATGATTCATGATTCAATTCAGGATTCAATTCATGATTCATGATTCATGATTCAATTCATGATTCTTGATTCATGATTCAATTCATGATTCGTGATTCGATTCATGATTCATGATTCATGATTCATGATTCAATTCATAATTCATGATTCATGATTCATGATTCATGATTCAATTCCTGATTCATGATTCGATTCATGAATCATGATTCATGATTCAATTCATGATTCAATTTATGATTCTGGATTTAATTCATGATTCATGATTCATGATTCATGATTCAATTCATGATTTATGATTCATGATTCAATTCATGATTCATGATTCATGATATATGATTCATGATTCATGATTCATTTCATGATTCATGATTCGATTCAAGATTCTTGATTCATGATTCGATTCATGATTCATGATTCAATTCATGATTCATGATTCATGATTCATGATTCAATTCATAATTCATGATTCATAATTCATGATTCATGATTCATGATTCATGATTCATGATTCAATTCATAATTCATGATTCATGCTTCATGATTCAATTCATGATTCATGATTTGATTCATGATTCTTGATTCATGATTCATGATTCGATTCATGATTCATGATTCAATTCATGATTCAAGATTCATGATTCGATTCATGATTCCTGATTCAATTAATGATTCATGATTCATGTTTCGATTCATATTTCAATTCATGATTCATGATTCGATTCATGATTCATGATTCAATTCATGATTCATAATTCATGATTTATGATTCGATTCATGATTCATGACTCAATTCATGATTCATGATTCATGTTTCGATTCATGATTCAATTCATGATTCATGATTCGATTCATGATTCATGATTCATGATTCATGATTCATGATTCATGATTCAATTCATGATTCATGATTCAATTCATGATTCCTAATTCATGATTCATGATTCAATTCATGATTCATGATTCAATCCATGATTCGAATCCTGATTCAATTCATGATTCATGATTCAATTCATGATTCATGATTCATTATTCAATTCATGATTCATGATTCATGATTAGATTCATGATTCATGATTCATGATTCATGATTCAATTCATGATTCATGATTCAATTCATGATTCATGATTCATGATTCAATTCATGATTCATGATTCAATTCATGATTCTTGATTCATGATTCATGATTCGATTCATGATTCATGATTCATGATTCAATTCATGATTCATGATTCATGATTCAATTCATGATTCAAGATTCATTATTCAATTCATGATTCAAGATTCATGATTCAATTCATGATTCATGATTCAATTCATGATTCATGATTCATGATTTGATTCATGATTCAATTCATGATTCATGATTTGATTCATGATTCATAATTCAATTCATGATTCATGATTCATGATTCAATTCATGATTCATGATTCAATTCATGATTCAATTCATGATTCATGATTCAATTCATGATTCATGATTTAATTCATGATTCATGATTTGATTCATGATTCATGATTCATGATTCAATTCATGATTCATGATTCATGATTCATGATTCATGATTCAATTCATGATTCATGATTCAATTCATGATTCCTAATTCATGATTCATGATTCAATTCATGATTCATGATTCAATTCATGATTCGAATCCTGATTCAATTCATGATTCATGATTCAATTCATGATTCATGATTCATTATTCAATTCATGATTCATGATTCATGATTCATGATTAGATTCATGATTCATGATTCATGATTCATGATTCAATTCATGATTCATGATTCAATTCATGATTCATGATTCATGATTCAATTCATGATTCATGATTCATGATTCAATTCATGATTCATGATTCAATTCATGATTCTTGATTCATGATTCATGATTCGATTCATGATTCATGATTCATGATTCAATTCATGATTCATGATTCATGATTCAATTCATGATTCAAGATTCATGATTCGATTCATGATTCATGATTCGATTCATGATTCATGATTCAATTCATGATTCGATTCATGATTGAATTCTTGATTCATGATTCGATTTATGATTCATGATTCAATTCATGATTCATGATTCATGATTCAATTCATGATTCATGATTCATGATTCAATTTATGATTTAATTCATGATTCATGATTCAATTTATGATTCATGATTCATGATTCAATTCATGATTCATGATTCAATTCATGATTCATGATTGATGAATTCAATTCATGATTCATGATTCATGAATTATGATTCAATTCATGATTCAATTCATGATTCGAATCCTGATTCAATTCATGATTCATGATTCATGATTCAATTCATGATTCATTATTCAATTCATGATTCATGATTCATGATTAGATTCATGATTCATGATTCATGATTCATGATTCAATTCATGATTCATGATTCATGATTCAATTCATGATTCATGATTCATTATTCAATTCATGATTCATGATTCATGATTAATGATTCATGATTAGATTCATGATTCATGATTCATGATTCAATTCATGATTCATGATTCATGATTCATGATTCATGATTCAATTTATGATTCAATTCATGATTCATGATTCAATTTATTATTCATGATTCATGATTCAATTCAGGATTCAATTCATGATTCATGATTCATGATTCAATTCATGATTCTTGATTCATGATTCAATTCATGATTCGTGATTCGATTCATGATTCATGATTCATGATTCATGATTCAATTCATAATTCATGATTCATGATTCATGATTCATGATTCAATTCCTGATTCATGATTCGATTCATGAATCATGATTCATGATTCAATTCATGATTCAATTTATGATTCTGGATTTAATTCATGATTCATGATTCATGATTCATGATTCAATTCATGATTTATGATTCATGATTCAATTCATGATTCATGATTCATGATATATGATTCATGATTCATGATTCATTTCATGATTCATGATTCGATTCAAGATTCTTGATTCATGATTCGATTCATGATTCATGATTCAATTCATGATTCATGATTCATGATTCATGATTCAATTCATAATTCATGATTCATAATTCATGATTCATGATTCATGATTCATGATTCATGATTCAATTCATAATTCATGATTCATGCTTCATGATTCAATTCATGATTCATGATTTGATTCATGATTCTTGATTCATGATTCATGATTCGATTCATGATTCATGATTCATGATTCAATTCATGATTCAAGATTCATGATTCGATTCATGATTCCTGATTCAATTAATGATTCATGATTCATGTTTCGATTCATATTTCAATTCATGATTCATGATTCGATTCATGATTCATGATTCAATTCATGATTCATAATTCATGATTTATGATTCGATTCATGATTCATGACTCAATTCATGATTCATGATTCATGTTTCGATTCATGATTCAATTCATGATTCATGATTCGATTCATGATTCATGATTCATGATTCATGATTCATGATTCATGATTCAATTCATGATTCATGATTCAATTCATGATTCCTAATTCATGATTCATGATTCAATTCATGATTCATGATTCAATCCATGATTCGAATCCTGATTCAATTCATGATTCATGATTCAATTCATGATTCATGATTCATTATTCAATTCATGATTCATGATTCATGATTAGATTCATGATTCATGATTCATGATTCATGATTCAATTCATGATTCATGATTCAATTCATGATTCATGATTCATGATTCAATTCATGATTCATGATTCAATTCATGATTCTTGATTCATGATTCATGATTCGATTCATGATTCATGATTCATGATTCAATTCATGATTCATGATTCATGATTCAATTCATGATTCAAGATTCATTATTCAATTCATGATTCAAGATTCATGATTCAATTCATGATTCATGATTCAATTCATGATTCATGATTCATGATTTGATTCATGATTCAATTCATGATTCATGATTTGATTCATGATTCATAATTCAATTCATGATTCATGATTCATGATTCAATTCATGATTCATGATTCAATTCATGATTCAATTCATGATTCATGATTCAATTCATGATTCATGATTTAATTCATGATTCATGATTTGATTCATGATTCATGATTCATGATTCAATTCATGATTCATGATTCATGATTCATGATTCATGATTCAATTCATGATTCATGATTCAATTCATGATTCCTAATTCATGATTCATGATTCAATTCATGATTCATGATTCAATTCATGATTCGAATCCTGATTCAATTCATGATTCATGATTCAATTCATGATTCATGATTCATTATTCAATTCATGATTCATGATTCATGATTCATGATTAGATTCATGATTCATGATTCATGATTCATGATTCAATTCATGATTCATGATTCAATTCATGATTCATGATTCATGATTCAATTCATGATTCATGATTCATGATTCAATTCATGATTCATGATTCAATTCATGATTCTTGATTCATGATTCATGATTCGATTCATGATTCATGATTCATGATTCAATTCATGATTCATGATTCATGATTCAATTCATGATTCAAGATTCATGATTCGATTCATGATTCATGATTCGATTCATGATTCATGATTCAATTCATGATTCGATTCATGATTGAATTCTTGATTCATGATTCGATTTATGATTCATGATTCAATTCATGATTCATGATTCATGATTCAATTCATGATTCATGATTCATGATTCAATTTATGATTTAATTCATGATTCATGATTCAATTTATGATTCATGATTCATGATTCAATTCATGATTCATGATTCAATTCATGATTCATGATTGATGAATTCAATTCATGATTCATGATTCATGAATTATGATTCAATTCATGATTCAATTCATGATTCGAATCCTGATTCAATTCATGATTCATGATTCATGATTCAATTCATGATTCATTATTCAATTCATGATTCATGATTCATGATTAGATTCATGATTCATGATTCATGATTCATGATTCAATTCATGATTCATGATTCATGATTCAATTCATGATTCATGATTCATTATTCAATTCATGATTCATGATTCATGATTAATGATTCATGATTAGATTCATGATTCATGATTCATGATTCAATTCATGATTCATGATTCATGATTCAATTCATGATTCATGATTCAATTCATGATTCTTGATTCATGATTCATGATTCGATTCATGATTCATGATTCATGATTCAATTCATGATTCATGATTCATGATTCAATTCATGATTCAAGATTCATGATTTGATTCATGATTCATGATTCGATTCATGATTCATGATTCAATTCATGATTCATGATTCATTATTCGATTCATGATTCAATTCTTGATTCATGATTCGATTTATGATTCATTAATCAATTCATTATTCATGATTTGTGATTCAATTCATGATTCATGATTCATGATTCAATTTATGATTTAATTCATGTTTCATGATTCAATTTATGATTCATGATTCATAATTCATGATTCATGATTCAATTCATGATTCATGATTTATGATTCAATTCATGATTCAATTCATGATGCATGATTCAATTCATGATTCATGATTCAATTCATGATTCATGATTCATGATTCAATTCATGATTCATGAATCATGATTCATGATTCAATTCATGATTCATGATTCATGATTCAATTCATGATTCATGATTCAATTCATGATTCATGATTCATGATTCAATTCATGATTCATGATTTAATTCATGATTCAATTTATGATTCATGATTCATGATTCATGATTTAATTCATGATTCATGATTCAATTCATGATTCAATTCATGATTCATGATTCATGATTCAATTCATAATTCATGATTGATGATTGATGATTCGATTCATGATTCTTGACGCATGATTCATGATTCGATTCATGATTCATGATTCATGATTCAATTCATGATTCATGATTCATTATTCAATTCATGATTCAAGATTCATGATTCAATTCATGATTGATGATTCAATTCATGATTCATGATTCATGATTTGATTCATGATTCAATTCATGATTCATGATTTGATTCATGATTCATAATTCAATTCATGATTCATGATTCATGATTCAATTCATGATTCATGATTCAATTCATAATTCAATTCATGATTCATGATTCAATTCATGATTCATTATTTAATTCATGATTCATGATTTGATTCATGATTCATGATTCATGATTCAATTCATGATTCATGATTCATGATTCATGATTCATGATTCATGATTCAATTCATGATTCATGATTCAATTCATGATTCCTAATTCATGATTCATGATTCAATTCATGATTCATGATTCAATCCATGATTCGAATCCTGATTCAATTCATGATTCATGATTCAATTCATGATTCATGATTCATTATTCAATTCATGATTCATGATTCATGATTAGATTAATGATTCATGATTCATGATTCATGATTCAATTCATGATTCATGATTCAATTCATGATTCATGATTCATGATTCAATTCATGATTCATGATTCAATTCATGATTCTTGATTCATGATTCATGATTCGATTCATGATTCATGATTCATGATTCAATTCATGATTCATGATTCATGATTCAATTCATGATTCAAGATTCATTATTCAATTCATGATTCAAGATTCATGATTCAATTCATGATTCATGATTCAATTCATGATTCATGATTCATGATTTGATTCATGATTCAATTCATGATTCATGATTTGATTCATGATTCATAATTCAATTCATGATTCATGATTCATGATTCAATTCATGATTCATGATTCAATTCATGATTCAATTCATGATTCATGATTCAATTCATGATTCATGATTTAATTCATGATTCATGATTTGATTCATGATTCATGATTCATGATTCAATTCATGATTCATGATTCATGATTCATGATTCATGATTCAATTCATGATTCATGATTCAATTCATGATTCCTAATTCATGATTCATGATTCAATTCATGATTCATGATTCAATTCATGATTCGAATCCTGATTCAATTCATGATTCATGATTCAATTCATGATTCATGATTCATTATTCAATTCATGATTCATGATTCATGATTCATGATTAGATTCATGATTCATGATTCATGATTCATGATTCAATTCATGATTCATGATTCAATTCATGATTCATGATTCATGATTCAATTCATGATTCATGATTCATGATTCAATTCATGATTCATGATTCAATTCATGATTCTTGATTCATGATTCATGATTCGATTCATGATTCATGATTCATGATTCAATTCATGATTCATGATTCATGATTCAATTCATGATTCAAGATTCATGATTCGATTCATGATTCATGATTCGATTCATGATTCATGATTCAATTCATGATTCGATTCATGATTGAATTCTTGATTCATGATTCGATTTATGATTCATGATTCAATTCATGATTCATGATTCATGATTCAATTCATGATTCATGATTCATGATTCAATTTATGATTTAATTCATGATTCATGATTCAATTTATGATTCATGATTCATGATTCAATTCATGATTCATGATTCAATTCATGATTCATGATTGATGAATTCAATTCATGATTCATGATTCATGAATTATGATTCAATTCATGATTCAATTCATGATTCGAATCCTGATTCAATTCATGATTCATGATTCATGATTCAATTCATGATTCATGATTCATTATTCAATTCATGATTCATGATTCATGATTAGATTCATGATTCATGATTCATGATTCATGATTCAATTCATGATTCATGATTCATGATTCAATTCATGATTCATGATTCATTATTCAATTCATGATTCATGATTCATGATTAATGATTCATGATTAGATTCATGATTCATGATTCATGATTCAATTCATGATTCATGATTCATGATTCAATTCATGATTCATGATTCAATTCATGATTCTTGATTCATGATTCATGATTCGAGATTCATGATTCAATTCATGATTCATGATTCATGATTCAATTCATGATTCAAGATTCATGATTTGATTCATGATTCATGATTCGATTCATGATTCATGATTCAATTCATGATTCATGATTCATTATTCGATTCATGATTCAATTCTTGATTCATGATTCGATTTATGATTCATTAATCAATTCATTATTCATGATTTGTGATTCAATTCATGATTCATGATTCATGATTCAATTTATGATTTAATTCATGTTTCATGATTCAATTTATGATTCATGATTCATAATTCATGATTCATGATTCAATTCATGATTCATGATTTATGATTCAATTCATGATTCAATTCATGATGCATGATTCAATTCATGATTCATGATTCAATTCATGATTCATGATTCATGATTCAATTCATGATTCATGAATTATGATTCATGATTCAATTCATGATTCATGATTCATGATTCAATTCATGATTCATGATTTAATTCATGATTCAATTTATGATTCATGATTCATGATTCATGATTTAATTCATGATTCATGATTCAATTCATGATTCAATTTATGATTCATGATTCATTATTCAATTCATGATTCATGATTCAATTCATGATTCATGATTTAATTCATGATTCATGATTCAATTCATAATTCATGATTCATGATTCAATTCAGGATTCATGCTTCAATTCATGATTCATGATTTATGATTCATGATTCAATTCATGATTCATGATTCATGATATATGATTCATGTTTCATGATTCATGATTCATGATTCATGATTCAATTCATAATTCATGATTCATGATTCAATTCATGATTCATGATTCAATTTATGATTCATGATTCATGATTCATGATTCAATTCATAATTCATGATTCATGATTCATGATTCAATTCATGATTTATGATTCATGATTCAATTCATGATTCATGATTCATGATTCATGATTCAATTCATGATTCATGATTCAATTCATGATTCATGATTCATGATTCGATTCATGATTCATGATTTAATTCATGATTCATGATTCAATTCATGATTCATGATTCATGATTCAATTCATGATTCATGATTCAATTCATGATTCATGATTCATGATTCATGATTCATGATTCAATTTATGATTCAATTCATGATTCATGATTCAATTTATTATTCATGATTCATGATTCAATTCAGGATTCAATTCATGATTCATGATTCATGATTCAATTCATGATTCTTGATTCATGATTCAATTCATGATTCGTGATTCGATTCATGATTCATGATTCATGATTCATGATTCAATTCATAATTCATGATTCATGATTCATGATTCATGATTCAATTCCTGATTCATGATTCGATTCATGAATCATGATTCATGATTCAATTCATGATTCAATTTATGATTCTGGATTTAATTCATGATTCATGATTCATGATTCATGATTCAATTCATGATTTATGATTCATGATTCAATTCATGATTCATGATTCATGATATATGATTCATGATTCATGATTCATTTCATGATTCATGATTCGATTCAAGATTCTTGATTCATGATTCGATTCATGATTCATGATTCAATTCATGATTCATGATTCATGATTCATGATTCAATTCATAATTCATGATTCATAATTCATGATTCATGATTCATGATTCATGATTCATGATTCAATTCATAATTCATGATTCATGCTTCATGATTCAATTCATGATTCATGATTTGATATATGATTCTTGATTCATGATTCATGATTCGATTCATGATTCATGATTCATGATTCAATTCATGATTCAAGATTCATGATTCGATTCATGATTCCTGATTCAATTAATGATTCATGATTCATGTTTCGATTCATATTTCAATTCATGATTCATGATTCGATTCATGATTCATGATTCAATTCATGATTCATAATTCATGATTTATGATTCGATTCATGATTCATGACTCAATTCATGATTCATGATTCATGTTTCGATTCATGATTCAATTCATGATTCATGATTCGATTCATGATTCATGATTCATGATTCATGATTCATGATTCATGATTCAATTCATGATTCATGATTCAATTCATGATTCCTAATTCATGATTCATGATTCAATTCATGATTCATGATTCAATCCATGATTCGAATCCTGATTCAATTCATGATTCATGATTCAATTCATGATTCATGATTCATTATTCAATTCATGATTCATGATTCATGATTAGATTCATGATTCATGATTCAATTCATGATTCATGATTCAATTCATGATTCATGATTCATGATTCAATTCATGATTCATGATTCAATTCATGATTCTTGATTCATGATTCATGATTCGATTCATGATTCATGATTCATGATTCAATTCATGATTCATGATTCATGATTCAATTCATGATTCAAGATTCATTATTCAATTCATGATTCAAGATTCATGATTCAATTCATGATTCATGATTCAATTCATGATTCATGATTCATGATTTGATTCATGATTCAATTCATGATTCATGATTTGATTCATGATTCATAATTCAATTCATGATTCATGATTCATGATTCAATTCATGATTCATGATTCAATTCATGATTCAATTCATGATTCATGATTCAATTCATGATTCATGATTTAATTCATGATTCATGATTTGATTCATGATTCATGATTCATGATTCAATTCATGATTCATGATTCATGATTCATGATTCATGATTCAATTCATGATTCATGATTCAATTCATGATTCCTAATTCATGATTCATGATTCAATTCATGATTCATGATTCAATTCATGATTCGAATCCTGATTCAATTCATGATTCATGATTCAATTCATGATTCATTATTCAATTCATGATTCATGATTCATGATTCATGATTAGATTCATGATTCATGATTCATGATTCATGATTCAATTCATGATTCATGATTCAATTCATGATTCATGATTCATGATTCAATTCATGATTCATGATTCATGATTCAATTCATGATTCATGATTCAATTCATGATTCTTGATTCATGATTCATGATTCGATTCATGATTCATGATTCATGATTCAATTCATGATTCATGATTCATGATTCAATTCATGATTCAAGATTCATGATTCGATTCATGATTCATGATTCGATTCATGATTCATGATTCAATTCATGATTCGATTCATGATTGAATTCTTGATTCATGATTCGATTTATGATTCATGATTCAATTCATGATTCATGATTCATGATTCAATTCATGATTCATGATTCATGATTCAATTTATGATTTAATTCATGATTCATGATTCAATTTATGATTCATGATTCATGATTCAATTCATGATTCATGATTCAATTCATGATTCATGATTGATGAATTCAATTCATGATTCATGATTCATGAATTATGATTCAATTCATGATTCAATTCATGATTCGAATCCTGATTCAATTCATGATTCATGATTCATGATTCAATTCATGATTCATTATTCAATTCATGATTCATGATTCATGATTAGATTCATGATTCATGATTCATGATTCATGATTCAATTCATGATTCATGATTCATGATTCAATTCATGATTCATGATTCATTATTCAATTCATGATTCATGATTCATGATTAATGATTCATGATTAGATTCATGATTCATGATTCATGATTCAATTCATGATTCATGATTCATGATTCAATTCATGATTCATGATTCAATTCATGATTCTTGATTCATGATTCATGATTCGATTCATGATTCATGATTCATGATTCAATTCATGATTCATGATTTATGATTCAATTCATGATTCAAGATTCATGATTTGATTCATGATTCATGATTCGATTCATGATTCATGATTCAATTCATGATTCATGATTCATTATTCGATTCATGATTCAATTCTTGATTCATGATTCGATTTATGATTCATTAATCAATTCATTATTCATGATTTGTGATTCAATTCATGATTCATGATTCATGATTCAATTTATGATTTAATTCATGTTTCATGATTCAATTTATGATTCATGATTCATAATTCATGATTCATGATTCAATTCATGATTCATGATTTATGATTCAATTCATGATTCAATTCATGATGCATGATTCAATTCATGATTCATGATTCAATTCATGATTCATGATTCATGATTCAATTCATGATTCATGAATCATGATTCATGATTCAATTCATGATTCATGATTCATGATTCAATTCATGATTCATGATTTAATTCATGATTCAATTTATGATTCATGATTCATGATTCATGATTTAATTCATGATTCATGATTCAATTCATGATTCAATTTATGATTCATGATTCATTATTCAATTCATGATTCATGATTCAATTCATGATTCATGATTTAATTCATGATTCATGATTCAATTCATAATTCATGATTCATGATTCAATTCATGATTCATGCTTCAATTCATGATTCATGATTTATGATTCATGATTCAATTCATGATTCATGATTCATGATATATGATTCATGTTTCATGATTCATGATTCATGATTCATGATTCAATTCATAATTCATGATTCATGATTCAATTCATGATTCATGATTCAATTTATGATTCATGATTCATGATTCATGATTCATGATTCAATTCATAATTCATGATTCATGATTCATGATTCAATTCATGATTTATGATTCATGATTCAATTCATGATTCATGATTCATGATTCATGATTCAATTCATGATTCATGATTCAATTCATGATTCATGATTCATGATTCATGATTCATGATTCGATTCATGATTCATGATTTAATTCATGATTCATGATTCAATTCATGATTCATGATTCATGATTCAATTCATGATTCATGATTCAATTCATGATTCATGATTCATGATTCATGATTCATGATTCAATTTATGATTCAATTCATGATTCATGATTCAATTTATTATTCATGATTCATGATTCAATTCAGGATTCAATTCATGATTCATGATTCATGATTCAATTCATGATTCTTGATTCATGATTCAATTCATGATTCGTGATTCGATTCATGATTCATGATTCATGATTCATGATTCAATTCATAATTCATGATTCATGATTCATGATTCATGATTCATGATTCAATTCCTGATTCATGATTCGATTCATGAATCATGATTCATGATTCAATTCATGATTCAATTTATGATTCTGGATTTAATTCATGATTCATGATTCAATTCATGATTTATGATTCATGATTCAATTCATGATTCATGATATATGATTCATGATTCATGATTCATTTCATGATTCATGATTCGATTCAAGATTCTTGATTCATGATTCGATTCATGATTCATGATTCAATTCATGATTCATGATTCATGATTCATGATTCAATTCATAATTCATGATTCATAATTCATGATTCATGATTCATGATTCATGATTCATGATTCAATTCATAATTCATGATTCATGCTTCATGATTCAATTCATGATTCATGATTTGATTCATGATTCTTGATTCATGATTCATGATTCGATTCATGATTCATGATTCATGATTCAATTCATGATTCAAGATTCATGATTCGATTCATGATTCCTGATTCAATTAATGATTCATGATTCATGTTTCGATTCATATTTCAATTCATGATTCATGATTCGATTCATGATTCATGATTCAATTCATGATTCATAATTCATGATTTATGATTCGATTCATGATTCATGACTCAATTCATGATTCATGATTCATGTTTCGATTCATGATTCAATTCATGATTCATGATTCGATTCATGATTCATGATTCGATTCATGATTCATGATTCATGATTCATGATTCATGATTCAATTCATGATTCATAATTCATGATTCATGATTCAATTCATGATTCATGATTCAATTCATGTTTCATGATTCATGATTCGATTCATGATTCATGATTCATGATTCAATTCATGATTCATTAATTCAATTCATCATTCATGATTCATGTTTCATTTCATGATTCATGATTCATGATTCAATTCATGATTCATGATTCAATTCATGATTTATGATTCATGATTCAATTCATGATTCAATTCATGATTCATGATTCATGATTCAATTTATTATTCATGATTCATGATTTAATTCATGATTCAATTCATGATTCATGATTAAATTCATGATTCAATTCATGATTCATGATTCATGATTCAATTCATGATTCATGATTCGATTCATGATTTATGATTCATGATTCATGATTCAATTCATAATTCATGATTCATGATTCATGATTCAATTCCTGATTCATGATTCAATTCATGATTCATAATTTATGATTCATGATTCAATTCATGATTCATGATTCAAGATTCATGATTCATGATTCAATTTATGATTCATGATTTGATTTATCATTCATGATTTATGATTCAATTCATGATTCATGATTCATGATTCAATTCATGATTCATGATTCATGATTCATGATTCATGATTCATGATTCATGATTCAATTCATAATTCATGATTCATGATTCATGATTCAATTCATGATTCATGATTCAATTCATGATTCTTGATTCATGATTCATGATTCATGATTCAATTCATAATTCATGATTCATGATTCATGATTCAATTCATGATTTATGATTCATGATTCAATTCATGATTCATGATTCATGATTCATGATTCAATTCATGATTCGATTCATGATTCATGATTCATGATTCATGATTCATGATTCGATTCATGATTCAATTCATGATTCAAGATTCAATTCATAATTCATGATTCATAATTCATGATTCATGATTCATGATTCATGATTCAATTCATGATTCATGATTCGATTCATGATTCTTGATTCATGATTCATGATTCGATTCATGATTCATGATTCATGATTCAATTCATGATTCAAGATTCATGATTCGATTCATGATTCCTGATTCAATTAATGATTCATGTTTCGATTCATATTTCAATTCATGATTCATGATTCGATTCATGATTCATGATTCAATTCATGATTCATAATTCATGATTTATGATTCGATTCATGATTCATGATTCAATTCATGATTCATGTTTCGATTCATGATTCAATTCATGATTCATGATTCAATTCATGATTCATGATTCGATTCATGATTCATGATTCAATTCATGATTCATAATTCATGATTTATGATTTGATTCATGATTCATGATTGAATTCATGATTCATGATTCATGATTCATGATTCAATTCATGATTCATAATTCATGATTCATGATTCAATTCATGATTCATGATTCAATTCATGTTTCATGATTCATGATTCGATTCATGATTCATGATTCATGATTCAATTCATGATTCATGATTCAATTCATGATTCATGATTCATGTTTCATTTCATGATTCATGATTCATGATTCAATTCATGATTCATGATTCATGATTCAATTCATGATTAATGATTCATGATTCAATTCATGATTCATGATTCATGATTCAATTTATTATTCATGATTAATGATTTAATTCATGATTCAATTCATGATTCATGATTAAATTCAGGATTTAATTCATGATTTATGATTCATGATTCGATTCATGATTCATGATTCATGATTCAATTCATGATTCATGATTCAATTCATGATTCATGATTCGATTCATGATTCATGATTCAATTCATGATTCATGATTCATGATTCAATTCATGATTCATGATTCAATTCATGATTCATGATTCAATTCATGATTCATGATTCATGATTCATGATTCAATTTATGATTCAATTCATGATTCATGATTCAATTCAGGATTCAATTCATGATTCATGATTCATGATTCAATTCATGATTCTTGATTCATGATTCAATTCATGATTCGTGATTCGATTCATGATTCATGATTCATGATTCAATTCATGATTCATGATTCATGATTCAGTTCATAATTCATGATTCATGATTCAATTCATAATTTATGATTCATGATTCAATTCATGATTCATGATTCATGATTCATGATTCAATTCATGATTCATGATTCATGATTCAATTCATGATTTATGATTCATGATTCATGATTCGATTCATGATTCATGATTCATGATTCATGATTCATGATTCAATTCATGATTCATGATTCAATTCATGATTCATGATTCATGATTCAATGCATGATTCAATTCATGATTCATTATTCATGATTCATTATTCATGATTCAATTCATGATTTTTGATTCATGATTCATGATTCGATTCATGATTCAATTCATGATTCATTATTCATGATTCATTATTCATGATTCAATTCATGATTCATGAATCAATTCATGATTCATGATTCATGATTCAATTCATGATTCATGATTCAATTCATGATTCATGATTCGATTCATGATTCATGATTCATGATTCAATTCATGATTCATGATTTATGGTTCAATTTAAGATTCATGAATCATGATTCATGATTCAATTCATGATTCAATTTATGATTCTGGATTTAATTCATGATTCATGATTCATGATTCATGATTCAATTCATGATTTATGATTCATGATTCAATTCATGATTCATGATTCATGATTCATGATTCATGATTCATGATTCATTTCATGATTCATGATTCGATTCAAGATTCTTGATTCATGATTCAATTCATGATTCATGATTCATGATTCATGATTCATGATTCATTTCATGATTCATGATTCGATTCAAGATTCTTGATTCATGATTCGATTCATGATTCATGATTCATGATTCAATTCATGATTCATGATTCATGATTCATGATTCAATTCATAATTCATGATTCATAATTCATGATTCATGATTCATGATTCGTGATTCAATTCATAATTCATGATTCATGCTTCATGATTCAATTCATGATTCATGATTCGATTCATGATTCTTGATTCATGATTCATGATTCGATTCATGATTCATGATTCATGATTCAATTCATGATTCAAGATTCATGATTCGATTCATGATTCCTGATTCAATTAATGATTCATGATTCATGTTTTGATTCATATTTCAATTCATGATTCGATTCATGATTCATGATTCAATTCATGATTCATAATTCATGATTTATGATTCGATTCATGATTCATGATTCAATTCATGATTCATGATTCATGTTTCGATTCATTATTCAATTCATAATTAATGATTCGATTCATGATTCATGATTCAATTCATGATTCATAATACATGATTTATGATTCGATTCATGATTCATGATTGAATTCATGATTCATGATTCATGATTCATGATTCATGATTCAATTCATGATTGAATTCATGATTCATGATTCATGATTCATGATTCATGATTCAATTCATGATTCATAATTCATGATTCGATTCATGATTCATGCTTCATGATTCAATTCATGATTCATGATTCAATTCATGATTCATGATTCATGTTTCATTTCATGATTCATGATTCATGATTCAATTCATGATTCATGATTCATGATTCAATTCATGATTTATGATTCATGATTCAATTCATGATTCATGATTCATGATTCAATTTATTATTCATGATTCATGATTTAATTCATGATTCAATTCATGATTCATGATTAAATTCAGGATTCAATTAATGATTCATGATTCATGATTCAATTCATGATTCATGATTCGATTCATAATTCATGATTCATGATTCATGATTCAATTCATAATTCATGATTCATGATTCAATTCCTGATTCATGATTCAATTCATGATTCATAATTTATGATTCATGATTCAATTCATGATTCATGATTCAAGATTCATGATTCATGATTCAATTTATGATTCATGATTTGATTTATCATTCATGATTTATGATTTAATTCATGATTCATGATTCATGATTCAATTCATGATTCATGATTCAATTCATGATTTTTGATTCATGATTCATGATTCGATTCATAATTCATGATTCACTTCATGATTCATGATTCATGATTCATGATTCAATTCATGATTCATGTTTCATGATACATGATTCATGATTCATGATTCAATTCATAATTCATGATTCATGATTCAATTCATGATTCATGATTCAATTTATGATTCATGATTCATGATTCATGATTCATGATTCAATTCATAATTCATGATTCATGATTCATGATTCAATTCATGATTTAT
This sequence comes from Mixophyes australis, assembly GCA_036250195.1. NCBI lineage: Eukaryota > Metazoa > Chordata > Amphibia > Anura > Limnodynastidae > Mixophyes > Mixophyes australis. Next base: position 845,384 of record JAVHZZ010000022.1, on the reverse strand, counting down.
GATTCATGATTCAATTCATGATTCATGATTCATGATTCATGATTCAATTCATGATTCATGATTCAATTCATGATTCATGATTCATGATTCATGATTCGATTCATGATTCATGATTCAATTCATGATTCATGATTCAATTCATGATTCATGATTCATGATTCAATTCATGATTCATGATTCAATTCATGATTCATGATTCATGATTCATGATTCATGATTCAATTTATGATTCAATTCATGATTCATGATTCAATTTATTATTCATGATTCATGATTCAATTCAGGATTCAATTCATGATTCATGATTCATGATTCAATTCATGATTCTTGATTCATGATTCAATTCATGATTCGTGATTCGATTCATGATTCATGATTCATGATTCATGATTCAATTCATAATTCATGATTCATGATTCATGATTCATGATTCATGATTCAATTCCTGATTCATGATTCGATTCATGAATCATGATTCATGATTCAATTCATGATTCAATTTATGATTCTGGATTTAATTCATGATTCATGATTCATGATTCATGATTCAATTCATGATTTATGATTCATGATTCAATTCATGATTCATGATTCATGATATATGATTCATGATTCATGATTCATTTCATGATTCATGATTCGATTCAAGATTCTTGATTCATGATTCGATTCATGATTCATGATTCATGATTCAATTCATGATTCATGATTCATGATTCATGATTCATGATTCAATTCATAATTCATGATTCATAATTCATGATTCATGATTCATGATTCATGATTCATGATTCAATTCATAATTCATGATTCATGCTTCATGATTCAATTCATGATTCATGATTTGATTCATGATTCTTGATTCATGATTCATGATTCGATTCATGATTCATGATTCATGATTCAATTCATGATTCAAGATTCATGATTCGATTCATGATTCCTGATTCAATTAATGATTCATGATTCATGTTTCGATTCATATTTCAATTCATGATTCATGATTCGATTCATGATTCATGATTCAATTCATGATTCATAATTCATGATTTATGATTCGATTCATGATTCATGACTCAATTCATGATTCATGATTCATGTTTCGATTCATGATTCAATTCATGATTCATGATTCGATTCATGATTCATGATTCGTTTCATGATTCATGATTCATGATTCATGATTCATGATTCAATTCATGATTCATAATTCATGATTCATGATTCAATTCATGATTCATGATTCAATTCATGTTTCATGATTCATGATTCGATTCATGATTCATGATTCATGATTCAATTCATGATTCATTAATTCAATTCATCATTCATGATTCATGTTTCATTTCATGATTCATGATTCATGATTCAATTCATGATTCATGATTCAATTCATGATTTATGATTCATGATTCAATTCATGATTCAATTCATGATTCATGATTCATGATTCAATTTATTATTCATGATTTAATTCATGATTCAATTCATGATTCATGATTAAATTCATGATTCAATTCATGATTCATGATTCATGATTCAATTCATGATTCATGATTCGATTCATGATTTATGATTCATGATTCATGATTCAATTCATAATTCATGATTCATGATTCATGATTCAATTCCTGATTCATGATTCAATTCATGATTCATAATTTATGATTCATGATTCAATTCATGATTCATGATTCAAGATTCATGATTCATGATTCAATTTATGATTCATGATTTGATTTATCATTCATGATTTATGATTCAATTCATGATTCATGATTCATGATTCAATTCATGATTCATGACTCATGATTCATGATTCATGATTCATGATTCATGATTCAATTCATAATTCATGATTCATGATTCATGATTCAATTCATGATTCATGATTCAATTCATGATTCTTGATTCATGATTCATGATTCATGATTCAATTCATAATTCATGATTCATGATTCATGATTCAATTCATGATTTATGATTCATGATTCAATTCATGATTCATGATTCATGATTCATGATTCATGATTCAATTCATGATTCGATTCATGATTCATGATTCATGATTCATGATTCATGATTCGATTCATGATTCAATTCATGATTCAAGATTCAATTCATAATTCATGATTCATAATTCATGATTCATGATTCATGATTCATGATTCAATTCATGATTCATGATTCGATTCATGATTCTTGATTCATGATTCATGATTCGATTCATGATTCATGATTCATGATTCAATTCATGATTCAAGATTCATGATTCGATTCATGATTCCTGATTCAATTAATGATTCATGTTTCGATTCATATTTCAATTCATGATTCATGATTCGATTCATGATTCATGATTCAATTCATGATTCATAATTCATGATTTATGATTCGATTCATGATTCATGATTCAATTCATGATTCATGTTTCGATTCATGATTCAATTCATGATTCATGATTCAATTCATGATTCATGATTCGATTCATGATTCATGATTCAATTCATGATTCATAATTCATGATTTATGATTTGATTCATGATTCATGATTGAATTCATGATTCATGATTCATGATTCATGATTCAATTCATGATTCATAATTCATGATTCATGATTCAATTCATGATTCATGATTCAATTCATGTTTCATGATTCATGATTCGATTCATGATTCATGATTCATGATTCAATTCATGATTCATGATTCAATTCATGATTCATGATTCATGTTTCATTTCATGATTCATGATTCATGATTCAATTCATGATTCATGATTCATGATTCAATTCATGATTTATGATTCATGATTCAGTTCATGATTCATGATTCATGATTCAATTTATTATTCATGATTAATGATTTAATTCATGATTCAATTCATGATTCATGATTAAATTCAGGATTTAATTCATGATTTATGATTCATGATTCAATTCATGATTCATGATTCATGATTCAATTCATGATTCATGATTCAATTCATGATTCATGATTCGATTCATGATTCATGATTCAATTCATGATTCATGATTCATGATTCAATTCATGATTCATGATTCAATTCATGATTCATGATTCATGATTCAATTTATGATTCAATTCATGATTCATGATTCAATTTATTATTCATGATTCATGATTTAATTCATGATTCATTTCATGATTCATGATTCAATTCAGGATTCAATTCATGATTCATGATTCATGATTCAATTCATGATTCTTGATTCATGATTCAATTCATGATTCGTGATTCGATTCATGATTCATGATTCATGATTCATGATTCAATTCATAATTCATGATTCATGATTCATGATTCATGATTCATGATTCAATTCCTGATTCATGATTCGATTCATGAATCATGATTCATGATTCAATTCATGATTCAATTTATGATTCTGGATTTAATTCATGATTCATGATTCATGATTCATGATTCAATTCATGATTTATGATTCATGATTCAATTCATGATTCATGATTCAATTCATAATTCATGATTCATAATTCATGATTCATGATTCATGATTCATGATTCATGCTTCATGATTCAATTCATGATTCATGATTCGATTCATGATTCTTGTTTCATGATTCATGATTCGATTCATGATTCATGATTCATGATTCAATTCATGATTCAAGATTCATGATTCGATTCATGATTCCTGATTCAATTAATGATTCATGATTCATGTTTCGATTCATATTTCAATTCATGATTCATGATTCATGATTCGATTCATGATTCATGATTCAATTCATGATTCATAATTCATGATTTATGATTCGATTCATGATTCATGATTCAATTCATGATTCATGATTCATGTTTCGATTCATGATTCAATTCATGATTCATGATTCGATTCATGATTCATGATTCAATTCATGATTCATGATTCATGATTCATATTTCATGATTCAATTCATGATTCATAATTCATGATTCATGATTCAATTCATGATTCATGATTCAATTCATGTTTCATGATTCATGATTCGATTCATGATTCATGATTCATGATTCAATTCATGATTCATTAATTCAATTCATGATTCATGATTCATGTTTCATTTCATGATTCATGATTCATGATTTAAATTATGATTCATGATTCATGATTCAATTCATGATTTATGATTCATGATTCAATTCATGATTCAATTCATGATTCATGATTCATGATTCAATTTATTATTCATGATTCATGATTTAATTCATGATTCAATTCATAAATTATGATTAAATTCAGGATTCAATTCATGATTCATGATTCATGATTCAATTCATGATTCATGATTCGATTCATGATTTATGATTCATGATTCATGATTCATGATTCAATTCCTGATTCATGATTCAATTCATGATTCATAATTTATGATTCATGATTCAAATTATGATTCATGATTCAAGATTCATGATTCATGATTCAATTTATGATTCATGATTTGATTTATCATTCATGATTTATGATTCAATTCATGATTCATGATTCATTAATTCAATTCATGATTCATGATTCATGATTCATGATTCAATTTATTATTCATGATTCATGATTCATGATTTAATTCATGATTCATGATTCATGATTCAATTCATGATTCATGATTCGATTCATGATTTTTGATTCATGATTCATGATTCGATTCATGATTCATGATTCATGATTCACTTCATGAATTATGATTCATGATTCATGATTCATGATTCATGATTAATGATTCAATTCATAATTCATGATTCATGATTCATGATTCAATTCATGATTTATGATTCAATTCATGATTCTTGATTCATGATTCATGATTCATGATTCAATTCATAATTCATGATTCATGATTCATGATTCAATTCATGATTTATGATTCATGATTCAATTCATGATTCATGATTCATGATTCATGATTCATGATTCAATTCATGATTCGATTCATGATTCATGATTCATGATTCATGATTCATGATTCGATTCATGATTCAATTCATGATTCAAGATTCAATTCATAATTCATGATTCATAATTCATGATTCATGATTCATGATTCATGATTCAATTCATGATTCATGATTCGATTCATGATTCTTGATTCATGATTCGATTCATGATTCATGATTCATGATTCAATTCATGATTCAAGATTCATGATTCGATTCATGATTCCTGATTCAATTAATGATTCATGTTTCGATTCATATTTCAATTCATGATTCATGATTCGATTCATGATTCATGATTCAATTCATGATTCATAATTCATGATTTATGATTCGATTCATGATTCATGATTCAATTCATGATTCATGTTTCGATTCATGATTCAATTCATGATTCATGATTCAATTCATGATTCATGATTCGATTCATGATTCATGATTCAATTCATGATTCATAATTCATGATTTATGATTTGATTCATGATTCATGATTGAATTCATGATTCATGATTCATGATTCATGATTCAATTCATGATTCATAATTCATGATTCATGATTCAATTCATGATTCATGATTCAATTCATGTTTCATGATTCATGATTCGATTCATGATTCATGATTCATGATTCAATTCATGATTCATGATTCAATTCATGATTCATGATTCATGTTTCATTTCATGATTCATGATTCATGATTCAATTCATGATTCATGATTCAATTCATGATTCATGATTCATGATTCATGATTCAATTTATGATTCAATTCATGATTCATGATTCAATTTATTATTCATGATTCATGATTTAATTCATGATTCATTTCATTATTCATGATTCAATTCAGGATTCAATTCATGATTCATGATTCATGATTCAATTCATGATTCTTGATTCATGATTCAATTCATGATTCGTGATTCGATTCATGATTCATGATTCATGATTCATGATTCATGATTCAATTCCTGATTCATGATTCAATTCATGATTCATAATTTATGATTCATGATTCAAATTATGATTCATGATTCAAGATTCATGATTCATGATTCAATTTATGATTCATGATTTGATTTATCATTCATGATTTATGATTCAATTCATGATTCATGATTCATGATTCAATTCATGATTCATGATTCATGATTCATGATTCAATTTATTATTCATGATTCATGATTCATGATTTAATTCATGATTCATGATTCATGATTCAATTCATGATTCATGATTCGATTCATGATTTTTGATTCATGATTCATGATTCGATTCATGATTCATGATTCATGATTCACTTCATGAATTATGATTCATGATTCATGATTCATGATTCATGATTCATGATTCAATTCATAATTCATGATTCATGATTCATGATTCAATTCATGATTCATGATTCAATTCATGATTCTTGATTCATGATTCAATTCATAATTCATGATTCATGATTCATGATTCAATTCATGATTTATGATTCATGATTCAATTCATGATTCATGATTCATGATTCATGATTCAATTCATGATTCGATTCATGATTCATGATTCATGATTCATGATTCATGATTCGATTCATGATTCAATTCATGATTCAAGATTCAATTCATAATTCATGATTCATAATTCATGATTCATGATTCATGATTCATGATTCAATTCATGATTCATGATTCGATTCATGATTCTTGATTCATGATTCATGATTCGATTCATGATTCATGATTCATGATTCAATTCATGATTCAAGATTCATGATTCGATTCATGATTCCTGATTCAATTAATGATTCATGTTTCGATTCATATTTCAATTCATGATTCATGATTCGATTCATGATTCATGATTCAATTCATGATTCATAATTCATGATTTATGATTCGATTCATGATTCATGATTCAATTCATGATTCATGTTTCGATTCATGATTCAATTCATGATTCATGATTCAATTCATGATTCATGATTCGATTCATGATTCATGATTCAATTCATGATTCATAATTCATGATTTATGATTTGATTCATGATTCATGATTGAATTCATGATTCATGATTCATGATTCATGATTCAATTCATGATTCATAATTCATGATTCATGATTCAATTCATGATTCATGATTCAATTCATGTTTCATGATTCATGATTCGATTCATGATTCATGATTCATGATTCAATTCATGATTCATGATTCAATTCATGATTCATGATTCATGTTTCATTTCATGATTCATGATTCATGATTCAATTCATGATTCATGATTCATGATTCAATTCATGATTTATGATTCATGATTCAATTCATGATTCATGATTCATGATTCAATTTATTATTCATGATTAATGATTTAATTCATGATTCAATTCATGATTCATGATTAAATTCAGGATTTAATTCATGATTTATGATTCATGATTCAATTCATGATTCATGATTCATGATTCAATTCATGATTCATGATTCAATTCATGATTCATGATTCGATTCATGATTCATGATTCAATTCATGATTCATGATTCATGATTCAATTCATGATTCATGATTCAATTCATGATTCATGATTCATGATTCATGATTCAATTTATGATTCAATTCATGATTCATGATTCAATTTATTATTCATGATTCATGATTTAATTCATGATTCATTTCATTATTCATGATTCAATTCAGGATTCAATTCATGATTCATGATTCATGATTCAATTCATGATTCTTGATTCATGATTCAATTCATGATTCGTGATTCGATTCATGATTCATGATTCATGATTCATGATTCAATTCATAATTCATGATTCATGATTCATGATTCATGATTCATGATTCAATTCCTGATTCATGATTCGATTCATGAATCATGATTCATGATTCAATTCATGATTCAATTTATGATTCTGGATTTAATTCATGATTCATGATTCATGATTCATGATTCAATTCATGATTTATGATTCATGATTCAATTCATGATTCATGATTCATGATTCATGATTCAATTCATAATTCATGATTCATAATTCATGATTCATGATTCATGATTCATGATTCATGCTTCATGATTCAATTCATGATTCATGATTCGATTCATGATTCTTGATTCATGATTCATGATTCGATTCATGATTCATGATTCATGATTCAATTCATGATTCAAGATTCATGATTCGATTCATGATTCCTGATTCAATTAATGATTCATGATTCATGTTTCGATTCATATTTCAATTCATGATTCATGATTCATGATTCGATTCATGATTCATGATTAAATTCATGATTCATAATTCATGATTTATGATTCGATTCATGATTCATGATTCAATTCATGATTCATGATTCATGTTTCGATTCATGATTCAATTCATGATTCATGATTCGATTCATGATTCATGATTCAATTCATGATTCATGATTCATGATTCATATTTCATGATTCAATTCATGATTCATAATTCATGATTCATGATTCAATTCATGATTCATGATTCAATTCATGTTTCATGATTCATGATTCGATTCATGATTCATGATTCATGATTCAATTCATGATTCATTAATTCAATTCATGATTCATGATTCATGTTTCATTTCATGATTCATGATTCATGATTTAATTCATGATTCATGATTCAATTCATGATTTATGATTCATGATTCAATTCATGATTCAATTCATGATTCATGATTCATGATTCAATTTATTATTCATGATTCATGATTTAATTCATGATTCAATTCATGATTCATGATTAAATTCAGGATTCAATTCATGATTCATGATTCATGATTCAATTCATGATTCATGATTCGATTCATGATTTATGATTCATGATTCATGATTCATGATTCAATTCCTGATTCATGATTCAATTCATGATTCATAATTTATGATTCATGATTCAAATTATGATTCATGATTCAAGATTCATGATTCATGATTCAATTTATGATTCATGATTTGATTTATCATTCATGATTTATGATTCAATTCATGATTCATGATTCATGATTCAATTCATGATTCATGATTCATGATTCATGATTCAATTTATTATTCATGATTCATGATTCATGATTTAATTCATGATTCATGATTCATGATTCAATTCATGATTCATGATTCGATTCATGATTTTTGATTCATGATTCATGATTCATGATTCACTTCATGAATTATGATTCATGATACATGATTCAATTCATGATTCATGATTCATGATTCATGATTCATGATTCATGATTCATGATTCAATTCATAATTCATGATTCATGATTCATGATTCATTTCATGATTCATGATTCAATTCATGATTCTTGATTCATGATTCATGATTCATGATTCAATTCATAATTCATGATTCATGATTCATGATTCAATTCATGATTTATGATTCATGATTCAATTCATGATTCATGATTCATGATTCATGATTCATGATTCAATTCATGATTCGATTCATGATTCATGATTCATGATTCATGATTCGATTCATGATTCAATTCATGATTCATGATTCAATTCATGATTCATGATTCATGATTCATGATTCATGATTCATGATTCATGATTCAATTCATAATTCATGATTCATGATTCATTATTCAATTCATGATTCATGATTCAATTCATGATTCTTGATTCATAATTCATGATTCATGATTCATGATTCATGATTCAATTCATGATTCATGATTCATGATTCATGATTCAATTCATGATTCATGATTCAATTCATGATTCATGATTCATGATTCATGATTCATGATTCAATTCATGATTCATGATTCATGATTCATGATTCAATTCATGATTCATGATTCAATTCATGATTCATGATTCATGATTCATGATTCGATTCATGATTCATGATTCAATTCATGATTCATGATTCAATTCATGATTCATGATTCATGATTCATGATTCGATTCATGATTCATGATTCATGATTCATGATTCAATTCATGATTCATGATTCATGATTCATTTCATGATTCATGATTCGATTCAAGATTCTTGATACATGATTCGATTCATGATTCATGATTCATGATTCATGATTCATGATTCATGATTCAATTCATAATTCATGATTCATAATTCATGATTCATGATTCATGATTCATGATTCAATTCATAATTCATGATTCATGCTTCATGATTCAATTCATGATTCATGATTCGATTCATGATTCTTGATTCATGATTCATGATTCGATTCATGATTCATGATTCATGATTCAATTCATGATTCAAGATTCATGATTCGATTCATGATTCATGATTCAATTCATGATTCATGATTCAATTCATGATTCATGATTCATGATTCATGATTCATGATTCATGATTCATGATTCATGATTCAATTCATGATTCATGATTCAATTTATTATTCATGATTCATGATTTAATTCATGATTCAATTCATGATTCATGATTCAATTCAGGATTCAATTCATGATTCATGATTCATGATTCAATTCATGATTCATGATTCATGATTCAATTCACGATTCATGATTCGATTCATGATTCATGATTCATGATTCATGATTCAATTCATAATTCATGATTCATGATTCATGATTCAATTCCTGATTCATGATTCAATTCATGATTCATGATTCAATTCATGATTCATAATTTATGATTCATGATTCAATTCATGATTCATGATTCAAGATTCATGATTCATGATTCAATTTATGATTCATGATTTGATTTATCATTCATGATTTATGATCCAATTCATGATTCATGATTCAATTCATGATTTATGATTCATGATTCAATTCATGATTCATCATTCATGATTCATTTCATGATTCATGATTCAATTCATTATTCATGATTCATGATTCATGATTCAATTCATAATTCATGATTCATAATTAATGATTCATGATTCTTGATTCATGATTCAATTCATAATTCATGATTCATGATTCATGATTCAATTCATGATTCATGATTCGATTCATAATTCATGATTCATGATTCAATTCATGATTCATGATTCAATTCATGATTCAAGATTCATGATTCATGATTCAATTCATGTTTCATGACTCATGATTCGATTCATAATTCATGATTCATGATTCAATTCATGATTCATGATTCATGATTCAATTCATGATTCATGATTCATGACATGATTCATGATTCAATTCATGATTCATGATTCAATTCATGATTCAAGATTCATGATTCATGATTCAATTCATGTTTCATGACTCATGATTCGATTCATAATTCATGATTCATGATTCAATTCATGATTCATGATTCGATTCATGATTCATGATTCGATTCATGATTCATGATTCATGATTCAATTCATGATTCATGATTCCTGATTCATAATTCAATTCATGATTCATGATTCATGATTCATGATTCATGATTCATGATTCAATTCATAATTCATGATTCATGATTCATGATTCAATTCATGATTTATGATTCATGAGTCAATTCATGATTCATGATTCATGATTCATGATTCAATTCATGATTCATGATTCAATTCATGATTCATGATTCATGATTCATGATTCATGTTTCGATTCATGATTCATGATTCATGATTCATGATTCAATTCATGATTCATGATTCAATTCATGATTCATGATTCATGATTCAATTCATGATTCATGATTAATGATTCAATTCATTATTCATGATTCATGATTCATGATTCATGATTCAATTCATGATTCATGATTCATGATTCAATTCATGATTCATGATTCGATTCATGATTCTTGATTCATGATTCGATTCATGATTCATGATTCATGATTCGATTCATGATTCATGATTCATGATTCAATTCATGATTCATGATTCGATTCATGATTCAATTCATGATTCATGATTCATGATTCATGATTCATGATTCATGATTCAATTCATAATTCATGATTCATGATTCATGATTCGATTCATGATTCTTGACTCATGATTCATGATTCGATTCATGATTCATGATTCATGATTCAATTCATGATTCATGAATAATGATTCATGATTCAATTCATAATTCATGATTCATGATTCATGATTCGATTCATGATTTATGATTCAATTCATGATTCATGATTCATGATTCATTATTCAATTCATGATTCAAGATTCATGATTCGATTCATGATTCATGATTCGATTCATGATTCATGATTCAATTCATGATTCATGATTCATGATTCGATTCATGATTCATGATTCGATTCATGATTCAATTTATGATTCATGATTCATGATTTAGTTCATGATTCATGATTCATGATTCAATTCATGATTCAAATTATGATTCATGATTTAATTCATGATTCGATTCATGATTCATGATTCATGATTCAATTCATGATTCATTATTCATGATTCATGATTCATGATTCATGATTCAATTCATGATTCATGATTTAATTCATGATTCAATTCATGATTCATGATTCAATTCATGATTCATGATTCAATTCTAGATTTGAATCCTGATTCAATTCATGATTCATGATTCATGAATCAATTCACGATTCATGATTCATGATTTAAATCACGATTTATTATTCAATTCATGATTCATAATTCATGATTCATGATTAGATTCATGATTCATGATTCATGATTCATGATTCAATTCATGATTCATGATTCATGATTCAATTCATGATTCATGATTCATTTCATGATTCTTGATTCATGATTCATGATTCATGATTCGATTCATGATTCATGATTCATGATTCATGATTCATGATTCAATTCATGATTCATGATTCAATTCTAATTCATGATTCATGATTCATGATTCGATTCATGATTCATGATTCAATTCATGATTCATGATTCATGATTCAATTCATGATTCATGATTCATGATTCAATTCATGATTCATGATTCATGATTCATGATTCAGTTCATAATTCATGATTCATGTTTCATGATTCAATTCATAATTTATGATTCATGATTCAATTCATGATTTATGATTCATGATTCATGATTCATGATTCATGATTCATGATTCAATTCATAATTCATGATTCATGATTCATTATTCAATTCATGATTCATGATTCAATTCATGATTCTTGATTCATGATTCATGATTCATGATTCATGATTCATGATTCAATTCATGATTCATGATTCATGATTCATGATTCAATTCATAATTCATGATTCATGATTCATGATTCGATTCATGATTCTTGACTCATGATTCATGATTCGATTCATGATTCATGATTCATGATTCAATTCATGATTCATGAATAATGATTCATGATTCAATTCATAATTCATGATTCATGATTCATGATTCGATTCATGATTTATGATTCAATTCATGATTCATGATTCATGATTCATTATTCAATTCATGATTCAAGATTCATGATTCGATTCATGATTCATGATTCGATTCATGATTCATGATTCAATTCATGATTCATGATTCATGATTCGATTCATGATTCATGATTCGATTCATGATTCAATTTATGATTCATGATTCATGATTTAGTTCATGATTCATGATTCATGATTCAATTCATGATTCAAATTATGATTCATGATTTAATTCATGATTCGATTCATGATTCATGATTCATGATTCAATTCATGATTCATTATTCATGATTCATGATTCATGATTCATGATTCAATTCATGATTCATGATTTAATTCATGATTCAATTCATGATTCATGATTCAATTCATGATTCATGATTCAATTCTAGATTTGAATCCTGATTCAATTCATGATTCATGATTCATGAATCAATTCACGATTCATGATTCATGATTTAAATCATGATTTATTATTCAATTCATGATTCATAATTCATGATTCATGATTAGATTCATGATTCATGATTCATGATTCATGATTCAATTCATGATTCATGATTCATGATTCAATTCATGATTCATGATTCGTTTCATGATTCTTGATTCATGATTCATGATTCATGATTCGATTCATGATTCATGATTCATGATTCATGATTCATGATTCAATTCATGATTCATGATTCAATTCTAATTCATGATTCATGATTCATGATTTGATTCATGATTCATGATTCAATTCATGATTCATGATTCATGATTCATGATTCAATTCATGATTCATGATTCATGATTCAATTCATGATTCATGATTCATGATTCATGATTCAGTTCATAATTCATGATTCATGTTTCATGATTCAATTCATAATTTATGATTCATGATTCAATTCATGATTTATGATTCATGATTCATGATTCATGATTCATGATTCATGATTCAATTCATAATTCATGATTCATGATTCATTATTCAATTCATGATTCATGATTCAATTCATGATTCTTGATTCATGATTCATGATTCATGATTCATGATTCATGATTCAATTCATGATTCATGATTCAATTCATGATTCTTGATTCATGATTCATGATTCATGATTCATGATTCATGATTCAATTCATGATTCATGATTCATGATTCATGATTCAATTCATGATTCATGATTCAATTCATGATTCATGATTCATGATTCATGATTCATGATTCATGATTCATGATTCATGATTCATGATTCATGATTCATGATTCAATTCATGATTCATGATTCATGATTCATGATTCAATTCATGATTCATGATTCAATTCATGATTCATGATTCATGATTCGATTCATGATTCATGATTCAATTCATGATTCATGATTCATGATTCATGATTCGATTCATGATTCATGATTCATGATTCATGATTCAATTCATGATTCATGATTCAATTCATGATTCATGATTCATGATTCATGATTCATTTCATGATTCATGATTCGATTCAAGATTCTTGATTCATGATTCGATTCATGATTCATGATTCATGATTCAATTCATAATTCATGATTCATAATTCATGATTCATGATTCATGATTCATGATTCATGATTCAATTCATAATTCATGATTCATGCTTCATGATTCAATTCATGATTCATGATTCGATTCATGATTCTTGATTCATGATTCATGATTCGATTCATGATTCATGATTCATGATTCAATTCATGATTCAAGATTCATGATTCGATTCATGATTCATGATTCAATTCATGATTCATGATTCAATTCATGATTCATGATTCATGATTCATGATTCATGATTCAATTGATTATTCATGATTCATGATTTAATTCATGATTCAATTCATGATTCATGATTCAATTCAGGATTCAATTCATGATTCATGATTCATGATTCAATTCATGATTCATGATTCATGATTCAATTCATGATTCATGATTCAATTCATGATTCATGATTCGTTTCATGATTCTTGATTCATGATTCATGATTCGATTCATGATTCATGATTCATGATTCGATTCATGATTCATGATTCATGATTCAATTCATGATTCATGATTCATGATTCATAATTCAATTCATGATTCATGATTCATGATTCATGATTCAATTCATAATTCATGATTTATGATTCATGATTCAATTCATGATTTATGATTCATGAGTCAATTCATGATTCATGATTCATGATTCATGATTCAATTCATGATTCATGATTCAATTCATGATTCATGATTCATGATTCATGATTCATGTTTCGATTCATGATTCATGATTCATGATTCAATTCATGATTCATGATTCAATTCATGATTCATGATTCATGATTCAATTCATGATTCATGATTAATGATTCAATTCATTATTCATGATTCATGATTCATGATTCATGATTCAATTCATGATTCATGATTCATGATTCAATTCATGATTCATGATTCGATTCATGATTCTTGATTCATGATTCATGATTCGATTCATGATTTATGATTCATGATTCGATTCATGATTCATGATTCAATTCATGATTCATGATTCGATTCATGATTCAATTCATGATTCATGATTCATGATTCATGATTCATGATTCATGATTCAATTCATAATTCATGATTCATGATTCATGATTCGATTCATGATTCTTGACTCATGATTCATGATTCGATTCATGATTCATGATTCATGATTCAATTCATGATTCATGAATAATGATTCATGATTCAATTCATAATTCATGATTCATGATTCATGATTTGATTCATGATTTATGATTCAATTCATGATTCATGATTCATGATTCATTATTCAATTCATGATTCAAGATTCATGATTCGATTCATGATTCATGATTCGATTCATGATTCATGATTCAATTCATGATTCATGATTCATGATTCGATTCATGATTCAATTTATGATTCATGATTCATGATTTAGTTCATGATTCATGATTCATGATTCAATTCATGATTCAAATTATGATTTATGATTTAATTCATGATTCGATTCATGATTCATGATTCATGATTCAATTCATGATTCATGATTTAATTCATGATTCCTAATTCATGATTCATGATTCAATTCATGATTCATGATTCAATTCTAGATTTGAATCCTGATTCAATTCATGATTCATGATTCATGAATCAATTCACGATTCATGATTCATGATTCATGATTTAATTCATGATTCATTATTCAATTCATGATTCATAATTCATGATTCATGATTAGATTCATGATTCATGATTCATGATTCATGATTCAATTCATGATTCATGATTCATGATTCAATTCATGATTCATGATTCATGATTCAATTCATGATTCATGATTCGTTTCATGATTCTTGATTCATGATTCATGATTCATGATTCGATTCATGATTCATGATTCATGATTCATGATTCAATTCATGATTCATGATTCAATTCTAATTCATGATTCATGATTCATGATTCGATTCATGATTCATGATTCATGATTCAATTCATGATTCATGATTCATGATTCATGATTCAATTCATGATTCATGATTCATGATTCATGATTCAGTTCATAATTCATGATTCATGTTTCATGATTCAATTCATAATTTATGATTCATGATTCAATTCATGATTCATGATTCAATTCATGATTCTTGATTCATGATTCATGATTTATGATTCATGATTCATGATTCATGATTCAATTCATGATTCATGATTCATGATTCATGATTCAATTCATGATTCATGATTCATGATTCATGATTCATGATTCATGATTCAATTCATGATTCATGATTCATGATTCATGATTCAATTCATGATTCATGATTCAATTCATGATTCATGATTCATGATTCATGATTCGATTCATGATTCATGATTCAATTCATGATTCATGATTCAATTCATGATTCATGATTCATGATTCATGATTCAATTCATGATTCATGATTCATGATTCATTATTCAATTCATGATTCATGATTCAATTCATGATTCTTGATTCATGATTCATGATTTATGATTCATGATTCATGATTCATGATTCAATTCATGATTCATGATTCATGATTCATGATTCAATTCATGATTCATGATTCAATTCATGATTCATGATTCATGATTCATGATTCATGATTCATGATTCAATTCATGATTCATGATTCATGATTCATGATTCAATTCATGATTCATGATTCAATTCATGATTCATGATTCATGATTCATGATTCGATTCATGATTCATGATTCAATTCATGATTCATGATTCAATTCATGATTCATGATTCATGATTCATGATTCAATTCATGATTCATGATTCAATTCATGATTCATGATTCAATTCATGATTCATGATTCATGATTCATGATTCATTTCATGATTCATGATTCGATTCAAGATTCTTGATTCATGATTCGATTCATGATTCATGATTCATGATTCATGATTCATGATTCATGATTCAATTCATAATTCATGATTCATAATTCATGATTCATGATTCATGATTCATGATTCATGATTCAATTCATAATTCATGATTCATGCTTCATGATTCAATTCATGATTCATGATTCGATTCATAATTCTTGATTCATGATTCATGATTCGATTCATGATTCTAGATTCATGATTCAATTCATGATTCAAGATTCATGATTCGATTCATGATTCATGATTCAATTCATGATTCATGATTCAATTCATGATTCATGATTCATGATTCATGATTCATGATTCAATTCATGATTCATGATTCATGATTCAATTTATTATTCATGATTCATGATTTAATTCATGATTCAATTCATGATTCATGATTCAATTCAGGATTCAATTTATGATTCATGATTCATGATTCAATTCATGATTCATGATTCATGATTCAATTCATGATTCATGATTCGATTCATGATTCATGATTCATGATTCATGATTCAATTCATAATTCATGATTCATGATTCATGATTCATGATTCATGATTCAATTCCTGATTCATGATTCAATTCATGATTCATGATTCATAATTTATGATTCATGATTCAATTCATGATTCATGATTCAAGATTCATGATTCATGATTCAATTTATGATTCATGATTTGATTTATCATTCATGATTTATGATCCAATTCATGATTCATGATTCAATTCATGATTTATGATTCATGATTCAATTCATGATTCATCATTCATGATTCATTTCATGATTCATGATTCAATTCATTATTCATGATTCATGATTCATGATTCATGATTCAATTCATAATTCATGATTCATAATTAATGAATCATGATTCTTGATTCATGATTCAATTCATAATTCATGATTCATGATTCATGATTCAATTCATGATTCATGATTCGATTCATAATTTATGATTCATGATTCAATTCATGATTCATGATTCAATTCATGATTCAAGATTCATGATTCGATTCATGATTCATGATTCAATTCATAATTCATAATTCATGTTTCGATTCATGATTCAATTCATGATTCATGATTCGATTCATGATTCATGATTCAATTCATGATTCATAATTAATGATTTATGATTCGATTCATGATTCATGATTCAATTCATAATTCATAATTCATGTTTCGATTCATGATTCAATCCATGATTCATGATTCAATTCATGATTCATGATTCGATTCATGATTCATGATTTATGATTCAATTCATGATTCATGATTCATGATTTATGATTCAATTCATGATTCATGATTCATGATTTAATTCATGATTCATGATTCATGATTCATGATTCAATTCATGTTTCATGACTCATGATTCGATTCATAATTCATGATTCATGATTCAATTCATGATTCATGATTCGATTCATGATTCATGATTCATGATTCATGATTCAGTTCATAATTCATGATTCATGTTTCATGATTCAATTCATAATTTATGATTCATGATTCAATTCATGATTTATGATTCATGATTCATGATTCATGATTCATGATTCAATTCATAATTCATGATTCATGATTCATTATTCAATTCATGATTCATGATTCAATTCATGATTCTTGATTCATGATTCATGATTTATGATTCATGATTCATGATTCATGATTCAATTCATGATTCATGATTCATGATTCATGATTCAATTCATGATTCATGATTCAATTCATGATTCATGATTCATGATTCATGATTCATGATTCATGATTCAATTCATGATTCATGATTCATGATTCATGATTCAATTCATGATTCATGATTCAATTCATGATTCATGATTCATGATTCATGATTCGATTCATGATTCATGATTCAATTCATGATTCATGATTCAATTCATGATTCATGATTCATGATTCATGATTCAATTCATGATTCATGATTCAATTCATGATTCATGATTCAATTCATGATTCATGATTCAATTCATGATTCATGATTCATGATTCATGATTCATTTCATGATTCATGATTCGATTCAAGATTCTTGATTCATGATTCGATTCATGATTCATGATTCATGATTCATGATTCATGATTCATGATTCAATTCATAATTCATGATTCATAATTCATGATTCATGATTCATGATTCATGATTCATGATTCAATTCATAATTCATGATTCATGCTTCATGATTCAATTCATGATTCATGATTCGATTCATGATTCTTGATTCATGATTCATGATTCGATTCATGATTCATGATTCATGATTCAATTCATGATTCAAGATTCATGATTCGATTCATGATTCATGATTCAATTCATGATTCATGATTCAATTCATGATTCATGATTCATGATTCATGATTCATGATTCAATTCATGATTCATGATTCATGATTCAATTTATTATTCATGATTCATGATTTAATTCATGATTCAATTCATGATTCATGATTCAATTCAGGATTCAATTTATGATTCATGATTCATGATTCAATTCATGATTCATGATTCATGATTCAATTCATGATTCATGATTCGATTCATGATTCATGATTCATGATTCATGATTCAATTCATAATTCATGATTCATGATTCATGATTCATGATTCATGATTCAATTCCTGATTCATGATTCAATTCATGATTCATGATTCATAATTTATGATTCATGATTCAATTCATGATTCATGATTCAAGATTCATGATTCATGATTCAATTTATGATTCATGATTTGATTTATCATTCATGATTTATGATCCAATTCATGATTCATGATTCAATTCATGATTTATGATTCATGATTCAATTCATGATTCATCATTCATGATTCATTTCATGATTCATGATTCAATTCATTATTCATGATTCATGATTCATGATTCATGATTCAATTCATAATTCATGATTCATAATTAATGAATCATGATTCTTGATTCATGATTCAATTCATAATTCATGATTCATGATTCATGATTCAATTCATGATTCATGATTCGATTCATAATTTATGATTCATGATTCAATTCATGATTCATGATTCAATTCATGATTCAAGATTCATGATTCGATTCATGATTCATGATTCAATTCATAATTCATAATTCATGTTTCGATTCATGATTCAATTCATGATTCATGATTCGATTCATGATTCATGATTCAATTCATGATTCATAATTAATGATTTATGATTCGATTCATGATTCATGATTCAATTCATGATTCATGATTCGATTCATGATTCATGATTTATGATTCAATTCATGATTCATGATTCATGATTTATGATTCAATTCATGATTCATGATTCATGATTTAATTCATGATTCATGATTCATGATTCATGATTCAATTCATGTTTCATGACTCATGATTCGATTCATAATTCATGATTCATGATTCAATTCATGATTCATGATTCGATTCATGATTCTTGATTCTTGATTCAATTCATGTCTCATGATTCATGATTCAATTCATGATTCATGATTCATGACATGATTCATGATTCAATTCATGATTCATGATTAAATTCATGATTCATGATTCGTTTCATGATTCTTGATTCATGATTCATGATTCGATTCATGATTCATGATTCATGATTCAATTCATGATTCATGATTCATGATTCATAATTCAATTCATGATTCATGATTCATGATTCATGATTCATGATTCAATTCATAATTCATGATTCATGATTCATGATTCAATTCATGATTTATGATTCATGAGTCAATTCATGATTCATGATTCAATTCATGATTCATGATTCAATTCATGATTCATGATTCATGATTCATGATTCATGTTTCGATTCATGATTCATGATTCAATTCATGATTCATGATTCAATTCATGATTCATGATTCATGATTCAATTCATGATTCATGATTCGATTCATGATTCATGATTCATGATTCATGATTCGATTCATGATTCATGATTCATGATTCGATTCATGATTCATGAATCAATTCATGATTCATGATTCGATTCATGATTCAATTCATGATTCATGATTCAATTCATGATTCATGATTCATGATTCGATTCATGATTCATGATTCGATTCATGATTCAATTTATGATTCATGATTCATGATTTAGTTCATGATTCATGATTCATGATTCAATTCATGATTCAAATTATGATTCATGATTTAATTCATGATTCGATTCATGATTCATGATTCATGATTCAATTCATGATTCATTATTCATGATTCATGATTCATGATTCATGATTCAATTCATGATTCATGATTTAATTCATGATTCAATTCATGATTCATGATTCAATTCATGATTCATGATTCAATTCTAGATTTGAATCCTGATTCAATTCATGATTCATGATTCATGAATCAATTCACGATTCATGATTCATGATTTAAATCACGATTTATTATTCAATTCATGATTCATAATTCATGATTCATGATTAGATTCATGATTCATGATTCATGATTCATGATTCAATTCATGATTCATGATTCATGATTCAATTCATGATTCATGATTCGTTTCATGATTCTTGATTCATGATTCATGATTCATGATTCGATTCATGATTCATGATTCATGATTCATGATTCATGATTCAATTCATGATTCATGATTCAATTCTAATTCATGATTCATGATTCATGATTCGATTCATGATTCATGATTCAATTCATGATTCATGATTCATGATTCATGATTCAATTCATGATTCATGATTCATGATTCAATTCATGATTCATGATTCATGATTCATGATTCAGTTCATAATTCATGATTCATGTTTCATGATTCAATTCATAATTTATGATTCATGATTCAATTCATGATTTATGATTCATGATTCATGATTCATGATTCATGATTCATGATTCAATTCATAATTCATGATTCATGATTCATTATTCAATTCATGATTCATGATTCAATTCATGATTCTTGATTCATGATTCATGATTCATGATTCATGATTCATGATTCAATTCATGATTCATGATTCATGATTCATGATTCAATTCATAATTCATGATTCATGATTCATGATTCGATTCATGATTCTTGACTCATGATTCATGATTCGATTCATGATTCATGATTCATGATTCAATTCATGATTCATGAATAATGATTCATGATTCAATTCATAATTCATGATTCATGATTCATGATTCGATTCATGATTTATGATTCAATTCATGATTCATGATTCATGATTCATTATTCAATTCATGATTCAAGATTCATGATTCGATTCATGATTCATGATTCGATTCATGATTCATGATTCAATTCATGATTCATGATTCATGATTCGATTCATGATTCATGATTCGATTCATGATTCAATTTATGATTCATGATTCATGATTTAGTTCATGATTCATGATTCATGATTCAATTCATGATTCAAATTATGATTCATGATTTAATTCATGATTCGATTCATGATTCATGATTCATGATTCAATTCATGATTCATTATTCATGATTCATGATTCATGATTCATGATTCATGATTCATGATTCAATTCATGATTCATGATTTAATTCATGATTCAATTCATGATTCATGATTCAATTCATGATTCATGATTCAATTCTAGATTTGAATCCTGATTCAATTCATGATTCATGATTCATGAATCAATTCACGATTCATGATTCATGATTTAAATCATGATTTATTATTCAATTCATGATTCATAATTCATGATTCATGATTAGATTCATGATTCATGATTCATGATTCATGATTCAATTCATGATTCATGATTCATGATTCAATTCATGATTCATGATTCGTTTCATGATTCTTGATTCATGATTCATGATTCATGATTCGATTCATGATTCATGATTCATGATTCATGATTCATGATTCAATTCATGATTCATGATTCAATTCTAATTCATGATTCATGATTCATGATTTGATTCATGATTCATGATTCAATTCATGATTCATGATTCATGATTCATGATTCAATTCATGATTCATGATTCATGATTCAATTCATGATTCATGATTCATGATTCATGATTCAGTTCATAATTCATGATTCATGTTTCATGATTCAATTCATAATTTATGATTCATGATTCAATTCATGATTTATGATTCATGATTCATGATTCATGATTCATGATTCATGATTCAATTCATAATTCATGATTCATGATTCATTATTCAATTCATGATTCATGATTCAATTCATGATTCTTGATTCATGATTCATGATTCATGATTCATGATTCATGATTCAATTCATGATTCATGATTCATGATTCATGATTCAATTCATGATTCATGATTCAATTCATGATTCATGATTCATGATTCATGATTCATGATTCATGATTCATGATTCATGATTCATGATTCATGATTCATGATTCAATTCATGATTCATGATTCATGATTCATGATTCAATTCATGATTCATGATTCAATTCATGATTCATGATTCATTATTCGATTCATGATTCATGATTCAATTCATGATTCATGATTCATGATTCATGATTCGATTCATGATTCATGATTCATGATTCATGATTCAATTCATGATTCATGATTCAATTCATGATTCATGATTCATGATTCATGATTCATTTCATGATTCATGATTCGATTCAAGATTCTTGATTCATGATTCGATTCATGATTCATGATTCATGATTCATGATTCATGATTCATGATTCAATTCATAATTCATGATTCATAATTCATGATTCATGATTCATGATTCATGATTCATGATTCAATTCATAATTCATGATTCATGCTTCATGATTCAATTCATGATTCATGATTCGATTCATGATTCTTGATTCATGATTCATGATTCGATTCATGATTCATGATTCATGATTCAATTCATGATTCAAGATTCATGATTCGATTCATGATTCATGATTCAATTCATGATTCATGATTCAATTCATGATTCATGATTCATGATTCATGATTCATGATTCAATTCATGATTCATGATTCATGATTCAATTGATTATTCATGATTCATGATTTAATTCATGATTCAATTCATGATTCATGATTCAATTCAGGATTCAATTCATGATTCATGATTCATGATTCAATTCATGATTCATGATTCATGATTCAATTCATGATTCATGATTCAATTCATGATTCATGATTCGTTTCATGATTCTTGATTCATGATTCATGATTCGATTCATGATTCATGATTCATGATTCGATTCATGATTCATGATTCATGATTCAATTCATGATTCATGATTCATGATTCATAATTCAATTCATGATTCATGATTCATGATTCATGATTCAATTCATGATTTATGATTCATGAGTCAATTCATGATTCATGATTCATGATTCATGATTCAATTCATGATTCATGATTCAATTCATGATTCATGATTCATGATTCATGATTCATGTTTCGATTCATGATTCATGATTCATGATTCAATTCATGATTCATGATTCAATTCATGATTCATGATTCATGATTCAATTCATGATTCATGATTAATGATTCAATTCATTATTCATGATTCATGATTCATGATTCATGATTCAATTCATGATTCATGATTCATGATTCAATTCATGATTCATGATTCGATTCATGATTCTTGATTCATGATTCATGATTCGATTCATGATTTATGATTCATGATTCGATTCATGATTCATGATTCAATTCATGATTCATGATTCGATTCATGATTCAATTCATGATTCATGATTCATGATTCATGATTCATGATTCATGATTCAATTCATAATTCATGATTCATGATTCATGATTCGATTCATGATTCTTGACTCATGATTCATGATTCGATTCATGATTCATGATTCATGATTCAATTCATGATTCATGAATAATGATTCATGATTCAATTCATAATTCATGATTCATGATTCATGATTTGATTCATGATTTATGATTCAATTCATGATTCATGATTCATGATTCATTATTCAATTCATGATTCAAGATTCATGATTCGATTCATGATTCATGATTCGATTCATGATTCATGATTCAATTCATGATTCATGATTCATGATTCATGATTCGATTCATGATTCAATTTATGATTCATGATTCATGATTTAGTTCATGATTCATGATTCATGATTCAATTCATGATTCAAATTATGATTTATGATTTAATTCATGATTCGATTCATGATTCATGATTCATGATTCAATTCATGATTCATGATTTAATTCATGATTCCTAATTCATGATTCATGATTCAATTCATGATTCATGATTCAATTCTAGATTTGAATCCTGATTCAATTCATGATTCATGATTCATGAATCAATTCACGATTCATGATTCATGATTCATGATTTAATTCATGATTCATTATTCAATTCATGATTCATAATTCATGATTCATGATTAGATTCATGATTCATGATTCATGATTCATGATTCAATTCATGATTCATGATTCATGATTCAATTCATGATTCATGATTCATGATTCAATTCATGATTCATGATTCGTTTCATGATTCTTGATTCATGATTCATGATTCATGATTCGATTCATGATTCATGATTCATGATTCATGATTCAATTCATGATTCATGATTCAATTCTAATTCATGATTCATGATTCATGATTCGATTCATGATTCATGATTCATGATTCAATTCATGATTCATGATTCATGATTCATGATTCAATTCATGATTCATGATTCATGATTCATGATTCAGTTCATAATTCATGATTCATGTTTCATGATTCAATTCATAATTTATGATTCATGATTCAATTCATGATTCATGATTCAATTCATGATTCTTGATTCATGATTCATGATTTATGATTCATGATTCATGATTCATGATTCAATTCATGATTCATGATTCATGATTCATGATTCAATTCATGATTCATGATTCAATTCATGATTCATGATTCATGATTCATGATTCATGATTCATGATTCAATTCATGATTCATGATTCATGATTCATGATTCAATTCATGATTCATGATTCAATTCATGATTCATGATTCATGATTCATGATTCGATTCATGATTCATGATTCAATTCATGATTCATGATTCAATTCATGATTCATGATTCATGATTCATGATTCAATTCATGATTCATGATTCATGATTCATTATTCAATTCATGATTCATGATTCAATTCATGATTCTTGATTCATGATTCATGATTTATGATTCATGATTCATGATTCATGATTCAATTCATGATTCATGATTCATGATTCATGATTCAATTCATGATTCATGATTCAATTCATGATTCATGATTCATGATTCATGATTCATGATTCATGATTCAATTCATGATTCATGATTCATGATTCATGATTCAATTCATGATTCATGATTCAATTCATGATTCATGATTCATGATTCATGATTCGATTCATGATTCATGATTCAATTCATGATTCATGATTCAATTCATGATTCATGATTCATGATTCATGATTCAATTCATGATTCATGATTCAATTCATGATTCATGATTCAATTCATGATTCATGATTCATGATTCATGATTCATTTCATGATTCATGATTCGATTCAAGATTCTTGATTCATGATTCGATTCATGATTCATGATTCATGATTCATGATTCATGATTCATGATTCAATTCATAATTCATGATTCATAATTCATGATTCATGATTCATGATTCATGATTCATGATTCAATTCATAATTCATGATTCATGCTTCATGATTCAATTCATGATTCATGATTCGATTCATGATTCTTGATTCATGATTCATGATTCGATTCATGATTCATGATTCATGATTCAATTCATGATTCAAGATTCATGATTCGATTCATGATTCATGATTCAATTCATGATTCATGATTCAATTCATGATTCATGATTCATGATTCATGATTCATGATTCAATTCATGATTCATGATTCATGATTCAATTTATTATTCATGATTCATGATTTAATTCATGATTCAATTCATGATTCATGATTCAATTCAGGATTCAATTTATGATTCATGATTCATGATTCAATTCATGATTCATGATTCATGATTCAATTCATGATTCATGATTCGATTCATGATTCATGATTCATGATTCATGATTCAATTCATAATTCATGATTCATGATTCATGATTCATGATTCATGATTCAATTCCTGATTCATGATTCAATTCATGATTCATGATTCATAATTTATGATTCATGATTCAATTCATGATTCATGATTCAAGATTCATGATTCATGATTCAATTTATGATTCATGATTTGATTTATCATTCATGATTTATGATCCAATTCATGATTCATGATTCAATTCATGATTTATGATTCATGATTCAATTCATGATTCATCATTCATGATTCATTTCATGATTCATGATTCAATTCATTATTCATGATTCATGATTCATGATTCATGATTCAATTCATAATTCATGATTCATAATTAATGAATCATGATTCTTGATTCATGATTCAATTCATAATTCATGATTCATGATTCATGATTCAATTCATGATTCATGATTCGATTCATAATTTATGATTCATGATTCAATTCATGATTCATGATTCAATTCATGATTCAAGATTCATGATTCGATTCATGATTCATGATTCAATTCATAATTCATAATTCATGTTTCGATTCATGATTCAATTCATGATTCATGATTCGATTCATGATTCATGATTCAATTCATGATTCATAATTAATGATTTATGATTCGATTCATGATTCATGATTCAATTCATAATTCATAATTCATGTTTCGATTCATGATTCAATCCATGATTCATGATTCAATTCATGATTCATGATTCGATTCATGATTCATGATTTATGATTCAATTCATGATTCATGATTCATGATTTATGATTCAATTCATGATTCATGATTCATGATTTAATTCATGATTCATGATTCATGATTCATGATTCAATTCATGTTTCATGACTCATGATTCGATTCATAATTCATGATTCATGATTCAATTCATGATTCATGATTCGATTCATGATTCATGATTCATGATTCATGATTCAGTTCATAATTCATGATTCATGTTTCATGATTCAATTCATAATTTATGATTCATGATTCAATTCATGATTTATGATTCATGATTCATGATTCATGATTCATGATTCAATTCATAATTCATGATTCATGATTCATTATTCAATTCATGATTCATGATTCAATTCATGATTCTTGATTCATGATTCATGATTTATGATTCATGATTCATGATTCATGATTCAATTCATGATTCATGATTCATGATTCATGATTCAATTCATGATTCATGATTCAATTCATGATTCATGATTCATGATTCATGATTCATGATTCATGATTCAATTCATGATTCATGATTCATGATTCATGATTCAATTCATGATTCATGATTCAATTCATGATTCATGATTCATGATTCATGATTCGATTCATGATTCATGATTCAATTCATGATTCATGATTCAATTCATGATTCATGATTCATGATTCATGATTCAATTCATGATTCATGATTCAATTCATGATTCATGATTCAATTCATGATTCATGATTCAATTCATGATTCATGATTCATGATTCATTTCATGATTCATGATTCGATTCAAGATTCTTGATTCATGATTCGATTCATGATTCATGATTCATGATTCATGATTCATGATTCATGATTCAATTCATAATTCATGATTCATAATTCATGATTCATGATTCATGATTCATGATTCATGATTCAATTCATAATTCATGATTCATGCTTCATGATTCAATTCATGATTCATGATTCGATTCATGATTCTTGATTCATGATTCATGATTCGATTCATGATTCATGATTCATGATTCAATTCATGATTCAAGATTCATGATTCGATTCATGATTCATGATTCAATTCATGATTCATGATTCAATTCATGATTCATGATTCATGATTCATGATTCATGATTCAATTCATGATTCATGATTCATGATTCAATTTATTATTCATGATTCATGATTTAATTCATGATTCAATTCATGATTCATGATTCAATTCAGGATTCAATTTATGATTCATGATTCATGATTCAATTCATGATTCATGATTCATGATTCAATTCATGATTCATGATTCGATTCATGATTCATGATTCATGATTCATGATTCAATTCATAATTCATGATTCATGATTCATGATTCATGATTCATGATTCAATTCCTGATTCATGATTCAATTCATGATTCATGATTCATAATTTATGATTCATGATTCAATTCATGATTCATGATTCAAGATTCATGATTCATGATTCAATTTATGATTCATGATTTGATTTATCATTCATGATTTATGATCCAATTCATGATTCATGATTCAATTCATGATTTATGATTCATGATTCAATTCATGATTCATCATTCATGATTCATTTCATGATTCATGATTCAATTCATTATTCATGATTCATGATTCATGATTCATGATTCAATTCATAATTCATGATTCATAATTAATGAATCATGATTCTTGATTCATGATTCAATTCATAATTCATGATTCATGATTCATGATTCAATTCATGATTCATGATTCGATTCATAATTTATGATTCATGATTCAATTCATGATTCATGATTCAATTCATGATTCAAGATTCATGATTCGATTCATGATTCATGATTCAATTCATAATTCATAATTCATGTTTCGATTCATGATTCAATTCATGATTCATGATTCGATTCATGATTCATGATTCAATTCATGATTCATAATTAATGATTTATGATTCGATTCATGATTCATGATTCAATTCATAATTCATAATTCATGTTTCGATTCATGATTCAATCCATGATTCATGATTCAATTCATGATTCATGATTCGATTCATGATTCATGATTTATGATTCAATTCATGATTCATGATTCATGATTTATGATTCAATTCATGATTCATGATTCATGATTTAATTCATGATTCATGATTCATGATTCATGATTCAATTCATGTTTCATGACTCATGATTCGATTCATAATTCATGATTCATGATTCAATTCATGATTCATGATTCGATTCATGATTCTTGATTCTTGATTCAATTCATGTCTCATGATTCATGATTCAATTCATGATTCATGATTCATGACATGATTCATGATTCAATTCATGATTCATGATTAAATTCATGATTCATGATTCGTTTCATGATTCTTGATTCATGATTCATGATTCATGACATGATTCATGATTCATGATTCAATTCATGATTCATGATTCATGATTCATAATTCAATTCATGATTCATGATTCATGATTCATGATTCATGATTCAATTCATAATTCATGATTCATGATTCATGATTCAATTCATGATTTATGATTCATGAGTCAATTCATGATTCATGATTCAATTCATGATTCATGATTCAATTCATGATTCATGATTCATGATTCATGATTCATGTTTCGATTCATGATTCATGATTCAATTCATGATTCATGATTCAATTCATGATTCATGATTCATGATTCAATTCATGATTCATGATTCGATTCATGATTCATGATTCATGATTCATGATTCGATTCATGATTCATGATTCATGATTCGATTCATGATTCATGAATCAATTCATGATTCATGATTCGATTCATGATTCAATTCATGATTCATGATTCATGATTCATGATTCATGATTCAATTCATAATTCATGATTCATGATTCATGATTCGATTCATGATTCTTGACTCATGATTCATGATTCGATTCATGATTCATGATTCATGATTCAATTCATGATTCATGATTCAATTCATAATTCATGATTCATGATTCATGATTTGATTCATGATTTATGATTCAATTCATGATTCATGATTAATGATTCATTATTCAATTCATGATTCAAGATTCATGATTCGATTCATGATTCATGATTCGATTCATGATTCATGATTCAATTCATTATATATGATTCATGATTCGATTCATGATTCAATTTATGATTCATGATTCATGATTTAGTTCATGATTCATGATTCATGATTCAATTCATGATTCAAATTATGATTTATGATTTAATTCATGATTCGATTCATGATTCATGATTCATGATTCAATTCATGATTCATTATTCATGATTCATGATTCATGATTCATGATTCAATTCATGATTCATGATTTAATTCATGATTCCTAATTCATGATTCATGATTCAATTCATGATTCATGATTCAATTCTAGATTTGAATCCTGATTCAATTCATGATTCATGATTCATGAATCAATTCACGATTCATGATTCATGATTTAATTCATGATTCATTATTCAATTCATGATTCATAATTCATGATTCATGATTAGATTCATGATTCACGATTCATGATTCATGATTTAATTCATGATTCATGATTCAATTCATGATTCATTATTCATGATTCATGATTCATGATTCAATTCATGATTCATGATTTAATTCATGATTCCTAATTCATGATTCATGATTCAATTCATGATTCATGATTCAATTCTAGATTTGAATCCTGATTCAATTCATGATTCATGATTCATGAATCAATTCACGATTCATGATTCATGAATTAATTCATGATTCATTATTCAATTCATGATTCATAATTCATGATTCATGATTAGATTCATGATTCATGATTCATGATTCAATTCATGATTCATGATTCATGATTCAATTCATGATTCATGATTCATGATTCAATTCATGATTCATGATTCGTTTCATGATTCTTGATTCATGATTCATGATTCGATTCATGATTCATGATTCATGATTCAATTCATGATTCATGATTCAATTCTAATTCATGATTCATGATTCATGATTCGATTCATGATTCATGATTCATGATTCAATTCATGATTCATGATTCATGATTCATGATTCAATTCATGATTCATGATTCATGATTCATGATTCAGTTCATAATTCATGATTCATGTTTCATGATTCAATTCATAATTTATGATTCATGATTCAATTCAGGATTTATGATTCATGATTCATGATTCATGATTCATGATTCATGATTCAATTCATAATTCATGATTCATGATTCATGATTCAATTCATGATTCATGATTCAATTCATGATTCATGATTCATGATTCATGATTCATGATTCATGATTCATGATTCAATTCATGATTCATGATTCATGATTCATGATTCAATTCATGATTCATGATTCAATTCATGATTCATGATTCATGATTCATGATTCATGATTCATGATTCAATTCATGATTCATGATTCATGATTCAATTCATGATTCATGATTCAATTCATGATTCATGATTCATGATTCATGATTCGATTCATGATTCATGATTCAATTCATGATTCATGATTCAATTCATGATTCATGATTCATGATTCATGATTCATGATTCGATTCATGATTCATGATTCATGATTCATGATTCAATTCATGATTCATGATTCAATTCATGATTCATGATTCATAATTCATTTCATGATTCATGATTCGATTCAAGATTCTTGATTCATGATTCGATTCATGATTCATGATTCATGATTCAATTCATGATTCATGATTCATGATTCATAATTCATGATTCATGATTCATGATTCATGCTTCATGATTCAATTCATGATTCATGATTCGATTCATGATTCTTGATTCATGATTCATGATTCGATTCATGATTCATGATTCATGATTCAATTCATGATTCAAGATTCATGATTCGATTCATGATTCCTGATTCAATTAATGATTCATGAATTATGTTTCGATTCAAGATTCTTGATTTATGATTCGATTCATGATTCATGATTCATGATTCAATTCATGATTCATGATTCATGATTCATAATTCATGATTCATGATTCATGATTCATGCTTCATGATTCAATTCATGATTCATGATTCGATTCATGATTCTTGATTCATGATTCATGATTCGATTCATGATTCATGATTCAATTCATGATTCATAATTCATGATTTATGATTCGATTCATGATTCATGATTCAATTCATGATTCATGTTTCGATTCATGATTCAATTCATGATTCATGATTCGATTCATGATTCATGATTCAATTCATGATTCATGATTCATGATTCATGATTCATGATTCAATTCATGATTCATAATTCATGATTCATGATTCAATTCATGATTCATGATTCAATTCATGTTTCATGATTCATGATTCGATTCATGATTCATGATTCATGATTCAATTCATGATTCATTAATTCAATTCATGATTCATGATTCATGTTTCATTTCATGATTCATGATTCATGATTCAATTCATGATTCATGATTCATGATTCAATTCATGATTTATGATTCATGATTCAATTCATGATTCAATTCATGATTCATGATTCATGATTCAATTTATTATTCATGATTCATGATTTAATTCATGATTCAATTCATGATTCATGATTAAATTCAGGATTCAATTCATGATTCATGATTCATGATTCAATTCATGATTCATGATTCGATTCATGATTTATGATTCATGATTCATGATTCAATTCATAATTCATGATTCATGATTCATGATTCGATTCATGATTCATGATTCAATTCATGATTCATGATTCAATTCATGATTCATGATTCATGATTCATGATTCGATTCATGATTCATGATTCATGATTCAATTCATGATTCATGATTCAATTCATGATTCATGATTCATAATTCATTTCATGATTCATGATTTGATTCAAGATTCTTGATTCATGATTCGATTCATGATTCATGATTCATGATTCAATTCATGATTCATGATTCATGATTCATAATTCATGATTCATGATTCATGATTCATGCTTCATGATTCAATTCATGATTCATGATTCGATTCATGATTCTTGATTCATGATTCATGATTCGATTCATGATTCATGATTCATGATTCAATTCATGATTTAAGATTCATGATTCGATTCATGATTCCTGATTCAATTAATGATTCATGATTCATGTTTCGATTCATATTTCAATTCATGATTCATGATTTGATTCATGATTCATGATTCAATTCATGATTCATAATTCATGATTTATGATTCGATTCATGATTCATGATTCAATTCATGATTCATGTTTTGATTCATGATTCAATTCATGATTCATGATTCGATTCATGATTCATGATTCAATTCATGATTCATGATTCATGATTCATGATTCATGATTCAATTCATGATTCATAATTCATGATTCATGATTCAATTCATGATTCATGATTCAATTCATGTTTCATGATTCATGATTCGATTCATGATTCATGATTCATGATTCAATTCATGATTCATTAATTCAATTCATGATTCATGATTCATGTTTCATTTCATGATTCATGATTCATGATTCAATTCATGATTCATGATTCATGATTCAATTCATGATTTATGATTCATGATTCAATTCATGATTCAATTCATGATTCATGATTCATGATTCAATTTATTATTCATGATTCATGATTTAATTCATGATTCAATTCATGATTCATGATTAAATTCAGGATTCAATTCATGATTCATGATTCATGATTCAATTCATGATTCATGATTCGATTCATGATTTATGATTCATGATTTATGATTCAATTCATAATTCATGATTCATGATTCATGATTCAATTCCTGATTCATGATTCAATTCATGATTCATAATTTATGATTCATGATTCAAATTATGATTCATGATTCAAGATTCATGATTCATGATTCAATTTATGATTCATGATTTGATTTATCATTCATGATTTATGATTCAATTCATGATTCATGATTCATGATTCAATTCATGATTCATGATTCATGATTCATGATTCAATTTATTATTCATGATTCATGATTCATGATTTAATTCATGATTCATGATTCATGATTCAATTCATGATTCATGATTCGATTCATGATTTTTGATTCATGATTCATGATTCGATTCATGATTCATGATTCACTTCATGAATTATGATTCATGATTCATGATTCAATTCATGATTCATGATTCATGATTCATGATTCATGATTCATGATTCAATTCATGATTCATGATTCAATTCATGATTCTTGATTCATGATTCATGATTCATGATTCAATTCATAATTCATGATTCATGATTCATGATTCAATTCATAATTCATGATTCATGATTCATGATTCAATTCATAATTTATGATTCATGATTCAATATATGATTCATGATTCATGATTTAATTCATGATTCAATTCATGATTCATGATTAAATTAAGGATTCAATTCATGATTCATGATTCATGATTCAATTCATGATTCATGATTCGATTCATGATTTATGATTCATGATTCATGATTCAATTCATAATTCATGATTCATGATTCATGATTCAATTCCTGATTCATGATTCAATTCATGATTCATAATTTATGATTCATGATTCAAATTATGATTCATGATTCAAGATTCATGATTCATGATTCAATTTATGATTCATGATTTGATTTATCATTCATGATTTATGATTCAATTCATGATTCATGATTCATGATTCAATTCATGATTCATGATTCATGATTCATGATTCAATTTATTATTCATGATTCATGATTCATGATTTAATTCATGATTCATGATTCATGATTCAATTCATGATTCATGATTTTTGATTCATGATTCATGATTCGATTCATGATTCATGATTCATGATTCACTTCATGAATTATGATTCATGATTCATGATTCATGATTCATGATTCATGATTCAATTCATAATTCATGATTCATGATTCAATTCATGATTCATGATTCAATTCATGATTCTTGATTCATGATTCATGATTCATGATTCAATTCATAATTCATGATTCATGATTCAATTCATGATTTATGATTCATGATTCAATTCATGATTCATGATTCATGATTCATGATTCATGATTCAATTCATGATTCGATTCATGATTCATGATTCATGATTCATGATTCATGATTCGATTCATGATTCAATTCATCATTCATGATTCAATTCATGATTCATGATTCATGATTCATGATTCGATTCATGATTCATGATTCATGATTCAATTCATGATTCATGATTCAATTCATGATTCATGATTCATGATTCATGATTCATGACTCAATTCATGATTCAATTCATGATTCATGATTCATGATTCAATTTATTATTCATGATTCATGATTCATGATTCAATTCATGATTCATGATTCAATTCATGATTCATGATTCATAATTCATGATTCATTTCATGATTCATGATTCGATTCAAGATTCATAATTCATGATTCATGATTCAATTCATGATTCATGATTCAATTCATGTTTCATGATTCATGATTCGATTCATGATTCATGATTCATGATTCAATTCATGATTCATTAATTCAATTCATGATTCATGATTCATGTTTCATTTCATGATTCATGATTCATGATTCAATTCATGATTCATGATTCATGATTCAATTCATGATTTATGATTTATGATTCAATTCATGATTCAATTCATGATTCATGATTTATGATTCAATTTATTATTCATGATTCATGATTTAATTCATGATTCAATTCATGATTCATGATTAAATTCAGGATTCAATTCATGATTCATGATTCATGATTCAATTCATGATTCATGATTCGATTCATGATTTATGATTCATGATTCATGATTCAATTCATAATTCATGATTCATGATTCATGATTCAATTCCTGATTCATGATTCAATTCATGATTCATAATTTATGATTCATGATTCAAATTATGATTCATGATTCAAGATTCATGATTCATGATTCAATTTATGATTCATGATTTGATTTATCATTCATGATTTATGATTCAATTCATGATTCATGATTCATGATTCAATTCATGATTCATGATTCATGATTCAATTTATTATTCATGATTCATGATTCATGATTTAATTCATGATTCATGATTCATGATTCAATTCATGATTCATGATTCGATTCATGATTTTTGATTCATGATTCATGATTCGATTCATGATTCATGATTCACTTCATGAATTATGATTCATGATTCATGATTCAATTCATGATTCATGATTCATGATTCATGATTCATGATTCATGATTCAATTCATGATTCATGATTCAATTCATGATTCTTGATTCATGATTCATGATTCATGATTCAATTCATAATTCATGATTCATGATTTATGATTCAATTCATAATTCATGATTCATGATTCATGATTCAATTCATGATTTATGATTCATGATTCAATATATGATTCATGATTCATGATTTAATTCATGATTCAATTCATGATTCATGATTAAATTCAGGATTCAATTCATGATTCATGATTCATGATTCAATTCATGATTCATGATTCGATTCATGATTTATGATTCATGATTCATGATTCAATTCATAATTCATGATTCATGATTCATGATTCAATTCCTGATTCATGATTCAATTCATGATTCATAATTTATGATTCATGATTCAAATTATGATTCATGATTCAAGATTCATGATTCATGATTCAATTTATGATTCATGATTTGATTTATCATTCATGATTTATGATTCAATTCATGATTCATGATTCATGATTCAATTCATGATTCATGATTCATGATTCATGATTCAATTTATTATTCATGATTCATGATTTAATTCATGATTCATGATTCATGATTCAATTCATGATTCATGATTTTTGATTCATGATTCATGATTCGATTCATGATTCATGATTCATGATTCACTTCATGAATTATGATTCATGATTCATGATTCATGATTCATGATTCATGATTCATGATTCAATTCATAATTCATGATTCATGAATCATGATTCAATTCATGATTCATGATTCAATTCATGATTCTTGATTCATGATTCATGATTCATGATTCAATTCATAATTCATGATTCATGATTCATGATTCAATTCATGATTTATGA
This sequence comes from Mixophyes australis, assembly GCA_036250195.1. Taxonomy (NCBI): domain Eukaryota; kingdom Metazoa; phylum Chordata; class Amphibia; order Anura; family Limnodynastidae; genus Mixophyes; species Mixophyes australis. The sequence goes on along the minus strand of JAVHZZ010000022.1, from coordinate 806,537 downwards.
TTCATGATTCAATTCATGATTCATGATTCATGATTCATGATTCATGATTCAATTCATGATTCGATTCATGATTCATGATTCATGATTCATGATTCATGATTCGATTCATGATTCAATTCATGATTCATGATTCAATTCATGATTCATGATTCATGATTCATGATTCGATTCATGATTCATGATTCATGATTCAATTCATGATTCATGATTCAATTCATGATTCATGATTCATGATTCATGATTCATGACTCAATTCATGATTCAATTCATGATTCATGATTCATGATTCAATTTATTATTCATGATTCATGATTTAATTCATGATTCAATTCATGATTCATGATTCAATTCAGGATTCAATTCATGATTCATGATTCATGATTCAATTCATGATTCTTGATTCATGATTCAATTCATGATTCATGATTCATGATTCATGATTCAATTCATAATTCATGATTCATGATTCATGATTCATGATTCATGATTCAATTCCTGATTCATGATTCAATTCATGATTCATAATTTATGATTCATGATTCAATTCATGATTCATGATTCAAGATTCATGATTCATGATTCAATTTATGATTCATGATTTGATTTATCATTCATGATTTATGATTCAATTCATGATTCATGATTCATGATTCAATTCATGATTCAAGATATATGATTTGATTCATGATTCATGATTCGATTCATGATTCATGATTCAATTCATGATTCATGATTCATGATTCGATTCATGATTCAATTCATGATTCATGATTCGATTCATGATTCATGATTTAATTCATGATTCATGATTCATGATTTAATTCATGATTCATGATTCGATTCATGATTCATGATTCATGATTCAATTCATGATTCATGATTCATGATTCATGATTCAGGATTCATGATTCAATTCATGATTCATGATTCAATTCTAGATTCGAATCCTGATTCAATTCATGATTCATGATTCATGATTCAATTCACGATTCATGATTCATGATTCAATTCATGATTCATGATTCATTATTCAATTCATGATTCATGATTCATGATTCAATTCACGATTCATGATTCATGATTCAATTAATGATTCATGATTCATTATTCAATTCACGATTCATGATTCATGATTCAATTCATGATTCATGATTCATTATTCAATTCATGATACGTGATTCATAATTCATGATTCATGATTAGATTCATGATTCATGATTCATGATTCATGATTCAATTCATGATTCATGATTCATGATTCAATTCATGATTCATGATTCATTTCATGATTCTTGATTCATGATTCATGATTCATGATTCGATTCATGAATCATGATTCATGATTCAATTCATGATTCATGATTCAATTCTAATTCATGTTTCATGATTCATGATTCGATTCATGATTCATGATTCATGATTCAATTCATGATTCATGATTCATGATTCATGATTCAATTCATGATTCATGATTCATGATTCATGATTCAATTCATAATTCATGATTCATGATTCATGATTCAATTCATAATTTATGATTCATGATTCACTTCATGATTCATGATTCATGATTCATGATTCATGATTCAATTCATGATTCATGATTCATGATTCATGATTCAATTCATAATTCATGATTCATGATTCATGATTCAATTCATGATTTATGATTCATGATTCAATTCATGATTCATGATTCATGATTCATGATTCATGATTCATGATTCGATTCATGATTCATGATTCAATTCATGATTCATGATTCAATTCATGATTCATGATTCATGATTCGATTCATGATTCATGATTCAATTCATGATTCATGATTCATGATTCATGATTCAATTCATGATTCATCATTCAATTCATGATTCATGATTCATGATTCATGATTCAATTCATGATTCAATTCATGATTCATGATTCAATTTATTATTCATGATTCATGATTTAATTCATGATTCAATTCATGATTCATGATTCAATTCAGGATTCAATTCATGATTCATGATTCAATTCATGATTCATGATTCATGATTCAATTCATGATTCATGATTCGATTCATGATTCATGATTCATGATTCTATTCATGATTCATGATTTGTTTCATGATTCTTGATTTATGATTCATGATTCATGATTCGATTCATGATTCATGATTCAATTCATGATTCATGATTCATGATTCAATTCATGATTCATGATTCATGATTCATGATTAGATTCATGATTCATGATTCATGATTCAATTCATTATTCATGATTCAATTCATGATTCATGATTCGTTTCATGATTCTTGATTTATGATTCATGATTTATGATTCGATTCATGATTCATGATTCATGATTCAATTCATGATTCATGATTCAATTCTAATTCATGGTTCATGATTCATGATTCGATTCATGATTCATGATTCATGATTCAATTCATGATTCATGATTCATGATTCATGATTCAATTCATGATTCATGATTCAAGATTCATGATTCATGATTCAATTCATAATTCATGATTCATGATTCATGATTCAATTCATAATTTATGATTCATGATTCAATTCATGATTCATGATTCAATTCATGATTTATGATTCATGATTCATGATTCGATTCATGATTCATGATTTATGATTCAATTCATGATTTATGATTCATGATTCATGATTCAATTCATGATTCATGATTCATGATTCAATTCATGATTCATGATTCAATTCATGATTCATGATTCGATTCATGATTTTTGATTCATGATTCATGATTCGATTCATGATTCAATTCATGATTCATGATTCATGATTCAATTCATGATTCATAATTCAATTCATGATTCATGATTCAATTCATGATTCATGATTCGATTCATGATTCATGATTCATGATTCAATTCATGATTCATGATTCATGATTCAATTCATGATTCATGATTTATGAATTATGATTCAATTCATGATTCATGATTCATGATTCAATTCATGATTCAATTCATGATTCATGATTCATGATTCAATTCATGATTCAATTCATGAATCATGATTCATGATTTAATTCATGATTCATGATTCATGGTTCAATTTATGATTCATAAATCATGATTCATGATTCAATTCATGATTCAATTTATGATACTGGATTTAATTCATGATTCATGATTCATGATTCAATTCATGATTTATGATTCATGATTCAATTCATGATTCATGATTCATGATTCAATTCATGATTCATGATTCGATTCATGATTTTTGATTCATGATTCATGATTCGATTCATGATTCATGATTCATGATTCAATTCATAATTCATGATTCATGATTCATGATTCAATTCATGATTTATGATTCAATTCATGATTCATGATTCATGATTCATGATTCATGATTCAATTCATAATTCATGATTCATGATTCATGATTCAATTCATGATTTATGATTCATGATTCAATTCATGATTCATGATTCATGATTCATGATTCAATTCATGATTCATGATTCAATTCATGATTCATGATTCATGATTCATGATTCGATTCATGATTCATGATTCATGATTCGATTCATGATTCATGATTCATGATTCAATTCATGATTCATGATTCAATTCATGATTCAATTCATGATTCATGATTCATGATTCAATTTATTATTCATGATTCATGATTTAATTCATGATTCAATTCATGATTCATGATTCAATTCAGGATTCAATTCATGATTCATGATTCATGATTCAATTCATGATTCTTGATTCATGATTCAATTCACGATTCGTGATTCGATTCATGATTCATGATTCATGATTCATCATTCAATTCATAATTCATGATTCATGATTCATGATTCATGATTCATGATTCAATTCCTGATTCATGATTCGATTCATGAATCATTATTCATGATTCAATTCATGATTCAATTTATGATTCTGGATTTAATTCATGATTCATGATTTATGATTCATGATTCAATTCATGATTTATGATTCATGATTCAATTCATGATTCATGATTCATGATATATATTACATGATTCATGATTCATTTCATGATTCATGATTCATTTCATGATTCATGATTCGATTCAAGATTCTTGATTCATGATTCATGATTCAATTCATGATTCATGAATCATGATTCATGATTCAATTCATAATTCATGATTCATAATTCATGATTCATGATTCATGATTCATGATTCATAATTCAATTCATAATTCATGATTCATGCTTCATGATTCAATTCATGATTCATGATTCGATTCATGATTCTTGATTCATGATTCATGATTCGATTCATGATTCATGATTTATGATTCAATTCATGATTCATGATTCAATTCATGATTCAATTCATGATTCATGATTCAATTCATGATTCATGATTTAATTCATGATTCATGATTCGATTCATGATTCATGATTCATGATTCAATTCATGATTCATGATTCATGATTCATGATTCATGATTCAATTCATGATTCATGATTCAATTCTAGATTCGAATCCTGATTCAATTCATGATTCATGATTCATGATTCAATTCACGATTCATGATTCATGATTCAATTCATGATTCATGATTCATTATTCAATTCATGATTCATGATTCATGATTCAATTCACGATTCATGATTCATGATTCAATTAATGATTCATGATTCATTATTCAATTCACGATTCATGATTCATGATTCAATTCATGATTCATGATTCATTATTCAATTCATGATTCATGATTCATGATTCATGATTCATGATTAGATTCATGATTCATGATTCATGATTCATGATTCAATTCATGATTCATGATTCATGATTCAATTCATGATTCATGATTCATTTCATGATTCTTGATTCATGATTCATGATTCATGATTCGATTCATGAATCATGATTCATGATTCAATTCATGATTCATGATTCAATTCTAATGCATGTTTCATGATTCATGATTCGATTCATGATTCATGATTCAATTCGTGATTCATGATTCATGATTCATGATTCAATTCATGATTCAATTCATGATTCATGATTCATGATTCAATTTATTATTCATGATTCATGATTTAATTCATGATTCAATTCATGATTCATGATTCAATTCAGGATTCAATTCATGATTCATGATTCAATTCATGATTCATGATTCATGATTCAATTCATGATTCATGATTCGATTCATGATTCATGATTCATGATTCTATTCATGATTCATGATTTGTTTCATGATTCTTGATTTATGATTCATGATTCATGATTCGATTCATGATTCATGATTCATGATTCATGATTCAATTCATGATTCATGATTCATGATTCAATTCATGATTCATGATTCATTATTCAATTCATGATTCATGATTCATGATTCATGATTAGATTCATGATTCATGATTCATGATTCAATTCATGATTCATGATTCAATTCATGATTCATGATTCGTTTCATGATTCTTGATTTATGATTCATGATTCATGATTCGATTCATGATTCATGATTCATGATTCAATTCATGATTCATGATTCAATTCTAATTCATGGTTCATGATTCATGATTCATGATTCATGATTCATGATTAGATTCATGATTCATGATTCATGATTCAATTCATGATTCATGATTCAATTCATGATTCATGATTCGTTTCATGATTCTTGATTTATGATTCATGATTCATGATTCGATTCATGATTCATGATTCATTTCATGATTCATGATTCGATTCAAGATTCTTGATTCATGATTCGATTCATGATTCATGATTCATGATTCGATTCATGATTCATGATTCATGATTCAATTCATGATTCATGATTCATAAATCATGATTCAATTCATAATTCATGATTCATAATTCATGATTCATGATTCATGATTCATGATTCATGATTCAATTCATAATTCATGATTCATGCTTCATGATTCAATTCATGATTCATGATTCGATTCATGATTCTTGATTCATGATTCATGATTCGATTCATTAATCATGATTCATGATTCAATTCATGATTCAAGATTCATGATTCGATTCATGATTCCTGATTCAATTAATGATTCATGATTCATGTTTCGATCCCTATTTCAATTCAGGATTCATGATTTGATTCATGATTCATGATTCAATTCATGATTCATGATTCATGATTCAATTCATGATTCAATTCATGATTCAATTTATGATACTGGATTTAATTCATGATTCATGATTCATGATTCAATTCATGATTTATGATTCATGATTCAATTCATGATTCATGATTCATGATTCAATTCATGATTCATGATTCGATTCATGATTTTTGATTCATGATTCATGATTCGATTCATGATTCATGATTCATGATTCATGATTCGATTCATGATTCATGATTCAATTCATGATTCATGATTCAATTCATGATTCATGATTCATGATTCGATTCATGATTCATGATTCAATTCATGATTCATGATTCATGATTCAATTCATGATTCATGATTCATGATTCAATTCATGATTCAGGATTCAATTCATGATTCATGATTCATGATTCATGATTCAATTCATGATTCAATTCATGATTCATGATTCATGATTCAATTTATTATTCATGATTCATGATTTAATTCAGGATTCAATTCATGATTCATGATTCAATTCATGATTCATGATTCATGATTCAATTCATGATTCATGATTCGATTCATGATTCATGATTCATGATTCTATTCATGATTCATGATTCGTTTCATGATTCTTGATTTATGATTCATGATTCATGATTCGATTCATGATTCATGATTCATGATTCATGATTCATTTCATGATTCATGATTCATGATTCAATTCATGATTCATGATTCATTATTCAATTCATGATTCATGATTCATGATTCATGATTCATGATTAGATTCATGATTCATGATTCATGATTCAATTCATGATTCATGATTCATGATTCAATTCATGATTCATGATTCGTTTCATGATTCTTGATTTATGATTCATGATTCATGATTCGATTCATGATTCATGATTCATGATTCAATTCATGATTCATAATTCATGATTCATGATTAGATTCATGATTCATGATTCATGATTCATGATTCAATTCATGATTCATGATTCATGATTCAATTCATGATTCATGATTCGTTTCATGATTCTTGATTCATGATTCATGATTCATGATTCGATTCATGATTCATGATTCATGATTCATGATTCAATTCATGATTCATGATTCAATTCTAATTCATGATTCATGATTCATGATTCGATTCATGATTCATGATTCATGATTCAATTCATGATTCATGATTCATGATTCATGATTCAATTCATGATTCATGATTCATGATTCATGATTCAGTTCATAATTCATGATTCATGTTTCATGATTCAATTCATAATTTATGATTCATGATTCAATTCAGGATTTATGATTCATGATTCATGATTCATGATTCATGATTCATGATTCAATTCATAATTCATGATTCATGATTCATGATTCAATTCATGATTCATGATTCAATTCATGATTCATGATTCATGATTCATGATTCATGATTCATGATTCATGATTCAATTCATGATTCATGATTCATGATTCATGATTCAATTCATGATTCATGATTCAATTCATGATTTATGATTCATGATTCATGATTCATGATTCATGATTCATTATTCAATTCATGATTCATGATTCATGATTCAATTCATGATTCATGATTCAATTCATGATTCATGATTCATGATTCGATTCATGATTCATGATTCAATTCATGATTCATGATTCAATTCATGATTCATGATTCATGATTCATGATTCATGATTCGATTCATGATTCATGATTCATGATTCATGATTCAATTCATGATTCATGATTCAATTCATGATTCATGATTCATAATTCATTTCATGATTCATGATTCGTTTCAAGATTCTTGATTCATGATTCGATTCATGATTCATGATTCATGATTCAATTCATGATTCATGATTCATGATTCATAATTCATGATTCATGATTCATGATTCATGCTTCATGATTCAATTCATGATTCATGATTCGATTCATGATTCTTGATTCATGATTCATGATTCGATTCATGATTCATGATTCATGATTCATGATTCATGATTCAATTCATGATTCAAGATTCATGATTCGATTCATGATTCCTGATTCAATTAATGATTCATGATTCATGTTTCGATTCATATTTCAATTCATGATTCATGATTTGATTCATGATTCATGATTCAATTCATGATTCATAATTCATGATTTATGATTCGATTCATGATTCATGATTCAATTCATGATTCATGTTTCGATTCATGATTCAATTCATGATTCATGATTCGATTCATGATTCATGATTCAATTCATGATTCATGATTCATGATTCATGATTCATGATTCAATTCATGATTCATAATTCATGATTCATGATTCAATTCATGATTCATGATTCAATTCATGTTTCATGATTCATGATTCGATTCATGATTCATGATTCATGATTCAATTCATGATTCATTAATTCAATTCATGATTCATGATTCATGTTTCATTTCATGATTCATGATTCATGATTCAATTCATGATTCATGATTCATGATTCAATTCATGATTTATGATTCATGATTCAATTCATGATTCAATTCATGATTCATGATTCATGATTCAATTTATTATTCATGATTCATGATTTAATTCATGATTCAATTCATGATTCATGATTCAATTCAGGATTCAATTCATGATTCATGATTCATGATTCAATTCATGATTCATGATTCGATTCATGATTTATGATTCATGATTCATGATTCAATTCATAATTCATGATTCATGATTCATGATTCGATTCATGATTCATGATTCAATTCATGATTCATGATTCAATTCATGATTCATGATTCATGATTCATGATTCGATTCATGATTCATGATTCATGATTCATGATTCAATTCATGATTCATGATTCAATTCATGATTCATGATTCATAATTCATTTCATGATTCATGATTCGATTCAAGATTCTTGATTCATGATTCGATTCATGATTCATGATTCATGATTCAATTCATGATTCATGATTCATGATTCATAATTCATGATTCATGATTCATGATTCATGCTTCATGATTCAATTCATGATTCATGATTCGATTCATGATTCTTGATTCATGATTCATGATTCGATTCATGATTCATGATTCATGATTCAATTCATGATTCAAGATTCATGATTCGATTCATGATTCCTGATTCAATTAATGATTCATGATTCATGTTTCGATTCATATTTCAATTCATGATTCATGATTTGATTCATGATTCATGATTCAATTCATGATTCATAATTCATGATTTATGATTCGATTCATGATTCATGATTCAATTCATGATTCATGTTTCGATTCATGATTCAATTCATGATTCATGATTCGATTCATGATTCATGATTTAATTCATGATTCATGATTCATGATTCATGATTCATGATTCAATTCATGATTCATAATTCATGATTCATGATTCAATTCATGATTCATGATTCAATTCATAATTCATGATTCATGCTTCATGATTCAATTCATGATTCATGATTCGATTCATGATTCATGATTCGATTCATGATTCTTGATTCATGATTCATGATTCGATTCATTAATCATGATTCATGATTCAATTCATGATTCAAGATTCATGATTCGATTCATGATTCCTGATTCAATTAATGATTCATGATTCATGTTTCGATTCATATTTCAATTCAGGATTCATGATTTGATTCATGATTCATGATTCAATTCATGATTCATGATTCATGATTCAATTCATGATTCAATTCATGATTCATGATTCATGGTTCAATTTATGATTCATAAATCATGATTCATGATTCAATTCATGATTCAATTTATGATACTGGATTTAATTCATGATTCATGATTCATGATTCAATTCATGATTTATGATTCATGATTCAATTCATGATTCATGATTCATGATTCAATTCATGATTCATGATTCGATTCATGATTTTTAAATTCATGATTCATGATTCGATTCATGATTCATGATTCATGATTCATGATTCGATTCATGATTCATGATTCAATTCATGATTCATGATTCAATTCATGATTCATGATTCATGATTCGATTCATGATTCATGATTCAATTCATGATTCATGATTCATGATTCATGATTCAATTCATGATTCATGATTCATGATTCAATTCATGATTCATGATTCAATTCATGATTCATGATTCATGATTCATGATTCAATTCATGATTCAATTCATGATTCATGATTCATGATTCAATTTATTATTCATGATTCATGATTTAATTCAGGATTCAATTCATGATTCATGATTCAATTCATGATTCATGATTCATGATTCAATTCATGATTCATGATTCGATTCATGATTCATGATTCATGATTCTATTCATGATTCATGATTCGTTTCATGATTCTTGATTTATGATTCATGATTCATGATTCGATTCATGATTCATGATTCATGATCCATGATTCATTTCATGATTCATGATTCATGATTCAATTCATGATTCATGATTCATTATTCAATTCATGATTCATGATTCATGATTCATGATTCATGATTAGATTCATGATTCATGATTCATGATTCATGATTCAATTCATGATTCATGATTCATGATTCAATTCATGATTCATGATTCGTTTCATGATTCTTGATTTATGATTCATGATTCATGATTCGATTCATGATTCATGATTCATGATTCAATTCATGATTCATAATTCATGATTCATGATTAGATTCATGATTCATGATTCATGATTCATGATTCAATTCATGATTCATGATTCATGATTCAATTCATGATTCATGATTCGTTTCATGATTCTTGATTCATGATTCATGATTCATGATTCGATTCATGATTCATGATTCATGATTCATGATTCAATTCATGATTCATGATTCAATTCTAATTCATGATTCATGATTCATGATTCGATTCATGATTCATGATTCATGATTCAATTCATGATTCATGATTCATGATTCATGATTCAGTTCATAATTCATGATTCATGTTTCATGATTCAATTCATAATTTATGATTCATGATTCAATTCAGGATTTATGATTCATGATTCATGATTCATGATTCATGATTCAATTCATAATTCATGATTCATGATTCATAATTCAATTCATGATTCATGATTCAATTCATGATTCATGATTCATGATTCATGATTCATGATTCATGATTCATGATTCATGATTCATGATTCAATTCATGATTCATGATTCATGATTCATGATTCAATTCATGATTCATGATTCAATTCATGATTCATGATTCATGATTCATGATTCATGATTCATGATTCAATTCATGATTCATGATTCATGATTCAATTCATGATTCATGATTCAATTCATGATTCATGATTTATGATTCATGATTCGATTCATGATTCATGATTCAATTCATGATTCATGATTCAATTCATGATTCATGATTCATGATTCATGATTCATGATTCGATTCATGATTCATGATTCATGATTCATGATTCAATTCATGATTCATGATTCAATTCATGATTCATGATTCATAATTCAATTCACGATTCATGATTCATGATTCATAATTCATGATTCATGATTCATGATTCATGCTTCATGATTCAATTCATGATTCATGATTCGATTCATGATTCTTGATTCATGATTCATGATTCGATTCATGATTCATGATTCATGATTCATGATTCATGATTCAATTCATGATTCAAGATTCATGATTCGATTCATGATTCCTGATTCAATTAATGATTCATGATTCATGTTTCGATTCATATTTCAATTCATGATTCATGATTTGATTCATGATTCATGATTCAATTCATGATTCATAATTCATGATTTATGATTCGATTCATGATTCATGATTCAATTCATGATTCATGTTTCGATTCATGATTCAATTCATGATTCATGATTCGATTCATGATTCATGATTCAATTCATGATTCATGATTCATGATTCAATTCATGATTCATAATTCATGATTCATGATTCAATTCATGTTTCATGATTCATGATTAGATTCATGATTCATGATTCATGATTCAATTCATGATTCATTAATTCAATTCATGATTCATGATTCATGTTTCATTTCATGATTCATGATTCATGATTCAATTCATGATTCATGATTCATGATTCAATTCATGATTTATGATTCATGATTCAATTCATGATTCAATTCATGATTCATGATTCATGATTCAATTTATTATTCATGATTCATGATTTAATTCATGATTCAATTCATGATTCATGATTAAATTCAGGATTCAATTCATGATTCATGATTCATGATTCAATTCATGATTCATGATTCGATTCATGATTTATGATTCATGATTCATGATTCAATTCATAATTCATGATTCATGATTCATGATTCGATTCATGATTCATGATTCAATTCATGATTCATGATTCAATTCATGATTCATGATTCATGATTCATGATTCGATTCATGATTCATGATTCATGATTCATGATTCAATTCATGATTCATGATTCAATTCATGATTCATGATTCATAATTCATTTCATGATTCATGATTCGATTCAAGATTCTTGATTCATGATTCGATTCATGATTCATGATTCATGATTCAATTCATGATTCATGATTCATGATTCATAATTCATGATTCATGATTCATGATTCATGCTTCATGATTCAATTCATGATTCATGATTCGATTCATGATTCTTGATTCATGATTCATGATTCGATTCATGATTCATGATTCATGATTCAATTCATGATTCAAGATTCATGATTCGATTCATGATTCCTGATTCAATTAATGATTCATGATTCATGTTTCGATTCATATTTCAATTCATGATTCATGATTTGATTCATGATTCATGATTCAATTCATGATTCATAATTCATGATTTATGATTCGATTCATGATTCATGATTCAATTCATGATTCATGATTCAATTCATGATTCATAATTCATGATTTATGATTCGATTCATGATTCATGATTCAATTCATGATTCATGATTCATGATTCATGATTCATGATTCAATTCATGATTCATAATTCATGATTCATGATTCAATTCATGATTCATGATTCAATTCATGTTTCATGATTCATGATTCGATTCATGATTCATGATTCATGATTCAATTCATGATTCATTAATTCAATTCATGATTCATGATTCATGTTTCATTTCATGATTCATGATTCATGATTCAATTCATGATTCATTAATTCAATTCATGATTCATGATTTATGATTCATGATTCAATTCATGATTCAATTCATGATTCATGATTCATGATTCAATTTATTATTCATGATTCATGATTTAATTCATGATTCAATTCATGATTCATGATTAAATTCAGGATTCAATTCATGATTCATGATTCATGATTCAATTCATGATTCATGATTCGATTCATGATTTATGATTCATGATTCATGATTCAATTCATAATTCATGATTCATGATTCATGATTCAATTCCTGATTCATGATTCAATTCATGATTCATAATTTATGATTCATGATTCAAATTATGATTCATGATTCAAGATTCATGATTCATGATTCAATTTATGATTCATGATTTGATTTATCATTCATGATTTATGATTCAATTCATGATTCATGATTCATGATTCAATTCATGATTCATGATTCATGATTCATGATTCAATTTATTATTCATGATTCATGATTCATGATTTAATTCATGATTCATGATTCATGATTCAATTCATGATTCATGATTCGATTCATGATTTTTGATTCATGATTCATGATTCGATTCATGATTCACTTCATGAATTATGATTCATGATTCATGATTCAATTCATGATTCATGATTCATGATTCATGATTCATGATTCATGATTCAATTCATGATTCATGATTCAATTCATGATTCTTGATTCATGATTCATGATTCATGATTCAATTCATAATTCATGATTCATGATTCAATTCATAATTCATGATTCATGATTCATGATTCAATTCATGATTTATGATTCATGATTCAATTCATGATTCATGATTCATGATTTAATTCATGATTCAATTCATGATTCATGATTAAATTCAGGATTCAATTCATGATTCATGATTCATGATTCAATTCATGATTCATGATTCGATTCATGATTTATGATTCATGATTCATGATTCAATTCATAATTCATGATTCATGATTCAATTCCTGATTCATGATTCAATTCATGATTCATAATTTATGATTCATGATTCAAATTATGATTCATGATTCAAGATTCATGATTCATGATTCAATTTATGATTCATGATTTGATTTATCATTCATGATTTATGATTCAATTCATGATTCATGATTCATGATTCAATTCATGATTCATGATTCATGATTCATGATTCAATTTATTATTCATGATTCATGATTCATGATTTAATTCATGATTCATGATTCATGATTCAATTCATGATTCATGATTCGATTCATGATTTTTGATTCATGATTCAATTCATAATTCATGATTCATGATTCATGATTCAATTCATGATTTATGATTCATGATTCAATTCATGATTCATGATTCATGATTCATGATTCATGATTCAATTCATGATTCGATTCATGATTCATGATTCATGATTCATGATTCATGATTCGATTCATGATTCAATTCATGATTCATGATTCAATTCATGATTCATGATTCATGATTCATGATTCGATTCATGATTCATGATTCAATTCATGATTCATGATTCAATTCATGATTCATGATTCATGATTCATGATTCATGACTCAATTCATGATTCAATTCATGATTCATGATTCAATTTATTATTCATGATTCATGATTTAATTCATGATTCAATTCATGATTCATGATTCAATTCAGGATTCAATTCATGATTCATGATTCATGATTCAATTCATGATTCTTGATTCATGATTCAATTCATGATTCATGATTCATGATTCATGATTCAATTCATAATTCATGATTCATGATTCATGATTCATGATTCATGATTCATGATTCAATTCCTGATTCATGATTCAATTCATGATTCATAATTTATGATTCATGATTCAATTCATGATTCATGATTCAAGATTCATGATTCATGATTCAATTTATGATTCATGATTTGATTTATCATTCATGATTTATGATTCAATTCATGATTCATGATTCATGATTCAATTCATGATTCAAGATATATGATTTGATTCATGATTCATGATTCGATTCATGATTCATGATTCAATTCATGATTCATGATTCATGATTCGATTCATGATTCAATTCATGATTCATGATTCGATTCATGATTCATGATTTAATTCATGATTCATGATTTAATTCATGATTCATGATTTAATTCATGATTCATGATTCAATTCATGATTCAATTCATGATTCATGATTCAATTCATGATTCATGATTTAATTCATGATTCATGATTCGATTCATGATTCATGATTCATGATTCAATTCATGATTCATTATTCATGATTCATGATTCATGATTCATGATTCAATTCATGATTCATGATTCAATTCTAGATTCGAATCCTGATTCAATTCATGATTCATGATTCATGATTCAATTCACGATTCATGATTCATGATTCAATTCATGATTCATGATTCATTATTCAATTCATGATTCATGATTCATGATTCAATTCACGATTCATGATTCATGATTCAATTAATGATTCATGATTCATTATTCAATTCACGATTCATGGTTCATGATTCAATTCATGATTCATGATTCATTATTCAATTCATGATACGTGATTCATAATTCATGATTCATGATTAGATTCATGATTCATGATTCATGATTCATGATTCAATTCATGATTCATGATTCATGATTCAATTCATGATTCATGATTCATTTCATGATTCTTAATTCATGATTCATGATTCATGATTCGATTCATGAATCATGATTCATGATTCAATTCATGATTCATGATTCAATTCTAATTCATGTTTCATGATTCATGATTCGATTCATGATTCATGATTCATGATTCAATTCATGATTCATGATTCATGATTCATGATTCAATTCATGATTCATGATTCATGATTCATGATTCAATTCATAATTCATGATTCATGATTCATGATTCAATTCATAATTTATGATTCATGATTCATGATTCACTTCATGATTCATGATTCATGATTCATGATTCATGATTCAATTCATGATTCATGATTCATGATTCATGATTCAATTCATAATTCATGATACATGATTCATGATTCAATTCATGATTTATGATTCATGATTCAATTCATGATTCATGATTCATGATTCATGATTCATGATTCATGATTCGATTCATGATTCATGATTCAATTCATGATTCATGATTCAATTCATGATTCATGATTCATGATTCGATTCATGATTCATGATTCAATTCATGATTCATGATTCATGATTCAATTCATGATTCATGATTCAATTCATGATTCATGATTCATGATTCATGATTCAATTCATGATTCAATTCATGATTCATGATTCAATTTATTATTCATGATTCATGATTTAATTCATGATTCAATTCATGATTCATGATTCAATTCAGGATTCAATTCATGATTCATGATTCAATTCATGATTCATGATTCATGATTCAATTCATGATTCATGATTCGATTCATGATTCATAATTCATGATTCTATTCATGATTCATGATTTGTTTCATGATTCTAGATTTATGATTCATGATTCATGATTCGATTCATGATTCATGATTCATGATTCAATTCATGATTCATGATTCATGATTCAATTCATGATTCATGATTCATGATTCATGATTCATGATTAGATTCATGATTCATGATTCATGATTCAATTCATTATTCATGATTCAATTCATGATTCATGATTCGTTTCATGATTCTTGATTTATGATTCATGATTTATGATTCGATTCATGATTCATGATTCATGATTCAATTCATGATTCATGATTCAATTCTAATTCATGGTTCATGATTCATGATTCGATTCATGATTCATGATTCATGATTCAATTCATGATTCATCATTCATGATTCATGATTCAATTCATGATTCATGATTCATGATTCATGATTCATGATTCAATTCATAATTCATGATTCATGATTCATGATTCAATTCATAATTTATGATTCATGATTCAATTCATGATTCATGATTCAATTCATGATTTATGATTCATGATTCGATTCATGATTCATGATTTATGATTCAATTCATGATTTATGATTCATGATTCATGATTCAATTCATGATTCATGATTCATGATTCAATTCATGATTCATGATTCATGATTCAATTCATGATTCATGATTCGATTCATGATTTTTGATTCATGATTCATGATTCGATTCATGATTCAATTCATGATTCATGATTCATGATTCAATTCATGATTCATAATTCAATTCATGATTCATGATTCATGATTCAATTCATGATTCATGATTCGATTCATGATTCATGATTCATGATTCAATTCATGATTCATGATTCATGATTCAATTCATGATTCATGATTTATGAATTATGATTCAATTCATGATTCATGATTCATGATTCAATTCATGATTCAATTCATGATTCATGATTCATGATTCAATTCATGATTCAATTCATGAATCATGATTCATGATTTAATTCATGATTCATGATTCATGGTTCAATTTATGATTCATAAATCATGATTCATGATTCAATTCATGATTCAATTTATGATACTGGATTTAATTCATGATTCATGATTCATGATTCAATTCATGATTTATGATTCATGATTCAATTCATGATTCATGATTCATGATTCAATTCATGATTCATGATTCGATTCATGATTTTTGATTCATGATTCATGATTCGATTCATGATTCATGATTCATGATTCAATTCATGATTCATGATTCATGATTCATGATTCATGATTCAATTCATAATTCATGATTCATGATTCATGATTCAATTCATGATTCATGATTCAATTCATGATTCATGATTCATGATTCATGATTCATGATTCAATTCATAATTCATGATTCATGATTCATGATTCAATTCATGATTTATGATTCATGATTCAATTCATGATTCATGATTCATGATTCATGATTCAATTCATGATTCATGATTCAATTCATGATTCATGATTCATGATTCATGATTCGATTCATGATTCATGATTCAATTCATGATTCATGATTCATGATTCATGATTCGATTCATGATTCATGATTCATGATTCAATTCATGATTCATGATTCATGATTCATGATTCGATTCATGATTCATGATTCATGATTCAATTCATGATTCATGATTCAATTCATGATTCAATTCATGATTCATGATTCATGATTC
Source organism: Mixophyes australis (assembly GCA_036250195.1). Lineage (NCBI taxonomy): Eukaryota > Metazoa > Chordata > Amphibia > Anura > Limnodynastidae > Mixophyes > Mixophyes australis. Next base: position 787,996 of record JAVHZZ010000022.1, on the reverse strand, counting down.
AATTTATTATTCATGATTCATGATTTAATTCATGATTCAATTCATGATTCATGATTCAATTCAGGATTCAATTCATGATTCATGATTCATGATTCAATTCATGATTCTTGATTCATGATTCAATTCACGATTCGTGATTCGATTCATGATTCATGATTCATGATTCATCATTCAATTCATAATTCATGATTCATGATTCATGATTCATGATTCATGATTCAATTCCTGATTCATGATTCGATTCATGAATCATTATTCATGATTCAATTCATGATTCAATTTATGATTCTGGATTTAATTCATGATTCATTATTTATGAATTATGATTCAATTCATGATTTATGATTCATGATTCAATTCATGATTCATGATTCATGATATATATTACATGATTCATGATTCATTTCATGATTCATGATTCATTTCATGATTCATGATTCGATTCAAGATTCTTGATTCATGATTCATGATTCAATTCATGATTCATGTTTCATGATTCAATTCATAATTCATGATTCATAATTCATGATTCATGATTCATGATTCATGATTCATAATTCAATTCATAATTCATGATTCATGCTTCATGATTCAATTCATGATTCATGATTCGATTCATGATTCTTGATTCATGATTCATGATTCGATTCATGATTCATGATTTATGATTCAATTCATGATTCATGATTCAATTCATGATTCAATTCATGATTCATGATTCAATTCATGATTCATGATTTAATTCATGATTCATGATTCGATTCATGATTCATGATTCATGATTCAATTCATGATTCATGATTCATGATTCATGATTCATGATTCAATTCATGATTCATGATTCAATTCTAGATTCGAATCCTGATTCAATTCATGATTCATGATTCATGATTCAATTCACGATTCATGATTCATGATTCAATTCATGATTCATGATTCATTATTCAATTCATGATTCATGATTCATGATTCAATTCACGATTCATGATTCATGATTCAATTAATGATTCATGATTCATTATTCAATTCACGATTCATGATTCATGATTCAATTCATGATTCATGATTCATTATTCAATTCATGATTCATGATTCATGATTAGATTCATGATTCATGATTCATGATTCATGATTCAATTCATGATTCATGATTCATGATTCAATTCATGATTCATGATTCATTTCATGATTCTTGATTCATGATTCATGATTCATGATTCGATTCATGAATCATGATTCATGATTCAATTCATGATTCATGATTCAATTCTAATTCATGTTTCATGATTCATGATTCGATTCATGAATCATGATTCATGATTCAATTCATGATTCATGATTCAATTCTAATTCATGTTTCATGATTCATGATTCGATTCATGATTCATGATTCATGATTCAATTCATGATTCATGATTCATGATTCATGATTCAATTCATGATTCATGATTCAATTCATAATTCATGATTCATGATTCATGATTCAATTCATAATTTATGATTCATGATTCATGATTCACTTCATGATTCATGATTCATGATTCATGATTCATGATTCATGAATCAATTCATGATTCATGATTCATGATTCATGATTCATGATTCAATTCATAATTCATGATTCATGATTCATGATTCAATTCATGATTTATGATTCATGATTCAATTCATGATTCATGATTCATGATTCATGATTCGATTCATGATTCATGATTCAATTCATGATTCATGATTCAATTCATGATTCATGATTCATGATTCGATTCATGATTCATGATTCAATTCATGATTCATGATTCAATTCATGATTCATGATTCATGATTCGATTCATGATTCATGATTCAATTCATGATTCATGATTCATGATTCATGATTCAATTCATGATTCATGATTCAATTCATGATTCATGATTCATGATTCATGATTCAATTCATGATTCAATTCATGATTCATGATTCATGATTCAATTTATTATTCATGATTCATGATTTAATTCATGATTCAATTCATGATTCATGATTCAATTCAGGATTCAATTCATGATTCATGATTCAATTCATGATTCATGATTCATGATTCAATTCATGATTCATGATTCGATTCATGATTCATGATTCATGATTCAATTCATGATTCAATTCATGATTCATGATTTGTTTCATGATTCTTGATTTATGATTCATGATTCATGATTCGATTCATGATTCATGATTCATGATTCATGATTCAATTCATGATTCATGATTCATGATTCAATTCATGATTCATGATTCATTATTCAATTCATGATTCATGATTCATGATTCATGATTAGATTCATGATTCATGATTCATGATTCAATTCATGATTCATGATTCACTTCATGATTCATGATTCGTTTCATGATTCTTGATTTATGATTCATGATTCATGATTCGATTCATGATTCATGATTCATGATTCAATTCATGATTCATGATTCAATTCTAATTCATGGTTCATGATTCATGATTCATGATTCATGATTCATGATTAGATTCATGATTCATGATTCATGATTCAATTCATGATTCATGATTCAATTCATGATTCATGATTCGTTTCATGATTCTTGATTTATGATTCATGATTCATGATTCGATTCATGATTCATGATTCATTTCATGATTCATGATTCGATTCAAGATTCTTGATTCATGATTCGATTCATGATTCATGATTCATGATTCAATTCATGATTCATGATTCATAAATCATGATTCAATTCATAATTCATGATTCATAATTCATGATTCATGATTCATGATTCATGATTCATGATTCATGATTCAATTCATAATTCATGATTCATGCTTCATGATTCAATTCATGATTCATGATTCGATTCATGATTCTTGATTCATGATTCATGATTCGATTCATTAATCATGATTCAATTAATGATTCATGATTCATGTTTCGATTCATATTTCAATTCATGATTCATGATTTGATTCATGATTCATGATTCAATTCATGATTCATGATTCATGATTCAATTCATGATTCAATTCATGAATCATGATTCATGATTCAATTCATGATTCATGATTCATGGTTCAATTTATGATTCATAAATCATGATTCATGATTCAATTCATGATTCAATTTATGATACTGGATTTAATTCATGATTCATGATTCATGATTCAATTCATGATTTATGATTCATGATTCAATTCATGATTCATGATTCATGATTCAATTCATGATTCATGATTCGATTCATGATTTTTGATTCATGATTCATGATTCGATTCATGATTCATGATTCATGATTCATGATTCGATTCATGATTCATGATTCAATTCATGATTCATGATTCAATTCATGATTCATGATTCATGATTCGATTCATGATTCATGATTCAATTCATGATTCATGATTCATGATTCATGATTCAATTCATGATTCATGATTCATGATTCATGATTCAATTCATGATTCATGATTCAATTCATGATTCATGATTCATGATTCATGATTCAATTCATGATTCAATTTATGATTCATGATTCATGATTCAATTTATTATTCATGATTCATGATTTAATTCAGGATTCAATTCATGATTCATGATTCAATTCATGATTCATGATTCATGATTCAATTCATGATTCATGATTCGATTCATGATTCATGATTCATGATTCTATTCATGATTCATGATTCGTTTCATGATTCTTGATTTATGATTCATGATTCATGATTCGATTCATGATTCATGATTCATGATTCATGATTCATTTCATGATTCATGATTCATGATTCAATTCATGATTCATGATTCATTATTCAATTCATGATTCATGATTCATGATTCATGATTCATGATTAGATTCATGATTCATGATTCATGATTCATGATTCAATTCATGATTCATGATTCATGATTCAATTCATGATTCATGATTCGTTTCATGATTCTTGATTTATGATTCATGATTCATGATTCGATTCATGATTCATGATTCATGATTCAATTCATGATTCATGATTCAATTCTAATTCATGGTTCATGATTCATGATTCGATTCATGATTCATGATTCATGATTCAATTCCTGATTCATGATTCATGATTCATGATTCAATTCATGATTAATGATTTATGATTCATGATTCATGATTCAATTCATAATTCATGATTCATGATTCATGATTAAATTCATAATTTATGATTCATGATTCAATTCATGATTCATGATTCATGATTCAATTCATGATTCATGATTCATGACTCAATTCATGATTTATGATTCATGATTCATGATTCGATTCATGATTCATGATTCAATTCATGATTCATGATTCATGATTTAATTCATGATTCATGATTCGATTCATGATTTTTGATTCATGATTCTTGATTCGATTCATGATTCAATTCATGATTCATGATTCATGATTCAATTCATGATTCATGATTCGATTCATGATTCATGATTCATGATTCATGATTCAATTCATGATTCATGATTCGATTCATGATTCATGATTCATGATTCATGATTCAATTCATGATTCATGATTCATGATTCAATTCATGATTCATGATTTATGAATTATGATTCAATTCATGATTCATGATTCATGATTCAATTCATGATTCAATTCATGAATCATGATTCATGATTCAATTTATTATTCATGATTCATGATTTAATTCATGATTCAATTCATGATTCATGATTCATGATTCAATTCATGATTTATGATTCATGATTCATGATTCGATTCATGATTCATGATTCATGATTCAATTCATGATTCATGATTCATGATTTAATTCATGATTCATAATTCGATTCATGATTTTTGATTCATGATTCTTGATTCGATTCATGATTCAATTCATGATTCATGATTCATGATTCAATTCATGATTCATAATTCAATTCATGATTCATGATTCATGATTCAATTCATGATTCATGATTCGATTCATGATTCATGATTCATGATTCAATTCATGATTCATGATTCATGATTCAATTCATGATTCATGATTTATGAATTATGATTCAATTCATGATTCATGATTCATGATTCAATTCATGATTCAATTCATGAATCATGATTCATGATTCGATTCATGATTCAATTCATGATTCATGATTCAATTCATGATTCATGATTCAATTCATGATTCATGATTTATGAATTATGATTCAATTCATGATTCATGATTCATGATTCAATTCATGATTCAATTCATGAATCATGATTCATGATTCGATTCATGATTCAATTCATGAATCATGATTCATGATTCAATTCATGATTCATGATTCATGGTTCAATTTATGATTCATAAATCATGATTCATGATTCAATTCATGATTCAATTTATGATACTGGATTTAATTCATGATTCATGATTCATGATTCATGGTTCAATTTATGATTCATAAATCATGATTCATGATTCAATTCATGATTCAATTTATGATACTGGATTTAATTCATGATTCATGATTCATGATTCATGATTCAATTCATGATTTATGATTCATGATTCAATTCATGATTCATGATTCATGATTCATGATTTATTTCATGATTCATGATTCGATTCAAGATTCTTGATTCATGATTCAATTCATGATTCATGATTCATGATTCATTTCATGATTCATGATTCGATTCAAGATTCTTGATTCATGATTCGATTCATGATTCATGATTCAATTCATGATTCATGATTCATGATTCATGATTCAATTCATAATTCATGATTCATAATTCATGATTCATGATTCATGATTCATGATTCATGATTCAATTCATGATTCATGATTCATTTCATGATTCATGATTCAATTCAAGATTCTTGATTCATGATTCGATTCATGATTCATGATTCATGATTCAATTCATGATTCATGATTCATGATTCATGATTCAATTCATAATTCATGATTCATAATTCATGATTCATGATTCATGATTCATGATTCATGATTCAATTCATAATTCATGATTCATGCTTCATGATTCAATTCATGATTCATTTCATGATTCATGATTCGATTCAAGATTCTTGATTCATGATTCGATTCATGATTCATGATTCAATTCATGATTCAAGATTCATGATTCGATTCATGATTCCTGATTCAAAATTCATGATTCATGATTCATGATTCATGATTCAATTCATAATTCATGATTCATGCTTCATGATTCAATTCATGATTCATGATTCGATTCATGATTCTTGATTCATGATTCATGATTCGATTCATGATTCATGATTCAATTCATGATTCATGATTCAAGATTCATGATTTGATTCATGATTCCTGATTCAATTAATGATTCATGATTCATGTTTCGATTCATGATTCAATTCATGATTAATGATTCGATTCATGATTCATGATTCAATTCATGATTCATAATTCATGATTTATGATTCGATTCATGATTCATGATTCATGTTTCGATTCATGATTCAATTCATGATTCATGATTCGATTCATAATTCATGATTCATAATTCATGATTTATGATTCAATTCATGATTCATGATTCAATTCATGATTCATGATTCATGATTCAATTCATGATTCATAATTCATGATTCATGATTCAATTCATGATTCATGATTCAATACATGTTTCATGATTCATGATTTGATTCATGATTCATGATTCATGATTCAATTCATGATTCATGATTCAATTCATGATTCATGATTCATGTTTCATTTCATGATTCATGATTCATGATTCAATTCATGATTCATGATTCATGATTCATGATTCAATTCATGATTCAATTCATGATTCATGATTCAATTCATGATTCATGATTCATGATTCAATTTATTATTCATGATTCATGATTTATTCATGATTCAATTCATGATTCATGATTCAATTCAGGATTCAATTCATGATTCATGATTCATGATTCAATTCATGATTCATGATTCATGATTCAATTCATGATTCATGATTCGATTCATGATTCATGATTCATGATTCATGATTCGATTCATGATTCATGATTCGATTCATGATTCATGATTCATGATTTAATTCCTGATTCATGATTCAATTCATTATTCATAATTTATGATTCATGATTCAATTCATGATTCATGATTCAAGATTCATGATTCATGATTCAATTTATGATTCATGATTTGATTTATCATTCATGATTTATGATTCAATTCATGATTCATGATTTATGATTCAATTCATGATTCATGATTCATGATTCGATTTATTATTCATGATTCATGATTCATGATTTAATTCATGATTCATGATTCATGATTCATGATTCAATTCATAATTCATGATTCATGCTTCATGATTCAATTCATGATTCATTTCATGATTCATGATTCGATTCAAGATTCTTGATTCATGATTCGATTCATGATTCATGATTCAATTCATGATTCAAGATTCATGATTCGATTCATGATTCCTGATTCAAAATTCATGATTCATGATTCATGATTCATGATTCAATTCATAATTCATGATTCATGCTTCATGATTCAATTCATGATTCATGATTCGATTCATGATTCTTGATTCATGATTCATGATTCGATTCATGATTCATGATTCAATTCATGATTCATGATTCAAGATTCATGATTTGATTCATGATTCCTGATTCAATTAATGATTCATGATTCATGTTTCGATTCATGATTCAATTCATGATTAATGATTCGATTCATGATTCATGATTCAATTCATGATTCATAATTCATGATTTATGATTCGATTCATGATTCATGATTCATGTTTCGATTCATGATTCAATTCATGATTCATGATTCGATTCATAATTCATGATTCATAATTCATGATTTATGATTCGATTCATGATTCATGATTCAATTCATGATTCATGATTCATGATTCAATTCATGATTCATAATTCATGATTCATGATTCAATTCATGATTCATGATTCAATACATGTTTCATGATTCATGATTCGATTCATGATTCATGATTCATGATTCAATTCATGATTCATGATTCAATTCATGATTCATGATTCATGTTTCATTTCATGATTCATGATTCATGATTCAATTCATGATTCATGATTCATGATTCAATTCATGATTCAATTCATGATTCATGATTCAATTCATGATTCATGATTCATGATTCAATTTATTATTCATGATTCATGATTTAATTCATGATTTAATTCATGATTCATGATTCAATTCAGGATTCAATTCATGATTCATGATTCATGATTCAATTCATGATTCATGATTCATGATTCGATTCATGATTCATGATTCGATTCATGATTCATGATTCATGATTCATGATTCGATTCATGATTCATGATTCGATTCATGATTCATGATTCATGATTTAATTCCTGATTCATGATTCAATTCATTATTCATAATTTATGATTCATGATTCAATTCATGATTCATGATTCAAGATTCATGATTCATGATTCAATTTATGATTCATGATTTGATTTATCATTCATGATTTATGATTCAATTCATGATTCATGATTCATGATTCAATTCATGATTCATGATTCATGATTCGATTTATTATTCATGATTCATGATTCATGATTTAATTCATGATTCATGATTCATGATTCAATTCATAATTCATGATTCATGATTCATGATTTATGATTCAATTCATAATTCATGATTCATGATTCATAATTCAATTCATGATTCATGATTCAATTCATGATTCTTGATTCATGATTCATGATTCAATTCATAATTCATGATTCATGATTCATGATTCATGATTCAATTCATGATTCATGATTCAATTCATGATTCATGATTCGATTCATGATTCATGATTCAATTCAAGATTCATGATTCAATTCATGATTCATGATTCATGATTCATGATTCATGATTCGATTCATGATTCATGATTCATGATTCATGATTTAATTCATGATTCATGATTCAATTCATGATTCATGATTCATGATTCATGATTCATGATTCAATTCATGATTCATGATTCATGATTCAATTTATTATTCATGATTCATGATTTAATTCATGATTCATGATTCGATTCATGATTCATGATTCATGATTCAATTCATAATTCATGATTCATGATTCATGATTCATGATTTATGATTCAATTCCTGATTCATGATTCAATTCATGATTCATGATTCAATTCAGGATTCAATTCATGATTCATGATTCATGATTCAATTCATGATTCATGATTCAATTCATGATTCATGATTCGATTCATGATTCATGATTCATGATTCAATTCATAATTCATGATTCATGATTCATGATTCATGATTTATGATTAAATTCCTGATTCATGATTCAATTCATGATTCATGATTCAATTCATGATTCATAATTTATGATTCATGATTCAATTCATGATTCATGATTCAAGATTCATGATTCATGATTCAATTTATGATTCAATTCATGATTCATGATTCAATTCAGGATTCAATTCATGATTCATGATTCGATTCATGATTCATGATTCATGATTCAATTCATGATTCATGATTCGATTCATGATTCATGGTTCATGATTCTATTCATGATTCATGATTTGTTTCATGATTCTTGATTTATGATTCATGATTCGATTCATGATTCATGATTCATGATTCAATTCATGATTCATGATTCATGATTCAATTCATAATTCATGATTCATTTTTCAATTCATGATTCATGATTCATGATTCATGATTAGATTCATGATTCATGATTCATGATTCAATTCATGATTCATGATTCAATTCATGATTCATGATTCGTTTCATGATTCTTGATTTATGATTCATGATTCATGATTCGATTCATGATTCATGATTCATGATTCAATTCATGATTCATGATTCAATTCTAATTCATGGTTCATGATTCATGATTCATGATTCATGATTCATGATTAGATTCATGATTCATGATTCATGATTCAATTCATGATTCATGATTCAATTCATGATTCATGATTCGTTTCATGATTCTTGATTTATGATTCATGATTCATGATTCGATTCATGATTCATGATTCATTTCATGATTCATGATTCGATTCAAGATTCTTGATTCATGATTCGATTCATGATTCATGATTCATGATTCAATTCATGATTCATGATTCATGATTCATGATTCAATTCATAATTCATGATTCATAATTCATGATTCATGATTCATGATTCATGATTCATGATTCATGATTCAATTCATAATTCATGATTCATGCTCATTGATTCAATTCATGATTCATGATTCGATTCATGATTCTTGATTCATGATTCATGATTCGATTCATGATTCATGATTCATGATTCAATTCATGATTCAAGATTCATGATTCGATTCATGATTCCTGATTCAATTAATAATTCAATTCATGATTCATGATTCAATTCATGATTCATGATTCAATTCATGATTCAATTCATGATTCATGATTCAATTCATGATTCAATTCATGAATCATGATTCATGATTCAATTCATGATTCATGGTTCAATTTATGATTCATAAATCATGATTCATGATTCAATTCATGATTCAATTTATGATACTGGATTTAATTCATGATTCATGATTCATGATTCAATTCATGATTTATGATTCATGATTCAATTCATAATTTATGATTCATGATTCAATTCATGATTCATGATTCGATTCATGATTTTTGATTCATGATTCATGATTCGATTCATGATTCATGATTCATGATTCGATTCATGATTCATGATTCAATTCATGATTCATGATTCAATTCATGATTCATGATTCATGATTCGATTCATGATTCATGATTCAATTCATGATTCATGATTCATGATTCATGATTCAATTCATGATTCATGATTCAATTCATGATTCATGATTCATGATTCATGATTCAATTCATGATTCAATTCATGATTCATGATTCATGATTCAATTTATTATTCATGATTCATGATTTAATTCATGATTCAATTCATGATTCATGATTCAATTCAGGATTAAATTCATGATTCATGATTCAATTCATGATTCATGATTCATGATTCAATTCATGATTCATGATTCGATTCATGATTCATGATTCATGATTCTATTCATGATTCATGATTCGTTTCATGATTCTTGATTTATGATTCATGATTCATGATTCGATTCATGATTCATGATTCATGATTCATTTCATGATTCATGATTCAATTCATGATTCATGATTCATTATTCAATTCATGATTCATGATTCATGATTCATGATTCATGATTAGATTCATGATTCATGATTCATGATTCATGATTCAATTCATGATTCATGATTCATGATTCAATTCATGATTCATAAATCGTTTCATGATTCTTGATTTATGATTCATGATTCATGATTCGATTCATGATTCATGATTCATGATTCAATTCATGATTCATGATTCAATTCTAATTCATGGTTCATGATTCATGATTCGATTCATGATTCATGATTCATGATTCAATTCATGATTCATGATTCATGATTCAATTCATGATTCATGATTTATGATTCATGATTCATGATTCAATTCATAATTCATGATTCATGATTCATGATTAAATTCATAATTTATGATTCATGATTCAATTCATGATTCATGATTCAATTCATGATTCATGATTCATGATTCAATTCATGATTTGATTCATGATTCATGATTCGATTCATGATTCATGATTCAATTCATGATTCATGATTTAATTCATGATTCATGATTCGATTCATGATTTTTGATTCATGATTCTTGATTCGATTCATGATTCAATTCATGATTCATGATTCATGATTCAATTCATGATTCATAATTCAATTCATGATTCATGATTCATGATTCAATTCATGATTCATGATTCGATTCATGATTCATGATTCATGATTCAATTCATGATTCATGATTCATGATTCAATTCATGATTCATGATTTATGAATTATGATTCAATTCATGATTCATGATTCATGATTCAATTCATGATTCATGATTTATGAATTATGATTCAATTCATGATTCATGATTCATGATTCAATTCATGATTCAATTCATGAATCATGATTCATGATTCGATTCATGATTCAATTCATGAATCATGATTCATGATTCAATTCATGATTCATGATTCATGGTTCAATTTGTGATTCATAAATCATGATTCATGATTCAATTCATGATTCAATTTATGATACTGGATTTAATTCATGATTCATGATTCATGATTCATGATTCAATTCATGATTTATGATTCATGATTCAATTCATGATTCATGATTCATGATTCATGATTTATTTCATGATTCATGATTCGATTCAAGATTCTTGATTCATGATTCAATTCATGATTCATGATTCATGATTCATTTCATGATTCATGATTCGATTCAAGATTCTTGATTCATGATTTGATTCATGATTCATGATTCATGATTCAATTCATGATTCATGATTCATGATTCATGATTCAATTCATAATTCATGATTCATAATTCATGATTCATGATTCATGATTCATGATTCAATTCATGATTCATGATTCATTTCATGATTCATGATTCAATTCAAGATTCTTGATTCATGATTCGATTCATGATTCATGATTCATGATTCAATTCATGATTCATGATTCATGATTCATGATTCAATTCATAATTCATGATTCATAATTCATGATTCATGATTCATGATTCATGATTCATGATTCAATTCATAATTCATGATTCATGCTTCATGATTCAATTCATGATTCATTTCATGATTCATGATTCGATTCAAGATTCTTGATTCATGATTCGATTCATGATTCATGATTCAATTCATGATTCAAGATTCATGATTCGATTCATGATTCCTGATTCAATTAATGATTCATGATTCATATTTCGATTCATATTTCAATTCATGATTCATGATTTGATTCATGATTCATGATTCAATTCATGATTCAATTCATGATTCATGATTCATGATTCAATTCATGATTCAATTCATGAATCATGATTCATGATTCAATTCATGATTCATGATTCATGGTTCAATTTATGATTCATAAATCATGATTCATGATTCAATTCATGATTCAATTTATGATACTGGATTTAATTCATGATTCATGATTCATAATTCAATTTATGATTTATGATTCATGATTCAATTCATGATTCATGATTCATGATTCAATTCATGATTCATGATTCGATTCATGATTTTTGATTCATGATTCATGATTCGATTCATGATTCATGATTCATGATTCATGATTCGATTCATGATTCATGATTTAATTCATGATTCATGATTCAATTCATGATTCATGATTCATGATTCGATTCATGATTCATGATTCAATTCATGATTCATGATTCATGATTCAATTCATGATTCATGATTCATGATTCATGATTCATGATTCAATTCATGATTCAATTCATGATTCATGATTCAATTTATTATTCATGATTCATGATTTAATTCATGATTCAATTCATGATTCATGATTCAATTCAGGATTCAATTCATGATTCATGATTCAATTCATGATTCATGATTCATGATTCAATTCATGATTCATGATTCGATTCATGATTCATGATTCGTTTCATGATTCTTGATTTATGATTCATGATTCATGATTCGATTCATGATTCATGATTCATGATTCAATTCATGATTCATGATTCATTATTCAATTCATGATTCATAATTCATGATTCATGATTAGATTCATGATTTATGATTCATGATTCATGATTCAATTCATGATTCATGATTCATGATTCAATTCATGATTCATGATTCGTTTCATGATTCTTGATTTATGATTCATGATTCATGATTCGATTCATGATTCATGATTCATGATTCAATTCATGATTCATGATTCAATTCTAATTCATGGTTCATGATTCATGATTCGATTCATGATTCATGATTCATGATTCAATTCATGATTCATGATTCATGATTCAATGCATGATTCATGATTTATGATTCATGATTCATGATTCATGATTCATGATTCATGATTCAATTCATGATTCATGATTCATGATTCAATTCATGATTCATAAATCGTTTCATGATTCTTGATTTATGATTCATGATTCATGATTCGATTCATGATTCATGATTCATGATTCAATTCATGATTCATGATTCAATTCTAATTCATGGTTCATGATTCATGATTCGATTCATGATTCATGATTCATGATTCAATTCATGATTCATGATTCATGATTCATGATTCAATTCATGATTCATGATTTATGATTCATGATTCATAATTCAATTCATAATTCATGATTCATGATTCATGATTAAATTCATAATTTATGATTCATGATTCAATTCATGATTCATGATTCAATTCATGATTCATGATTCATGATTCAATTCATGATTTGATTCATGATTCATGATTCGATTCATGATTCATGATTCAATTCATGATTCATGATTCATGATTTAATTCATGATTCATGATTCGATTCATGATTTTTGATTCATGATTCTTGATTCGATTCATGATTCAATTCATGATTCATGATTCATGATTCAATTCATGATTCATAATTCAATTCATGATTCATGATTCATGATTCAATTCATGATTCATGATTCGATTCATGATTCATGATTCATGATTCAATTCATGATTCATGATTCATGATTCAATTCATGATTCATGATTTATGAATTATGATTCAATTCATGATTCATGATTCATGATTCAATTCATGATTCATGATTTATGAATTATGATTCAATTCATGATTCATGATTCATGATTCAATTCATGATTCAATTCATGAATCATGATTCATGATTCGATTCATGATTCAATTCATGAATCATGATTCATGATTCAATTCATGATTCATGATTCATGGTTCAATTTATGATTCATAAATCATGATTCATGATTCAATTCATGATTCAATTTATGATACTGGATTTAATTCATGATTCATGATTCATGGTTCAATTTATGATTCATAAATCATGATTCATGATTCAATTCATGATTCAATTTATGATACTGGATTTAATTCATGATTCATGATTCATGATTCATGATTCAATTCATGATTTATGATTCATGATTCAATTCATGATTCATGATTCATGATTCATGATTTATTTCATGATTCATGATTCGATTCAAGATTCTTGATTCATGATTCAATTCATGATTCATGATTCATGATTCATTTCATGATTCATGATTCGATTCAAGATTCTTGATTCATGATTTGATTCATGATTCATGATTCATGATTCAATTCATGATTCATGATTCATGATTCAATTCATAATTCATGATTCATAATTCATGATTCATGATTCATGATTCATGATTCAATTCATGATTCATGATTTATTTCATGATTCATGATTCAATTCAAGATTCTTGATTCATGATTCGATTCATGATTCATGATTCATGATTCAATTCATGATTCATGATTCATGATTCATGATTCAATTCATAATTCATGATTCATAATTCATGATTCATGATTCATGATTCATGATTCATGATTCAATTCATAATTCATGATTCATGCTTCATGATTCAATTCATGATTCATTTCATGATTCATGATTCGATTCAAGATTCTTGATTCATGATTCGATTCATGATTCATGATTCAATTCATGATTCAAGATTCATGATTCGATTCATGATTCCTGATTCAATTAATGATTCATGATTCATGTTTCGATTCATATTTCAATTCATGATTCATGATTTGATTCATGATTCATGATTCAATTCATGATTCAATTCATGATTCATGATTCATGATTCAATTCATGAATCATGATTCATGATTCAATTCATGATTCATGATTCATGGTTCAATTTATGATTCATAAATCATGATTCATGATTCAATTCATGATTCAATTTATGATACTGGATTTAATTCATGATTCATGATTCATGATTCAATTCATGATTTATGATTCATGATTCAATTCATGATTCATGATTCATGATTCAATTCATGATTCATGATTCGTTTCATGATTTTTGATTCATGATTCATGATTCGATTCATGATTCATGATTCATGATTCGATTCATGATTCATGATTCAATTCATGATTCATGATTCAATTCATGATTCATGATTCATGATTCGATTCATGATTCAATTCATGATTCATGATTCAATTCATGATTCATGATTCATGATTCATGATTCAATTCATGATTCATGATTCAATTCATGATTCATGATTCATGATTCATGATTCATGATTCAATTCATGATTCAATTCATGATTCATGATTCATGATTCAATTTATTATTCATGATTCATGATTTAATTCATGATTCAATTCATGATTCATGATTCAATTCAGGATTCAATTCATGATTCATGATTCAATTCATGATTAATGATTCATGATTCAATTCATGATTCATGATTCGATTCATGATTCATGATTCATGATTCTATTCATGATTCATGATTCGTTTCATGATTCTTGATTTATGATTCATGATTCATGATTCGATTCATGATTCATGATTCATGATTCAATTCATGATTCATGATTCATTATTCAATTCATGATTCATGATTCATGATTCATGATTCATGATTAGATTCATGATTTATGATTCATGATTCATGATTCAATTCATGATTCATGATTCATGATTCAATTCATGATTCATGATTCGTTTCATGATTCTTGATTTATGATTCATGATTCATGATTCGATTCATGATTCATGATTCATGATTCAATTCATGATTCATGATTCAATTCTAATTCATGGTTCATGATTCATGATTCGATTCATGATTCATGATTCATGATTCAATTCATGATTCATGATTCATGATTCATGATTCAATTCATGATTCATGATTTATGATTCATGATTCATGATTCAATTCATAATTCATGATTCATTATTCATGATTAAATTCATAATTTATGATTCATGATTCAATTCATGATTCATGATTCATGATTCAATTCATGATTCATGATTCGATTCATGATTTTTGATTCATGATTCTTGATTCGATTCATGATTCAATTCATGATTCATGATTCATGATTCAATTCATGATTCATAATTCAATTCATGATTCATGATTCAATTCATGATTCATGATTCGATTCATGATTCATGATTCATGATTCATTTCATGATTCATGATTCATGATTCAATTCATGATTCATGATTTATGAATTATGATTCAATTCATGATTCATGATTCAATTCATGATTCAATTCATGAATCATGATTCATGATTCGATTCATGATTCAATTCATGAATCATGATTCATGATTCAATTCATGAATCATGATTCATGATTCAATTCATGATTCATGATTCATGGTTCAATTTATGATTCATAAATCATGATTCATGATTCAATTCATGATTCAATTTATGATACTGGATTTAATTCATGATTCATGATTCATGATTCATGATTCAATTCATGATTTATGATTCATGATTCAATTCATGATTCATGATTCATGATTCATGATTTATTTCATGATTCATGATTCGATTCAAGATTCTTGATTCATGATTCAATTCATGATTCATGATTCATGATTCATTTCATGATTCATGATTCGATTCAAGATTCTTGATTCATGATTCGATTCATGATTCATGATTCATGATTCAATTCATGATTCATGATTCAATTCATGATTCATGATTCATGATTCAATTCATAATTCATGATTCATAATTCATGATTCATGATTCATGATTCATGATTCAATTCATAATTCATGATTCATGCTTCATGATTCAATTCATGATTCATGATTCGATTCATGATTCTTGATTCATGATTCATGATTCGATTCATGATTCATGATTCAATTCATGATTCATGATTCATGATTCATGATTCAATTCATGATTCAAGATTCATGATTTGATTCATGATTCCTGATTCAATTAATGATTCATGATTCATGTTTCGATTCATGATTCAATTCATGATTAATGATTCGATTCATGATTCATGATTCAATTCATGATTCATAATTCATGATTTATGATTCGATTCATGATTCATGATTCAATTCATGATTCATGATTCATGTTTCGATTCATGATTCAATTCATGATTCATGATTCGATTCATAATTCATGATTCATATTTCATGATTTATGATTCGATTCATGATTCATGATTCAATTCATGATTCATGATTCATGATTCAATTCATGATTCATAATTCATGATTCATGATTCAATTCATGATTCATGATTCAATACATGTTTCATGATTCATGATTCGATTCATGATTCATGATTCATGATTCAATTCATGATTCATGATTCAATTCATGATTCATGATTCATGTTTCATTTCATGATTCATGATTCATGATTCAATTCATGATTCATGATTCATGATTCAATTCATGATTCAATTCATGATTCATGATTCATGATTCAATTCATGATTCATGATTCATGATTCAATTTATTATTCATGATTCATGATTTAATTCATGATTCAATTCATGATTCATGATTCAATTCAGGATTCAATTCATGATTCATGATTCATGATTCAATTCATGATTCATGATTCGATTCATGATTCATGATTCGATTCATGATTCATGATTCATGATTCATGATTCGATTCATGATTCATGATTCGATTCATGATTCATGATTCATGATTTAATTCATGATTCATGATTCATGTTTCATTTCATGATTCATTATTCATGATTCAATTCATGATTCATGATTCATGATTCAATTCATGATTCAATTCATGATTCAATTCATGATTCATGATTCAATTTATTATTCATGATTCATGATTTAATTCATGATTCAATTCATGATTCATGATTCAATTCAGGATTCAATTCATGATTCATGATTCATGATTCAATTCTTGATTCATGATTCATGATTCGATTCATGATTCATGATTCGATTCATGATTCATGATTCATGATTCATGATTCAATTCATAATTCATGATTCATGATTCATGATTCACGATTCATGATTCAATTCCTGATTCATGATTCAATTCATTATTCATAATTTATGATTCATGATTCAATTCATGATTCATGATTCAAGATTCATGATTCATGATTCAATTTATGATTCATGATTTGATTTATCATTCATGATTTATGATTCAATTCATGATTCATGATTCATGATTCATGATTCATGATTCGATTTATTATTCATGATTTATGATTTAATTTATAATTCATGATTCATGATTCATGATTCAATTCATGATTCATGATTCAATTCATGATTCATGATTCATGATTCATGATTCAATTCATGATTCATGATTCATGATTCATGATTCATGATTAAATTCATGATTCATTATTCAATTCATGATTCATGATTCATGATTCATGATTCATGATTCGATTCATGATTCATGATTCAATTCATGATTCATG
This sequence comes from Mixophyes australis, assembly GCA_036250195.1. Lineage (NCBI taxonomy): Eukaryota > Metazoa > Chordata > Amphibia > Anura > Limnodynastidae > Mixophyes > Mixophyes australis. Next base: position 768,479 of record JAVHZZ010000022.1, on the reverse strand, counting down.
ATTCAATTCATGAATCATGATTCATGATTCATGATTCATGATTCGATTCATGATTCATGATTCATGATTCATGATTCAATTCACGATTCATGATTCAATTCATGATTCAATTCATGATTCATGATTCAATTCATGATTCAATTCATGATTCATGATTCAATTTATTATTCATGATTCATGATTTAATTCATGATTCAATTCATGATTCATGATTCAATTCAGTATTCAATTCATGATTCATGATTCATGATTCAATTCATGATTCATGATTCATGATTCAATTCATGATTCATGATTCGATTCATGATTCATGATTCATGATTGAATTCATAATTCATGATTCATGATTCATGATTCATAATTCATGATTCAATTCCTGATTCATGATTCAATTCATGATTCATAATTTATGATTCATGATTCAATTCATGATTCATGATGCAAGATTCATGATTCATGATTCAATTTATGATTCATGATTTGATTTATCATTTATGATTTATGATTCAATTCATGATTCATGATTCATGATTCAATTCATGATTCATGATTCATGATTCATGATTCATGATTCATGATTCGATTTATTATTCATGATTCATGATTCATGATTTAATTCATGATTTATGATTCTTGATTCAATTAATGATTCATGATTCGATTCATGATTTTTGATTCATGATTCATGATTCGATTAATGATTCATGATTCATGATTCATGATTCATGATTCAATTCATGATTCATGATTCAATTCATAATTCATGATTCATGATTCATGATTCAATTCATGATTCATGATTCAATTCATGATTTATGATTCATGATTTATGATTCATAATTAAATTCATGATTCATGATTCATGATTCAATTCATAATTTATGATTTATGATTCAATTCATGATTCATGATTCATTATTCAATTCATGATTCATGATTCAATTCATGATTCATGATTCATGATTCAATTCATGATTTATGATTCATGATTCATGATTCGATTCATGATTCATGATTCATGATTCAATTCATGATTCATGATTCAATTCATGATTCATGATTCATGATTCAATTCATGATTCATGATTCAATTCATGATTTTTGATTCATGATTCATGATTCGATTCATGATTCAATTCATGATTCATGATTCAATTCATGATTCATGATTCAATTCATGATTCATGATTCATGATTCAATTCATGATTCATGATTCGATTCATGATTCATGATTCATGATTCAATTCATGATTCATGATTCAATTCATGATTCATGATTTATGAATTATGATTCAATTCATGATTCATGATTCATGATTCAATTCATGATTCAATTCATGAATCATGATTCATGATTCAATTCATAATTCATGATTTATGAATTATGATTCAATTCATGATTCATGATTCATGATTCAATTCATGATTCAATTCATGAATCATGATTCATGATTCAATTCATGATTCATGGTTCAATTTATGATTCATGAATCATGATTCATGATTCAATTCATGATTCAATTTATGATACTGGATTTAATTCATGATTAATGATTCAATTCATGATTCGTGATTCATGGTTCAATTTATGATTCATGAATCATGATTCATGATTCAATTCATGATTCAATTTATGATACTGGATTTAATTCATGATTCATGATTCATGATTCATGATTCAATTCATGATTTATGATTCATGATTCAATTCATGATTCATGATTCATGATTCATGATTCATTTCATGATTCATGATTCGATTCAAGATTCTTGATTCATGATTCAATTCATGATTCATAATTCATGATTAATTTCATGATTCATGATTCGATTCAAGATTCTTGATTCATGATTCGAATCATGATTCATGATTCATGATTCAATTCATGATTCATGATTCATGATTCAATTCATAATTCATGATTCATAATTCATGATTCAATGATTCATGCTTCATGATTCAATTCATGATTCATGATTCGATTCATGATTCTTGATTCATGATTCATGATTCGATTCATGATTCATGATTCATGATTCAATTCATGATTCATGATTCATGATTCATGATTCAATTCATGATTCAAGATTCATGATTCGATTCATGATTCCTGATTCAATTAATGATTCATGATTCATGTTTCGATTCATGATTCAATTCATGATTCGTAATTCATGATTCATGATTCAATTCATGATTCATAATTCATGATTTATGATTTGATTCTTGATTCATGATTCAATTCATGATTCATGATTCATGTTTCGATTCATGATTCAGTTCATGATTCATGATTCGATTCATAATTCATGATTCATAATTCATGATTTATGATTCGATTCATGATTCATGATTCAATTCATGATTCATGATTCAATTCATGATTCATAATTCATGATTCATGATTCAATTCATGATTCATGATTCAATACATGTTTCATTATTCATGATTCGATTCATGATTCATGATTCATGATTCAATTCATGATTCATGATTCAATTCATGATTCATGATTCATGTTTCATTTCATATTTCATGATTTATGATTCAATTCATGATTCATGATTCATGATTCAATTCATGATTCATGATTCATGAATTATGATTTGATTTATTATTCATGATTCATGAATCATGATTTAATTCATGATTCATGATTCATGATTCAATTCATAAATCATGATTCATGATTCATGATTCAATTCATGATTCATGATTCATGATTCATGATTCATGATTCAATTCATAATTCATGATTCATGATTCATGATTCAATTCATGATTCATGATTCATAATTCATGATTCATGATTCAATTCATGATTCATGATTCAATACATGTTTCATTATTCATGATTCGATTCATGATTCATGATTCATGATTCAATTCATGATTCATGATTCAATTCATGATTCATGATTCATGTTTCATTTCATATTTCATGATTTATGATTCAATTCATGATTCATGATTCATGATTCAATTCATGATTCATGATTCATGAATTATGATTTGATTTATTATTCATGATTCATGAATCATGATTTAATTCATGATTCATGATTCATGATTCAATTCATAAATCATGATTCATGATTCATGATTCAATTCATGATTCTTGATTCATGATTCATGATTCATGATTCAATTCATAATTCATGATTCATGATTCATGATTCAATTCATGATTCATGATTCATGATTCATGATTCATGATTCAATTCATGATTCATGATTCAATTCATGATTCATGATTCATGATTCATGACTCGATTCATGATTCATGATTCAATTCATGATTCATGATTCAATTCATGATTCATGATTCATGATTCATGATTCATGATTCGATTCATGATTCATGATTCATGATTCATGATTCATGATTCAATTCATGATTCATGATTCAATTCATGATTCATGATTCATGATTCATGATTCATGATTCAATTCATGATTCAATTCATGATTCATGATTCATGATTCAATTTATTATTCATGATTCATGATTTAATTCATGATTCAATTCATGATTCATGATTCAATTCAGGATTCAATTCATGATTCATGATTCATGATTCAATTCATGATTCATGATTCATGATTCAATTCATGATTCATGATTTGATTCATGATTCATGAGTCATGATTCATGATTCAATTCATAATTCATGATTCATGAATCATGATTCATGATTCATGATTCAATTCCTGATTCATGATTCAATTCCTGATTCATGATTCAACTCATGATTCATAATTTATGATTCATGATTCAATTCATGATTCATGATTCAAGATTCATGATTCATGATTCAATTTATGATTCATGATTTGATTTTTCATTCATGATTTATGATTCAATTCATGATTCATGATTCAATTCATGATTTATGATTCATGATTAAATTCATGATTCATGATTCATGATTCATGATTCATTTCATGATTCATGATTCGATTCAAGATTCTTGATTCATGATTCAATTCATGATTCATGATTTAATTCATGATTCATGATTCATGATTCAATTCATGATTCATGATTCGATTCATGATTTTTGATTCATGATTCATGATTCGATTCATGATTCAATTCATGATTCATGATTCATGATTCAATTCATGATTCATGATTCAATTCATGATTCATGATTCATGATTCAATTCATGATTCATGATTCGATTCATGATTCATGATTCATGATTCAATTCATGATTCATGATTCAATTCATGATTCATGATTTATGAATTATGATTCAATTCATGATTCATGATTCATGATTCAATTCATGATTCAATTCATGAATCATGATTCATGATTCAATTCATGATTCATGATTTATGAATTATGATTCAATTCATGATTCATGATTCATGATTCAATTCATGATTCAATTCATGAATCATGATTCATGATTCAATTCATGATTCATGGTTCAATTTATGATTCATGAATCATGATTCATGATTCAATTCATGATTCAATTTATGATACTGGATTTAATTCATGATTAATGATTCAATTCATGATTCATGATTCATGGTTCAATTTATGATTCATGAATCATGATTCATGATTCAATTCATGATTCAATTTATGATACTGGATTTAATTCATGATTCATGATTCATGATTCATGATTCAATTCATGATTTATGATTCATGATTCAATTCATGATTCATAATTCATGATTCATTTCATGATTCATGATTCGATTCAAGATTCTTAATTCATGATTCGAATCATGATTCATGATTCATGATTCAATTCATGATTCATGATTCATGATTCATGATTCAATTCATAATTCATGATTCATAATTCATGATTCATGATTCATGCTTTATGATTCAATTCATGATTCATGATTCGATTCATGATTCTTGATTCATGATTCATGATTCGATTCATGATTCATGATTCATGATTCAATTCATGATTCATGATTCATGATTCATGATTCAATTCATGATTCAAGATTCATGATTCGATTCATGATTCCTGATTCAATTAATGATTCATGATTCATGTTTCGATTCATGATTCAATTCATGATTCGTAATTCATGATTCATGATTCAATTCATGATTCATAATTCATGATTTATGATTCGATTCTTGATTCATGATTCAATTCATGATTCATGATTCATGTTTCGATTCATGATTCAATTCATGATTCATGATTCGATTCATAATTCATGATTCATAATTCATGATTTATGATTCGATTCATGATTCATGATTCAATTCATGATTCATGATTTGATTTATCATTTATGATTTATGATTCAATTCATGATTCATGATTCATGATTCAATTCATGATTCATGATTCATGATTCATGATTTGATTTATTATTCATGATTCATGATTCATGATTTAATTCATGATTTATGATTCTTGATTCAATTAATGATTCATGATTCGATTCATGATTTTTGATTCATGATTCATGATTCGATTCATGATTCATGATTCATGATTCATGATTCATGATTCATGATTCAATTCATGATTCATGATTCATGATTCAATTCATAATTCATGATTCATGATTCATGATTCAATTCATGATTCAGGATTCAATTCATGATTTATGATTCATGATTTATGATTCATAATTAAATTCATGATTCATGATTCATGATTCAATTCATGATTCATGATTCATGATTCAATTCATAATTCATGATTAATAATTCATGATTCATGATTCATGATTTAATTCGTAATTCATGATTCATGCTTCATGATTCAATTCATGATTCATGATTCGATTCATGATTCTTGATTCATGATTCATGATTCGATTCATGATTCATGATTCATGATTCGATTCATGATTCATGATATATGATTCAATTCATGATTCAAGATTCATGATTCGATTCATGATTCCTGATTCAATTAATGATTCATGATTCATGTTTCGATTCATGATTCAATTCATGATTCATGATTCGATTCATGATTCATGATTCAATTCATGATTCATGATTCATGTTTCGATTCATGATTCAATTCATGATTCATGATTCGATTCATAATTCATGACTCACAATTCATGATTTATGATTCGATTCATGATTCATGATTCAATTCATGATTCATGATTCATGATTCAATTCATGATTCATAATTCATGATTCATGATTAAATTCATGATTCATGATTCAATACATGTTTCATGATTCATGATTCGATTCATGATTCATGATTCAATTCATGATTCATGATTCATGTTTCATTTCATGATTCATTATTCATGATTCAATTCATGATTCATGATTCATGATTCAATTCATGATTCAATTCATGATTCAATTCATGATTCATGATTCATGATTCAATTTATTATTCATGATTCATGATTTAATTCATGATTCAATTCATGATTCATGATTCAATTCAGGATTCAATTCATGATTCATGATTCATGATTCAATTCTTGATTCATGATTCATGATTCGATTCATGATTCATGATTCGATTCATGATTCATGATTCATGATTCATGATTCAATTCATAATTCATGATTCATGATTCATGATTCACGATTCATGATTCAATTCCTGATTCATGATTCAATTCATTATTCATAATTTATGATTCATGATTCAATTCATGATTCATGATTCAAGATTCATGATTCATGATTCAATTTATGATTCATGATTTGATTTATCATTCATGATTTATGATTCAATTCATGATTCATGATTCATGATTCATGATTCATGATTCGATTTATTATTCATGATTTATGATTTAATTTATAATTCATGATTCATGATTCATGATTCAATTCATGATTCATGATTCAATTCATGATTCATGATTCATGATTCATGATTCAATTCATGATTCATGATTCATGATTCATGATTCATGATTAAATTCATGATTCATTATTCAATTCATGATTCATGATTCATGATTCATGATTCATGATTCGATTCATGATTCATGATTCAATTCATGATTCATGATTCAATTCATGAATCATGATTCATGATTCATGATTCATGATTCGATTCATGATTCATGATTCATGATTCATGATTCAATTCACGATTCATGATTCAATTCATGATTCAATTCATGATTCATGATTCAATTCATGATTCAATTCATGATTCATGATTCAATTTATTATTCATGATTCATGATTTAATTCATGATTCAATTCATGATTCATGATTCAATTCAGTATTCAATTCATGATTCATGATTCATGATTCATGATTCAATTCATGATTCATGATTCAATTCATGATTCATGATTCGATTCATGATTCATGATTCATGATTGAATTCATAATTCATGATTCATGATTCATAATTCATGATTCAATTCCTGATTCATGATTCAATTCATGATTCATAATTTATGATTCATGATTCAATTCATGATTCATGATTCAAGATTCATGATTCATGATTCAATTTATGATTCATGATTTGATTTATCATTTATGATTTATGATTCAATTCATGATTCATGATTCATGATTCAATTCATTATTCATGATTCATGATTCATGATTCGATTTATTATTCATGATTCATGATTCATGATTTAATTCATGATTTATGATTCGTGATTCAATTAATGATTCATGATTCGATTCATGATTTTTGATTCATGATTCATGATTCGATTAATGATTCATGATTCATGATTCATGATTCATGATTCAATTCATGATTCATGATTCAATTCATAATTCATGATTCATGATTCATGATTCAATTCATGATTCATGATTCAATTCATGATTTATGATTCATGATTTATGATTCATAATTAAATTCATGATTCATGATTCATGATTCAATTCATAATTTATGATTTATGATTCAATTCATGATTCATGATTCATTATTCAATTCATGATTTTTGATTCATGATTCATGATTCGATTCATGATTCAATTCATGATTCATGATTCAATTCATGATTCATGATTCAATTCATGATTCATGATTCATGATTCAATTCATGATTCATGGTTCAATTTATGATTCATGAATCATGATTCATGATTCAATTCATGATTCAATTTATGATACTGGATTTAATTCATGATTAATGATTCAATTCATGATACGTGATTCATGGTTCAATTTATGATTCATGAATCATGATTCATGATTCAATTCATGATTCAATTTATGATACTGGATTTAATTCATGATTCATGATTCATGATTCATGATTCAATTCATGATTTATGATTCATGATTCAATTCATGATTCATGATTCATGATTCATGATTCATTTCATGATTCATGATTCGATTCAAGATTCTTGATTCATGATTCAATTCATGATTCATAATTCATGATTAATTTCATGATTCATGATTCGATTCAAGATTCTTGATTCATGATTCGAATCATGATTCATGATTCATGATTCAATTCATGATTCATGATTCATGATTCAATTCATAATTCATGATTCATAATTCATGATTCATGATTCATGCTTCATGATTCAATTCATGATTCATGATTCGATTCATGATTCTTGATTCATGATTCATGATTCGATTCATGATTCATGATTCATGATTCAATTCATGATTCATGATTCATGATTCATGATTCAATTCATGATTCAAGATTCATGATTCGATTCATGATTCCTGATTCAATTAATGATTCATGATTCATGTTTCGATTCATGATTCAATTCATGATTCGTAATTCATGATTCATGATTCAATTCATGATTCATAATTCATGATTTATGATTTGATTCTTGATTCATGATTCAATTCATGATTCATGATTCATGTTTCGATTCATGATTCAGTTCATGATTCATGATTCGATTCATAATTCATGATTCATAATTCATGATTTATGATTCGATTCATGATTCATGATTCAATTCATGATTCATGATTCATGATTCAATTCATGATTCATAATTCATGATTCATGATTCAATTCATGATTCATGATTCAATACATGTTTCATTATTCATGATTCGATTCATGATTCATGATTCATGATTCAATTCATGATTCATGATTCAATTCATGATTCATGATTCATGTTTCATTTCATATTTCATGATTTATGATTCAATTCATGATTCATGATTCATGATTCAATTCATGATTCATGATTCATGAATTATGATTTGATTTATTATTCATGATTCATGAATCATGATTTAATTCATGATTCATGATTCATGATTCAATTCATAAATCATGATTCATGATTCATGATTCAATTCATGATTCATGATTCATGATTCATGATTCATGATTCAATTCATAATTCATGATTCATGATTCATGATTCAATTCATGATTCATGATTCATAATTCATGATTCATGATTCAATTCATGATTCATGATTCAATACATGTTTCATTATTCATGATTCGATTCATGATTCATGATTCATGATTCAATTCATGATTCATGATTCAATTCATGATTCATGATTCATGTTTCATTTCATATTTCATGATTTATGATTCAATTCATGATTCATGATTCATGATTCAATTCATGATTCATGATTCATGAATTATGATTTGATTTATTATTCATGATTCATGAATCATGATTTAATTCATGATTCATGATTCATGATTCAATTCATAAATCATGATTCATGATTCATGATTCAATTCATGATTCTTGATTCATGATTCATGATTCATGATTCAATTCATAATTCATGATTCATGATTCATGATTCAATTCATGATTCATGATTCATGATTCAATTCATGATTCATGATTCATGATTCATGATTCATGACTCGATTCATGATTCATGATTCAATTCATGATTCATGATTCAATTCATGATTCATGATTCATGATTCATGATTCATGATTCGATTCATGATTCATGATTCATGATTCATGATTCAATTCATGATTCATGATTCAATTCATGATTCATGATTCATGATTCATGATTCATGATTCAATTCATGATTCAATTCATGATTCATGATTCATGATTCAATTTATTATTCATGATTCATGATTTAATTCATGATTCAATTCATGATTCATGATTCAATTCAGGATTCAATTCATGATTCATGATTCATGATTCAATTCATGATTCATGATTCATGATTCAATTCATGATTCATGATTCGATTCATGATTCATGAGTCATGATTCATGATTCAATTCATAATTCATGATTCATGATTCATGATTCATGATTCATGATTCAATTCCTGATTCATGATTCAATTCCTGATTCATGATTCAATTCATGATTCATAATTTATGATTCATGATTCAATTCATGATTCATGATTCAAGATTCATGATTCATGATTCAATTTATGATTCATGATTTGATTTATCATTCATGATTTATGATTCAATTCATGATTCATGATTCAATTCATGATTTATGATTCATGATTAAATTCATGATTCATGATTCATGATTCATTTCATGATTCATGATTCGATTCAAGATTCTTGATTCATGATTCAATTCATGATTCATGATTCATGATTTAATTCATGATTCATGATTCATGATTCAATTCATGATTCATGATTCGATTCATGATTTTTGATTCATGATTCGATTCATGATTCAATTCATGATTCATGATTCATGATTCAATTCATGATTCATGATTCAATTCATGATTCATGATTCATGATTCAATTCATGATTCATGATTCGATTCATGATTCATGATTCATGATTCAATTCATGATTCATGATTCAATTCATGATTCATGATTTATGAATTATGATTCAATTCATGATTCATGATTCATGATTCAATTCATGATTCAATTCATGAATCATGATTCATGATTCAATTCATGATTCATGATTTATGAATTATGATTCAATTCATGATTCATGATTCATGATTCAATTCATGATTCAATTCATGAATCATGATTAATGATTCAATTCATGATTCATGGTTCAATTTATGATTCATGAATCATGATTCATGATTCAATTCATGATTCAATTTATGATACTGGATTTAATTCATGATTAATGATTCAATTCATGATTCATGATTCATGGTTCAATTTATGATTCATGAATCATGATTCATGATTCAATTCATGATTCAATTTATGATACTGGATTTAATTCATGATTCATGATTCATGATTCATGATTCAATTCATGATTCATGATTCATGATTCAATTCATGATTCATAATTCATGATTCATTTCATGATTCATGATTCGATTCAAGATTCTTGATTCATGATTCGAATCATGATTCATGATTCATGATTCAATTCATGATTCATGATTCATGATTCATGATTCAATTCATAATTCATGATTCATAATTCATGATTCATGCTTTATGATTCAATTCATGATTCATGATTCGATTCATGATTCTTGATTCATGATTCATGATTCGATTCATGATTCATGATTCATGATTCAATTCATGATTCATGATTCATGATTCCTGATTCAATTAATGATTCATGATTCATGTTTCGATTCATGATTCAATTCATGATTCGTAATTCATGATTCATGATTCAATTCATGATTCATAATTCATGATTTATGATTCGATTCTTGATTCATGATTCAATTCATGATTCATGATTCATGTTTCGATTCATGATTCAATTCATGATTCATGATTCGATTCATAATTCATGATTCATAATTCATGATTTATGATTCGATTCATGATTCATGATTCAATTCATGATTCATGATTCATGATTCAATTCATGATTCATAATTCATGATTCATGATTCAATTCATGATTCATGATTCAATACATGTTTCATGATTCATGATTCGATTCATGATTCATGATTCATGATTCAATTCATGATTCATGATTCAATTCATGATTCATGATTCATGTTTCATTTCATATTTCATGATTTATGATTCAATTCATGATTCATGATTCATGATTCAATTCATGATTCATGATTCATGAATTATGATTTGATTTATTATTCATGATTCATGAATCATGATTTAATTCATGATTCATGATTCATGATTCAATTCATGATTCATGATTCATAATTCATGATTCATGATTCAATTCATGATTCATGATTCATGATTCATGATTCATGATTCAATTCATAATTCATGATTCATGATTCATGATTCAATTCATGATTCATGATTCATAATTCATGATTCATGATTCAATTCATGATTCATGATTCAATACATGTTTCATTATTCATGATTCGATTCATGATTCATGATTCATGATTCAATTCATGATTCATGATTCAATTCATGATTCATGATTCATGTTTCATTTCATATTTCATGATTTATGATTCAATTCATGATTCATGATTCATGATTCAATTCATGATTCATGATTCATGAATTATGATTTGATTTATTATTCATGATTCATGAATCATGATTTAATTCATGATTCATGATTCATGATTCAATTCATAAATCATGATTCATGATTCATGATTCAATTCATGATTCTTGATTCATGATTCATGATTCATGATTCAATTCATAATTCATGATTCATGATTCATGATTCAATTCATGATTCATGATTCATGATTCATGATTCATGATTCAATTCATGATTCATGATTCAATTCATGATTCATGATTCATGATTCATGATTCATGACTCGATTCATGATTCATGATTCAATTCATGATTCATGATTCAATTCATTATTCATGATTCATGATTCATGATTCATGATTCGATTCATGATTCATGATTCATGATTCATGATTCATGATTCAATTCATGATTCATGATTCAATTCATGATTCATGATTCATGATTCATGATTCATGATTCAATTCATGATTCAATTCATGATTCATGATTCATGATTCAATTTATTATTCATGATTCATGATTTAATTCATGATTCAATTCATGATTCATGATTCAATTCAGGATTCAATTCATGATTCATGATTCATGATTCAATTCATGATTCATGATTCATGATTCAATTCATGATTCGATTCATGATTCATGAGTCATGATTCATGATTCAATTCATAATTCATGATTCATGATTCATGATTCATGATTCATGATTCAATTCCTGATTCATGATTCAATTCCTGATTCATGATTCAATTCATGATTCATAATTTATGATTCATGATTCAATTCATGATTCATGATTCAAGATTCATGATTCATGATTCAATTTATGATTCATGATTTGATTTATCATTCATGATTTATGATTCAATTCATGATTCATGATTCAATTCATGATTTATGATTCATGATTAAATTCATGATTCATGATTCATGATTCATGATTCATTTCATGATTCATGATTCGATTCAAGATTCTTGATTCATGATTCAATTCATGATTCATGATTCATGATTTAATTCATGATTCATGATTCATGATTTAATTCATGATTCATGATTCATGATTCAATTCATGATTCATGATTCGATTCATGATTTTTGATTCATGATTCATGATTCGATTCATGATTCAATTCATGATTCATGATTCATGATTCAATTCATGATTCATGATTCAATTCATGATTCATGATTCATGATTCAATTCATGATTCATGATTCGATTCATGATTCATGATTCATGATTCAATTCATGATTCATGATTCAATTCATGATTCATGATTTATGAATTATGATTCAATTCATGATTCATGATTCATGATTCAATTCATGATTCAATTCATGAATCATGATTCATGATTCAATTCATGATTCATGATTTATGAATTATGATTCAATTCATGATTCATGATTCATGATTCAATTCTTGATTCAATTCATGAATCATGATTCATCATTCAATTCATGATTCATGGTTCAATTTATGATTCATGAATCATGATTCATGATTCAATTCATGATTCAATTTATGATACTGGATTTAATTCATGATTAATGATTCAATTCATGATTCATGATTCATGGTTCAATTTATGATTCATGAATCATGATTCATGATTCAATTCATGATTCAATTTATGATACTGGATTTAATTCATGATTCATGATTCATGATTCATGATTCAATTCATGATTCATAATTCATGATTCATTTCATGATTCATGATTCGATTCAAGATTCTTGATTCATGATTCGAATCATGATTCATGATTCATGATTCAATTCATGATTCATGATTCATGATTCATGATTCAATTCATAATTCATGATTCATAATTCATGATTCATGATTCATGCTTTATGATTCAATTCATGATTCATGATTCGATTCATGATTCTTGATTCATGATTCATGATTCGATTCATGATTCATGATTCATGATTCAATTCATGATTCATGATTCATGATTCATGATTCAATTCATGATTCAAGATTCATGATTCGATTCATGATTCCTGATTCAATTAATGATTCATGATTCATGTTTCGATTCATGATTCAATTCATGATTCGTAATTCATGATTCATGATTCAATTCATGATTCATAATTCATGATTTATGATTCGATTCTTGATTCATGATTCAATTCATGATTCATGATTCATGTTTCGATTCATGATTCAATTCATGATTCATGATTCGATTCATAATTCATGATTCATAATTCATGATTTATGATTCGATTCATGATTCATGATTCAATTCATGATTCATGATTCATGATTCAATTCATGATTCATAATTCATGATTCATGATTCAATTCATGATTCATGATTCAATACATGTTTCATGATTCATGATTCGATTCATGATTCATGATTCATGATTCAATTCATGATTCATGATTCAATTCATGATTCATGTTTCATTTCATATTTCATGATTTATGATTCAATTCATGATTCATGATTCATGATTCAATTCATGATTCATGATTCATGAATTATGATTTGATTTATTATTCATGATTCATGAATCATGATTTAATTCATGATTCATGATTCAATTCATAAATCATGATTCATGATTCATGATTCAATTCATGATTCATGATTCAATTCATGATTCATGATTTAATTCATGATTCATGATTCATGATTCATGATTCATGACTCGATTCATGATTCATGATTCAATTCATGATTCATGATTCAATTCATGATTCATGATTCATGATTCATGATTCATGATTCGATTCATGATTCATGATTCATGATTCATGATTCATGATTCAATTCATGATTCATGATTCAATTCATGATTCATGATTCATGATTCATGATTCAATTCATGATTCAATTCATGATTCATGATTCATGATTCAATTTATTATTCATGATTCATGATTTAATTCATGATTCAATTCATGATTCATGATTCAATTCAGGATTCAATTCATGATTCATGATTCATGATTCAATTCATGATTCATGATTCATGATTCAATTCATGATTCATGATTCGATTCATGATTCATGAGTCATGATTCATGATTCAATTCATAATTCATGATTCATGATTCATGATTCATGATTCATGATTCAATTCCTGATTCATGATTCAATTCCTGATTCATGATTCAATTCATGATTCATAATTTATGATTCATGATTCAATTCATGATTCATGATTCAAGATTCATGATTCATGATTCAATTTATGATTCATGATTTGATTTATCATTCATGATTTATGATTCAATTCATGATTCATGATTCAATTCATGATTTATGATTCATGATTAAATTCATGATTCATGATTCATGATTCATGATACATTTCATGATTCATGATTCGATTCAAGATTCTTGATTCATGATTCAATTCATGATTCATGATTCATGATTTAATTCATGATTCATGATTCATGATTCAATTCATGATTCATGATTCGATTCATGATTTTTGATTCATGATTCATGATTCGATTCATGATTCAATTCATGATTCATGATTCATGATTCAATTCATGATTCATGATTCAATTCATGATTCATGATTCATGATTCAATTCATGATTCATGATTCGATTCATGATTCATGATTCATGATTCAATTCATGATTCATGATTCAATTCATGATTCATGATTTATGAATTATGATTCAATTCATGATTCATGATTCATGATTCAATTCATGATTCAATTCATGAATCATGATTCATGATTCAATTCATGATTCATGATTTATGAATTATGATTCAATTCATGATTCATGATTCATGATTCAATTCATGATTCAATTCATGAATCATGATTCATGATTCAATTCATGATTCATGGTTCAATTTATGATTCATGAATCATGATTCATGATTCAATTCATGATTCAATTTATGATACTGGATTTAATTCATGATTAATGATACAATTCATGATTCATGATTCATGGTTCAATTTATGATTCATGAATCATGATTCATGATTCAATTCATGATTCAATTTATGATACTGGATTTAATTCATGATTAATGATTCAATTCATGATTCATGATTCATGGTTCAATTTATGATTCATGATTCATGATTCATGATTCAATTCATGATTTATGATTCATGATTCAATTCATGATTCATAATTCATGATTCATTTCATGATTCATGATTCGATTCAAGATTCTTGATTCATGATTCGAATCATGATTCATGATTCATGATTCAATTCATGATTCATGATTCATGATTCATGATTCAATTCATAATTCATGATTCATAATTCATGATTCATGATTCATGCTTTATGATTCAATTTATGATTCATGATTCGATTCATGATTCTTGATTCATGATTCATGATTCGATTCATGATTCATGATTCATGATTCAATTCATGATTCATGATTCATGATTCATGATTCAATTCATGATTCAAGATTCATGATTCGATTCATGATTCCTGATTCAATTAATGATTCATGATTCATGTTTCGATTCATGATTCAATTCATGATTCGTAATTCATGATTCATGATTCAATTCATGATTCATAATTCATGATTTATGATTCGATTCTTGATTCATGATTCAATTCATGATTCATGATTCATGTTTCGATTCATGATTCAATTCATGATTCATGATTCGATTCATAATTCATGATTCATAATTCATGATTTATGATTCGATTCATGATTCATGATTCAATTCATGATTCATGATTCATGATTCAATTCATGATTCATAATTCATGATTCATGATTCAATTCATGATTCATGATTCAATACATGTTTCATGATTCATGATTCGATTCATGATTCATGATTCATGATTCAATTCATGATTCATGATTCAATTCATGATTCATGATTCATGTTTCATTTCATATTTCATGATTTATGATTCAATTCATGATTCATGATTCATGATTCAATTCATGATTCATGATTCATGATTCGATTTATTATTCATGATTCATGATTCATGATTTAATTCATGATTCATGATTCATGATTCAATTCATAAATCATGATTCAATTCATGATTCATGATTCATGATTCATGATTCGATTCATGATTCATGATTCAATTCATGATTCATGATTCAATTCATGATTCATGATTCATGATTCATGATTCATGATTCGATTCATGATTCATGATTCATGATTCATGATTCATGATTCATGATTCATGATTCATGATTCAATTCATGATTCAATTCATGATTCATGATTCATGATTCATGATTCATGATTCAATTCATGATTCAATTCATGATTCATGATTCATGATTTATGATTCAATTCATGATTCATGATTCAATTCATGATTCATGATTCATGATTCATGATTCATGATTCAATTCATGATTCAATTTATGATTCATGATTCATGATTTATGATTCGATTCATGATTCATGATTCAATTCATGATTCATGATTCATGTTTCGATTCATGATTCAATTCATGATTCATGATTCGATTCATAATTCATGATTCACAATTCATGATTTATGATTCGATTCATGATTCATGATTCAATTCATGATTCATGATTCATGATTCAATTCATGATTCATAATTCATGATTCATGATTAAATTCATGATTCATGATTCAATACATGTTTCATGATTCATGATTCGATTCATGATTCATGATTCATGATTCAATTCATGATTCATGATTCATGTTTCATTTCATTATTCATTATTCATGATTCAATTCATGATTTATGATTCATGATTCAATTCATGATTCAATTCATGATTCATGATTCATGATTCAATTTATTATTCATGATTCATGATTTAATTCATGATTCAATTCATGATTCATGATTCAATTCAGGATTCAATTCATGATTCATGATTCATGATTCAATTCTTGATTCATGATTCATGATTCGATTCATGATTCATGATTTAATTCATGATTCAATTCATGATTCATGATTCAATTCAGGATTCATGATTCATGATTCAATTCATGATTCATGATTCAATTCATAATTCAATTCATGATTCATGATTAATGATTCAATTCATGATTCATGATTCATGATTCAATTCATGATTCAATTCATGATTCATGATTCAATTCAGGATTCAATTCATGATTCATGATTCAATTCATGATTCATGATTCATGATTCAATTCATGATTCATGATTAAATTCATGATTCATGATTCATGTTTCATGTCATGATTCATGATTCATGATTCAATTCATAATTCATGATTCATGATTCATGATTCAATTCATGATTCATGATTCATGATTCATGATTCATGATTCAATTCATGATTCATGATTCAATTTATGATTCATGATTCATGATTCATGATTCATGATTCGATTCATGATTCATGATTCAATTCATGATTCATGATTCAATTCATGATTTATGATTCATGATTCATGATTCGATTCATGATTCATGATTCATGATTCAATTCGTGATTCATGATTCAATTCATGATTCATGATTCATGATTCAATTCATGATTAAATTCATGATTCATGATTCATGATTCAATTTATTATTCATGATTCATGATTTAATTCATGATTCAATTCATGATTCATGATTCAATTCAGGATTCAATTCATGATTCATGATTCATGATTCAATTCATGATTCATGATTTATGATTCAATTCATGATTCAATTCATGATTCATGATTCAATTCAGGAATTAATTCACGATTCATGATTCAATTCATGATTCATGATTCATGATTGAATTCATGATTCATGATTCGATTCATGATTCATGATTTATGATTCATGATTCAATTCATAATTCATGATTCATGAATCATGATTCATGATTCAATTCCTGATTCATGATTCAATTCATGATTCATGATTCAATTCATGATTCATGATTCATGATTCAATTCATGATTCATGATTCAATTCATGATTCATGATTCATGATTCGATTCATGATTCATGATTCAATTCATGATTCATGATTCAATTCATGATTCATGATTCATGATTCAATTCATGATTCATGATTCATGTTTCATGTCATGATTCATGATTCAATTCATAATTCATGATTCATGATTCATGATTCATGATTCATGATTCATGATTCATGATTCATGATTCAATTCATGATTCATGATTCAATTTATGATTCATGATTCATGATTCATGATTCATGATTCGATTCATGATTCATGATTCAATTCATGATTCATGATTCAATTCATGATTCATGATTCATGATTCATGATTCGATTCATGTTTCATGATTCATGATTCATGATTCAATTCGTGATTCGTGATTCAATTCATGATTCATGATTCATGATTCATGATTCAATTCATGATTAAATTCATGATTCATGATTCAATTTATTATTCATGATTCATGATTTAATTCATGATTCAATTCATGATTCATGATTCAATTCAGGATTCAATTCATGATTCATGATTCATGATTCAATTCATGATTCATGATTTATGATTCAATTCATGATTCAATTCATGATTCATGATTCAATTCAGGATTTAATTCATGATTCATGATTCAATTCATGATTCATGATTCATGATTCAATTCATGATTCATGATTCGATTCATGATTCATGATTTATGATTCATGATTCATGATTCAATTCATAATTCATGATTCATGATTCATGATTCATGATTCAATTCCTGATTCATGATTCAATTCATGATTCATGATTCAATTCATGATTCATGATTCAATTCATGATTCATGATTCATGATTCATGATTCAATTCATGATTCATGATTCAATTCATGATTCATGATTCATGATTCGATTCATGATTCATGATTCAATTCATGATTCATGATTCAATTCATGATTCATGATTCATGATTCATGATTCGATTCATGATTCATGATTCATGATTCATGATTCAATTCGTGATTCATGATTCAATTCATGATTCATGATTCATGATTCATGATTCAATTCATGATTAAATTCATGATTCATGATTCATGATTCAATTTATTATTCATGATTCATGATTTAATTCATGATTCAATTCATGATTCATGATTCAATTCAGGATTCAATTCATGATTCATGATTTATGATTCAATTCATGATTCATGATTCATGATTCAATTCATGATTCATGATTCGATTCATGATTCATGATTCATGATTCAATTCATAATTCATGATTCATGATTCTTGATTCATGATTCATGATTCAATTCCTGATTCATGATTCAATTCATGATTTATAATTTATGATTCATGATTCAATTCATGATTCATGATTCAAGATTCATGATTCATGATTCAATTTATGATTCATGATTCATGATTCAATTCATGATTCATGATTCATGATTCATGATTCAATTCATGATTCTTGATTCATGATTCATGATTCATGATTCAATTCATAATTCATGATTCATGATTCATGATTCAATTCATGATTCATGATTCATGATTCATGATTCATGATTCAATTCATAATTCAATTCATTATTCATGATTAATGATTCAAATCATGATTCATGATTCATGATTCAATTCATGATTCATGATTCAATTCAGGATTCAATTCATGATTCATGATTCAATTCATGATTCATGATTCATGATTCAATTCATGATTCATGATTCAATTCATGATTCATGATTCATGTTTCATGTCATGATTCATGATTCATGATTCAATTCATAATTCATGATTCATGATTCATGATTCAATTCATGATTCATGATTCATGATTCATGATTCATGATTCATGATTCAATTCATGATTCATGATTCAATTTATGATTCATGATTCATGATTCGATTCATGATTCATGATTCAATTCATGATTCATGATTCAATTCATGATTCATGATTCATGATTCATGATTCATGATTCGATTCATGATTCATGATTCATGATTCATGATTCAATTCGTGATTCATGATTCAATTCATGATTCATGATTCATGATTCATGATTCAATTCATGATTAAATTCATGATTCATGATTCATGATTCAATTTATTATTCATGATTCATGATTTAATTCATGATTCAATTCATGATTCATGATTCAATTCAGGATTCAATTCATGATTCATGATTCAATTCATGATTCATGATTTATGATTCAATTCATGATTCAATTCATGATTCATGATTCAATTAAGGATTTAATTCATGATTCATGATTCAATTCATGATTCATGATTCATGATTGAATTCATGATTCATGATTCGATTCATGATTCATGATTTATGATTCATGATTCATGATTCAATTCATAATTCATGATTCATGATTCATGATTCATGATTCAATTCCTGATTCATGATTCAATTTATGATTCATGATTCAATTCATGATTCATGATTCATGATTCATGATTCAATTCATGATTCATGATTCATGATTCGATTCATGATTCATGATTCAATTCATGATTCATGATTCAATTCATGATTCATGATTCATGATTCATGATTCATGATTCGATTCATGATTCATGATTCATGATTCATGATTCAATTCGTGATTCATGATTCAATTCATGATTCATGATTCATGATTCATGATTCAATTCATGATTAAATTCATGATTCATGATTCATGATTCAATTTATTATTCATGATTCGATTCATGATTCATGATTCATGATTCAATTCATAATTCATGATTCATGATTCTTGATTCATGATTCATGATTCAATTCCTGATTCATGATTCAATTCATGATTCATAATTTATGATTCATGATTCAATTCATGATTCATGATTCAAGATTCATGATTCAATTCATGATTTATGATTCAATTCATGATTCATGATTCATGATTCAATTCATGATTCATGATTCGATTCATGATTCATGATTCATGATTCAATTCATAATTCATGATTCATGATTCTTGATTCATGATTCATGATTCAATTCCTGATTCATGATTCAATTCATGATTCATAATTTATGATTCATGATTCAATTCATGATTCATGATTCAAGATTCATGATTCAATTCATGATTTATGATTCATGATTCAATTCATGATTCATGATTCATGATTCATGATTCATTTCATGATTCATGATTCGATTCAAGATTCTTGATTCATGATTCAATTCATGATTCATAATTCATGATTCATTTCATGATTCATGATTCGATTCAAGATTCTTGATTCATGATTCGAATCATGATTCATGATTCATGATTCAATTCATGATTCATGATTCATGATTCATGATTCAATTCATAATTCATGATTCATAATTCATGATTCATGATTCATGCTTTATGATTCAATTCATGATTCATGATTTGATTCATGATTCTTGATTCATGATTCATGATTCGATTCATGATTCATGATTCATGATTCAATTCATGATTCATGATTCAATTCATGATTCATGATTCATGATTCATGATTCAATTCATGATTCAAGATTCATGATTCGATTCATGATTCCTGATTCAATTAATGATTCATGATTCATGTTTCGATTCATGATTCAATTCATGATTCGTAATTATAATTCATGATTTATGATTCGATTCTTGATTCATGATTCAATTCATGATTCATGATTCATGTTTCGATTCATGATTCAATTCATGATTCATGATTCGATTCATAATTCATGATTCATAATTCATGATTCATGATTCAATTCATGATTCATGATTCATGATTCATGATTTAATTCATGATTCAATTCATGATTCATGATTCAATTCAGGATTCAATTCATGATTCATGATTTATGATTCAATTCATGATTCATGATTCATGATTCAATTCATGATTCATGATTCGATTCATGATTCATGATTCATGATTCAATTCATAATTCATGATTCATGATTCTTGATTCATGATTCATGATTCAATTCCTGATTCATGATTCAATTCATGATTTATAATTTATGATTCATGATTCAATTCATGATTCATGATTCAAGATTCATGATTCATGATTCAATTTATGATTCATGATTCATGATTCAATTCATGATTCATGATTCATGATTCATGATTCAATTCATGATTCTTGATTCATGATTCATGATTCATGATTCAATTCATAATTCATGATTCATGATTCATGATTCAATTCATGATTCATGATTCATGATTCATGATTCATGATTCAATTCATAATTCAATTCATTATTCATGATTAATGATTCAAATCATGATTCATGATTCATGATTCAATTCATGATTCAATTCATGATTCATGATTCAATTCAGGATTCAATTCATGATTCATGATTCAATTCATGATTCATGATTCATGATTCAATTCATGATTCATGATTCAATTCAGGATTCAATTCATGATTCATGATTCAATTCATGATTCATGATTCATGATTCAATTCATGATTCATGATTCAATTCATGATTCATGATTCATGTTTCATGTCATGATTCATGATTCATGATTCAATTCATAATTCATGATTCATGATTCATGATTCAATTCATGATTCATGATTCATGATTCATGATTCATGATTCAATTCATGATTCATGATTCAATTTATGATTCATGATTCATGATTCGATTCATGATTCATGATTCAATTCATGATTCATGATTCAATTCATGATTCATGATTCATGATTCATGATTCATGATTCGATTCATGATTCATGATTCATGATTCAATTCGTGATTCATGATTCAATTCATGATTCATGATTCATGATTCATGATTCAATTCATGATTAAATTCATGATTCATGATTCATGATTCAATTTATTATTCATGATTCATGATTTAATTCATGATTCAATTCATGATTCATGATTCAATTCAGGATTCAATTCATGATTCATGATTCAATTCATGATTCATGATTTATGATTCAATTCATGATTCAATTCATGATTCATGATTCAATTAAGGATTTAATTCATGATTCATGATTCAATTCATGATTCATGATTCATGATTGAATTCATGATTCATGATTCGATTCATGATTCATGATTTATGATTCATGATTCATGATACAATTCATAATTCATGATTCATGATTCATGATTCATGATTCAATTCCTGATTCATGATTCAATTCATGATTCATGATTCAATTCATGATTCATGATTCATGATTCATGATTCAATTCATGATTCATGATTCATGATTCGATTCATGATTCATGATTCAATTCATGATTCATGATTCATGATTCATGATTCATGATTCGATTCATGATTCATGATTCATGATTCATGATTCAATTCGTGATTCATGATTCAATTCATGATTCATGATTCATGATTCAATTCATGATTAAATTCATGATTCATGATTCATGATTCAATTTATTATTCATGATTCATGATTTAATTCATGATTCAATTCATGATTCATGATTCAATTCAGGATTCAATTCATGATTCATGATTCATGATTCAATTCATGATTCATGATTCAATTCATGATTCATGATTCGATTCATGATTCATGATTCATGATTCAATTCATAATTCATGATTCATGATTCTTGATTCATGATTCATGATTCAATTCCTGATTCATGATTCAATTCATGATTCATGATTCAAGATTCATGATTCAATTCATGATTTATGATTCATGATTCAATTCATGATTCATGATTCATGATTCATGATTCATTTCATGATTCATGATTCGATTCAAGATTCTTGATTCATGATTCAATTCATGATTCATAATTCATGATTCATTTCATGATTCATGATTCGATTCAAGATTCTTGATTCATGATTCGAATCATGATTCATGATTCATGATTCAATTCATGATTCATGATTCATGATTCATGATTCAATTCATAATTCATGATTCATAATTCATGATTCATGATTCATGCTTTATGATTCAATTCATGATTCATGATTTGATTCATGATTCTTGATTCATGATTCATGATTCGATTCATGATTCATGATTCATGATTCAATTCATGATTCATGATTCATGATTCAATTCATGATTCATGATTCATGATTCATGATTCAATTCATGATTCAAGATTCATGATTCGATTCATGATTCCTGATTCAATTAATGATTCATGATTCATGTTTCGATTCATGATTCAATTCATTATTCGTAATTCATGATTCAATTCATGATTCATAATTCATGATTTATGATTCGATTCTTGATTCATGATTCAATTCATGATTCATGATTCATGTTTCGATTCATGATTCAATTCATGATTCATGATTCGATTCATAATTCATGATTCATAATTCATGATTTATGATTCGATTCATGATTCATGATTCAATTCATGATTCATGATTCATGATTCAATTCATGATTCATAATTCATGATTCATGATTCAATTCATGATTCATGATTCAATACATGTTTCATGATTCATGATTCGATTCATGATTCATGATTCATGATTCAATTCATGATTCATGATTCAATTCATGATTCATGTTTCATTTCATATTTCATGATTTATGATTCAATTCATGATTCATGATTCATGATTCAATTCATGATTCATGATTCATGATTCATGATTCGATTTATTATTCATGATTCATGATTCATGATTTAATTCATGATTCATGATTCATGATTCAATTCATAAATCATGATTCATGATTCATGATTCAATTCATGATTCATGATTCAATTCATGATTCTTGATTCATGATTCATGAATCATGATTCAATTCATAATTCATGATTCATGATTCATGATTCAATTCATGATTAATGATTCATGATTCATGATTCATGATTCGATTCATGATTCATGATTCATGATTCAATTCATGATTCATGATTCATGTTTCATTTCATGATTCATTATTCATGATTCAATTCATGATTCATGATTCATGATTCAATTCATGATTTATGATTCATGATTCAATTCATGATTCAATTCATGATTCATGATTCATGATTCAATTTATTATTCATGATTCATGATTTAATTCATGATTCAATTCATGATTCATGATTCAATTCAGGATTCAATTCATGATTCATGATTCATGATTCAATTCTTGATTCATGATTCATGATTTGATTCATGATTCATGATTTAATTCATGATTCAATTCATGATTCATGATTCAATTCAGGATTCATGATTCATGATTCAATTCATGATTCATGATTCATGATTCAATTCATAATTCAATTCATGATTCATGATTAATGATTCAATTCATGATTCATGATTCATGATTCAATTCATGATTCAATTCATGATTCATGATTCAATTCAGGATTCAATTCATGATTCATGATTCAATTCATGATTCATGATTCATGATTCAATTCATGATTCATGATTCAATTCATGATTCATGATTCATGTTTCATGTCATGATTCATGATTCATGATTCAATTCATAATTCATGATTCATGATTCATGATTCAATTCATGATTCATGATTCATGATTCATGATTCATGATTCAATTCATGATTCATGATTCAATTTATGATTCATGATTCATGATTCATGATTCGATTCATGATTCATGATTCAATTCATGATTCATGATTCAATTCATGATTCATGATTCATGATTCATGATTCGATTCTTGATTCATGATTCATGATTCAATTCGTGATTCATGATTCAATTCATGATTCATGATTCATGATTCATGATTCAATTCATGATTAAATTCATGATTCATGATTCATGATTCAATTTATTATTCATGATTCATGATTTAATTCATGATTCAATTCATGATTCATGATTTAATTCAGGATTCAATTCATGATTCATGATTCATGATTCAATTCATGATTCATGATTTATGATTCAATTCATGATTCAATTCATGATTCATGATTCAATTCAGGATTTAATTCACGATTCATGATTCAATTTATGATTCATGATTCAATTCATGATTCATGATTCGATTCATGATTCATGATTTATGATTCATGATTCATGATTCAATTCATAATTCATGATTCATGAATCATGATTCATGATTCAATTCCTGATTCATGATTCAATTCATGATTCATGATTCAATTCATGATTCATGATTCATGATTCATGATTCAATTCATGATTCATGATTCAATTCATGATTCATGATTCATGATTCGATTCATGATTCATGATTCAATTCATGATTCATGATTCAATTCATGATTCATGATTCATGTTTCATGTCATGATTCATGATTCATGATTCAATTCATAATTCATGATTCATGATTCATGATTCATGATTCATGATTCATGATTCAATTCATGATTCATGATTCAATTTATGATTCATGATTCATGATTCATGATTCATGATTCGATTCATGATTCATGATTCAATTCATGATTCATGATTCAATTCATGATTCATGATTCATGATTCATGATTCGATTCATGATTCATGATTCATGATTCATGATTCAATTCGTGATTCATGATTCAATTCATGATTCATGATTCATGATTCATGATTCAATTCATGATTAAATTCATGATTCATGATTCATGATTCAATTTATTATTCATGATTCATGATTTAATTCATGATTCAATTCATGATTCATGATTCAATTCAGGATTCAATTCATGATTCATGATTCAATTCATGATTCATGATTTATGATTCAATTCATGATTCAATTCATGATTCATGATTCAATTCAGGATTTAATTCATGATTCATGATTCAATTCATGATTCATGATTCATGATTGAATTCATGATTCATGATTCGATTCATGATTCATGATTTATGATTCATGATTCATGATTCAATTCATAATTCATGATTCATGATTCATGATTCATGATTCAATTCCTGATTCATGATTCAATTCATGATTCATGATTCAATTCATGATTCATGATTCATGATTCATGATTCAATTCATGATTCATGATTCATGATTCAATTCATGATTCATGATTCGATTCATGATTCATGATTCATGATTCAATTCATAATTCATGATTCATGATTCTTGATTCATGATTCATGATTCAATTCCTGATTCATGATTCAATTCATGATTCATAATTTATGATTCATGATTCAATTCATGATTCATGATTCAAGATTCATGATTCATGATTCAATTTATGATTCATGATTCATGATTCAATTCATGATTCATGATTCAATTCATGATTCTTGATTCATGATTCATGATTCATGATTCAATTCATAATTCATGATTCATGATTCATGATTCAATTCATGATTCATGATTCATGATTCATGATTCATGATTCAATTCATGATTCATGATTCAATTCATGATTCATGATTCATGATTCAAGATTCAATTCATGATTCATGATTCATGATTCATGATTCAATTCATAATTCATGATTCATAATTCATGATTCATGATTCATGATTCATGATTCAATTCATAATTCATGATTCATGCTTCATGATTCAATTCATGATTCATGATTCGATTCATGATTCTTGATTCATGATTCATGATTCGATTCATGATTCATGATTCATGATTCTTGATTCATGATTCATGATTCATGATTCAATTCATGATTCATGATTCAAGATTCATGATTCAATTCATGATTCAAGATTCATGATTCGATTCATGATTCCTGATTCAATTAATGATTCATGATTCATGTTTCGATTCATAATTCAATTCATGATTCATGATTCGATTCATGATTCATGATTCAATTCATGATTCATAATTCATGATTTATGATTTGATACATGATTCATGATTCAATTCATGATTCATGATTCATGTTTTGATTCATGATTCAATTCATGATTCATGATTCATGTTTTGATTCATGATTCAATTCATGATTCATGATTCGATTCATGATTCATGATTCAATTCATGATTCATAATTCATTATTTATGATTCGATTCATGATTCATGATTCATGATTCATGATTCATGATTCTTGATTCAATTCATGATTCATAATTCATGATTCATGATTCAATTCACATTTCATGATTCAATTCATGTTTCATGATTCATGATTCGATTCATGATTCATGATTCATGATTCAATTCATGATTCATGATTCGATTCATGATTCGTGTTTTATTTCATGATTCATGATTCATGATTCAATTCATGATTCATGATTCATGATTCAATTCATGATTTATGATTCATGATTCAATTCATGATTCAATTCATGATTCATGATTCATGATTCAATTTATTATTCATGATTCATGATTTAATTCATGATTCAATTCATGATTCATGATTAAATTCAGGAATCAATTCATGATTCATGATTCATGATTCAATTCATGATTCATTATTCATGATTCATGATTCGATTCATGATTCATGATTCATGATTCATGATTCATGATTCATGATTCAATTCATGATTCATGATTCATGATTCATGATTCAATTCCTGATTCATGATTCAATTCATGATTCATAATTTATGATTCATGATTCAATTCATGATTCATGATTCAAGATTCATGATTCATGATTCAATTTATGATTCATGATTTGATTTATCATTCATGATTTATGATTCAATTCATGATTCATGATTCATGATTCAATTCATGATTCATGATTCATGATTCGATTTATTATTCATGAATTATGATTCATGATTTAATTCATGATTCATGATTCAATTCATGATTCATGATTCGATTCATGATTTTTGATTCATGATTCATGATTCGATTCATGATTCATGATTCACTTCATGATTCATGATTCATGATTCATTATTCATGATTCAATTCATGATTCATGATTCATGATTCATGATTCATGATTCAATTCATAATTCATGATTCATGATTCAATTCATGATTCATGATTCAATTCATGATTCTTGATTTATGATTCATGATTCATGATTCAATTCATAATTCATGATTCATGATTCATGATTCAATTCATGATTTATGATTCATGATTCAATTCATGATTCATGATTCATGATTCATGATTCAATTCATGATTCATGATTCAATTCATGATTCATGATTCATGATTCATGATTCGATTCATGATTCATGATTCAATTCATGATTCATGATTCAATTCATGATTCATGATTCATGATTCATGATTCGATTCATGATTCATGATTCATGATTCATGATTCAATTCATGATTCATGATTCAATTCATGATTCATGATTCATGATTCATGATTCATGATTCATAATTCATGATTCAATTCATGATTCAATTCATGATTCATGATTCAATTTATTATTCATGATTCATGATTTAATTCATGATTCAATTCATGATTCATGATTCAATTCAGGATTCAATTCATGATTCATGATTCATGATTCAATTCATGATTCTTGATTCATGATTCAATTCATGATTCATAATTCGATTCATGATTCATGATTCATGATTCAATTCATAATTCATGATTCATGATTCATGATTCAATTCCTGATTCATGATTCAATTCATGATTCATAATTTATGATTCATGATTCAATTCATGATTCATGATTCAAGATTCATGATTCATGATTCAATTTATGATTCATGATTTGATTTATCATTCATGATTTATGATTCAATTCATGATTCATGATTCAATTCATGATTCAAGATTCATGATTCAATTCATGATTCATGATTCGATTCATGATTCAATTCATGATTCATGATTCGATTCATGATTCATGATTCAATTCATGATTCATGATTTAATTCATGATTCATGATTTAATTCATGATTCATGATTCATGATTCAATTCATGATTCATGATTTAATTCATGATTCATGATTCGATTCATGATTCATGATTCATGATTCAATTCATGATTCATGATTCAATTCTAGATTCGAATCCTGATTCAATTCATGATTCATGATTCATGACTCAATTCAAGATTCATGATTCATGATTCAATTCATGATTCATGATTCAATTCTAGATTCGAATCCTGATTCAATTCCTGATTCATGATTCAAGACTCAATTCACGATTCATGATTCATGATTCAATTCATGATTCATGATTCAATTCATGATTCATGATTTATTATTCAATTCATGATTCATGATTCATGATTCATGATTCATCATTAGATTCATGATTCATGATTCATGATTCATGATTCAATTCATGATTCATGATTCATGATTCAATTCATGATTCATGATTCATTTCATGATTCTTGATTCATGATTCATGATTCATGATCCGATTCATGATTCATGATTCAATTCATGATTCATGATTCATGATTCATGATTCAATTCATGATTCATGATTCATAATTCATGATTCATGATTCAATTCATAATTCATGATTCATGATTCATGATTCAATTCATAATTTATGATTCATGATTTATGATTCACTTCATGATTCATGATTCATGATTCATGATTCATGATTCATGATTCAATTCATGATTCATGATTCATGATTCATGATTCAATTCATGATTTATGATTCATGATTCATGATTCATGATTCATGATTCATGATTCAATTCATGATTCATGGTTCAATTCATGATTCATGATTCATGATTCATGATTCATGATTCGATTCATGATTCAATTCATGATTCATGATTCAATTCATGATTCATGATTCAATTCATGATTCATGGTTCAATTCATGATTCATGATTCATGATTCATGATTCGATTCATGATTCATGATTCAATTCATGATTCATGATTCAATTTATGATTCATGATTCAATTCATGATTCATGATTCATGATTCGATTCGTGATTCATGATTCAATTCATGATTCATGATTCAATTCATGATTCATGATTCATGATTCATGATTCATGATTCAATTCATGATTCAATTCATGATTAATGATTCATGATTCAATTTATTATTCATGATTCATGATTTAATTCATGATTCAATTCATGATTCATGATTCAATTCATGATTCAATTCATGATTCATGATTCATGATTCAATTCATAATTCATGATTCATGATTCATGATTCAATTCCTGATTCATGATTCAATTCATGATTCATAATTTATGATTCATGATTCAATTCATGATTCATGATTCAAGATTCATGATTCATGATTCGATTCATGATTCATGATTCAATTCATGATTCATGATTCATGATTCGATTCATGATTCATGATTCATGATTCGATTCATGATTCATGATTCGATTCATGATTCATGATTCAATTCATGATTCATGATTCATGATTCGATTCATGATTCATGATTCAATTCATGATTCATGATTCATGATTTAATTCATGATTCATGATTCATGATTCAATTCATGATTCATGATTCAATTCATGATTCATGATTCAATTCATGATTCATGATTCATGATTCGATTCATGATTCATGATTCAATTCATGATTCATGATTCAATTCATGATTCATGATTCATGTTTCATGTCATGATTCATTATTCAATTCATAATTCATGATTCATGATTCATGATTCATGATTCATGATTCATGATTCAATTCATGATTCATGATTCAATTTATGATTCATGATTCATGATTCATGATTCATGATTCGATTCATGATTCATGATTCAATTCATGATTCATGATTCAATTCATGATTCATGATTCATGATTCATGATTCGATTCATGTTTCATGATTCATGATTCATGATTCAATTCGTGATTCATGATTCAATTCATGATTCATGATTCATGATTCATGATTCAATTCATGATTAAATTCATGATTCATGATTCATGATTCAATTTATTATTCATGATTCATGATTTAATTCATGATTCAATTCATGATTCATGATTCAATTCAGGATTCAATTCATGATTCATGATTCATGATTCAATTCATGATTCATGATTTATGATTCAATTCATGATTCAATTCATGATTCATGATTCAATTCAGGATTTAATTCATGATTCATGATTCAATTCATGATTCATGATTCATGATTGAATTCATGATTCATGATTCGATTCATGATTCATGATTTATGATTCATGATTCATGATTCAATTCATGATTCATGATTCATGATTCAATTCCTGATTCATGATTCAATTCATGATTCATGATTCAATTCATGATTCATGATTCAATTCATGATTCATGATTCATGATTCATGATTCAATTCATGATTCATGATTCAATTCATGATTCATGATTCATGATTCGATTCATGATTCATGATTCAATTCATGATTCATGATTCAATTCATGATTCATGATTCATGATTCATGATTCGATTCATGATTCATGATTCATGATTCATGATTCAATTCGTGATTCATGATTCAATTCATGATTCATGATTCATGATTCATGATTCAATTCATGATTAAATTCATGATTCATGATTCATGATTCAATTTATTATTCATGATTCATGATTTAATTCATGATTCAATTCATGATTCATGATTCAATTCAGGATTCAATTCATGATTCATGATTTATGATTCAATTCATGATTCATGATTCATGATTCAATTCATGATTCATGATTCGATTCATGATTCATGATTCATGATTCATGATTCATGATTCAATTCATAATTCATGATTCATGATTCTTGATTCATGATTCATGATTCAATTCCTGATTCATGATTCAATTCATGATTTATAATTTATGATTCATGATTCAATTCATGATTCATGATTCAAGATTCATGATTCATGATTCAATTTATGATTCATGATTCATGATTCAATTCATGATTCATGATT
Organism: Mixophyes australis; assembly: GCA_036250195.1. Taxonomy (NCBI): domain Eukaryota; kingdom Metazoa; phylum Chordata; class Amphibia; order Anura; family Limnodynastidae; genus Mixophyes; species Mixophyes australis. The sequence goes on along the minus strand of JAVHZZ010000022.1, from coordinate 734,372 downwards.
CATGATTCATGATTCAATTCATGATTCTTGATTCATGATTCATGATTCATGATTCAATTCATAATTCATGATTCATGATTCATGATTCAATTCATGATTCATGATTCATGATTCATGATTCATGATTCAATTCATAATTCAATTCATTATTCATGATTAATGATTCAAATCATGATTCATGATTCATGATTCAATTCATGATTCAATTCATGATTCATGATTCAATTCAGGATTCAATTCATGATTCATGATTCAATTCATGATTCATGATTCATGATTCAATTCATGATTCATGATTCAATTCATGATTCATGATTCATGTTTCATGTCATGATTCATGATTCATGATTCAATTCATAATTCATGATTCATGATTCATGATTCAATTCATGATTCATGATTCATGATTCATGATTCATGATTCATGATTCAATTCATGATTCATGATTCAATTTATGATTCATGATTCATGATTCGATTCATGATTCATGATTCAATTCATGATTCATGATTCAATTCATGATTCATGATTCATGATTCATGATTCATGATTCGATTCATGATTCATGATTCATGATTCATGATTCAATTCGTGATTCATGATTCAATTCATGATTCATGATTCATGATTCATGATTCAATTCATGATTAAATTCATGATTCATGATTCATGATTCAATTTATTATTCATGATTCATGATTTAATTCATGATTCAATTCATGATTCATGATTCAATTCAGGATTCAATTCATGATTCATGATTCAATTCATGATTCATGATTTATGATTCAATTCATGATTCAATTCATGATTCATGATTCAATTAAGGATTTAATTCATGATTCATGATTCAATTCATGATTCATGATTCATGATTGAATTCATGATTCATGATTCGATTCATGATTCATGATTTATGATTCATGATTCATGATTCAATTCATAATTCATGATTCATGATTCATGATTCATGATTCAATTCCTGATTCATGATTCAATTCATGATTCATGATTCAATTCATGATTCATGATTCATGATTCATGATTCAATTCATGATTCATGATTCATGATTCGATTCATGATTCATGATTCAATTCATGATTCATGATTCAATTCATGATTCATGATTCAATTCATGATTCATGATTCATGATTCATGATTCATGATTCGATTCATGATTCATGATTCATGATTCATGATTCAATTCGTGATTCATGATTCAATTCATGATTCATGATTCATGATTCATGATTCAATTCATGATTAAATTCATGATTCATGATTCATGATTCAATTTATTATTCATGATTCATGATTCAATTCATGATTCATGATTCATGATTCATGATTCAATTCATGATTCATGATTCATGATTCGATTCATGATTCATGATTCAATTCATGATTCATGATTCAATTCATGATTCATGATTCATGATTCATGATTCATGATTCGATTTATGATTCATGATTCATGATTCATGATTCAATTCGTGATTCATGATTCAATTCATGATTCATGATTCATGATTCATGATTCAATTCATGATTAAATTCATGATTCATGATTCATGATTCAATTTATTATTCATGATTCATGATTTAATTCATGATTCAATTCATGATTCATGATTCAATTCAGGATTCAATTCATGATTCATGATTCATGATTCAATTCATGATTCATGATTCATGATTCAATTCATGATTCATGATTCGATTCATGATTCATGATTCATGATTCAATTCATAATTCATGATTCATGATTCTTGATTCATGATTCATGATTCAATTCCTGATTCATGATTCAATTCATGATTCATAATTTATGATTCATGATTCAATTCATGATTCATGATTCAAGATTCATGATTCAATTCATGATTTATGATTCATGATTCAATTCATGATTCATGATTCATGATTCATGATTCATTTCATGATTCATGATTCGATTCAAGATTCTTGATTCATGATTCAATTCATGATTCATAATTCATGATTCATTTCATGATTCATGATTCGATTCAAGATTCTTGATTCATGATTCGAATCATGATTCATGATTCATGATTCAATTCATGATTCATGATTCATGATTCATGATTCAATTCATAATTCATGATTCATAATTCATGATTCATGATTCATGCTTTATGATTCAATTCATGATTCATGATTCGATTCATGATTCTTGATTCATGATTCATGATTCGATTCATGATTCATGATTCATGATTCAATTCATGATTCATGATTCATGATTCAATTCATGATTCATGATTCATGATTCAATTCATGATTCAAGATTCATGATTCGATTCATGATTCCTGATTCAATTAATGATTCATGATTCATGTTTCGATTCATGATTCAATTCATGATTCGTAATTCATGATTCAATTCATGATTCATAATTCATGATTTATGATTCGATTCTTGATTCATGATTCAATTCATGATTCATGATTCATGTTTCGATTCATGATTCAATTCATGATTCATGATTCGATTCATAATTCATGATTCATAATTCATGATTTATGATTTGATTCATGATTCATGATTCAATTCATGATTCATGATTCATGATTCAATTCATGATTCATAATTCATGATTCATGATTCAATTCATGATTCATGATTCAATACATGTTTCATGATTCATGATTCGATTCATGATTCATGATTCATGATTCAATTCATGATTCATGATTCAATTCATGATTCATGATTCATGTTTCATTTCATATTTCATGATTTATGATTCAATTCATGATTCATGATTCATGATTCAATTCATGATTCATGATTCATGATTCATGATTCGATTTATTATTCATGATTCATGATTCATGATTTAATTCATGATTCATGATTCATGATTCAATTCATAAATCATGATTCATGATTCATGATTTAATTCATGATTCATGATTCAATTCATGATTCTTGATTCATGATTCATGAATCATGATTCAATTCATAATTCATGATTCATGATTCATGATTCAATTCATGATTAATGATTCATGATTCATGATTCATGATTCGATTCATGATTCATGATTCATGATTCAATTCATGATTCATGATTCATGTTTCATTTCATGATTCATTATTCATGATTCAATTCATGATTCATGATTCATGATTCAATTCATGATTTATGATTCATGATTCAATTCATGATTCAATTCATGATTCATGATTCATGATTCAATTTATTATTCATGATTCATGATTTAATTCATGATTCAATTCATGATTCATGATTCAATTCAGGATTCAATTCATGATTCATGATTCATGATTCAATTCTTGATTCATGATTCATGATTCGATTCATGATTCATGATTTAATTCATGATTCAATTCATGATTCATGATTCAATTCAGGATTCATGATTCATGATTCAATTCATGATTCATGATTCATGATTCAATTCATAATTCAATTCATGATTCATGATTAATGATTCAATTCATGATTCATGATTCATGATTCAATTCATGATTCAATTCATGATTCATGATTCAATTCAGGATTCAATTCATGATTCATGATTCAATTCATGATTCATGATTCATGATTCAATTCATGATTCATGATTCAATTCATGATTCATGATTCATGTTTCATGTCATGATTCATGATTCATGATTCAATTCATAATTCATGATTCATGATTCAATTCATGATTCATGATTCATGATTCATGATTCATGATTCATGATTCATGATTCAATTCATGATTCATGATTCAATTTATGATTCATGATTCATGATTCATGATTCATGATTCGATTCATGATTCATGATTCAATTCATGATTCATGATTCAATTCATGATTCATGATTCATGATTCATGATTCGATTCATGATTCATGATTCATGATTCAATTCGTGATTCATGATTCAATTCATGATTCAATTCATGATTCATGATTCAATTCAGGATTTAATTCACGATTCATGATTCAATTCATGATTCATGATTGAATTCATGATTCATGATTCGATTCATGATTCATGATTTATGATTCATGATTCATGATTCAATTCATAATTCATGATTCATGAATCATGATTCATGATTCAATTCCTGATTCATGATTCAATTCATGATTCATGATTCAATTCATGATTCATGATTCATGATTCATGATTCAATTCATGATTCATGATTCAATTCATGATTCATGATTCATGATTCGATTCATGATTCATGATTCAATTCATGATTCATGATTCAATTCATGATTCATGATTCATGTTTCATGTCATGATTCATGATTCATGATTCAATTCATAATTCATGATTCATGATTCATGATTCATGATTCATGATTCATGATTCAATTCATGATTCATGATTCAATTTATGATTCATGATTCATGATTCATGATTCATGATTCGATTCATGATTCATGATTCAATTCATGATTCATGATTCAATTCATGATTCATGATTCATGATTCATGATTCGATTCATGATTCATGATTCATGATTCATGATTCAATTCGTGATTCATGATTCAATTCATGATTCATGATTCATGATTCATGATTCAATTCATGATTAAATTAATGATTCATGATTCATGATTCAATTTATTATTCATGATTCATGATTTAATTCATGATTCAATTCATGATTCATGATTCAATTCAGGATTCAATTCATGATTCATGATTCAATTCATGATTCATGATTTATGATTCAATTCATGATTCAATTCATGATTCATGATTCAATTCAGGATTTAATTCATGATTCATGATTCAATTCATGATTCATGATTCATGATTGAATTCATGATTCATGATTCGATTCATGATTCATGATTTATGATTCATGATTCATGATTCAATTCATAATTCATGATTCATGATTCATGATTCATGATTCAATTCCTGATTCATGATTCAATTCATGATTCATGATTCAATTCATGATTCATGATTCATGATTCATGATTCAATTCATGATTCATGATTCAATTCATGATTCATGATTCATGATTCGATTCATGATTCATGATTCAATTCATGATTCATGATTCAATTCATGATTCATGATTCATGATTCATGATTCATGATTCGATTCATGATTCATGATTCATGATTCATGATTCAATTCGTGATTCATGATTCAATTCATGATTCATGATTCATGATTCATGATTCAATTCATGATTAAATTCATGATTCATGATTCATGATTCAATTTATTATTCATGATTCATGATTTAATTCATGATTCAATTCATGATTTATGATTCAATTCAGGATTCAATTCATGATTCATGATTCATGATTCAATTCATGATTCATGATTCATGATTCAATTCATGATTCATGATTCGATTCATGATTCATGATTCATGATTCATGATTCAATTCATAATTCATGATTCATGATTCTTGATTCATGATTCATGATTCAATTCCTGATTCATGATTCAATTCATGATTTATAATTTATGATTCATGATTCAATTCATGATTCATGATTCAAGATTCATGATTCATGATTCAATTTATGATTCATGATTCATGATTCAATTCATGATTCATGATTCATGATTCATGATTCAATTCATGATTCTTGATTCATGATTCATGATTCATGATTCAATTCATAATTCATGATTCATGATTCATGATTCAATTCATGATTCATGATTCATGATTCAATTCATAATTCAATTCATTATTCATGATTAATGATTCAAATCATGATTCATGATTCATGATTCAATTCATGATTCAATTCATGATTCATGATTCAATTCAGGATTCAATTCATGATTCATGATTCAATTCATGATTCATGATTCATGATTCAACTCATGATTCATGATTCAATTCATGATTCATGATTCATGTTTCATGTCATGATTCATGATTCATGATTCAATTCATAATTCATGATTCATGATTCAATTCATGATTCATGATTCATGATTCATGATTCATGATTCATGATTCAATTCATGATTCATGATTCAATTTATGATTCATGATTCATGATTCATGATTCATGATTCGATTCATGATTCATGATTCAATTCATGATTCATGATTCAATTCATGATTCATGATTCATGATTCATGATTCGATTCATGATTCATGATTCATGATTCATGATTCAATTCGTGATTCATGATTCAATTCATGATTCATGATTCAATGCATGATTAAATTCATGATTCATGATTCATGATTCAATTTATTATTCATGATTCATGATTCAATTCATGATTCATGATTTATGATTCAATTCATGATTCAATTCATGATTCATGATTCAATTAAGGATTTAATTCATGATTCATGATTCAATTCATGATTCATGATTCATGATTGAATTCATGATTGATGATTCGATTCATGATTCATGATTTATGATTCATGATTCATGATTCAATTCATAATTCATGATTCATGATTCATGATTCATGATTCAATTCCTGATTCATGATTCAATTCATGATTCATGATTCAATTCATAATTCATGATTCATGATTCATGATTCAATTCATGATTCATGATTCAATTCATGATTCATGATTCATGATTCGATTCATGATTCATGATTCAATTCATGATTCATGATTCAATTCATGATTCATGATTCATGATTCATGATTCGATTCATGATTCATGATTCATGATTCATGATTCAATTCGTGATTCATGATTCAATTCATGATTCATGATTCATGATTCATGATTCAATTCATGATTAAATTCATGATTCATGATTCATGATTCAATTTATTATTCATGATTCATGATTAAATTCATGATTCAATTCATGATTCATGATTCAATTCAGGATTCAATTCATGATTCATGATTCATGATTCAATTCATGATTCATGATTCATGATTCAATTCATGATTCATGATTCGATTCATGATTCATGATTCATGATTCAATTCATAATTCATGATTCATGATTCTTGATTCATGATTCATGATTCAATTCCTGATTCATGATTCAATTCATGATTCATAATTTATGATTCATGATTCAATTCATGATTCATGATTCAAGATTCATGATTCATGATTCAATTTATGATTCATGATTCATGATTCAATTCATGATTCATGATTCAATTCATGATTCTTGATTCATGATTCATGATTCATGATTCAATTCATAATTCATGATTCATGATTCATGATTCAATTCATGATTCATGATTCATGATTCATGATTCATGATTCAATTCATGATTCATGATTCAATTCATGATTCATGATTCATGATTCAAGATTCAATTCATGATTCATGATTCATGATTCATGATTCAATTCATAATTCATGATTCATAATTCATGATTCATGATTCATGATTCAATTCATAATTCATGATTCATGCTTCATGATTCAATTCATGATTCATGATTCGATTCATGATTCTTGATTCATGATTCATGATTCGATTCATGATTCATGATTCATGATTCTTGATTCATGATTCATGATTCATGATTCAATTCATGATTCATGATTCAAGATTCATGATTCAATTCATGATTCAAGATTCATGATTCGATTCATGATTCCTGATTCAATTAATGATTCATGATTCATGTTTCGATTCATAATTCAATTCATGATTCATGATTCGATTCATGATTCATGATTCAATTCATGATTCATAATTCATGATTTATGATTTGATACATGATTCATGATTCAATTCATGATTCATGATTCATGTTTTGATTCATGATTCAATTCATGATTCATGATTCATGTTTTGATTCATGATTCAATTCATGATTCATGATTCGATTCATGATTCATGATTCAATTCATGATTCATAATTCATTATTTATGATTCGATTCATGATTCATGATTCATGATTCATGATTCATGATTCTTGATTCAATTCATGATTCATAATTCATGATTCATGATTCAATTCACGTTTCATGATTCAATTCATGTTTCATGATTCATGATTCGATTCATGATTCATGATTCATGATTCAATTCATGATTCATGATTCGATTCATGATTCGTGTTTCATTTCATGATTCATGATTCATGATTCAATTCATGATTCATGATTCATGATTCAATTCATGATTTATGATTCATGATTCAATTCATGATTCAATTCATGATTCATGATTCATGATTCAATTTATTATTCATGATTCATGATTTAATTCATGATTCAATTCATGATTCATGATTAAATTCAGGAATCAATTCAAGATTCATGATTCATGATTCAATTCATGATTCATTATTCATGATTCATGATTCGATTCATGATTCATGATTCATGATTCATGATTCATGATTCATGATTCAATTCATGATTCATGATTCATGATTCATGATTCAATTCCTGATTCATGATTCAATTCATGATTCATAATTTATGATTCATGATTCAATTCATGATTCATGATTCAAGATTCATGATTCATGATTCAATTTATGATTCATGATTTGATTTATCATTCATGATTTATGATTCAATTCATGATTCATGATTCATGATTCAATTCATGATTCATGATTCATGATTCGATTTATTATTCATGAATTATGATTCATGATTTAATTCATGATTCATGATTCAATTCATGATTCATGATTTGATTCATGATTTTTGATTCATGATTCATGATTCGATTCATGATTCATGATTCACTTCATGATTCATGATTCATGATTCATTATTCATGATTCAATTCATGATTCATGATTCATGATTCATGATTCAATTCATAATTCATGATTCATGATTCAATTCATGATTCATGATTCAATTCATGATTCTTGATTTATGATTCATGATTCATGATTCAATTCATAATTCATGATTCATGATTCATGATTCAATTCATGATTTATGATTCATGATTCAATTCATGATTCATGATTCATAATTCATGATTCAATTCATGATTCATGATTCAATTCATGATTCATGATTCATGATTCATGATTCGATTCATGATTCATGATTCAATTCATGATTCATGATTCAATTCATGATTCATGATTCATGATTCATGATTCGATTCATGATTCATGATTCATGATTCATGATTCAATTCATGATTCATGATTCAATTCATGATTCATGATTCATGATTCATGATTCATAATTCATGATTCAATTCATGATTCAATTCATGATTCATGATTCAATTTATTATTCATGATTCATGATTTAATTCATGATTCAATTCATGATTCATGATTCAATTCAGGATTCAATTCATGATTCATGATTCATTTCATGATTCTTGATTCATGATTCAATTCATGATTCATAATTCGATTCATGATTCATGATTCATGATTCAATTCATAATTCATGATTCATGATTCATGATTCAATTCCTGATTCATGATTCAATTCATGATTCATAATTTATGATTCATGATTCAATTCATGATTCATGATTCAAGATTCATGATTCATGATTCAATTTATGATTCATGATTTGATTTATCATTCATGATTTATGATTCAATTCATGATTCATGATTCAATTCATGATTCAAGATTCATGATTCGATTCATGATTCATGATTCGATTCATGATTCATGATTCAATTCATGATTCATGATTCGATTCATGATTCAATTCATGATTCATGATTCGATTCATGATTCATGATTCAATTCATGATTCATGATTTAATTCATGATTCATGATTTAATTCATGATTCATGATTCATGATTCAATTCATGATTCATGATTTAATTCATGATTCATGATTCGATTCATGATTCATGATTCATGATTCATGATTCAATTCATGATTCATGATTCAATTCTAGATTCGAATCCTGATTCAATTCATGATTCATGATTCATGACTCAATTCAAGATTCATGATTCATGATTCAATTCATGATTCATGATTCAATTCTAGATTCGAATCCTGATTCAATTCCTGATTCATGATTCAAGACTCAATTCACGATTCATGATTCATGATTCAATTCATGATTCATGATTCAATTCATGATTCATGATTTATTATTCAATTCATGATTCATGATTCATGATTCATGATTCATCATTAGATTCATGATTCATGATTCATGATTCATGATTCAATTCATGATTCATGATTCATGATTCAATTCATGATTCATGATTCATTTCATGATTCTTGATTCATGATTCATGATTCATGATCCGATTCATGATTCATGATTCAATTCATGATTCATGATTCATGATTCATGATTCAATTCATGATTCATGATTCATAATTCATGATTCATGATTCAATTCATAATTCATGATTCATGATTCATGATTCAATTCATAATTTATGATTCATGATTTATGATTCACTTCATGATTCATGATTCATGATTCATGATTCATGATTCAATTCATGATTTATGATTCATGATTCATGATTCATGATTCATGATTCATGATTCATGATTCATGATTCAATTCATGATTCATGGTTCAATTCATGATTCATGATTCATGATTCATGATTCATGATTCGATTCATGATTCAATTCATGATTCATGATTCAATTCATGATTCATGATTCAATTCATGATTCATGGTTCAATTCATGATTCATGATTCATGATTCATGATTCGATTCATGATTCATGATTCAATTCATGATTCATGATTCAATTCATGATTCATGATTCATGATTCGATTCATGATTCATGATTCAATTCATGATTCATGATTCAATTCATGATTCATGATTCATGATTCTTGATTCATGATTCAATTCATGATTCAATTCATGATTAATGATTCATGATTCAATTTATTATTCATGATTCATGATTTAAATCATGATTCAATTCATGATTCATGATTCAATTCATGATTCAATTCATGATTCATGATTCATGATTCAATTCATAATTCATGATTCATGATTCAATTCCTGATTCATGATTCAATTCATGATTCATGATTCATGATTCATGATTCAATTCATGATTTATGATTCATGATTCATGATTCATGATTCATGATTCATGATTCATGATTCAATTCATGATTCATGGTTCAATTCATGATTCATGATTCATGATTCATGATTCATGATTCGATTCATGATTCAATTCATGATTCATGATTCAATTCATGATTCATGATTCATGATTCATGATTCAATTCATAATTCAATTCATTATTCATGATTAATGATTCAAATCATGATTCATGATTCATGATTCAATTCATGATTCAATTCATGATTCATGATTCAATTCATGATTCATGATTCAATTCATGATTCATGATTCATGATTCAATTCATGATTCATGATTCAATTCATGATTCATGATTCATGTTTCATGTCATGATTCATGATTCATGATTCAATTCATAATTCATGATTCATGATTCAATTCATGATTCATGATTCATGATTCATGATTCATGATTCATGATTCAATTCATGATTCATGATTCAATTTATGATTCATGATTCATGATTCATGATTCATGATTCGATTCATGATTCATGATTCAATTCATGATTCATGATTCAATTCATGATTCATGATTCATGATTCATGATTCGATTCATGATTCATGATTCATGATTCATGATTCAATTCGTGATTCATGATTCAATTCATGATTCATGATTCATGATTCATGATTCAATGCATGATTAAATTCATGATTCATGATTCATGATTCAATTTATTATTCATGATTCATGATTTAATTCATGATTCAATTCATGATTTATGATTCAATTCAGGATTCAATTCATGATTCATGATTCATGATTCAATTCATGATTCATGATTTATGATTCAATTCATGATTCAATTCATGATTCATGATTCAATTAAGGATTTAATTGATGATTCATGATTCAATTCATGATTCATGATTCATGATTGAATTCATGATTGATGATTGGATTCATGATTCATGATTTATGATTCATGATTCATGATTCAATTCATAATTCATGATTCATGATTCATGATTCATGATTCAATTCCTGATTCATGATTCAATTCATGATTCATGATTCAATTCATGATTCATGATTCATGATTCATGATTCAATTCATGATTCATGATTCAATTCGTGATTCATGATTCATGATTCGATTCATGATTCATGATTCAATTCATGATTCATGATTCAATTCATGATTCATGATTCATGATTCATGATTCATGATTCGATTCATGATTCATGATTCATGATTCATGATTCAATTCGTGATTCATGATTCAATTCATGATTCATGATTCATGATTCATGATTCAATTCATGATTAAATTCATGATTCATGATTCATGATTCAATTTAGTATTCATGATTCATGATTAAATTCATGATTCAATTCATGATTCATGATTCAATTCAGGATTCAATTCATGATTCATGATTCATGATTCAATTCATGATTCATGATTCATGATTCAATTCATGATTCATGATTCGATTCATGATTCATGATTCATGATTCAATTCATAATTCATGATTCATGATTCTTGATTCATGATTCATGATTCAATTCCTGATTCATGATTCAATTCATGATTCATAATTTATGATTCATGATTCAATTCATGATTCATGATTCAAGATTCATGATTCATGATTCAATTTATGATTCATGATTCATGATTCAATTCATGATTCATGATTCAATTCATGATTCTTGATTCATGATTCATGATTCATGATTCAATTCATAATTCATGATTCATGATTCATGATTCAATTCATGATTCATGATTCATGATTCATGATTCATGATTCAATTCATGATTCATGATTCAATTCATGATTCATGATTCATGATTCAAGATTCAATTCATGATTCATGATTCATGATTCATGATTCAATTCATAATTCATGATTCATAATTCATGATTCATGATTCATGATTCATGATTCAATTCATAATTCATGATTCATGCTTCATGATTCAATTCATGATTCATGATTCGATTCATGATTCTTGATTCATGATTCATGATTCGATTCATGATTCATGATTCATGATTCTTGATTCATGATTCATGATTCATGATTCAATTCATGATTCATGATTCAAGATTCATGATTCAATTCATGATTCAAGATTCATGATTCGATTCATGATTCCTGATTCAATTAATGATTCATGATTCATGTTTCGATTCATAATTCAATTCATGATTCATGATTCGATTCATGATTCATGATTCAATTCATGATTCATAATTCATGATTTATGATTTGATACATGATTCATGATTCAATTCATGATTCATGATTCATGTTTTGATTCATGATTCAATTCATGATTCATGATTCATGTTTTGATTCATGATTCAATTCATGATTCATGATTCGATTCATGATTCATGATTCAATTCATGATTCATAATTCATTATTTATGATTCGATTCATGATTCATGATTCATGATTCATGATTCATGATTCTTGATTCAATTCATGATTCATAATTCATGATTCATGATTCAATTCACGTTTCATGATTCAATTCATGTTTCATGATTCATGATTCGATTCATGATTCATGATTCATGATTCAATTCATGATTCATGATTCGATTCATGATTCGTGTTTCATTTCATGATTCATGATTCATGATTCAATTCATGATTCATGATTCATGATTCAATTCATGATTTATGATTCATGATTCAATTCATGATTCAATTCATGATTCATGATTCATGATTCAATTTATTATTCATGATTCATGATTTAATTCATGATTCATGGTTCAATTCATGATTCATGATTCATGATTCATGATTCATGATTCATGATTCAATTCATGATTCATGGTTCAATTCATGATTCATGATTCATGATTCATGATTCGATTCATGATTCAATTCATGATTCATGATTCAATTCATGATTCATGATTCAATTCATGATTCATGGTTCAATTCATGATTCATGATTCATGATTCATGATTCGATTCATGATTCATGATTCAATTCATGATTCATGATTCAATTCATGATTCATGATTCAATTCATGATTCATGATTCGATTCATGATTCATGATTCAATTCATGATTCATGATTCAATTCATGATTCATGATTCATGATTCTTGATTCATGATTCAATTCATGATTCAATTCATGATTAATGATTCAATTTATTATTCATGATTCATGATTTAAATCATGATTCAATTCATGATTCATGATTCAATTCATGATTCAATTCATGATTCATGATTCATGATTCAATTCATAATTCATGATTCATGATTCAATTCCTGATTCATGATTCAATTCATGATTCATGATTCATGATTCATGATTCAATTCATGATTTATGATTCATGATTCATGATTCATGATTCATGATTCATGATTCATGATTCAATTCATGATTCATGGTTCAATTCATGATTCATGATTCATGATTCATGATTCATGATTCGATTCATGATTCAATTCATGATTCATGATTCAATTCATGATTCATGATTCATGATTCATGATTCAATTCATAATTCAATTCATTATTCATGATTAATGATTCAAATCATGATTCATGATTCATGATTCAATTCATGATTCAATTCATGATTCATGATTCAATTCAGGATTCAATTCATGATTCATGATTCAATTCATGATTCATGATTCATGATTCAATTCATGATTCATGATTCAATTCATGATTCATGATTCATGTTTCATGTCATGATTCATGATTCATGATTCAATTCATAATTCATGATTCATGATTCAATTCATGATTCATGATTCATGATTCATGATTCATGATTCATGATTCAATTCATGATTCATGATTCAATTTATGATTCATGATTCATGATTCATGATTCATGATTCGATTCATGATTCATGATTCAATTCATGATTCATGATTCAATTCATGATTCATGATTCATGATTCATGATTCGATTCATGATTCATGATTCATGATTCAATTCGTGATTCATGATTCAATTCATGATTCATGATTCATGATTCATGATTCAATGCATGATTAAATTCATGATTCATGATTCATGATTCAATTTATTATTCATGATTCATGATTTAATTCATGATTCAATTCATGATTTATGATTCAATTCAGGATTCAATTCATGATTCATGATTCATGATTCAATTCATGATTCATGATTTATGATTCAATTCATGATTCAATTCATGATTCATGATTCAATTAAGGATTTAATTCATGATTCATGATTCAATTCATGATTCATGATTCATGATTGAATTCATGATTGATGATTCGATTCATGATTCATGATTTATGATTCATGATTCATGATTCAATTCATAATTCATGATTCATGATTCATGATTCATGATTCAATTCCTGATTCATGATTCAATTCATGATTCATGATTCAATTCATGATTCATGATTCATGATTCATGATTCAATTCATGATTCATGATTCAATTCATGATTCATGATTCATGATTCGATTCATGATTCATGATTCAATTCATGATTCATGATTCAATTCATGATTCATGATTCATGATTCATGATTCATGATTCGATTCATGATTCATGATTCATGATTCATGATTCAATTCGTGATTCATGATTCAATTCATGATTCATGATTCATGATTCATGATTCAATTCATGATTAAATTCATGATTCATGATTCATGATTCAATTTAGTATTCATGATTCATGATTAAATTCATGATTCAATTCATGATTCATGATTCAATTCAGGATTCAATTCATGATTCATGATTCATGATTCAATTCATGATTCATGATTCATGATTCAATTCATGATTCATGATTCGATTCATGATTCATGATTCATGATTCAATTCATAATTCATGATTCATGATTCTTGATTCATGATTCATGATTCAATTCCTGATTCATGATTCAATTCATGATTCATAATTTATGATTCATGATTCAATTCATGATTCATGATTCAAGATTCATGATTCATGATTCAATTTATGATTCATGATTCATGATTCAATTCATGATTCATGATTCAATTCATGATTCTTGATTCATGATTCATGATTCATGATTCAATTCATAATTCATGATTCATGATTCATGATTCAATTCATGATTCATGATTCATGATTCATGATTCATGATTCAATTCATGATTCATGATTCAATTCATGATTCATGATTCATGATTCAAGATTCAATTCATGATTCATGATTCATGATTCATGATTCAATTCATAATTCATGATTCATAATTCATGATTCATGATTCATGATTCATGATTCAATTCATAATTCATGATTCATGCTTCATGATTCAATTCATGATTCATGATTCGATTCATGATTCTTGATTCATGATTCATGATTCGATTCATGATTCATGATTCATGATTCTTGATTCATGATTCATGATTCATGATTCAATTCATGATTCATGATTCAAGATTCATGATTCAATTCATGATTCAAGATTCATGATTCGATTCATGATTCCTGATTCAATTAATGATTCATGATTCATGTTTCGATTCATAATTCAATTCATGATTCATGATTCGATTCATGATTCATGATTCAATTCATGATTCATAATTCATGATTTATGATTTGATACATGATTCATGATTCAATTCATGATTCATGATTCATGTTTTGATTCATGATTCAATTCATGATTCATGATTCATGTTTTGATTCATGATTCAATTCATGATTCATGATTCGATTCATGATTCATGATTCAATTCATGATTCATAATTCATTATTTATGATTCGATTCATGATTCATGATTCATGATTCATGATTCATGATTCTTGATTCAATTCATGATTCATAATTCATGATTCATGATTCAATTCACGTTTCATGATTCAATTCATGTTTCATGATTCATGATTCGATTCATGATTCATGATTCATGATTCAATTCATGATTCATGATTCGATTCATGATTCGTGTTTCATTTCATGATTCATGATTCATGATTCAATTCATGATTCATGATTCATGATTCAATTCATGATTTATGATTCATGATTCAATTCATGATTCAATTCATGATTCATGATTCATGATTCAATTTATTATTCATGATTCATGATTTAATTCATGATTCAATTCATGATTCATGATTAAATTCAGGAATCAATTCATGATTCATGATTCATGATTCAATTCATGATTCATTATTCATGATTCATGATTCGATTCATGATTCATGATTCATGATTCATGATTCATGATTCATGATTCAATTCATGATTCATGATTCATGATTCATGATTCAATTCCTGATTCATGATTCAATTCATGATTCATAATTTATGATTCATGATTCAATTCATGATTCATGATTCAAGATTCATGATTCATGATTCAATTTATGATTCATGATTTGATTTATCATTCATGATTTATGATTCAATTCATGATTCATGATTCATGATTCAATTCATGATTCATGATTCATGATTCGATTTATTATTCATGAATTATGATTCATGATTTAATTCATGATTCATGATTCAATTCATGATTCATGATTCGATTCATGATTTTTGATTCATGATTCATGATTCGATTCATGATTCATGATTCACTTCATGATTCATGATTCATGATTCATTATTCATGATTCAATTCATGATTCATGATTCATGATTCATGATTCATGATTCAATTCATAATTCATGATTCATGATTCAATTCATGATTCATGATTCAATTCATGATTCTTGATTTATGATTCATGATTCATGATTCAATTCATAATTCATGATTCATGATTCATGATTCAATTCATGATTTATGATTCATGATTCAATTCATGATTCATGATTCATGATTCATGATTCAATTCATGATTCATGATTCAATTCATGATTCATGATTCATGATTCATGATTCGATTCATGATTCATGATAAAATTCATGATTCATGATTCAATTCATGATTCATGATTCATGATTCATGATTCGATTCATGATTCATGATTCATGATTCATGATTCAATTCATGATTCATGATTCAATTCATGATTCATGATTCATGATTCATGATTCATGATTCATAATTCATGATTCAATTCATGATTCAATTCATGATTCATGATTCAATTTATTATTCATGATTCATGATTTAATTCATGATTCAATTCATGATTCATGATTCAATTCAGGATTCAATTCATGATTCATGATTCATGATTCAATTCATGATTCTTGATTCATGATTCAATTCATGATTCATAATTCGATTCATGATTCATGATTCATGATTCAATTCATAATTCATGATTCATGATTCATGATTCAATTCCTGATTCATGATTCAATTCATGATTCATAATTTATGATTCATGATTCAATTCATGATTCATGATTCAAGATTCATGATTCATGATTCAATTTATGATTCATGATTTGATTTATCATTCATGATTTTTGATTCAATTCATGATTCATGATTCAATTCATGATTCAAGATTCATGATTCGATTCATGATTCATGATTCGATTCATGATTCATGATTCAATTCATGATTCATGATTCGATTCATGATTCAATTCATGATTCATGATTCGATTCATGATTCATGATTCAATTCATGATTCATGATTTAATTCATGATTCATGATTTAATTCATGATTCATGATTCATGATTCAATTCATGATTCATGATTTAATTCATGATTCATGATTCGATTCATGATTCATGATTCATGATTCAATTCATGATTCATGATTCAATTCTAGATTCGAATCCTGATTCAATTCATGATTCATGATTCATGACTCAATTCAAGATTCATGATTCATGATTCAATTCATGATTCATGATTCAATTCTAGATTCGAATCCTGATTCAATTCCTGATTCATGATTCAAGACTCAATTCACGATTCATGATTCATGATTCAATTCATGATTCATGATTCAATTCATGATTCATGATTTATTATTCAATTCATGATTCATGATTCATGATTCATGATTCATCATTAGATTCATGATTCATGATTCATGATTCATGATTCAATTCATGATTCATGATTCATGATTCAATTCATGATTCATGATTCATTTCATGATTCTTGATTCATGATTCATGATTCATGATCCGATTCATGATTCATGATTCAATTCATGATTCATGATTCATGATTCATGATTCAATTCATGATTCATGATTCATAATTCATGATTCAATTCATAATTCATGATTCATGATTCAATTCATAATTTATGATTCATGATTTATGATTCACTTCATGATTCATGATTCATGATTCATGATTCATGATTCAATTCATGATTTATGATTCATGATTCATGATTCATGATTCATGATTCATGATTCAATTCATGATTCATGGTTCAATTCATGATTCATGATTCATGATTCATGATTCATGATTCGATTCATGATTCAATTCATGATTCATGATTCAATTCATGATTCATGATTCAATTCATGATTCATGGTTCAATTCATGATTCATGATTCATGATTCATGATTCGATTCATGATTCATGATTCAATTCATGATTCATGATTCAATTCATGATTCATGATTCAATTCATGATTCATGATTCATGATTCGATTCATGATTCATGATTCAATTCATGATTCATGATTCAATTCATGATTCATGATTCATGATTCTTGATTCATGATTCAATTCATGATTCAATTCATGATTAATGATTCATGATTCAATTTATTATTCATGATTCATGATTTAATTCATGATTCAATTCATGATTCATGATTCAATTCATGATTCAATTCATGATTCATGATTCATGATTCAATTCATAATTCATGATTCATGATTCAATTCCTGATTCATGATTCAATTCATGATTCATGATTCATGATTCATGATTCAATTCATGATTTATGATTCATGATTCATGATTCATGATTCATGATTCATGATTCAATTCCTGATTCATGATTCAATTCATGATTCATAATTTATGATTCATGATTCAATTCATGATTCATGATTCAAGATTCATGATTCATGATTCAATTTATGATTCATGATTCATGATTCAATTCATGATTCATGATTCAATTCATGATTCTTGATTCATGATTCATGATTCATGATTCAATTCATAATTCATGATTCATGATTCATGATTCAATTCATGATTCATGATTCATGATTCATGATTCATGATTCAATTCATGATTCATGATTCAATTCATGATTCATGATTCATGATTCAAGATTCAATTCATGATTCATGATTCATGATTCATGATTCAATTCATAATTCATGATTCATAATTCATGATTCATGATTCATGATTCATGATTCAATTCATAATTCATGATTCATGCTTCATGATTCAATTCATGATTCATGATTCGATTCATGATTCTTGATTCATGATTCATGATTCGATTCATGATTCATGATTCATGATTCTTGATTCATGATTCATGATTCATGATTCAATTCATGATTCATGATTCAAGATTCATGATTCAATTCATGATTCAAGATTCATGATTCGATTCATGATTCCTGATTCAATTAATGATTCATGATTCATGTTTCGATTCATAATTCAATTCATGATTCATGATTCGATTCATGATTCATGATTCAATTCATGATTCATAATTCATGATTTATGATTTGATACATGATTCATGATTCAATTCATGATTCATGATTCATGTTTTGATTCATGATTCAATTCATGATTCATGATTCATGTTTTGATTCATGATTCAATTCATGATTCATGATTCGATTCATGATTCATGATTCAATTCATGATTCATAATTCATTATTTATGATTCGATTCATGATTCATGATTCATGATTCATGATTCATGATTCTTGATTCAATTCATGATTCATAATTCATGATTCATGATTCAATTCACGTTTCATGATTCAATTCATGTTTCATGATTCATGATTCGATTCATGATTCATGATTCATGATTCAATTCATGATTCATGATTCGATTCATGATTCGTGTTTCATTTCATGATTCATGATTCATGATTCAATTCATGATTCATGATTCATGATTCAATTCATGATTTATGATTCATGATTCAATTCATGATTCAATTCATGATTCATGATTCATGATTCAATTTATTATTCATGATTCATGATTTAATTCATGATTCAATTCATGATTCATGATTAAATTCAGGAATCAATTCATGATTCATGATTCATGATTCAATTCATGATTCATTATTCATGATTCATGATTCGATTCATGATTCATGATTCATGATTCATGATTCATGATTCAATTCATGATTCATGATTCATGATTCATGATTCAATTCCTGATTCATGATTCAATTCATGATTCATAATTTATGATTCATGATTCAATTCATGATTCATGATTCAAGATTCATGATTCATGATTCAATTTATGATTCATGATTTGATTTATCATTCATGATTTATGATTCAATTCATGATTCATGATTCATGATTCAATTCATGATTCATGATTCATGATTCGATTTATTATTCATGAATTATGATTCATGATTTAATTCATGATTCATGATTCAATTCATGATTCATGATTCGATTCATGATTTTTGATTCATGATTCATGATTCGATTCATGATTCATGATTCACTTCATGATTCATGATTCATGATTCATTATTCATGATTCAATTCATGATTCATGATTCATGATTCATGATTCATGATTCAATTCATAATTCATGATTCATGATTCAATTCATGATTCATGATTCAATTCATGATTCTTGATTTATGATTCATGATTCATGATTCAATTCATAATTCATGATTCATGATTCATGATTCAATTCATGATTTATGATTCATGATTCAATTCATGATTCATGATTCATGATTCATGATTCAATTCATGATTCATGATTCAATTCATGATTCATGATTCATGATTCATGATTCGATTCATGATTCATGATAAAATTCATGATTCATGATTCAATTCATGATTCATGATTCATGATTCATGATTCGATTCATGATTCATGATTCATGATTCATGATTCAATTCATGATTCATGATTCAATTCATGATTCATGATTCATGATTCATTGATTCATGATTCATAATTCATGATTCAATTCATGATTCAATTCATGATTCATGATTCAATTTATTATTCATGATTCATGATTTAATTCATGATTCAATTCATGATTCATGATTCAATTCAGGATTCAATTCATGATTCATGATTCATGATTCAATTCATGATTCTTGATTCATGATTCAATTCATGATTCATAATTCGATTCATGATTCATGATTCATGATTCAATTCATAATTCATGATTCATGATTCATGATTCAATTCCTGATTCATGATTCAATTCATGATTCATAATTTATGATTCATGATTCAATTCATGATTCATGATTCAAGATTCATGATTCATGATTCAATTTATGATTCATGATTTGATTTATCATTCATGATTTATGATTCAATTCATGATTCATGATTCAATTCATGATTCAAGATTCATGATTCGATTCATGATTCATGATTCGATTCATGATTCATGATTCAATTCATGATTCATGATTCGATTCATGATTCAATTCATGATTCATGATTCGATTCATGATTCATGATTCAATTCATGATTCATGATTTAATTCATGATTCATGATTTAATTCATGATTCATGATTCATGATTCAATTCATGATTCATGATTTAATTCATGATTCATGATTCGATTCATGATTCATGATTCATGATTCAATTCATGATTCATGATTCAATTCTAGATTCGAATCCTGATTCAATTCATGATTCATGATTCATGACTCAATTCAAGATTCATGATTCATGATTCAATTCATGATTCATGATTCAATTCTAGATTCGAATCCTGATTCAATTCCTGATTCATGATTCAAGACTCAATTCACGATTCATGATTCATGATTCAATTCATGATTCATGATTCAATTCATGATTCATGATTTATTATTCAATTCATGATTCATGATTCATGATTCATGATTCATCATTAGATTCATGATTCATGATTCATGATTCATGATTCAATTCATGATTCATGATTCATGATTCAATTCATGATTCATGATTCATTTCATGATTCTTGATTCATGATTCATGATTCATGATCCGATTCATGATTCATGATTCAATTCATGATTCATGATTCATGATTCATGATTCAATTCATGATTCATGATTCATAATTCATGATTCATGATTCAATTCATAATTCATGATTCATGATTCATGATTCAATTCATAATTTATGATTCATGATTTATGATTCACTTCATGATTCATGATTCATGATTCATGATTCATGATTCAATTCATGATTTATGATTCATGATTCATGATTCATGATTCATGATTCATGATTCAATTCATGATTCATGGTTCAATTCATGATTCATGATTCATGATTCATGATTCATGATTCGATTCATGATTCAATTCATGATTCATGATTCAATTCATGATTCATGATTCAATTCATGATTCATGGTTCAATTCATGATTCATGATTCATGATTCATGATTCGATTCATGATTCATGATTCAATTCATGATTCATGATTCAATTCATGATTCATGATTCAATTCATGATTCATGATTCATGATTCGATTCATGATTCATGATTCAATTCATGATTCATGATTCAATTCATGATTCATGATTCATGATTCTTGATTCATGATTCAATTCATGATTCAATTCATGATTAATGATTCATGATTCAATTTATTATTCATGATTCATGATTTAATTCATGATTCAATTCATGATTCATGATTCAATTCATGATTCAATTCATGATTCATGATTCATGATTCAATTCATAATTCATGATTCATGATTCAATTCCTGATTCATGATTCAATTCATGATTCATGATTCATGATTCATGATTCAATTCATGATTTATGATTCATGATTCATGATTCATGATTCATGATTCATGATTCATGATTCAATTCATGATTCATGGTTCAATTCATGATTCATGATTCATGATTCATGATTCATGATTCGATTCATGATTCAATTCATGATTCATGATTCAATTCATGATTCATGATTCAATTCATGATTCATGGTTCAATTCATGATTCATGATTCATGATTCATGATTCGATTCATGATTCATGATTCAATTCATGATTCATGATTCAATTCATGATTCATGATTCAATTCATGATTCATGATTCATGATTCGATTCATGATTCATGATTCAATTCATGATTCATGATTCAATTCATGATTCATGATTCATGATTCTTGATTCATGATTCAATTCATGATTCAATTCATGATTAATGATTCATGATTCAATTTATTATTCATGATTCATGATTTAATTCATGATTCAATTCATGATTCATGATTCAATTCATGATTCAATTCATGATTCATGATTCATGATTCAATTCATAATTCATGATTCATGATTCAATTCCTGATTCATGATTCAATTCATGATTCATAATTTATGATTCATGATTCAATTCATGATTCATGATTCAAGATTCATGATTCATGATTCGATTCATGATTCATGATTCAATTCATGATTCATGATTCATGATTTAATTCATGATTCATGATTCGATTCATGATTCATGATTCATGATTCATGATTCAATTCATGATTCATGATTCAATTCATGATTCATGATTCATGATTCATGATTCATAATTCATGATTCAATTCATGATTCATGATTCATGATTCATGATTCATGATTCAATTCATAATTCATGATTCATGATTCAATTCATGATTCATGATTCAATTCATGATTCTTGATTCATGATTCATGATTCATGATTCAATTCATAATTCATGATTCATGATTCATGATTCAATTCATGATTTATGATTCATGATTCAATTCATGATTCATGATTCATGATTCATGATTCAATGCATGATTCATGATTCAATTCATGATTCATGATTCAATTCATGATTCATGATTCATGATTCATGATTCGATTCATGATTCATGATTCATGATTCATGATTCAATTCATGATTCATGATTCAATTCATGATTCATGATTCATGATTCATGATTCATAATTCATGATTCAATTCATGATTCAATTCATGATTCATGATTCATGATTCAATTTATTATTCATGATTCATGATTTAATTCATGATTCAATTCATGATTCATGATTCAATTCAGGATTCAATTCATGATTCATGATTCATGATTCAATTCATGATTCTTGATTCATGATTCAATTCATGATTCATAATTCGATTCATGATTCATGATTCATGATTCAATTCATAATTCATGATTCATGATTCATGATTCAATTCCTGATTCATGATTCAATTCATGATTCATAATTTATGATTCATGATTCAATTCATGATTCATGATTCAAGATTCATGATTCATGATTCAATTTATGATTCATGATTTGATTTATCATTCATGATTTATGATTCAATTCATGATTCATGATTCATGATTCAATTCATGATTCAAGATTCATGATTCGATTCATGATTCATGATTCGATTCATGATTCATGATTCAATTCATGATTCATGATTCGATTCATGATTCAATTCATGATTCATGATTCGATTCATGATTCATGATTCAATTCATGATTCATGATTTAATTCATGATTCATGATTTAATTCATGATTCATGATTCATGATTCAATTCATGATTCAAGATTCATGATTCGATTCATGATTCATGATTCGATTCATGATTCATGATTCAATTCATGATTCATGATTCGATTCATGATTCATGATTCAATTCATGATTCATGATTTAATTCATGATTCATGATTTAATTCATGATTCATGATTCATGATTCAATTCATGATTCATGATTCATGATTCATGATTCAATTCCTGATTCATGATTCAATTCATGATTCATAATTTATGATTCATGATTCAATTCATGATTCATGATTCAAGATTCATGATTCATGATTCAATTTATGATTCATGATTTGATTTATCATTCATGATTCATGATTTAATTCATGATTCATGATTCAATTCATGATTCATGATTCATGATTCGATTCATGATTCATAATTTATGATTCATGATTCAATTCATGATTCATGATTCAAGATTCATGATTCATGATTCAATTTATGATTCATGATTTGATTTATCATTCATGATTCATGATTTAATTCATGATTCATGATTCAATTCATGATTCATGATTCGATTCATGATTTTTGATTCATGATTCATGATTCGATTCATGATTCATGATTCACTTCATGATTCATGATTCATGATTCATTATTCATGATTCAATTCATGATTCATGATTCATGATTCATGATTCATGATTCAATTCATAATTCATGATTCATGATTCAATTCATGATTCATGATTCAATTCATGATTCTTGATTCATGATTCATGATTCATGATTCAATTCATAATTCATGATTCATGATTCATGATTCAATTCATGATTTATGATTCATGATTCAATTCATGATTCATGATTCATGATTCATGATTCAATTCATGATTCATGATTCAATTCATGATTTTTGATTCATGATTCATGATTCGATTCATGATTCAATTCATGATTCATGATTCAATTCATGATTCATGATTCATGATTCAATTTATTATTCATGATTCATGATTTAATTCATGATTCAATTCATGATTCATGATTTAATTCATGATTCAATTCATGATTCATGATTCATGATTCAATTCATAATTCATGATTCATGATTCATGATTCAATTCCTGATTCATGATTCGATTCATGATTCATGATTCAATTCATGATTCATGATTCAATTCATGATTCATGATTCATGATTCATGATTCGATTCATGATTCATGATTCATGATTCATGATTCAATTCATGATTCATGATTCAATTCATGATTCATGATTCATGATTCATGATTCATAATTCATGATTCAATTCATGATTCAATTCATGATTCATGATTCATGATTCAATTTATTATTCATGATTCATGATTTAATTTATGATTCAATTCATGATTCATGATTCAATTCAGGATTCAATTCATGATTCATGATTCATGATTCAATTCATGATTCTTGATTCATGATTCAATTCATGATTCATAATTCGATTCATGATTCATGATTCATGATTCAATTCATAATTCATGATTCATGATTCATGATTCAATTCCTGATTCATGATTCAATTCATGATTCATAATTTATGATTCATGATTCAATTCATGATTCATGATTCAAGATTCATGATTCATGATTCAATTTATGATTCATGATTTGATTTATCATTCATGATTTATGATTCAATTCATGATTCATGATTCATGATTCAATTCATGATTCAAGATTCATGATTCGATTCATGATTCATGATTCGATTCATGATTCATGATTCAATTCATGATTCATGATTCGATTCATGATTCAATTCATGATTCATGATTCGATTCATGATTCATGATTCAATTCATGATTCATGATTTAATTCATGATTCATGATTTAATTCATGATTCATGATTCATGATTCAATTCATGATTCATGATTTAATTCATGATTCATAATTCGATTCATGATTCATGATTCATGATTCAATTCATGATTCATGATTCATGATTCATGATTCATGATTCATGATTCAATTCATGATTCATGATTCAATTCATGATTACTAATTCATGATTCATGATTCAATTCATGATTCATGATTCAATTCTAGATTCGAATCCTGATTCAATTCATGATTCATGATTCATGACTCAATTCAAGATTCATGATTCATGATTCAATTCATGATTCATGATTCAATTATAGATTCGAATCCTGATTCAATTCCTGATTCATGATTCAAGACTCAATTCACGATTCATGATTCATGATTCAATTCATGATTCATGATTTATTATTCAATTCATGATTCATGATTCATGATTCATGATTCATGATTAGATTCATGATTCATGATTCATGATTCATGATTCAATTCATGATTCATGATTCATGATTCAATTCATGATTCATGATTCATTTCATGATTCTTGATTCATGATTCATGATTCATGATCCGATTCATGATTCATGATTCAATTCATGATTCATGATTCATGATTCATGATTCAATTCATGATTCATGATTCATAATTCATGATTCATGATTCAATTCATAATTCATGATTCATGATTCAATTCATAATTTATGATTCATGATTTATGATTCACTTCATGATTCATGATTCATGATTCATGATTCATGATTCATGATTCAATTCATGATTCATGGTTCAATTCATGATTCATGATTCATGATTCATGATTCGATTCATGATTCAATTCATGATTCATGATTCAATTCATGATTCATGATTCAATTCATGATTCATGGTTCAATTCATGATTCATGATTCATGATTCATGATTCGATTCATGATTCATGATTCAATTCATGATTCATGATTCAATTCATGATTCATGATTCATGATTCGATTCATGATTCATGATTCAATTCATGATTCATGATTCAATTCATGATTCATGATTCATGATTCATGATTCATGATTCAATTCATGATTCAATTCATGATTAATGATTCATGATTCAATTTATTATTCATGATTCATGATTTAATTCATGATTCAATTCATGATTCATGATTTAATTCATGATTCAATTCATGATTCATGATTCATGATTCAATTCATAATTCATGATTCATGATTCATGATTCAATTCCTGATTCATGATTCAATTCATGATTCATAATTTATGATTCATGATTCAATTCATGATTCATGATTCAAGATTCATGATTCATGATTCGATTCATGATTCATGATTCAATTCATGATTCATGATTCATGATTCGATTCATGATTCATGATTCATGATTCGATTCATGATTCATGATTCGATTCATGATTCATGATTCAATTCATGATTCATGATTCATGATTCGATTCATGATTCATGATTCAATTCATGATTCATGATTCATGATTTAATTCATGATTCATGATTCATGATTCAATTCATGATTCATGATTCAATTCATGATTCATGATTTAATTTATGATTCATGATTCGATTCATGATTCAATTCATGATTCATGATTCATGATTCATGATTCATGATTCAATTCATGATTCGTGATTCAATTCATGATTACTAATTCATGATTCATGATTCAATTTATGATTCATGATTCAATTCTAGATTCGAATCCTGATTCAATTCATGATTCATGATTCAATTCACGATTCATGATTCATGATTCAATTCATGATTCATGATTCATTATTCAATTCATGATTCATGATTCATGATTCATGATTCATGATTCATGATTCATGATTAGATTCATGATTCATGATTCATTAATTCATGATTCAATTCATGATTCATGATTCAATTCATGATTCATGATTCGTTTCATGATTCTTGATTCATGATTCATGATTCATGATTCGATTCATGATTCATGATTCATGATTCATGATTCAATTCATGATTCATGATTCAATTCATAGTTAATGATTCATGATTCATGATTCAATTCATAATTTATGATTTATGATTCAATTCATGATTCATGATTCATGATTCAATTCATGATTCATGATTCATGATTCAATTCATGATTCATGATTCATGATTCAATTCATGATTTATGATTCATGATTCATGATTCGATTCATGATTCATGATTCATGATTCAATTCATGATTCATGATTCATGATTCAATTCATGATTCATGATTCATGATTTAATTCATGATTCATGATTCGATTCATGATTCAATTCATGATTCATGATTCATGATCTAATTCATGATTCATGATTCAATTCATGATTCATGATTCATGATTCAATTCATGATTCATGATTCATGATTCAATTCATGATTCATGATTCGATTCATGATTCATGATTCAATTCATGATTCATGATTCATGATTCAATTCATGATTCATGATTTATGAATTATGATTCAATTCATGATTCATGATTCATGATTCAATTCATGAATCATGATTCATGATTCAATTCATGATTCATGATTCATGATTTAATACATGATTCATGATTCGATTCATGATTCATGATTCATGATTCAATTCATGATTCATGATTCATGATTCATGATTCATGATTCAATTCATGATTCATGATTCAATTCATGATTACTAATTCATGATTCATGATTCAATTCATGATTCATGATTCAATTCTAGATTCGAATCCTGATTCAATTCATGATTCATGATTCATGACTCCATTCACGATTCATGATTCATGATTCAATTCATGATTTATGATTTATTATTCAATTCATGATTCATGATTCATGATTCATGATTAGATTCATGATTCATGATTCATGATTCATGATTCATGATTCAATTCATGATTCATGATTCATTTCATGATTCTTGATTCATGATTCATGATTCATGATTCGATTCATGATTCATGATTCAATTCATGATTCATGATTCATGATTTAATTCATGATTCATGATTCATAATTCATGATTCATGATTCAATTCATAATTCATGATTCATGATTCAATTCATAATTTATGATTCATGATTCATGATTCACTTCATGATTCATGATTCATGATTCATGATTCATGATTCAATTCATGATTCATGATTCATGATTCATGATTCATGATTCAATTCATAATTCATGATTCATGATTCATGATTCAATTCATGATTCATGATTCAATTCATGATTCTTGATTCATGATTCATGATTCAATTCATAATTCATGATTCATGATTCATGATTCAATTCATGATTTATGATTCATGATTCGATTCATGATTCATGATTCATAATTCAATTCATGATTCATGATTCATGATTCAATTCATGATTCATGATTTATGAATTATGATTCAATTCATGATTCATGATTCATGATTCAATTCATGATTCAATTCATGAATCATGATTCATGATTCAATTCATGATTCATGATTCATGATTTAATTCATGATTCATGATTCGATTCATGATTCATGATTCAATTCATGATTCATGATTCATGATTCATGATTCAATTCATGATTCATGATTCAATTCATAATTACTAATTCATGATTCATGATTCAATTCATGATTCATGATTCAATTCTAGATTCGAATCCTGATTCAATTCATGATTCATGATTCATGACTCAATTCAAGATTCATGATTCATGATTCAATTCATGATTCATGATTCAATTCTAGATTCGAATCCTGATTCAATTCATGATTCATGATTCATGACTCCATTCACGATTCATGATTCATGATTCAATTCATGATTCATGATTTATTATTCAATTCATGATTCATGATTCATGATTCATGATTCATGATTAGATTCATAATTCATGATTCATGATTCATGATCCAATTCATGATTCATGATTCATGATTCAATTCATGATTCATGATTCATTTCATGATTCTTGATTCATGATTCATGATTCAATTCATGATTCATGATTCATGATTCATGATTCAATTCATGATTCATGATTCATAATTCATGATTCATGATTCAATTCATAATTCATGATTCATGATTCATGATTCAATTCATAATTTATGATTCATGATTCATGATTCACTTCATGATTCATGATTCATGATTCATGATTCATGATTCAATTCATGATTCATGATTCATGATTCATGATTCATGATTCATGATTCAATTCATAATTTATGATTCATGATTCATGATTCGATTCATGATTCATGATTCAATTCATGATTCATGATTCATGATTCATGATTCAATTCATGATTCATGATTCATAATTCATGATTCATGATTCAATTCATAATTCATGATTCATGATTCATGATTCAATTCATAATTTATGATTCATGATTCATGATTCACTTCATGATTCATGATTCATGATTCATGATTCATGATTCAATTCATGATTCATGATTCATGATTCATGATTCATGATTCATGATTCAATTCATAATTCATGATTCATGATTCATGATTCAATTCATGATTCATGATTCAATTCATAATTCATGATTCATGATTCATGATTCAATTCATGATTTATGATTCATGATTCAATTCATGATTCATGATTCATGATTCATGATTCATGATTCATGATTCAATTCATGATTCATGGTTCAATTCATGATTCATGATTCATGATTCATGATTCATGATTCGATTCTTGATTCATGATTCAATTCATGATTCATGATTCAATTCATGATTCATGATTCATGATTCGATTCATGATTCATGATTCAATTCTTGATTCATGATTCAATTTATGATTCATGATTCATGATTCATGATTCAATTCATGATTCAATTCATGATTCAATTCATGATTAATGATTCATGATTCAATTTATTATTCATGATTCATGATTTAATTCATGATTCAATTCATGATTCATGATTCAATTCAGGATTCAATTCATGATTCATGATTCATGATTCAATTCATGATTCATGATTCGATTCATGATTCATGATTCATGATTCATGATTCAATTCATGATTCATGATTCATAATTCATGATTCATGATTCAATTCATAATTCATGATTCATGATTCATGATTCAATTCATAATTTATGATTCATGATTCATGATTCACTTCATGATTCATGATTCATGATTCATGATTCAATTCATGATTCATGATTCATGATTCATGATTCAATTCATGATTCATGATTCAATTCATAATTCATGATTCATGATTCATGATTCAATTCATGATTTATGATTCATGATTCAATTCATGATTCATGATTCATGATTCATGATTCATGATTCATGATTCAATTCATGATTCATGGTTCAATTCATGATTCATGATTCATGATTCATGATTCATGATTCGATTCTTGATTCATGATTCAATTCATGATTCATGATTCAATTCATGATTTATGATTCATGATTCGATTCATGATTCATGATTCAATTCATGATTCATGATTCAATTCATGATTCATGATTCATGATTCATGATTCATGATTCAATTCATGATTCAATTCATGATTAATGATTCATGATTCAATTTATTATTCATGATTCATGATTTAATTCATGATTCAATTCATGATTCATGATTCAATTCAGGATTCAATTCATGATTCATGATTCATGATTCAATTCATGATTCATGATTCGATTCATGATTCATGATTCATGATTCATGATTCAATTCATAATTCATGATTCATGATTCAATTCATAATTCATGATTCATGATTCATGATTCATGATTCAATTCATGATTCATGATTCGATTCATGATTCATGATTCATGATTCATGATTCAATTCATAATTCATGATTCATGATTCATGATTCAATTCATAATTCATGATTCATGATTCATGATTCATGATTCAATTCTTGATTCATGATTCAATTCATGATTCATAATTTATGATTCATGATTCAATTCATGATTCATGATTCAAGATTCATGATTCATGATTCAATTTATGATTCATGATTTGATTTATCATTCATGATTTATGATTCAATTCATGATTCATGATTCATGATTCAATTCATGATTCAAGATTCATGATTCGATTCATGATTCATGATTCGATTCATGATTCATGATTCAATTCATGATTCATGATTCAATTCATGATTCATGATTCATGATTCGATTCATGATTCATGATTTGATTCATGATTCATAATTCAATTCATGATTCATGATTCATGATTTAAGTCATGATTCATGATTCGTTTCATGATTCTTGATTCATGATTCATGATTCATGATTCGATTCATGATTCATGATTCATGATTCATGATTCAATTCATGATTCATGATTCAATTCTAATTCATGGTTCATGATTCATGATTCGATTCATGATTCATGATTCATGATTCAATTCATGATTCATGATTCATGATTCATGATTCAATTCATGATTCATGATTCAATTCATAGTTCATGATTCATGATTCATGATTCAATTCATAATTTATGATTTATGATTCAATTCATGATTCATGATTCATGATTCATGATTCATGATTCAATTCATGATTCATGATTCATGATTCAATTCATGATTCATGATTCATGATTCAATTCATGATTTATGATTCATGATTCATGATTCGATTCATGATTCATGATTCATGATTCATAATTCAATTCATGATTCATGATTCATGATTCACTTCATGATTCATGATTCATGATTCATGATTCATGATTCAATTCATGATTCATGATTCATGATTCATGATTCATGATTCATGATTCAATTCATAATTCATGATTCATGATTCATGATTCAATTCATGATTCATGATTCAATTCATAATTCATGATTCATGATTCATGATTCAATTCATGATTTATGATTCATGATTCAATTCATGATTCATGATTCATGATTCATGATTCATGATTCATGATTCATGATTCAATTCATGATTCATGGTTCAATTCATGATTCATGATTCATGATTCATGATTCATGATTCGATTCTTGATTCATGATTCAATTCATGATTCATGATTCAATTCATGATTTATGATTCATGATTCGATTCATGATTCATGATTCAATTCATGATTCATGATTCAATTCATGATTCATGATTCATGATTCATGATTCATGATTCAATTCATGATTCAATTCATGATTAATGATTCATGATTCAATTTATTATTCATGATTCATGATTTAATTCATGATTCAATTCATGATTCATGATTCAATTCAGGATTCAATTCATGATTCATGATTCATGATTCAATTCATGATTCATGATTCGATTCATGATTCATGATTCATGATTCATGATTCAATTCATAATTCATGATTCATGATTCAATTCATAATTCATGATTCATGATTCATGATTCATGATTCAATTCATGATTCATGATTCGATTCATGATTCATGATTCATGATTCAATTCATAATTCATGATTCAATTCATAATTCATGATTCATGATTCATGATTCATGATTCAATTCTTGATTCATGATTCAATTCATGATTCATAATTTATGATTCATGATTCAATTCATGATTCATGATTCAAGATTCATGATTCATGATTCAATTTATGATTCATGATTTGATTTATCATTCATGATTTATGATTCAATTCATGATTCATGATTCATGATTCAATTCATGATTCAAGATTCATGATTCGATTCATGATTCATGATTCGATTCATGATTCATGATTCAATTCATGATTCATGATTCAATTCATGATTCATGATTCATGATTCGATTCATGATTCAATTCATGATTCATGATTTGATTCATGATTCATAATTCAATTCATGATTCATGATTCATGATTTAAGTCATGATTCATGATTCGTTTCATGATTCTTGATTCATGATTCATGATTCATGATTCGATTCATGATTCATGATTCATGATTCATGATTCAATTCATGATTCATGATTCAATTCTAATTCATGGTTCATGATTCATGATTCGATTCATGATTCATGATTCATGATTCAATTCATGATTCATGATTCATGATTCATGATTCAATTCATGATTCATGATTCAATTCATAGTTCATGATTCATGATTCATGATTCAATTCATAATTTATGATTTATGATTCAATTCATGATTCATGATTCATGATTCATGATTCATGATTCAATTCATGATTCATGATTCATGATTCAATTCATGATTCATGATTCATGATTCAATTCATGATTTATGATTCATGATTCATGATTCGATTCATGATTCATGATTCATGATTCATAATTCAATTCATGATTCATGATTCATGATTCAATTCATGATTCATGATTCATGATTCAATTCTTGATTCATGATTCGATTCATGATTTTTGATTCATGATTCATGATTCGATTCATGATTCAATTCATGATTCATGATTCATGATTCAATTCATGATTCATGATTCGATTCATGATTCATGATTCATGATTCAATTCATGATTCATGATTCATGATTCAATTCATGATTCATGATTTATGAATTATGATTCAATTCATGATTCATGATTCATGATTCAATTCATGATTCAATTCATGAATCATGATTCATGATTCAATTCATGATTCATGATTCATGGTGCAATTTATGATTCATGAATCATGATTCATGATTCAATTCATAATTCAATTTATGATACTGGATTTAATTCATGATTCATGATTCATGATTCATGATTCAATTCATGATTTATGATTCATGATTCAATTCATGATTCATGATTCATGATTCATTTCATGATTCATGATTCGATTCAAGATTCTTGATTCATGATTCAATTCATGATTCATAATTCATGATTCATTTCATGATTCATGATTCGATTCAAGATTCTTGATTCATGATTCGATTCATGATTCATGATTCATGATTCAATTCATGATTCATGATTCAATTCATAATTCATGATTCATAATTCATGATTCATGATTCATGATTCATGATTCATGATTCAATTCATAATTCATGATTCATGCTTCATGATTCAATTCATGATTCATGATTCGATTCATGATTCTTGATTCATGATTCATGATTCGATTCATGATTCATGATTCATGATTCAATTCATGATTCATGATTCATGATTCAATTCATGATTCAAAATTCATGATTCGATTCATGATTCCTGATTCAATTAATGATTCATGATTCATGTTTCGATTCATGATTCAATTCATGATTCATAATTCATGATTCATGATTCAATTCATGATTCATAATTCATGATTTATGATTCGATTCATGATTCATGATTCAATTCATGATTCATGATTCATGTTTCGATTCATGATTCAATTCATGATTCATGATTCGATTCATAATTCATGATTCATAATTCATGATTTATGATTCGATTCATGATTCATGATTCAATTCATGATTCATGATTCATGATTCAATTCATGATTCATAATTCATGATTCATGATTCAATTCATGATTCATGATTCAATACATGTTTCATGATTAATGATTCATGATTCATGATTCAATTCATGATTCATGATTCAATTCATGATTCATGATTCATGTTTCATTTCATGATTCATGATTCATGATTCAATTCATGATTCATGATTCAATTCATGATTCAATTCATGATTCATGATTCATGATTCAATTCATGATTCATGATTCATGATTTAATTCATGATTCAATTCATGATTCATGATTCAATTCATGATTCATGATTCATGATTCGATTCATGATTCATGATTCGATTCATGATTCATGATTCATGATTCATGATTCAATTCATAATTCATGATTCATGATTCATGATTCATGATTCAATTCATGATTCATGATTCAATTCATTATTCATAATTTATGATTCATGATTCAATTCATGATTCATGATTCAAGATTCATGATTCATGATTCAATTTATGATTCATGATTTGATTTATCATTCATGATTTATGATTCAATTCATGATTCATGATTCATGATTCAATTCATGATTCATGATTCATGATTCATGATTCGATTTATTATTCATGATTCATGATTCATGATTTAATTCATGATTCATGATTCATGATTCAATTCATAAATCATGATTCATGATTCATGATTCAATTCATGATTCATGATTCAATTCATGATTCTTGATTCATGATTCATGATTCATGATTCAATTCATAATTCATGATTCATGATTCATGATTCAATTCATGATTCATGATTCGATTTATGATTCATGATTCATGATTCATGATTCATGATTCGATTCATGATTCATGATTCATGATTCAATTCATGATTCATGATTCATGTTTCATTTCATGATTCATGATTAATGATTCAATTCATGATTCATGATTCATGATTCATAATTCATGATTCAATTCATGATTCAATTCATGATTCATGATTCATGATTCAATTTATTATTCATGATTCATGATTTAATTCATGATTCAATTCATGATTCATGATTCAATTCAGGATTCAATTCATGATTCATGATTCATGATTCAATTCATTATTCATGATTCATGATTCGATTCATGATTCATGAGTCATGATTCATAATTCAATTCATAATTCTTGATTCATGATTCATGATTCAATTCCTGATTCATGATTCAATTCATGATTCATAATTTATGATTCATGATTCAATTCATGATTCATGATTCATGATTCATGATTCAATTTATGATTCATGATTTGATT
Source organism: Mixophyes australis (assembly GCA_036250195.1). Lineage (NCBI taxonomy): Eukaryota > Metazoa > Chordata > Amphibia > Anura > Limnodynastidae > Mixophyes > Mixophyes australis. The sequence goes on along the minus strand of JAVHZZ010000022.1, from coordinate 696,023 downwards.
TATCATTCATGATTTATGATTCAATTCATGATTCATGATTCAATTCATGATTTATGATTCATGATTCAATTCATGATTCATGATTCATGATTCATTTCATGATTCATGATTCGATTCAAGATTCTTGATTCATGATTCAATTCATGATTCATGATTCATGATTCATTTCATGATTCATGATTCGATTCATGATTCATGATTCATGATTCAATTCATGATTCATGATTCATGATTCATGATTCAATTCATAATTCATGATTAATAATTCATGATTCATGATTCATGATTCATGATTCAATTCATAATTCATGATTCATGCTTCATGATTCAATTCATGATTCATGATTCGATTCATGATTCTTGATTCATGATTCATGATTCGATTCATGATTCATGATTCATGATTCAATTCATGATTCATGATTCATGATTCATGATTCAATTCATGATTCAAGATTCATGATTCGATTCATGATTCCTGATTCAATTAATGATTCATGATTCATGTTTCGATTCATGATTCAATTCATGATTCATGATTCGATTCATGATTCATGATTCAATTCATGATTCATAATTCATGATTTATGATTCGATTCATGATTCATGATTCATGATTCAATTCATGATTCATGATTCATGTTTCGATTTATGATTCGATTCATGATTCATGATTCAATTCATGATTCATGATTCATGATTCAATTCATGATTCATAATTCATGATTCATGATTCAATTCATGATTCATGATTCAATACATGTTTCATGATTCATGATTCGATTCATGATTCATGATTCATGATTCAATTCATGATTCATGATTCATGTTTCATTTCATGATTCATTATTCATGATTCAATTCATGATTCATGATTCATGATTCAATTCATGATTTATGATTCATGATTCAATTCATGATTCAATTCATGATTCATGATTCATGATTCAATTTATTATTCATGATTCATGATTTAATTCATGATTCAATTCATGATTCATGATTCAATTCAGGATTCAATTCATGATTCATGATTCATGATTCAATTCTTGATTCATGATTCATGATTCGATTCATGATTCATGATTCGATTCATGATTCATGATTCATGATTCATGATTCAATTCATAATTCATGATTCATGATTCATGATTCATGATTCATGATTCAATTCCTGATTCATGATTCAATTCATTATTCATAATTTATGATTCATGATTCAATTCACTATTCATGATTCAAGATTCATGATTCATGATTCAGTTTATGATTCATGATTTGATTTATCATTCATGATTTATGATTCAATTCATGATATATGATTCATGATTCATGATTCATGATTTGATTTATTATTCATGATTTATGATTCATGATTCAATTCATAATTCATGATTCATGATTCAATTCATGATTCATGATTCAATTCATGATTCATGATTCATGATTCAATTCATGATTCATAATTCATGATTCATTTCATGATTCATGATTCGATTCAAGATTCTTGATTCATGATTCGATTCATGATTCATGATTCATGATTCAATTCATGATTCATGATTCAATTCATAATTCATGATTCATAATTCATGATTCATGATTCATGATTCAATTCATAATTCATGATTCATGCTTCATGATTCAATTCATGATTCATGATTCGATTCATGATTCTTGATTCATGTTTCATGATTCGATTCATGATTCATGATTCATGATTCAATTCATGATTCATGATTCATGATTCATGATTCAATTCATGATTCAAAATTCATGATTCGATTCATGATTCCTGATTCAATTAATGATTCATGATTCATGTTTCGATTCATGATTCAATTCATGATTCATAATTCATGATTCATGATTCAATTCATGATTCATAATTCATGATTTATGATTCGATTCATGATTCATGATTCAATTCATGATTCATGATTCATGTTTCGATTCATGATTCAATTCATGATTCATGATTCGATTCTTAATTCATGATTCATAATTCATGATTTATGATTCGATTCATGATTCATGATTCAATTCATGATTCATGATTCATGATTCAATTCATGATTCATAATTCATGATTCATGATTCAATTCATGATTCATGATTCAATACATGTTTCATGATTAATGATTCGATTCATGATTCATGATTCAATTCATGATTCAATTCATGATTCATGATTCATGATTCAATTCATTATTCATGATTCATGATTTAATTCATGATTGAATTCATGATTCATGATTCAATTCAGGATTCAATTCATGATTAATGATTCATGATTTAATTCATGATTCAATTCATGATTCATGATTCAATTCATGATTCATGATTCATGATTCGATTCATGATTCATGATTCGATTCATGATTCATGATTCATAATTCATGATTCATGATTCATGATTCATGATTCAATTCATGATTCATGATTCAATTCATTATTCATAATTTATGATTCATGATTCAATTCATGATTCATGATTCAAGATTCATGATTCATGATTCAATTTATGATTCATGATTTGATTTATCATTCATGATTTATGATTCAATTCATGATTCATGATTCATGATTCAATTCATGATTCATGATTCATGATTCATGATTCATGATTCGATTTATTATTCATGATTCATGATTCATGATTTAATTCATGATTCATGATTCATGATTCAATTCATAAATCATGATTCATGATTCAATTCATGATTCATGATTCAATTCATGATTCTTGATTCATGATTCATGATTCATGATTCAATTCATAATTCATGATTCATGATTCATGATTCAATTCATGATTCATGATTCGATTTATGATTCATGATTCATGATTCATGATTCATGATTGGATTCATGATTCATGATTCATGATTCAAATCATGATTCATGATTCATGTTTCATTTCATGATTCATGATTCATGATTCAATTCATGATTCATGATTCATGATTCATGATTCATGATTCATGATTCAATTCATGATTCAATTCATGATTCATGATTCATGATTCAATTTATTATTCATGATTCATGATTTAATTCATGATTCAATTCATGATTCATGATTCAATTCAGGATTCAATTCATGATTCATGATTCATGATTCAATTCATTATTCATGATTCATGATTCGATTCATGATTCATGAGTCATGATTCATAATTCAATTCATAATTCTTGATTCATGATTCATGATTCAATTCCTGATTCATGATTCAATTCATGATTCATAATTTATGATTCATGATTCAATTCATGATTCATGATTCAAGATTCATGATTCATGATTCAATTTATGATTCATGATTTGATTTATCATTCATGATTTATGATTCAATTCATGATTCATGATTCAATTCATGATTTATGATTCATGATTCAATTCATGATTCATGATTCATGATTCATTTCATGATTCATGATTCGATTCAAGATTCTTGATTCATGATTCAATTCATGATTCATGATTCATGATTCATTTCATGATTCATGATTCGATTCATGATTCATGATTCATGATTCAATTCATGATTCATGATTCATGATTCATGATTCAATTCATAATTCATGATTAATAATTCATGATTCATGATTCATGATTCATGATTCAATTCATAATTCATGATTCATGCTTCATGATTCAATTCATGATTCATGATTCTTGATTCATGATTCATGATTCGATTCATGATTCATGATTCATGATTCAATTCATGATTCATGATTCATGATTCATGATTCAATTCATGATTCAAGATTCATGATTCGATTCATGATTCCTGATTCAATTAATGATTCATGATTCATGTTTCGATTCATGATTCAATTTATGATTCATGATTCGATTCATGATTCATGATTCAATTCATGATTCATAATTCATGATTTATGATTCGATTCATGATTCATGATTCATGATTCAATTCATGATTCATGATTCATGTTTCGATTTATGATTCGATTCATGATTCATGATTCAATTCATGATTCATGATTCATGATTCAATTCATGATTCATAATTCATGATTCATGATTCAATTCATGATTCATGATTCAATACATGTTTCATGATTCATGATTCGATTCATGATTCATGATTCATGATTCAATTCATGATTCATGATTCATGATTCAATTCATGATTCATGATTCATGATTCAATTCATGATTTATGATTCATGATTCAATTCATGATTCAATTCATGATTCATGATTCATGATTCAATTTATTATTCATGATTCATGATTTAATTCATGATTCAATTCATGATTCATGATTCAATTCAGGATTCAATTCATGATTCATGATTCATGATTCAATTCTTGATTCATGATTCATGATTCGATTCATGATTCATGATTCGATTCATGATTCATGATTCATGATTCATGATTCAATTCATAATTCATGATTCATGATTCATGATTCATGATTCATGATTCAATTCCTGATTCATGATTCAATTCATTATTCATAATTTATGATTCATGATTCAATTCACTATTCATGATTCAAGATTCATGATTCATGATTCAGTTTATGATTCATGATTTGATTTATCATTCATGATTTATGATTCAATTCATGATATATGATTCATGATTCATGATTCATGATTTGATTTATTATTCATGATTTATGATTCATGATTCAATTCATAATTCATGATTCATGATTCATGATTCAATTCATGATTCATGATTCAATTCATGATTCATGATTCATGATTCATGATTCATGATTCAATTCATGATTCATGATTCAATTCATGATTCATGATTCAATTCATGAATCATGATTCAATTCATGATTCATGATTCATGATTCATGATTCAATTCATGATTCATGATTCAATTCATGATTCATGATTCATGATTCAATTCATGATTCAATTCATGATTCATGATTCATGATTCAATTTATTATTCATGATTCATGATTTAATTCATGATTCAATTCATGATTCATGATTCAATTCAGGATTCAATTCATGATTCATGATTCATGATTCAATTCATGATTCATGATTCATGATTCAATTCATGATTCATGATTCGATTCATGATTCATGATTCATGATTCATGATTCAATTCATAATTCATGATTCATGATTCATGATTCATAATTCATGATTCAATTCCTGATTCATGATTCAATTCATGATTCATAATTTATGATTCATGATTCAATTCATGATTCATGATTTAAGATTCATGATTCATGATTCATGATTCATGATTCAATTTATGATTCATGATTTGATTTATCATTCATGATTTATGATTCAATTCATGATTCATGATTCATGATTCAATTCATGATTCATGATTCATGATTCATGATTCGATTTATTATTCATGATTCATGATTCATGATTTAATTCATGATTTATGATTCTTGATTCAATTAATGATTCATGATTCGATTCATGATTTTTGATTCATGATTCATGATTCGATTAATGATTCATGATTCATGATTCACTTCGTGATTCATGATTCATGATTTGATTCATGATTCATGATTCATGATTCAATTCATGATTCATGATTCATGATTCATGATTCAATTCATGATTCAAGATTCATGATTCGATTCATGATTCCTGATTCAATTAATGATTCATGATTCATGTTTCGATTCATGATTCAATTCATGATTCATGATTCGATTCATGATTCATGATTCAATTCATGATTCATGATTTATGTTTCATTTCATGATTCATTATTCATGATTCAATTCATGATTCATGATTCATGATTCAATTCATGATTTTTGATTCATGATTCATGATTCGATTAATGATTCATGATTCATGATTCACTTCATGATTCATGATTCATGATTTGATTCATGATTCATGATTCATGATTCAATTCATGATTCATGATTCATGATTCATGATTCAATTCATGATTCAAGATTCATGATTCGATTCATGATTCCTGATTCAATTAATGATTCATGATTCATGTTTCGATTCATGATTCAATTCATGATTCATGATTCGATTCATGATTCATGATTCAATTCATGATTCATGATTTATGTTTCATTTCATGATTCATTATTCATGATTCAATTCATGATTCATGATTCATGATTCAATTCATGATTTATGATTCATGATTCAATTCATGATTCAATTTATTATTCATGATTCATGATTTAATTCATGATTCAATTCATGATTCATGATTCAATTCAGGATTCAATTCATGATTCATGATTCATGATTCAATTCTTGATTCATGATTCATGATTCGATTCATGATTCATGATTCGATTCATGATTCATGATTCATGATTCATGATTCATGATTCATGATTCATGATTCATGATTCATGATTCATGATTCATGATTCATGATTCAATTCCTGATTCATGATTCAATTCATTATTCATAATTTATGATTCATGATTCAATTCACTATTCATGATTCAAGATTCATGATTCATGATTCAGTTTATGATTCATGATTTGATTTATCATTCATGATTTATGATTCAATTCATGATATATGATTCATGATTCATGATTCATGATTTGATTTATTATTCATGATTTATGATTCATGATTCAATTCATAATTCATGATTCATGATTCATGATTCAATTCATGATTCATGATTCAATTCATGATTCATGATTCATGATTCATGATTCATGATTCAATTCCTGGATCATGATTCAATTCATGATTCATGATTCAATTCATGAATCATGATTCAATTCATGATTCATGATTCATGATTCATGATTCAATTCATGATTCATGATTCAATTCATGATTCATGATTCATGATTCATGATTCAATTCATGATTCAATTCATGATTCATGATTCATGATTCAATTTATTATTCATGATTCATGATTTAATTCATGATTCAATTCATGATTCATGATTCAATTCAGGATTCAATTCATGATTCATGATTCATGATTCAATTCATGATTCATGATTCATGATTCAATTCATGATTCATGATTCATGATTCAATTCATGATTCATGATTCATGATTCAATTCATGATTCATGATTCGATTCCTGATTCATGATTCATGATTCATGATTCAATTCATAATTCATGATTCATGATTCATGATTCATAATTCATGATTCAATTCCTGATTCATGATTCAATTCATGATTCATAATTTATGATTCATGATTCAATTCATGATTCATGATTCAAGATTCATGATTCATGATTCATGATTCATGATTCAATTTATGATTCATGATTTGATTTATCATTCATGATTTATGATTCAATTCATGATTCATGATTCATGATTCAATTCATGATTCATGATTCATGATTCATGATTCGATTTATTATTCATGATTCATGATTCATGATTTAATTCATGATTTATGATTCTTGATTCAATTAATGATTCATGATTCGATTCATGATTTTTGATTCATGATTCATGATTCGATTAATGATTCATGATTCATGATTCACTTCATGATTCATGATTCATGATTCATTATTCATGATTCAATTCATGATTCATGATTCATGATTCATGATTCATGATTCAATTCATAATTCATGATTCATGATTCAATTCATGATTCATGATTCATGTTTCAATTCATGATTTATGATTCAATTCATGATTCTTGATTCATGATTCATGATTCAATTCATGATTCATGATTCATGATTTATGATTCATAATTAAATTCATGATTCATGATTCATGATTCAATTCATGATTCATGATTCATGATTCATGATTCAATTCATGATTCATGATTCATGATTCAATTCATGATTCAATTCATGATTCATGATTCAATTTATTATTCATGATTCATGATTTAATTCATGATTCAATTCATGATTCATGATTCAATTCAGGATTCAATTCATGATTCATGATTCAATTCATGATTCATGATTCATGATTCAATTCATGATTCATGATTCGATTCATGATTCATGATTCATGATTCATGATTCACTTCATAATTCATGATTCATGATTCATGATTCATGATTCAATTCCTGATTCATGATTCAATTCATGTTTCATGATTCATGATTCGATTCATGATTCATGATTCATGATTCAATTCATGATTCATGATTCAATTCATGATTCATGATTCATGTTTCATGTCATGATTCATGATTCATGATTCAATTCATAATTCATGATTCATGATTCATGATTCAATTCATGATTCATGATTCATGATTCATGATTCAATTCAGGATTCATGATTCAATTCATGATTCATGATTCAGGATTCATGATTCATGATTCGATTCATGATTTATGATTCAATTCATGATTCATAATTCAATTCATGATTCATGATTCATGATTCATGATTCATGATTCGATTTATGATTCATGATTCATGATTCAATTCGTGATTCATGATTCAATTCAGGATTCAATTCATGATTCATGATTCAATTCATGATTCATGATTCATGATTCAATTCATGATTCATGATTCGATTCATGATTCATGATTCATGATTCATGATTCATGATTCACTTCATAATTCATGATTCATGATTCATGATTCATGATTCAATTCCTGATTCATGATTCAATTCATGTTTCATGATTCATGATTCGATTCATGATTCATGATTCATGATTCAATTCATGATTCATGATTCAATTCATGATTCATGATTCATGTTTCATGTCATGATTCATGATTCATGATTCAATTCATAATTCATGATTCATGATTCATGATTCAATTCATGATTCATGATTCATGATTCATGATTCAATTCAGGATTCATGATTCAATTCATGATTCATGATTCATGATTCATGAATTATGATTCGATTCATGATTTATGATTCAATTCATTATTCATAATTCAATTCATGATTCATGATTCATGATTCGATTTATGATTCATGATTCATGATTCATGATTCAATTCGTGATTCATGATTCAATTCATGACTCATGATTCATGATTCATGATTCAATTCATGATTAAATTCATGATTCATGATTCATGATTCAATTCATGATTCATGATTCATGATTCAATTCATGATTCAATTCATGATTCATGATTCAATTCAGGATTCAATTCATGATTCATGATTCAATTCATGATTCATGATTCATGATTCAATTCATGATTCATGATTCGATTCATGATTCATGATTCATGATTCATGATTCAATTCATAATTCATGATTCATGATTCATGATTCATGATTCATGATTCAATTCCTGATTCATGATTCAATTCATGTTTCATGATTCATGATTCGATTCATGATTCATGATGCAATTCATGATTCATGATTCATGATTCAATTCATGATTCATGATTCATGATTCATGATTCAATTCATGATTCATGATTCATGATTCAATTCATGATTCATGATTCAATTCATGATTCATGATTCATGATTCATGATTCATGATTCAATTCATGATTCATGATTCATGATTCGATTCATGATTCATGATTCATGATTCAATTCATGATTCATGATTCATGTTTCATTTCATGATTCATGATTCATGATTCAATTCATGATTCATGATTCATGATTCATGATTCATGATTCATGATTCAATTCATGATTCAATTCATGATTCATGATTCAATTTATTATTCATGATTCATGATTTAATTCATGATTCAATTCATGATTCATGATTCAATTCAGGATTCAATTCATGATTCATGATTCATGATTCAATTCATTATTCATGATTCATGATTCGATTCATGATTCATGAGTCATGATTCATAATTCAATTCATAATTCTTGATTCATGATTCATGATTCAATTCCTGATTCATGATTCAATTCATGATTCATAATTTATGATTCATGATTCAATTCATGATTCATGATTCAAGATTCATGATTCATGATTCAATTTATGATTCATGATTTGATTTATCATTCATGATTTATGATTCAATTCATGATTCATGATTCAATTCATGATTTATGATTCATGATTCAATTCATGATTCATGATTCATGATTCATTTCATGATTCATGATTCGATTCAAGATTCTTGATTCCTGATTCAATTCAAGATTCATGATTCATGATTCATTTCATGATTCATGATTCGATTCAAGATTCTTGATTCATGATTCGATTCATGATTCTTGATTCATGATTCAATTCATGATTCATGATTCATGATTCATGATTCAATTCATAATTCATGATTAATAATTCATGATTCATGATTCATGATTCATGATTCAATTCATAATTCATGATTCATGCTTCATGATTCAATTCATGATTCATGATTCGATTCATGATTCTTGATTCATGATTCATGATTCGATTCATGATTCATGATTCATGATTCAATTCATGATTCATGATTCATGATTCATGATTCAATTCATGATTCAAGATTCATGATTCGATTCATGATTCCTGATTCAATTAATGATTCATGATTCATGTTTCGATTCATGATTCAATTCATGATTCATGATTCGATTCATGATTCATGATTCTCATGATTCAATTCATGATTCATGATTCAATTCTTGATTCGAATCCTGATTCAATTCATTATTTATGATTCAATTCATGATTCATGATTCATGATTCATGATTCATGATTCGATTCATGATTCATGATTCAATTCATGATTCATGATTCATGATTCAATTCATGATTCATGATTCATGATTCAATTCATGATTCATGATTCATGTTTCATTTCATGATTCATGATTCATGATTCAATTCATGATTCATGTTTCATTTCATGATTCATGATTCATGATTCAATTCATGATTCATGATTCATGATTTAATTCATGATTCAATTCATGATTCATGATTTAATTCATGATTCAATTCATGATTCATGATTCATTATTCAATTCATGATTCATGATTCAATTCATGATTCATGATTTAATTCATGATTCATGATTTGATTCATGATTCATGATTCATGATTCAATTCATGATTCATGATTCATGATTCATGATTCATGATTCAATTCATGATTCATGATTCAATTCATGATTCATAATTCATGATTCATGATTCATTTTATGATTCATGATTCAATTCTTGATTCGAATCCTGATTCAATTCATGATTCATGATTCAATTCATGATTCATGATTCATGATTCATGATTCATGATTCGATTCATGATTCATGATTCAATTCATTATTCATGATTCATGATTCAATTCATGATTCATGATTCATGATTCAATTCATGATTCATGATTCATGTTTCATTTCATGATTCATGATTCATGATTCAATTCATGATTCATGATTCATGATTTAATTCATGATTCAATTCATGATTCATGATTTAATTCATGATTCAATTCATGATTCATGATTCATTATTCAATTCATGATTCATGATTCAATTCATGATTCATGATTTAATTCATGATTCATGAATCGATTCATGATTCATGATTCGTGATTCAATTCATGATTCATGATTCATGATTCATGATTCAATTCATGATTCATGATTCAATTCATGATTCATAATTCATGATTCATGATTCAATTCATGATTCATGATTCAATTCTTGATTCGAATCCTGATTCAATTCATGATTCATGATTCAATTCATGATTCATGATTCATGATTCATGATTCATGATTCATGATTCGATTCATGATTCATGATTCAATTCATGATTCATGATTCATGATTCAATTCATGATACATGATTCATGATTCAATTCATGATTCATGATTCAATTCATGATTCATGATTCATGTTTCATTTCATGATTCATGATTCAATTCATGATTCATGATTCAATTCATGATTCATGATTCGATTCATGATTCATGATTCATGATTCAATTCATGATTAATGATTCAATTCATGATTCATAATTCATGATTCATGATTTAATTCATGATTCATGATTCAATTCTTGATTTGAATCCTGATTCAATTCATGATTCATGATTCAATTCATGATTCATGATTCATAATTGATGATTCATGATTCAATTCATGATTCATGATTCAATTCATGTTTCATGATTCATGATTCGATTCATGATTCATGATTCATGATTCAATTCATGATTCATGATTCAATTCATGATTCATGATTCATGTTTCATTTCATGATTCATGATTCATGATTTAATTCATGATTCATGATTCGATTCATGATTCATGATTCATGATTCAATTCATGATTCATGATTCATGATTCATGATTCATGATTCAATTCATGATTCATGATTCAATTCATGATTCATAATTCATGATTCATGATTCAATTCATGATTCATGATTCAATTCTTGATTCGAATCCTGATTCAATTCATGATTCATGATTCAATTCATGATTCATGATTCATGATTCAATTCATGATTCATGATTCATGATTCAATTCATGATTCATGATTCATGATTCAATTTATGATTTAATTCATAATTCATGATTCAATTTATGATTCATGATTCATGATTCATGATTCAATTCATGATTCATGATTCAATTCATGATTCATGATTCAATTCATGATTCAATTCATGATTCATGATTGATGAATTCAATTCATGATTCATGATTCATGATTTATGATTCATAATTAAATTCATGATTCATGATTCATGATTCAATTCATGATTCATGATTTATGATTCATGATTCATGATTCAATTCATGATTCATGATTCGATTCATGATTCTTGATTCATGATTCATCATTCGATTCATGATTCATGATTCATGATTCAATTCATGATTCATGATTCATGATTCATGATTCAATTCATGATTCATGAATCGATTCATGATTCATGATTCATGATTGATGATTCGATTCATGATTCATGATTCAATTCATGATTCATGATTCATTATTCAATTCATGATTTAAGATTCATGATTCGATTCATGATTCATGATTCAATTCATGATTCATGATTCATTATTCAATTCATGATTTAAGATTCATGATTCGATTCATGATTCATGATTCAATTCATGATTCATGATTCATGATTCGATTCATGATTTTATTCATGATTCATGATTTGATTCATGATTCATAATACAATTCATGATTCATGATTCAATTCATGATTCATGATTCGATTCATGATTCAATTCATGATTCATGATTGATGAATTCAATTCATGATTCATGATTCATGATTTATGATTCAATTCATGATTCAATTCATGATGCATGATTGAATTCATGATTCATGATTCAATTCATGATTCATGATTCATGATTCAATTCATGATTCATGAATCATGATTCATGATTCAATTCATGATTCATGATTCATCATTCAATTCATGATTCATGATTCATGATTCAATTCATGATTCAATTTATGATTCATGATTCATGATTTAATTCATGATTCAATTCATGATTCATGATTCAATTCATGATTCAAATCATAATTCATGATTCATTATTCAATTCATGATTCATGATTCAATTCATGATTCATGATTTAATACATGAATTATGATTCGATTCATGATTCATGATTCATGATTCAATTCATGATTCATGATTCATGATTCATGATTCATGATTCAATTCATGATTCATGATTCAATTCATTATTCATGATTCAATTCTTGATTCGAATCCTGATTCAATTCATTATTCATGATTCAATTCATGATTCATGATTCATGATTCATGATTCATGATTCGATTCATGATTCATGATTCAATTCATGATTCATGATTCATGATTCAATTCATGATTCATGATTCATGATTCAATTCATGATTCATGATTCATGTTTCATTTCATGATTCATGATTCATGATTCAATTCATGATTCATGATTCATGATTTAATTCATGATTCAATTCATGATTCATGATTTAATTCATGATTCAATTCATGATTCATGATTCATTATTCAATTCATGATTCATGATTCAATTCATGATTCACAATTTAATTCATGATTCATGATTTGATTCATGATTCATGATTCATGATTCAATTCATGATTCATGATTCATGATTCATGATTCATGATTCAATTCATGATTCATGATTCAATTCATGATTCATAATTCATGATTCATGATTCAATTCATGATTCATGATTCAATTCTTGATTCGAATCCTGATTCAATTCATGATTCATGATTCAATTCATGATTCATGATTCATGATTCATGATTCATGATTCATGATTCGATTCATGATTCATGATTCAATTCATGATTCATGATTCATGATTCAATTCATGATTCATGATTCATGATTCAATTCATGATTCATGATTCAATTCATGATTCATGATTCATGTTTCATTTCATGATTCATGATTCAATTCATGATTCATGATTTAATTCATGATTCATGATTCGATTCATGATTCATGATTCATGATTCAATTCATGATTAATGATTCAATTCATGATTCATAATTCATGATTCATGATTTAATTCATGATTTATGATTCAATTCTTGATTTGAATCCTGATTCAATTCATGATTCATGATTCAATTCATGATTCATGATTCATAATTGATGATTCATGATTCAATTCATGATTCATGATTCAATTCATGTTTCATGATTCATGATTCGATTCATGATTCATGATTCATGATTCAATTCATGATTCATGATTCAATTCATGATTCATGATTCATGTTTCATTTCATGATTCATGATTCATTTCATGATTCATGATTCATGATGATTTAATTCATGATTTATGATTCATGATTCAATTCATGATTCAATTCATGATTCATGATTCAATTTATTATTCATGATTCATGATTTAATTCATGATTCAATTCATGATTCATGATTCAATTCAGGATTCAATTCAGGATTCATGATTCATGATTCAATTCATGATTCGTGATTCATGATTCAATTCATGATTCATGATTCGATTCATGATTCATGATTCATGATTCAATTCATAATTCATAATTCATGATTCATGATTCATGATTCATGATTCAATTCCTGATTCATGATTCAATTCATGATTCATAATTTATGATTCATGATTCAATTCATGATTCATGATTCAAGATTCATGATTCATGATTCAATTTATGATTCATGATTTGATTTATCATTCATGATTTATGATTCAATTCATGATTCATGATTCATGATTCAATTCATGATTCATGATTCATGATTCATGATTCATGATTCGATTTATTATTCATGATTCATGATTCATGATTTAATTCATGATTCATGATTCATGATTCAATTCATGATTCATGATTCGATTCATTATTTTTGATTCATGATTCATGATTCGATTCATGATTCATGATTCATGATTCACTTCATGATTCATGATTCATGATTCATGATTCATGATTCAGTTCATGATTCATGATTCATGATTCATGATTCATGATTCATGATTCAATTCATGATTCATGATTCAATTCATGATTCTTGATTCATGATTCATGATTCATGATTCAATTCATAATTCATGATTCATGATTCATGATTCAATTCATGATTCATGATTCATGATTCATGATTCATGATTCATGATTCATGATTCAATTCATGATTCATAATTCAATTCATGATTCATGATTCGATTCATGATTCATGATTTAATTCATGATTCATGATTCAATTCATGATTCATGATTCATGATTCATGATTCATGATTCGATTCATGATTCATGATTCATGATTCAATTCATGAATTATGATTTAATTCATGATTCATGATTCATGATTCATGATTCAATTCATGATTCATTTCATGATTCATGATTCATGATTTAATTTATTATTCATCATTCATGATTTAATTCATGATTCAATTCATGATTCATGATTCAATTCAGGATTCAATTCATGATTCATGATTCATAATTCAATTCATGATTCATGATTCATGATTCAATTCATGATTCATGATTCGATTCATGATTCATGAATCGATTCATGATTCATGATTCATGATTCATGATTGATGATTCAATTCATGATTCATGATTCAATTCATGATTCATGATTCATTATTCAATTCATGATTTAAGATTCATGATTCGATTCATGATTCATGATTCAATTCATGATTCATGATTCATGATTCGATTCATGATTCAATTCATGATTCATGATTTGATTCATGATTCATAATACAATTCATGATTCATGATTCAATTCATGATTCATGATTCGATTCATGATTCAATTCATGATTCATGATTCGATTCATGATTCATGATTTAATTCATGATTCATGATTCATGATTCAATTTATGATTTAATTCATGATTCATGATTCAATTCATGATTCATGATTCATGATTCAATTCATGATTCATGATTCATGATTCAATTTATGATTTAATTCATAATTCATGATTCAATTCATGATTCATGATTCAATTCATGATTCATGATTCAATTCATGATTCATGATTCAATTCATGATTCAATTCATGATTCATGATTGATGAATTCAATTCATGATTCATGATTCATGATTTATGATTCAATTCATGATTCAATTCATGATGCATGATTGAATTCATGATTCATGATTCAATTCATGATTCATGATTCATGATTCAATTCATGATTCATGAATCATGATTCATGATTCAATTCATGATTCATGATTCATGATTCAATTCATGATTCATGATTCATGATTCAATTCATGATTCAATTTATGATTCATGATTCATGATTTAATTCATGATTCAATTCATGATTCATGATTCAATTCATGATTCAAATCATAATTCATGATTCATTATTCAATTCATGATTCATGATTCAATTCATGATTCATGATTTAATACATGAATTATGATTCGATTCATGATTCATGATTCATGATTCAATTCATGATTCATGATTCATGATTCATGATTCATGATTCAATTCATGATTCATGATTCATGATTCATGATTCATGATTCATGATTCATGATTCGATTCATGATTCATGATTCAATTCATGATTCATGATTCATGATTCAATTCATGATACATGATTCATGATTCAATTCATGATTCATGATTCAATTCATGATTCATGATTCATGTTTCATTTCATGATTCATGATTCAATTCATGATTCATGATTCAATTCATGATTCATGATTCGATTCATGATTCATGATTCATGATTCAATTCATGATTAATGATTCAATTCATGATTCATAATTCATGATTCATGATTTAATTCATGATTCATGATTCAATTCTTGATTCATGATTCATAATTGATGATTCATGATTCAATTCATGATTCATGATTCAATTCATGTTTCATGATTCATGATTTGATTCATGATTCATGATTCAATTCATGATTCATGATTCAATTCATGATTCATGATTCATGTTTCATTTCATGATTCATGATTTAATTCATGATTCATGATTCGATTCATGATTCATGATTCATGATTCAATTCATGATTCATGATTCATGATTCATGATTCATGATTCATGATTCAATTCATGATTCATGATTCAATTCATGATTCATAATTCATGATTCATGATTCAATTCATGATTCATGATTCAATTCTTGATTCGAATCCTGATTCAATTCATGATTCATGATTCAATTCATGATTCATGATTCATGATTCATGATTCAATTCATGATTCATGATTCATGATTCAATTCATGATTCATGATTCATGATTCAATTTATGATTTAATTCATAATTCATGATTCAATTTATGATTCATGATTCATGATTCATGATTCAATTCATGATTCATGATTCAATTCATGATTCATGATTCAATTCATGATTCAATTCATGATTCATGATTGATGAATTCAATTCATGATTCATGATTCATGATTTATGATTCATAATTAAATTCATGATTCATGATTCATGATTCAATTCATGATTCATAATTCAATTCATGATTCGATTCATGATTCATGATTTAATTCATGATTCATGATTCAATTCATGATTCATGATTCATGATTCATGATTCATGATTTGATTCATGATTCATGATTCATGATTCAATTCATGAATTATGATTTAATTCATGATTCATGATTCATGATTCATGATTCAATTCATGATTCATTTCATGATTCATGATTCATGATTTAATTTATTATTCATCATTCATGATTTAATTCATGATTCAATTCATGATTCATGATTCAATTCAGGATTCAATTCATGATTCATGATTCATAATTCAATTCATGATTCATGATTCATGATTCAATTCATGATTCATGATTCGATTCATGATTCATGAATCGATTCATGATTCATGATTCATGATTCATGATTGATGATTCAATTCATGATTCATGATTCAATTCATGATTCATGATTCATTATTCAATTCATGATTTAAGATTCATGATTCGATTCATGATTCATGATTCAATTCATGATTCATGATTCATGATTCGATTCATGATTCAATTCATGATTCATGATTTGATTCATGATTCATAATACAATTCATGATTCATGATTCAATTCATGATTCATGATTCGATTCATGATTCAATTCATGATTCATGATTCGATTCATGATTCATGATTTAATTCATGATTCATGATTCAATTTATGATTTAATTCATGATTCATGATTCAATTCATGATTCATGATTCATGATTCAATTCATGATTCATGATTCATGATTCAATTTATGATTTAATTCATAATTCATGATTCAATTTATGATTCATGATTCATGATTCATGATTCAATTCATGATTCATGATTCAATTCATGATTCATGATTCAATTCATGATTCATGATTCAATTCATGATTCAATTCATGATTCATGATTGATGAATTCAATTCATGATTCATGATTCATGATTTATGATTCAATTCATGATTCAATTCATGATGCATGATTGAATTCATGATTCATGATTCAATTCATGATTCATGATTCAATTCATGATTCATGAATCATGATTCATGATTCAATTCATGATTCATGATTCATGATTCAATTCATGATTCATGATTCATGATTCAATTCATGATTCAATTTATGATTCATGATTCATGATTTAATTCATGATTCAATTCATGATTCATGATTCAATTCATGATTCAAATCATAATTCATGATTCATTATTCAATTCATGATTCATGATTCAATTCATGATTCATGATTCATGATTCATGATTCATGATTCATGATTCATGATTCGATTCATGATTCATGATTCAATTCATGATTCATGATTCATGATTCAATTCATGATACATGATTCATGATTCAATTCATGATTCATGATTCAATTCATGATTCATGATTCATGTTTCATTTCATGATTCATGATTCAATTCATGATTCATGATTCAATTCATGATTCATGATTCGATTCATGATTCATGATTCATGATTCAATTCATGATTAATGATTCAATTTATGATTCATAATTCATGATTCATGATTTAATTCATGATTCATGATTCAATTCTTGATTTGAATCCTGATTCAATTCATGATTCATGATTCAATTCATGATTCATGATTCATAATTGATGATTCATGATTCAATTCATGATTCATGATTCAATTCATGTTTCATGATTCATGATTTGATTCATGATTCATGATTCAATTCATGATTCATGATTCAATTCATGATTCATGATTCATGTTTCATTTCATGATTCATGATTCATGATTTAATTCATGATTCATGATTCGATTCATGATTCATGATTCATGATTCAATTCATGATTCATGATTCATGATTCATGATTCATGATTCAATTCATGATTCATGATTCAATTCATGATTCATAATTCATGATTCATGATTCAATTCATGATTCATGATTCAATTCTTGATTCGAATCCTGATTCAATTCATGATTCATGATTCAATTCATGATTCATGATTCATGATTCATGATTCAATTCATGATTCATGATTCATGATTCAATTCATGATTCATGAATTATGATTCAATTTATGATTTAATTCATAATTCATGATTCAATTTATGATTCATGATTCATGATTCATGATTCAATTCATGATTCATGATTCAATTCATGATTCATGATTCAATTCATGATTCAATTCATGATTCATGATTGATGAATTCAATTCATGATTCATGATTCATGATTTATGATTCATAATTAAATTCATGATTCATGATTCATGATTCAATTCATGATTCATGATTTATGATTCATGATTCATGATTCAATTCATGATTCATGATTCGATTCATGATTCTTGATTCATGATTCATCATTCGATTCATGATTCATGATTCATGATTCAATTCATGATTCATGATTCATGATTCATGATTCAATTCATGATTCATGAATCGATTCATGATTCATGATTCATGATTCATGATTGATGATTCGATTCATGATTCATGATTCAATTCATGATTCATGATTCATTATTCAATTCATGATTTAAGATTCATGATTCGATTCATGATTCATGATTCAATTCATGATTCATGATTCATGATTCGATTCATGATTCAATTCATGATTCATGATTTGATTCATGATTCATAATACAATTCATGATTCATGATTCAATTCATGATTCATGATTCGATTCATGATTCAATTCATGATTCATGATTCGATTCATGATTCATGATTTAATTCATGATTCATGATTCATGATTCAATTTATGATTTAATTCATGATTCATGATTCAATTCATGATTCATGATTCATGATTCATGATTCAATTCATGATTCATGATTCATGTTTCAATTTATGATTTAATTCATAATTCATGATTCAATTTATGATTCATGATTCATGATTCATGATTCAATTCATGATTCATGATTCAATTCATGATTCATGATTCAATTCATGATTCATGATTCAATTCATGATTCAATTCATGATTCATGATTGATGAATTCAATTCATGATTCATGATTCATGATTTATGATTCAATTCATGATTCAATTCATGATGCATGATTGAATTCATGATTCATGATTCAATTCATGATTCATGATTCATGATTCAATTCATGATTCATGATTCATGATTCAATTCATGATTCAATTTATGATTCATGATTCATGATTTAATTCATGATTCAATTCATGATTCATGATTCAATTCATGATTCAAATCATAATTCATGATTCATTATTCAATTCATGATTCATGATTCAATTCATGATTCATGATTTAATACATGAATTATGATTCGATTCATGATTCATGATTCATGATTCAATTCATGATTCATGATTCATGATTCATGATTCAATTCATGATTCATGATTCAATTCATGATTCATGATTCAATTCTTGATTCGAATCCTGATTCAATTCATTATTCATGATTCAATTCATGATTCATGATTCATGATTCATGATTCATGATTCGATTCATGATTCATGATTCAATTCATGATTCATGATTCATGATTCAATTCATGATTCATGATTCATGATTCAATTCATGATTCATGATTCATGTTTCATTTCATGATTCATGATTCATGATTCAATTCATGATTCAATTCATGATTCATGATTTAATTCATGATTCAATTCATGATTCATGATTCATTATTCAATTCATGATTCATGATTCAATTCATGATTCATGATTTAATTCATGATTCATGATTCGATTCATGATTCATGATTCATGATTCAATTCATGATTCATGATTCATGATTCATGATTCAATTCATGATTCATGATTCAATTCATGATTCATAATTCATGATTCATGATTCAATTCATGATTCATGATTCAATTCTTGATTCGAATCCTGATTCAATTCATGATTCATGATTCAATTCATGATTCATGATTCATGATTCATGATTCATGATTCATGATTCGATTCATGATTCATGATTCAATTCATGATTCATGATTCATGATTCAATTCATGATTCATGATTCATGATTCAATTCATGATTCATGATTCAATTCATGATTCATGATTCATGTTTCATTTCATGATTCATGATTCAATTCATGATTCATGATTTAATTCATGATTCATGATTCGATTCATGATTCATGATTCATGATTCAATTCATGATTAATGATTCAATTCATGATTCATAATTCATGATTCATGATTTAATTCATGATTTATGATTCAATTCTTGATTTGAATCCTGATTCAATTCATGATTCATGATTCAATTCATGATTCATGATTCATAATTGATGATTCATGATTCAATTCATGATTCATGATTCAATTCATGTTTCATGATTCATGATTCGATTCATGATTCATGATTCATGATTCAATTCATAATTCATGATTCAATTCATGATTCATGATTCATGTTTCATTTCATGATTCATGATTCATGATTCAATTCATGATTCATGATTCATGATGATTTAATTCATGATTTATGATTCATGATTCAATTCATGATTCAATTCATGATTCATGATTCAATTTATTATTCATGATTCATGATTTAATTCATGATTCAATTCATGATTCATGATTCAATTCAGGATTCAATTCAGGATTCATGATTCATGATTCAATTCATGATTCGTGATTCATGATTCAATTCATGATTCATGATTCGATTCATGATTCATGATTCATGATTCAATTCATAATTCATAATTCATGATTCATGATTCATGATTCATGATTCAATTCCTGATTCATGATTCAATTCATGATTCATAATTTATGATTCATGATTCAATTCATGATTCATGATTCATGATTCAATTTATGATTCATGATTTGATTTATCATTCATGATTTATGATTCAATTCATGATTCATGATTCATGATTCAATTCATGATTCATGATTCATGATTCATGATTCATGATTCGATTTATTATTCATGATTCATGATTCATGATTTAATTCATGATTCATGATTCATGATTCAATTCATGATTCCTGATTCGATTCATTATTTTTGATTCATGATTCATGATTCGATTCATGATTCATGATTCATGATTCACTTCATGATTCATGATTCATGATTCATGATTCAGTTCATGATTCATGATTCATGATTCATGATTCATGATTCAATTCATGATTCATGATTCAATTCATGATTCTTGATTCATGATTCATGATTCATGATTCAATTCATAATTCATGATTCATGATTCATGATTCAATTCATGATTCATGATTCATGATTCATGATTCATGATTCATGATTCAATTCATGATTCATAATTCAATTCATGATTCATGATTCATGATTCATGATTCGATTCATGATTCATGATTTAATTCATGATTCATGATTCAATTCATGATTCATGATTCATGATTCATGATTCATGATTCATGATTCGATTCATGATTCATGATTCATGATTCAATTCATGATTCATGATTTAATTCATGATTCATGATTCATGATTCATGATTCATGATTCAATTCATGATTCATTTCATGATTCATGATTCATGATTTAATTTATTATTCATCATTCATGATTTAATTCATGATTCAATTCATGATTCATGATTTAATTCAGGATTCAATTCATGATTCATGATTCATAATTCAATTCATGATTCATGATTCATGATTCAATTCATGATTCATGACTCGATTCATGATTCATGAATCGATTCATGATTCATGATTCATGATTCATGATTGATGATTCAATTCATGATTCATGATTTAATTCATGATTCATGATTCATTATTCAATTCATGATTTAAGATTCATGATTCGATTCATGATTCATGATTCAATTCATGATTCATGATTCATGATTCGATTCATGATTCAATTCATGATTCATGATTTGATTCATGATTCATAATACAATTCATGATTCATGATTCAATTCATGATTCATGATTCGATTCATGATTCAATTCATGATTCATGATTCGATTCATGATTCATGATTTAATTCATGATTCATGATTCATGATTCAATTTATGATTTAATTCATGATTCATGATTCAATTCATGATTCATGATTCATGATTCATGATTCAATTCATGATTCATGATTCATGATTCAATTTATGATTTAATTCATAATTCATGATTCAATTTATGATTCATGATTCATGATTCATGATTCAATTCATGATTCATGAATCAATTCATGATTCATGATTCAATTCATGATTCATGATTCAATTCATGATTCAATTCATGATTCATGATTGATGAATTCAATTCATGATTCATGATTCATGATTTATGATTCAATTCATGATTCAATTCATGATGCATGATTGAATTCATGATTCATGATTCAATTCATGATTCATGATTCATGATTCAATTCATGATTCATGAATCATGATTCATGATTCAATTCATGATTCATGATTCATGATTCAATTCATGATTCATGATTCATGATTCAATTCATGATTCAATTTATGATTCATGATTCATGATTTAATTCATGATTCAATTCATGATTCATGATTCAATTCATGATTCAAATCATAATTCATGATTCATTATTCAATTCATGATTCATGATTCAATTCATGATTCATGATTTAATACATGAATTATGATTCGATTCATGATTCATGATTCATGATTCAATTCATGATTCATGATTCATGATTCATGATTCATGATTCAATTCATGATTCATGATTCAATTCATGATTCATGATTCAATTCTTGATTCGAATCCTGATTCAATTCATTATTCATGATTCAATTCATGATTCATGATTCATGATTCATGATTCGATTCATGATTCATGATTCAATTCATGATTCATGATTCATGATTCAATTCATGATTCATGATTCATGATTCAATTCATGATTCATGATTCATGTTTCATTTCA
Organism: Mixophyes australis; assembly: GCA_036250195.1. Taxonomy (NCBI): domain Eukaryota; kingdom Metazoa; phylum Chordata; class Amphibia; order Anura; family Limnodynastidae; genus Mixophyes; species Mixophyes australis. Next base: position 671,166 of record JAVHZZ010000022.1, on the reverse strand, counting down.
TGATTCATGATTCATGATTCAATTCATGATTCATGATTCATGATTTAATTCATGATTCAATTCATGATTAATGATTTAATTCATGATTCAATTCATGATTCATGATTCATTATTCCATTCATGATTCATGATTCAATTCATGATTCATGATTTAATTCATGATTCATGATTCGATTCATGATTCATGATTCATGATTCAATTCATGATTCATGATTCATGATTCATGATTCATGATTCAATTCATGATTCATGATTCAATTCATGATTCATAATTCATGATTCATGATTCAATTCATGATTCATGATTCAATTCTTGATTCGAATCCTGATTCAATTCATGATTCATGATTCAATTCATGATTCATGATTCATGATTCATGATTCATGATTCATGATTCGATTCATGATTCATGATTCAATTCACAATTCATGATTCATGATTCAATTCATGATTCATGATTCATGATTCAATTCATGATTCATGATTCAATTCATGATTCATGATTCATGTTTCATTTCATGATTCATGATTCAATTCATGATTCATGATTTAATTCATGATTCATGATTCGATTCATGATTCATGATTCATGATTCAATTCATGATTAATGATTCAATTCATGATTCATAATTCATGATTCATGATTTAATTCATGATTTATGATTCAATTCTTGATTTGAATCCTGATTCAATTCATGATTCATGATTCAATTCATGATTCATGATTCATAATTGATGATTCATGATTCAATTCATGATTCATGATTCAATTCATGTTTCATGATTCATGATTCGATTCATGATTCATGATTCAATTCATGATTCATGATTCAATTCATGATTCATGATTCATGTTTCATTTCATGATTCATGATTCATGATTCAATTCATGATTCATGATTCATGATGATTTAATTCATGATTTATGATTCATGATTCAATTCATGATTCAATTCATGATTCATGATTCAATTTATTATTCATGATTCATGATTTAATTCATGATTCAATTCATGATTCATGATTCAATTCAGGATTCAATTCAGGATTCATGATTCATGATTCAATTCATGATTCGTGATTCATGATTCAATTCATGATTCATGATTCGATTCATGATTCATGATTCATGATTCAATTCATAATTCATAATTCATGATTCATGATTCATGATTCATGATTCAATTCCTGATTCATGATTCAATTCATGATTCATAATTTATGATTCATGATTCAATTCATGATTCCTGATTCAAGATTCATGATTCATGATTCAATTTATGATTCATGATTTGATTTATCATTCATGATTTATGATTCAATTCATGATTCATGATTCAATTCATGATTCATGATTCATGATTCATGATTCGATTTATTATTCATGATTCATGATTCATGATTTAATTCATGATTCATGATTCATGATTCAATTCATGATTCATGATTCGATTCATTATTTTTGATTCATGATTCATGATTCGATTCATGATTCATGATTCATGATTCACTTCATGATTCATGATTCATGATTCATGATTCAATTCATGATTCATGATTCATGATTCATGATTCATGATTCATGATTCAATTCATGATTCATAATTCAATTCATGATTCATGATTCATGATTCATGATTCATGATTCATGATTCGATTCATGATTCATGATTTAATTCATGATTCATGATTCAATTCATGATTCATGATTCATGATTCATGATTCATGATTCGATTCATGATTCATGATTCAATTCATGATTCATGATTTAATTCATGATTCATGATTCATGATTCATGATTCATGATTCAATTCATGATTCATTTCATGATTCATGATTCATGATTTAATTTATTATTCATCATTCATGATTTAATTCATGATTCAATTCATGATTCATGATTCAATTCAGGATTCAATTCATGATTCATGATTCATAATTCAATTCATGATTCATGATTCATGATTCAATTCATGATTCATGATTCGATTCATGATTCATGAATCGATTCATGATTCATGATTCATGATTCATGATTGATGATTCGATTCATGATTCATGAATCGATTCATGATTCATGATTCATGATTCATGATTTATGATTCAATTCATGATTCATGAATCATGATTCATGATTCAATTCATGATTCATGATTCATGATTCAATTCATGATTCATGATTCATGATTCAATTCATGATTCAATTTATGATTCATGATTCATGATTTAATTCATGATTCAATTCATGATTCATGATTCAATTCATGATTCAAATCATAATTCATGATTCATTATTCAATTCATGATTCATGATTCAATTCATGATTCATGATTTAATACATGAATTATGATTCGATTCATGATTCATGATTCATGATTCAATTAATGATTCATGATTCATGATTCATGATTCATGATTCAATTCATGATTCATGATTCAATTCATGATTCATGATTCAATTCTTGATTCGAATCCTGATTCAATTCATTATTCATGATTCAATTCATGATTCATGATTCATGATTCATGATTCATGATTCGATTCATTATTCATGATTCAATTCATGATTCATGATTCATGATTCAATTCATGATTCATGATTCATGTTTCATTTCATGATTCATGATTCATGATTCAATTCATGATTCATGATTCATGATTTAATTCATGATTCAATTCATGATTCATGATTTAATTCATGATTCAATTCATGATTCATGATTCATTATTCAATTCATGATTCATGATTCAATTCATGATTCATGATTTAATTCATGATTCATGATTCAATTCATGATTCATGATTCATGATTCATGATTCATGATTCAATTCATGATTCATGATTCAATTCATGATTCATAATTCATGATTCATGATTCAATTCATGATTCATGATTCAATTCTTGATTCGAATCCTGATTCAATTCATGATTCATGATTCAATTCATGATTCATGATTCATGATTCATGATTCATGATTCGATTCATGATTCATGATTCAATTCATGATTCATGATTCATGATTCAATTCATGATTCATGATTCATGATTCAATTCATGATTCATGATTCAATTCATGATTCATGATTCATGTTTCATTTCATGATTCATGATTCAATTCATGATTCATGATTTAATTCATGATTCATGATTCGATTCATGATTCATGATTCATGATTCAATTCATGATTAATGATTCAATTCATGATTCATAATTCATGATTCATGATTTAATTCATGATTCATGATTCAATTCTTTATTTGAATCCTGATTCAATTCATGATTCATGATTCAATTCATGATTCATGATTCATAATTGATGATTCATGATTCAATTCATGATTCATGATTCAATTCATGTTTCATGATTCATGATTCGATTCATGATTCATGATTCATGATTCAATTCATGATTCATGATTCAATTCATGATTCATGATTCATGTTTCATTTCATGATTCATGATTCATGATTCAATTCATGATTCATGATTCATGATGATTTAATTCATGATTTATGATTCATGATTCAATTCATGATTCAATTCATGATTCATGATTCATGATTCAATTTATTATTCATGATTCATGATTTAATTCATGATTCAATTCATGATTCATGATTCAATTCAGGATTCAATTCAGGATTCATGATTCATGATTCAATTCATGATTCGTGATTCATGATTCAATTCATGATTCATTATTCGATTCATGATTCATGATTCATGATTCAATTCATAATTCATGATTCATGATTCATGATTCATGATTCAATTCCTGATTCATGATTCAATTCATGATTCATAATTTATGATTCATGATTCAATTCATGATTCATGATTCAAGATTCATGATTCATGATTCAATTTATGATTCATGATTTGATTTATCATTCATGATTTATGATTCAATTCATGATTCATGATTCATGATTCAATTCATGATTCATGATTCATGATTCATGATTCGATTTATTATTCATGATTCATGATTCATGATTTAATTCATGATTCATGATTCATGATTCAATTCATGATTCATGATTCGATTCATTATTTTTGATTCATGATTCATGATTCGATTCATGATTCATGATTCATGATTCATGATTCACTTCATGATTCATGATTCATGATTCAGTTCATGATTCATGATTCATGATTCATGATTCATGATTCATGATTCAATTCATGATTCATGATTCAATTCATGATTCTTGATTCATGATTCATGATTCATGATTCAATTCATAATTCATGATTCATGATTCATGATTCAATTCATGATTCATGATTCATGATTCATGATTCATGATTCAATTCATGATTCATAATTCAATTCATGATTCATGATTCATGATTCATGATTCGATTCATGATTCATGATTTAATTCATGATTCATGATTCAATTCATGATTCATGATTCATGATTCATGATTCGATTCATGATTCATGATTCATGATTCAATTCATGATTCATGATTTAATTCATGATTCATGATTCATGATTCATGATTCATGATTCAATTCATGATTCATTTCATGATTCATGATTCATGATTTAATTTATTATTCATCATTCATGATTTAATTCATGATTCAATTCATGATTCATGATTCAATTCAGGATTCAATTCATGATTCATGATTCTTGATTCAATTCATGATTCATGATTCATGATTCAATTCATGATTCATGATTCGATTCATGATTCATGATTCATGATTCAATTCATAATTCATGATTCATGATTCATGATTCATGATTCATGATTCAATTCCTGATTCATGATTCAATTCATGATTCATAATTTATGATTCATGATTCAATTCATGATTCATGAATCAAGATTCATGATTCATGATTCAATTTATGATTCATGATTTGATTTATCATTCATGATTTATGATTAAATTCATGATTCATGATTCATGATTCAATTCATGATTCATGATTCATGATTCATGATTCATGATTCATGATTTAATTCATGATTTATGATTCATGATTCAATTAATGATTCATGATTCGATTCATGATTTTTGATTCATGATTCATGATTCGATTCATGATTCATGATTCATGATTCACTTCATGATTCATGATTCATGATTTATGATTCATGATTCATGATTCAATTCATGATTCATGATTCATGATTCAATTCATAATTCATGATTCATGATTCATGATTCAATTCATGATTCATGATTCATGATTCAATTCATGATTTATGATTGAATTCATGATTCTTGATTCATGATTCATGATTCAATTCATGATTCATGATTCATGATTCATTATTCATGATTCAATTCATGATTCATGATTCAATTCATGATTCATGATTCATGATTCATGATTCATGATTTGATTCATGATTCATGATTCATGATTCAATTCATGATTCATGATTCAATTCATGATTCATGAATCATGATTTATGATTCATAATTAAATTCATGATTCATGATTCATGATTCGATTCATGATTCATGATTCATGATTCAATTCATGATTCATGATTCATGATTCAATTCATGATTCATGATTCGATTCATGATTCTTGATTCATGATTCATGATTCGATTCATGATTCATGATTCATGATTCAATTCATAAATCATGATTCATGTTTCGATTCAAGATTCAATTCATGATTCATGATTCGATTCATGATTCATGATTTAATTCATGATTCATAATTCATGATTTATGATTCGATTCATAATTCATGATTCAATTCATGATTCATGATTCATGTTTCGATTCATGATTCAATTCATGATTCATGATTCGATTCATGATTCAATTCATGATTCATAATTCATGATTTATGATTCGATTCATGATTCATGATTCATTTCATGATTCATAATTCATGATTCATGATTCAATTCATGATTCATGATTCAATTCATGTTTCATGATTCATGATTCGATTCATGATTCATGATTCAATTCATGATTCATGATTCATGTTTCATTTCATGATTCATGATTCAATTCATGATTCATGATTCATGATTCAATTCATGATTTATGATTCATGATTCAATTCATGATTCAATTCATGATTCATGATTCATGATTCAATTTATTATTCATGATTCATGATTTAATTCATGATTCAATTCATGATTCATGATTCAATTCAGGATTCAATTCATGATTCATGATTCATGATTCAATTCATGATTCATGATTCATGATTCAATTCATGATTCATTATTCGATTCATGATTCATTATTCGATTCATGATTCATGATTCATGATTCATTTCATGATTCATGATTCAAGATTCATGATTCATGATTCAATTTATGATTCATGATTTGATTTATCATTCATGATTTATGATTCAATTCATGATTCATGATTCATGATTCAATTCATGATTCATGATTCATGATTCATGATTCGATTTATTATTCATGATTCATGATTCATGATTCGATTCATGATTTATGATTCATGATTCAATTAATGATTCATGATTCGATTCATGATTTTTGATTCATGATTCATGATTCGATTCATGATTCATGATTCATGATTCACTTCATGATTCATGATTCATGATTTATGATTCATGATTCATGATTCAATTCATGATTCCTGATTCATGATTCAATTCATAATTCATGATTCATGATTCATGATTTAATTCATGATTCATGATTCATGATTGAATTCATGATTTATGATTGAATTCATGATTCTTGATTCATGATTCATGATTCAATTCATGATTCATGATTCATGATTCATTATTCATGATTCAATTCATGATTCATGATTCAATTCATGATTCATGATTCATGATTCATGATTTGATTCATGATTCATGATTCATGATTCATGATTCAATTCATGATTCATGATTCAATTCATGATTCATGATTCATGATTCATGATTCATAATTAAATTCATGATTCATGATTCATGATTCGATTCATTATTCTTGATTCATGATTCGATTCATGATTCATGATTCATGATTCAATTCATGATTCATGATTCATGTTTCGATTCAAGATTCAATTCATGATTCATGATTCGATTCATGATTCATGATTTAATTCATGATTCATGATTTATGATTCGATTCATGATTCATGATTCAATTCATAATTCATGATTCATGTTTTGATTCATGATTCAATTCATGATTCATGATTCGATTCATGATTCATGATTCAATTCATGATTCATAATTCATGATTTATGATTTGATTCATGATTCATGATTCAATTCATGATTCATGATTCATGATTCAATTCATGATTCATAATTCATGATTCATGATTCAATTCATGATTCATGATTCAATTCATGTTTCATGATTCATGATTCGATTCATGATTCATGATTCATGATTCAATTCATGATTCATGATTCAATTCATGATTCATGTTTCATTTCAATTTATTATTCATGATTCATGATTTAATTCATGATTCAATTCATGATTCATGATTCAATTCAGGATTCAATTCATGATTCATGATTCATGATTCAATTCATGATTCATGATTCAATTCATGATTCATTATTCGATTCATGATTCATTATTCGATTCATGATTCATGATTCATGATTCAATTCATAATTCATAATTAATGATTCATGATTCATGATTCAATTCCTGATTCATGATTCAATTCATGATTCAAAATTTATGATTCATGATTCAATTCATGATTCATGATTCAAGATTCATGATTCAATTTATGATTCATGATTTGATTTATCATTCATGATTTATGATTCAATTCATGATTCATGATTCATGATTCAATTCATGATTCATGATTCATGATTCATGATTCATGATTCGATTCATGATTCATGATTCATGATTCAATTCATGATTCATGATTCATGTTTCGATTCAAGATTCAATTCATGATTCATGATTCGATTCATGATTCATGATTTAATTCATGATTCATGATTTATGATTCGATTCATGATTCATGATTCAATTCATAATTCATGATTCATGTTTCGATTCATGATTCAATTCATGATTCATGATTCGATTCATGATTCATGATTCAATTCATGATTCATAATTCATGATTTATGATTTGATTCATGATTCATGATTCAATTCATGATTCATGATTCATGATTCAATTCATGATTCATAATTCATGATTCATGATTCAATTCATGATTCATGATTCAATTCATGTTTCATGATTCATGATTCGATTCATGATTCATGATTCATGATTCAATTCATGATTCATGATTCAATTCATGATTCATGTTTCATTTCAATTTATTATTCATGATTCATGATTTAATTCATGATTCAATTCATGATTCATGATTCAATTCAGGATTCAATTCATGATTCATGATTCATGATTCAATTCATGATTCATGATTCAATTCATGATTCATTATTCGATTCATGATTCATTATTCGATTCATGATTCATGATTCATGATTCAATTCATAATTCATAATTAATGATTCATGATTCATGATTCAATTCCTGATTCATGATTCAATTCATGATTCAAAATTTATGATTCATGATTCAATTCATGATTCATGATTCAAGATTCATGATTCAATTTATGATTCATGATTTGATTTATCATTCATGATTTATGATTCAATTCATGATTCATGATTCAATTCATGATTCATGATTCATGATTCATGATTCATGATTCGATTTATTATTCATGATTCATGATTCATGATTTAATTCATGATTCATGATTCAATTCATGATTCATGATTCGATTCATTATTTTTGATTCATGATTCATGATTCGATTCATGATTCATGATTCACTTCATGATTCATGATTCATGATTCATGATTCACGATTCAATTCATAATTCATGATTCATGATTCATGATTCAATTCATGATTCATGATTCAATTCATGATTCTTGATTCATGATTCATGATTCATGATTCAATTCATAATTCATGATTCATGATTCATGATTCAATTCATGATTCATGATTCAATTCATGATTCATGATTCATGATTCATGATTCATGATTCGATTCATGATTCATGATTCAATTCATGATTCATGATTCAATTCATGATTCATGATTCATGATTCATGATTCATGATTCGATTCATGATTCATGATTCATGATTCAATTCATGATTCATGAATCAATTCATGATTCATGATTCATGATTCATGATTCATGATTCATGATTCAATTCATGATTTATTTCATGATTCATGATTCATGATTCAATTTATTATTCATGATTCATGATTTAATTCATGATTCAATTCATGATTCATGATTCAATTCAGGATTCAATTTATGATTCATGATTCATGATTCAATTCATGATTCATGATTCATGATTCAATCCATGATTCATGATTCGATTCATGATTCATGATTCATGATTCAATTCATGATTCATGATTCAAGATTCATGATTCATGATTCAATTCCTGATTCATGATTCAATTCATGATTCATAATTTATGATTCATGATTCAATTCATGATTCATGATTCAAGATTCATGATTCATGATTCAATTTATGATTCATGATTTGATTTATCATTCATGATTTATGATTCAATTCATGATTCATGATTCATGATTCATGATTCGATTTATTATTCATGATTCATGATTCATGATTTAATTCATGATTTATGATTCATGATTCAATTAATGATTCATGATTCGATTCATGATTTTTGATTCATGATTCATGATTCGATTCATGAATTATGATTCATGATTCACTTCATGATTTATGATTCATGATTTATGATTTATGATTCATGATTCAATTCATGATTCATGATTCATGATTCAATTCATAATTCATGATTCATGATTCATGATTCAATTCATGATTCATGATTCATGATTCAATTCATGATTTATGATTCAATTCATGATTCATGATTCATGATTCATTATTCATGATTCAATTCATGATTCATGATTCAATTCATGATTCATGATTCAATTCATGATTCATGATTCATGATTTGATTCATTATTCATGATTCAATTCATGATTCATGATTCAATTCATGATTCATGATTCATGATTCATGATTCTTGATTCATGATTTATGATTCATAATTAAATTCATGATTCATGATTCATGATTCGATTCATGATTCATGATTCATGATTCAATTAATGATTCATGATTCAATTCATGATTCATGATTCGATTCATGATTCTTGATTCATGATTCATGATTCGATTCATGATTCATGATTCATGATTCAATTCATGATTCATGATTCATGATTCATGATTCAATTCATGATTCATGATTCAATTCATAATTCATGATTGATGATTTATGATTCATAATTAAATTCATGATTCATGATTCAATTCATGATTCTTGATTCATGATTCATCATTCGATTCATGATTCATGATTCATGATTTAATTCATGATTCATGATTCATGATTCATGATTCAATTCATGATTCATGATTCGATTCATGATTCATGATTCATGATTCATGATTGATGATTTGATTCATGATTCATGATTCATGATTCAATTCATGATTCATGATTCATTATTCAATTCATGATTTAAGATTCATGATTCGATTCATGATTCATGATTCAATTCATGATTCATGATTCATGATTCGATTCATGATTCGATTCATGATTCAATTCATGATTCATGATTTGATTCATGATTCATAATACAATTCATGATTCATGATTCATGATTCAATTCATGATTCATGATTCAATTTATGATTCATGATTCAATTCATGATTCAATTCATGATTCATGATTCAATTCATGATTCATGATTTAATTCATGATTCATGATTCATGATTCATGATTCAATTCATGATTCATGATTCAATTCATGATTCCTAATTCATGATTCAATTCATGATTCATGATTCATGATTCAATACATGATTCATGATTCATTATTCAATTCATGATTCATGATTCATGATTCATTATTAGATTCATAATTCATGATTCATGATTCATGATTCAATTCATGATTCATGATTTAATTCATGATTCATGATTCAATTCATGATTCTTGATTCATGATTCATGATTCGATTCATGATTCATGATTCATGATTCTATTCATGATTCATGATTCATGATTCAAATTATGATTCAAGATTCATGATTGGATTCATGATTCATGATTCGATTCATGATTCATGATTCAATTCATGATTCATGATTCGATTCATGATTCAATTCATGATTCATGATTCGATTCATGATTCATTATTCAATTAATGATTCATGATTCATAATTCAATTCATGATTCATGATTCATGATTCAATTCATGATTCAATTTATGATTCATGATTCATGATTTAATTCATGATTCAATTCATGATTCATGATTCAATTCTTGATTCAATTCATGATTCATGATTCATTATTCAATTCATGATTCATGATTCAATTCATGATTCATGATTTAATTCATGATTCATGATTCGATTCATGATTCATGATTCATGATTCAATTCATGATTCATGATTCATGATTCAATTCATGATTCATGATTCATGATTCATGATTCATGATTCAATTCATGATTCATGATTCAATTCATGATTCATTATTCATGATTCATGATTCAATTCATGATTCATGATTCAATTCTTGATTCGAATCCTGATTCAATTCATGATTCATGATTCAATTCATGATTCATGATTCATGATTCGATTCATGATTCATGATTCATGATTCATGATTCAATTCATGATTCATGATTCGTTTCATGATTCTTGATTCATGATTCATGATTCGATTCATGATTCATTAATCATGATTCAATTCATGATTCATGATTCATTATTCATGATTCAATTCATGATTCATGATTCATGATTCAATTCATAATTCATGATTCATGATTCATGATTCAATTCATGATTTATGATTCATGATTCAATTCATGATTCATGATTCATGATTCATGATTCATGATTCAATTCATGATTCAATTCATGATTCATGATTCATGATTCATGATTCATGATTCGATTCATGATTCATGATTCATGATTCATGATTCATGATTCAATTCATGATTCATGATTCAATTCATGATTCATGATTCATGATTTAATTCATGATTCATTATTCATGATTCAATTCATGATTCATGATTCATGATTCATGATTCGATTCATGATTCATGATTCATGATTCATGATTCATGATTCGATTCATGATTCATTAATCATGATTCAATTCATGAATCATGATTCATTATTCATGATTCAATTCATGATTCATGATTCATGATTCAATTCATAATTCATGATTCATGATTCATGATTCAATTCATGATTTATGATTCATGATTCAATTCATAATTCATGATTCATGATTCAATTCATGATTCATGATTCATGATTCAATTCATGATTCATGATTCATGATTCAATTCATGATTCATGATTCATGATTCAATTCATGATTCATGATTCATGATTCAATTCATGATTCATGATTCATGATTCATGATTCAATTTATGATTTAATTCATGATTCATGATTCAATTCATGATTCATGATTCATGATTCAATTCATGATTCATGATTCATGATTCATGATTCAATTTATGATTTAATTCATGATTCATGATTCAATTTATGATTCATGATTCATGATTCATGATTCATGATTCAATTCATGATTCATGATTCAATTCAAGATTCAATTCATGATTCATGATTGATGAATTCAATTCATGATTCATGATTCATGATTCATGATTCATGATTCAATTCATGATTCATGATTCAATTCATGATTCAATTCATGATTCATGATTGATGAAATCAATTCATGATTCATGATTCATGATTTATGATTCAATTCATGATTCAATTCATGATGCATGATTCAATTCATGATTCATGATTCAATTCATGATTCATGATTCATGATTCAATTCATGATTCATGAATCATGATTCATGATTCAATTCATGATTCATGATTCAATTCATGATTCATGATTTATGATTTAATTCATGATTCAATTTATGATTCATGATTCATGATTTAATTCATGATTCAATTCATGATTCATGATTCAATTCATGATTCAATTCATGATTCATGATTTATTATTCAATTCATGATTCATGATTCGATTCATGATTCATGATTCATGATTCAATTCATGATTCATGATTCATGATTCAATATTTCAATTCATGATTCATGATTCAATTCATGATTCATAATTCATGATTCATGATTCAATTCATGATTCATGATTCAATTCATGATTCATGATTCATGATTCAATTCATGATTTATGATTCAATTTATGATTTAATTCATGATTCATGATTCAATTCATGTTTCATGATTCATGATTCAATTCATGTTTCATGATTCATGATTTAATTCATGATTCAATTTATGATTCATGATTCATGATTTAATTCATGATTCAATTCATGATTCATGATTCAATTCATGATTCAATTCATGATTCATGATTCATTATTCAATTCATGATTCATGATTCAATTCATGATTCATGATTTAATTCATGATTCAATTCATGATTCATGATTCATTATTCAATTCATGATTCATGATTCAATTCATGATTCATGATTTAATTCATGATTCATGATTCGATTCATGGTTCATGATTCATGATTCAATTCATGATTCATGATTCATGATTCATGATTCATGATTCAATTCATGATTCATGATTCAATTCATGATTCATAATTCATGATTCATGATTCAATTCATGATTCATGATTCAATTCTTGATTCAAATCCTGATTCAATTCATGATTCATGATTCAATTCATGATTCATGATTCATGATTCATGATTCATGATTCGATTCATGATTCATGATTCATGATTCATGATTCAATTCATGATTCATGATTCAATTCATGATTCATGATTCGTTTCATGATTCTTGATTCATGATTCATGATTCGATTCATGATTCATTAATCATGATTCAATTCATGATTCATGATTCATTATTCATGATTCAATTCATGATTCATGATTCATGATTCAATTCATAATTCATGATTCATGATTCATGATTCAATTCATGATTTATGATTCATGATTCAATTCATGATTCATGATTCATGATTCATGATTCAATTCATGATTCATGATTCAATTCATGATTCATGATTCATGATTCATGATTTATGATTCGATTCATGATTCATGATTCATAAATCAATTCATGATTCATGATTCAATTCATGATTCATGATTTAATTCATGATTCATTATTCATGATTCAATTCATGATTCATGATTCATGATTCATGATTCAATTCATGATTCATGATTCATGATTCATGATTCATGATTCATGATTCGATTCATGATTCATTAATCATGATTCAATTCATGATTCATGATTCATTATTCATGATTAAATTCACGATTCATGATTCATGATTCAGTTCATAATTCATGATTCATGATTCATGATTCAATTCATGATTTATGATTCATGATTCAATTCATGATTCATGATTCATGATTCATGATTCAATTCATGATTCATGATTCAATTCATGATTTATGATTCATGATTCATGATTCATGATTCGATTCATGATTCATGATTCATGATTCAATTCATGATTCATGATTCAATTCATGATTCATTATTCATGATTCAATTCATGATTCATGATTCATGATTCATGATTTGATTCATGATTCATGATTCATGATTCAATTCATGATTCATGATTCATGATTCAATTCATGATTCATGATTCATGATTCAATTTATGATTTAATTCATGATTCATGATTCAATTCATGATTCATGATTCATGATTCAATTCATGATTCATGATTCAATTTATGATTTAATTCATGATTCATGATTCAATTTATGATTCATGATTCATGATTCATGATTCATGATTCAATTCATGATTCATGATTCAATTCATGATTCAATTCATGATTCATGATTGATGAATTCAATTCATGATTCATGATTCATGATTCATGATTCAATTCATGATTCATGATTCAATTCATGATTCAATTCATGATTCATGATTGATGAATTCAATTCATGATTCATGATTCATGATTTATGATTCAATTCATGATTCAATTCATGATGCATGATTCAATTCATGATTCATGAATCATGATTCATGATTCAATTCATGATTCATGATTCATGATTCAATTCATGATTCATGATTTATGATTCAATTTATGATTCAATTTATGATTCATGATTCATGATTCAATTCATGATTCATGATTTATGATTCAATTCATGATTCAATTTATGATTCATGATTCATGATTTAATTCATGATTCAATTCATGATTCATGATTCAATTCATGATTCAATTCATGATTCATGATTCATTATTCAATTCATGATTCATGATTCAATTCATGATTCATGATTTAATTCATGATTCATGATTCGATTCATGATTCATGATTCATTATTCAATTCATGATTCATGATTCAATTCATAATTCATGATTTAATTCATGATTCATGATTCGATTCATGATTCATGATTCATGATTCAATTCATGATTCATGATTCATGATTCAATATTTCAATTCATGATTCATGATTCAATTCATGATTCATAATTCATGATTCATGATTCAATTCATGATTCATGATTCAATTCATGATTCATGATTCATGATTCAATTCATGATTCATGATTCATGATTCAATATTTCAATTCATGATTCATGATTCAATTCATGATTCATAATTCATGATTCATGATTCAATTCATGATTCATGATTCAATTCATGATTCATGATTCATGATTCAATTCATGATTCATGATTCATGATTCAATTTATGATTTAATTCATGATTCATGATTCAATTCATGATGCATGATTCATGATTCAATTCATGATTCATGATTCATGATTCAATTCATGATTTAATTCATGATTCATGATTCAATTTATGATTCATGATTCATGATTCATGATTCATGATTCAATTCATGATTCATGATTCAATTCATGATTCAATTCATGATTCATGATTGATGAATTCAATTCATGATTCATGATTCATGATTTATGATTCAATTCATGATTCATGAATCATGATTAATGATTCAATTCATGATTCATGATTCATGATTCATGATTCAATTCATGATTCATGAATCATGATTCATGATTCATGATTCATGATTCATGATTCATGATTAAATTCATGATTCATGATTCATGATTCAATTCATGATTCATGATTCATGATTCAATTCATGATTCATGATTCATGATTCAATTCATGATTCATGATTCATGATTCATGATTCAATTTATGATTTAATTCATGATTCATGATTCAATTCATGATTCATGATTCATGATTCAATTCATGATTCATGATTCAATTTATGATTTAATTCATGATTTATGATTCAATTTATGATTCATGATTCATGATTCATGTTTCATGATTCAAATCATGAATCATGATTCAATTCATGATTCAATTCATGATTCATGATTGATGAATTCAATTCATGATTCATGATTCATGATTCATGATTCATGATTCAATTCATGATTCATGATTCAATTCATGATTCAATTCATGATTCATGATTGATGAATTCAATTCATGATTCATGATTCATGATTTATGATTCAATTCATGATTCAATTCATGATGCATGATTCAATTCATGATTCATGATTCAATTCATGATTCATGATTCATGATTCAATTCATGATTCATGAATCATGATTCATGATTCAATTCATGATTCATGATTCAATTCATGATTCATGATTTATGATTTAATTCATGATTCAATTTATGATTCATGATTCATGATTTAATTCATGATTCAATTCATGATTCATGATTCAATTCATGATTCAATTCATGATTCATGATTTATTATTCAATTCATGATTCATGATTCATGATTCATGATTCGATTCATGATTCATGATTCATGATTCAATTCATGATTCATGATTCATGATTCAATTCATGATTCATTATTCATGATTCAATTCATGATTCATGATTCATGATTCATGATTCGATTCATGATTCATGATTCATGATTCAATTCATGATTCATGATTCATGATTCAATTCATGATTCATGATTCATGATTCAATTTATGATTTAATTCATGATTCATGATTCAATTCATGATTCATGATTCATGATTCAATTCATGATTCATGATTCAATTTATGATTTAATTCATGATTCATGATTCAATTTATGATTCATGATTCATGATTCATGATTCATGATTCAATTCATGATTCATGATTCAATTCATGATTCAATTCATGATTCATGATTGATGAATTCAATTCATGATTCATGATTCATGATTCATGATTCAATTCATGATTCATGATTCAATTCATGATTCAATTCATGATTCATGATTGATGAATTCAATTCATGATTCATGATTCATGATTTATGATTCAATTCATGATTCAATTCATGATGCATGATTCAATTCATGATTCATGAATCATGATTCATGATTCAATTCATGATTCATGATTTATGATTCAATTCATGATTCAATTTATGATTCATGATTCATGATTCAATTCATGATTCATGATTTATGATTCAATTCATGATTCAATTTATGATTCATGATTCATGATTTAATTCATGATTCAATTCATGATTCATGATTCAATTCATGATTCAATTCATGATTCATGATTTATTATTCAATTCATGATTCATGATTCATGATTCATGATTCGATTCATGATTCATGATTCATGATTCAATTCATGATTCATGATTCATGATTCAATTCATGATTCATTATTCATGATTCAATTCATGATTCATGATTCATGATTCATGATTCGATTCATGATTCATTATTCATGATTCAATTCATGATTCATGATTCATGATTCATGATTCGATTCATGATTCATGATTCATGATTCAATTCATGATTCATGATTCATGATTCAATTCATGATTCATGATTCATGATTCAATTTATGATTTAATTCATGATTCATGATTCAATTCATGATTCATGATTCATGATTCAATTCATGATTCATGATTCAATTTATGATTTAATTCATGATTCATGATTCAATTTATGATTCATGATTCATGATTCATGATTCATGATTCAATTCATGATTCATGATTCAATTCATGATTCAATTCATGATTCATGATTGATGAATTCAATTCATGATTCATGATTCATGATTCATGATTCAATTCATGATTCATGATTCAATTCATGATTCAATTCATGATTCATGATTGATGAATTCAATTCATGATTCATGATTCATGATTTATGATTCAATTCATGATTCAATTCATGATGCATGATTCAATTCATGATTCATGAATCATGATTCATGATTCAATTCATGATTCATGATTTATGATTCAATTCATGATTCAATTTATGATTCATGATTCATGATTCAATTCATGATTCATGATTTATGATTCAATTCATGATTCAATTTATGATTCATGATTCATGATTTAATTCATGATTCAATTCATGATTCATGATTCAATTCATGATTCAATTCATGATTCATGATTCATTATTCAATTCATGATTCATGATTCAATTCATGATTCATGATTTAATTCATGATTCATGATTCGATTCATGATTCATGATTCATTATTCAATTCATGATTCATGATTCAATTCATAATTCATGATTTAATTCATGATTCATGATTCGATTCATGATTCATGATTCATGATTCAATTCATGATTCATGATTCATGATTCAATATTTCAATTCATGATTCATGATTCAATTCATGATTCATAATTCATGATTCATGATTCAATTCATGATTCATGATTCAATTCATGATTCATGATTCATGATTCAATTCATGATTCATGATTCATGATTCAATATTTCAATTCATGATTCATGATTCAATTCATGATTCATAATTCATGATTCATGATTCAATTCATGATTCATGATTCAATTCATGATTCATGATTCATGATTCAATTCATGATTCATGATTCATGATTCAATTTATGATTTAATTCATGATTCATGATTCAATTCATGATTCATGATTCAATTCATGATTCATGATTCATGATTCAATTCATGATTTAATTCATGATTCATGATTCAATTTATGATTCATGATTCATGATTCATGATTCATGATTCAATTCATGATTTTTGATTCATGATTCATGATTCGATTCATGATTCATGATTCATGATTCACTTCATGATTCATGATTCATGATTTATGATTCATGATTCATGATTCAATTCATGATTCCTGATTCATGATTCAATTCATAATTCATGATTCATGATTCATGATTTAATTCATGATTCATGATTCATGATTGAATTCATGATTTATGATTGAATTCATGATTCTTGATTCATGATTCATGATTCAATTCATGATTCATGATTCATGATTCATTATTCATGATTCAATTCATGATTCATGATTCAATTCATGATTCATGATTCATGATTCATGATTTGATTCATGATTCATGATTCATGATTCATGATTCAATTCATGATTCATGATTCAATTCATGATTCATGATTCATGATTCATGATTCATAATTAAATTCATGATTCATGATTCATGATTCGATTCATGATTCATGATTCATGATTCAATTCATGATTCATGATTCATGATTCAATTCATGATTCATGATTCGATTCATGATTCTTGATTCATGATTCGATTCATGATTCATGATTCAATTCATGATTCATGATTCATGTTTCGATTCAAGATTCAATTCATGATTCATGATTCGATTCATGATTCATGATTTAATTCATGATTCATGATTTATGATTCGATTCATGATTTATGATTCAATTCATAATTCATGATTCATGTTTCGATTCATGATTCAATTCATGATTCATGATTCGATTCATGATTCATGATTCAATTCATGATTCATAATTCATGATTTATGATTTGATTCATGATTCATGATTCAATTCATGATTCATGATTCATGATTCAATTCATGATTCATAATTCATGATTCATGATTCAATTCATGATTCATGATTCAATTCATGTTTCATGATTCATGATTCGATTCATGATTCATGATTCATGATTCAATTCATGATTCATGATTCAATTCATGATTCATGTTTCATTTCAATTTATTATTCATGATTCATGATTTAATTCATGATTCAATTCATGATTCATGATTCAATTCAGGATTCAATTCATGATTCATGATTCATGATTCAATTCATGATTCATGATTCATGATTCAATTCATGATTCATTATTCGATTCATGATTCTTTATTCGATTCATGATTCATGATTCATGATTCAATTCATAATTCATAATTAATGATTCATGATTCATGATTCAATTCCTGATTCATGATTCAATTCATGATTCAAAATTTATGATTCATGATTCAATTCATGATTCATGATTCAAGATTCATGATTCAATTTATGATTCATGATTTGATTTATCATTCATGATTTATGATTCAATTCATGATTCATGATTCATGATTCAATTCATGATTCATGATTCATGATTCATGATTCATGATTCGATTTATTATTCATGATTCATGATTCATGATTTAATTCATGATTCATGATTCAATTCATGATTCATGATTCGATTCATTATTTTTGATTCATGATTCATGATTCGATTCATGATTCATGATTCATGATTCACTTCATGATTCATGATTCATGATTCATGATTCACGATTCAATTCATAATTCATGATTCATGATTCATGATTCAATTCATGATTCATGATTCAATTCATGATTCTTGATTCATGATTCATGATTCAATTCATAATTCATGATTCATGATTCATGATTCAATTCATGATTCATGATTCAATTCATGATTCATGATTCATGATTCATGATTCATGATTCGATTCATGATTCATGATTCAATTCATGATTCATGATTCAATTCATGATTCATGATTCATGATTCATGATTCATGATTCATGATTCGATTCATGATTCATGATTCATGATTCAATTCATGATTCATGAATCAATTCATGATTCATGATTCATGATTCATGATTCATGATTCATGATTCAATTCATGATTTATTTCATGATTCATGATTCATGATTCAATTTATTATTCATGATTCATGATTTAATTCATGATTCAATTCATGATTCATGATTCAATTCAGGATTCAATTTATGATTCATGATTCATGATTCAATTCATGATTCATGATTCATGATTCAATTCATGATTCATGATTCGATTCATGATTCATGATTCATGATTCAATTCATAATTCATGATTCATGATTCATGATTCAATTCCTGATTCATGATTCAATTCATGATTCATAATTTATGATTCATGATTCAATTCATGATTCATGATTCAAGATTCATGATTCATGATTCAATTTATGATTCATGATTTGATTTATCATTCATGATTTATGATTCAATTCATGATTCATGATTCATGATTCATGATTCGATTTATTATTCATGATTCATGATTCATGATTTAATTCATGATTTATGATTCATGATTCAATTAATGATTCATGATTCGATTCATGATTTTTGATTCATGATTCATGATTCGATTCATGAATTATGATTCATGATTCACTTCATGATTTATGATTCATGATTTATGATTTATGATTCATGATTCAATTCATGATTCATGATTCATGATTCAATTCATAATTCATGATTCATGATTCATGATTCAATTCATGATTCATGATTCATGATTCAATTCATGATTTATGATTCAATTCATGATTCATGATTCATGATTCATTATTCATGATTCAATTCATGATTCATGATTCAATTCATGATTCATGATTCATGATTTGATTCATTATTCATGATTCAATTCATGATTCATGATTCAATTCATGATTCATGATTCATGATTCATGATTCTTGATTCATGATTTATGATTCATAATTAAATTCATGATTCATGATTCATGATTCGATTCATGATTCATGATTCATGATTCAATTAATGATTCATGATCCAATTCATGATTCATGATTCGATTCATGATTCTTGATTCATGATTCATGATTCGATTCATGATTCATGATTCATGATTCAATTCATGATTCATGATTCATGATTCAATTCATGATTCATGATTCAATTCATAATTCATGATTGATGATTTATGATTCATAATTAAATTCATGATTCATGATTCAATTCATGATTCTTGATTCATGATTCATCATTCGATTCATGATTCATGATTCATGATTTAATTCATGATTCATGATTCATGATTCAATTCATGATTCATGATTCGATTCATGATTCATGATTCATGATTCATGATTGATGATTTGATTCATGATTCATGATTCATGATTCAATTCATGATTCATGATTCATTATTCAATTCATGATTTAAGATTCATGATTCGATTCATGATTCATGATTCAATTCATGATTCATGATTCATGATTCGATTCATGATTCGATTCATGATTCAATTCATGATTCATGATTTGATTCATGATTCATAATACAATTCATGATTCATGATTCATGATTCAATTCATGATTCATGATTCAATTTATGATTCATGATTCAATTCATGATTCAATTCATGATTCATGATTCAATTCATGATTCATGATTTAATTCATGATTCATGATTCGATTCATGATTCATGATTCATGATTCAATTCATGATTCATGATTCATGATTCATGATTCATGATTCAATTCATGATTCATGATTCAATTCATGATTCCTAATTCATGATTCAATTCATGATTCATGATTCATGATTCAATACATGATTCATGATTCATTATTCAATTCATGATTCATGATTCATGATTCATGATTAGATTCATAATTCATGATTCATGATTCATGATTCAATTCATGATTCATGATTTAATTCATGATTCATGATTCAATTCATGATTCTTGATTCATGATTCATGATTCGATTTATGATTCATGATTCATGATTCTATTCATGATTCATGATTCATGATTCAAATTATGATTCAAGATTCATGATTGGATTCATGATTCATGATTCGATTCATGATTCATGATTCAATTCATGATTCATGATTCGATTCATGATTCAATTCATGATTCATGATTCGATTCATGATTCATTATTCAATTCATGATTCATGATTCATGATTCAATTCATGATTCATGATTCATGATTCAATTTATGATTTAATACATGATTCATGATTCAATTCATGATTCATGATTCATGATTCAATTCATGATTCATGATTCAATTTATGATTTAATTCATAATTCATGATTCAATTTATGATTCATGATTCATGATTCATGATTCATGATTCAATTCATGATTCATGATTCAATTCATGATTCATGATTCAATTAATGATTCAATTCATGATTAATGATTGATGAATTCAATTCATGATTCATGATTCATGATTTATGATTCAATTCATGATTCAATTCATGATGCATGATTCAATTCATGATTCATGATTCAATTCATGATTCATGATTCATGATTCAATTCATGATTCATGAATCATGATTCATGATTCAATTCATGATTCATGATTCATAATTCAATTCATGATTCATGATTCATGATTCAATTCATGATTCAATTTATGATTCATGATTCATTATTCAATTCATGATTCATGATTCAATTCATGATTCATGATTTAATTCATGATTCATGATTCGATTCATGATTCATGATTCATGATTCAATTCATGATTCATGATTCATGATTCAATTCATGATTCATGATTCATGATTCATGATTCATGATTCAATTCATGATTCATGATTCAATTCATGATTCATTATTCATGATTCATGATTCAATTCATGATTCATGATTCAATTCTTGATTCGAATCCTGATTCAATTCATGATTCATGATTCAATTCATGATTCATGATTCATGATTCGATTCATGATTCATGATTCATGATTCATGATTCAATTCATGATTCATGATTCGTTTCATGATTCTTGATCCATGATTCATGATTCGATTCATGATTCATTAATCATGATTCAATTCATGATTCATGATTCATTATTCATGATTCAATTCATGATTCATGATTCATGATTCAATTCATAATTCATGATTCATGATTCATGATTCAATTCATGATTTATGATTCATGATTCAATTCATGATTCATGATTCATGATTCATGATTCATGATTCAATTCATGATTCAATTCATGATTCATGATTCATGATTCATGATTCATGATTCGATTCATGATTCATGATTCATGATTCATGATTCAATTCATGATTCATGATTCAATTCATGATTCATGATTCATGATTTAATTCATGATTCATTATTCATGATTCAATTCATGATTCATGATTCATGATTCATGATTCGATTCATGATTCATGATTCATGATTCATGATTCATGATTCATGATTCGATTCATGATTCATTAATCATGATTCAATTCATGAATCATGATTCATTATTCATGATTCAATTCATGATTCATGATTCATGATTCAATTCATAATTCATGATTCATGATTCATGATTCAATTCATGATTTATGATTCATGATTCAATTCATAATTCATGATTCATGATTCAATTCATGATTCATGATTCATGATTCAATTCATGATTCATTATTCATGATTCAATTCATGATTCATGATTCATGATTCAATTCATGATTCATGATTCAATTCATGATTCATGATTCATGATTCAATTCATGATTCATGATTCATGATTCAATTCATGATTCATGATTCATGATTCATGATTCAATTTATGATTTAATTCATGATTCATGATTCAATTCATGATTCATGATTCATGATTCAATTCATGATTCATGATTCATGATTCATGATTCAATTTATGATTTAATTCATGATTCATGATTCAATTTATGATTCATGATTCATGATTCATGATTCATGATTCAATTCATGATTCATGATTCAATTCATGATTCAATTCATGATTCATGATTGATGAATTCAATTCATGATTCATGATTCATGATTCATGATTCATGATTCAATTCATGATTCATGATTCAATTCATGATTCAATTCATGATTCATGATTGATGAAATCAATTCATGATTCATGATTCATGATTTATGATTCAATTCATGATTCAATTCATGATGCATGATTCAATTCATGATTCATGATTCAATTCATGATTCATGATTCATGATTCAATTCATGATTCATGAATCATGATTCATGATTCAATTCATGATTCATGATTCAATTCATGATTCATGATTTATGATTTAATTCATGATTCAATTTATGATTCATGATTCATGATTTAATTCATGATTCAATTCATGATTCATGATTCAATTCATGATTCAATTCATGATTCATGATTTATTATTCAATTCATGATTCATGATTCGATTCATGATTCATGATTCATGATTCAATTCATGATTCATGATTCATGATTCAATATTTCAATTCATGATTCATGATTCAATTCATGATTCATAATTCATGATTCATGATTCAATTCATGATTCATGATTCAATTCATGATTCATGATTCATGATTCATGATTTAATTCATGATTCATGATTCATGATTCATGATTCAATTCATGATTCATGATTCAATTCATGATTCATGATTCATGATTCATGATTCATGATTCATGATTCATGATTCGATTCATGATTCATGATTCATGATTCAATTCATGATTCATGAATCAATTCATGATTCATGATTCATGATTCATGATTCATGATTCAATTCATGATTTATTTCATGATTCATGATTCATGATTCAATTTATTATTCATGATTCATGATTTAATTCATGATTCAATTCATGATTCATGATTCAATTCAGGATTCAATTTATGATTCATGATTCATGATTCAATTCATGATTCATGATTCATGATTCAATTCATGATTCATGATTCGATTCATGATTCAATTCATGATTCATGATTCGATTCATGATTCATGATTCATGATTCAATTCATAATTCATGATTCATGATTCATGATTCAATTCCTGATTCATGATTCAATTCATGATTCATAATTTATGATTCATGATTCAATTCATGATTCATGATTCAAGATTCATGATTCATGATTCAATTTATGATTCATGATTTGATTTATCATTCATGATTTATGATTCAATTCATGATTCATGATTCGATTTATTATTCATGATTCATGATTCATGATTTAATTCATGATTTATGATTCATGATTCAATTAATGATTCATGATTCGATTCATGATTTTTGATTCATGATTCATGACTCGATTCATGAATTATGATTCATGATTCACTTCATGATTTATGATTCATGATTTATGATTTATGATTCATGATTCAATTCATGATTCATGATTCATGATTCAATTCATAATTCATGATTCATGATTCATGATTCAATTCATGATTCATGATTCATGATTCAATTCATGATTTATGATTCAATTCATGATTCATGATTCATGATTCATTATTCATGATTCAATTCATGATTCATGATTCAATTCATGATTCATGATTCATGATTTGATTCATTATTCATGATTCAATTCATGATTCATGATTCAATTCATGATTCATGATTCATGATTCATGATTCTTGATTCATGATTTATGATTCATAATTAAATTCATGATTCATGATTCATGATTCGATTCATGATTCATGATTCATGATTCAATTAATGATTCATGATCCAATTCATGATTCATGATTCGATTCATGATTCTTGATTCATGATTCATGATTCGATTCATGATTCATGATTCATGATTCAATTCATGATTCATGATTCATGATTCATGATTCAATTCATGATTGATGATTCAATTCATAATTCATGATTGATGATTTATGATTCATAATTAAATTCATGATTCATGATTCAATTCATAATTCTTGATTCATGATTCATCATTCGATTCATGATTCATGATTCATGATTTAATTCATGATTCATGATTCATGATTCATGATTCATGATTCAATTCATGATTCATGATTCGATTCATGATTCATGATTCATGATTCATGATTGATGATTCGATTCATGATTCATGATTCATGATTTAATTCATGATTCATGATTCATTATTCAATTCATGATTTAAGATTCATGATTCGATTCATGATTCATGATTCAATTCATGATTCATGATTCATGATTCGATTCATGATTCGATTCATGATTCAATTCATGATTCATGATTTGATTCATGATTCATAATACAATTCATGATTCATGATTCATGATTCAATTCATGATTCATGATTCAATTTATGATTCATGATTCAATTCATGATTCAATTCATGATTCATGATTTAATTCATGATTCATGATTTAATTCATGATTCATGATTCGATTCATGATTCATGATTCATGATTCAATTCATGATTCATGATTCATGATTCATGATTCATGATTCAATTCATGATTCATGATTCAATTCATGATTCCTAATTCATGATTCAATTCATGATTCATGATTCATGATTCAATACATGATTCATGATTCATTATTCAATTCATGATTCATGATTCATGATTCATGATTAGATTCATAATTCATGATTCATGATTCATGATTCAATTCATGATTCATGATTTAATTCATGATTCATGATTCAATTCATGATTCTTGATTCATGATTCATGATTCGATTCATGATTCATGATTCATGATTCTATTCATGATTCATGATTCATGATTCAAATTATGATTCAAGATTCATGATTGGATTCATGATTCATGATTCGATTCATGATTCATGATTCAATTCATGATTCATGATTCGATTCATGATTCAATTCATGATTCATGATTCGATTCATGATTCAATTCATGATTCATGATTCGATTCATGATTCATTATTCAATTCATGATTCATGATTCATGATTCAATTCATGATTCATGATTCATGATTCAATTTATGATTTAATACATGATTCATGATTCAATTCATGATTCATGATTCATGATTCAATTCATGATTCATGATTCATGATTCAATTTATGATTTAATTCATAATTCATGATTCAATTTATGATTCATGATTCATGATTCATGATTCATGATTCAATTCATGATTCATGATTCAATTCATGATTCATGATTCAATTAATGATTCAATTCATGATTAATGATTGATGAATTCAATTCATGATTCATGATTCATGATTTATGATTCAATTCATGATTCAATTCATGATGCATGATTCAATTCATGATTCATGATTCAATTCATGATTCATGATTCATGATTCAATTCATGATTCATGAATCATGATTCATGATTCAATTCATGATTCATGATTCATAATTCAATTCATGATTCATGATTCATGATTCAATTCATGATTCAATTTATGATTCATGATTCATGATTTAATTCATGATTCAATTCATGATTCATGATTCAATTCATGATTCAATTCATGATTCATGATTCATTATTCAATTCATGATTCATGATTCAATTCATGATTCATGATTTAATTCATGATTCATGATTCGATTCATGATTCATGATTCATGATTCAATTCATGATTCATGATTCATGATTCAATTCATGATTCATGATTCATGATTCATGATTCATGATTCAATTCATGATTCATGATTCAATTCATGATTCATTATTCATGATTCATGATTCAATTCATGATTCATGATTCAATTCTTGATTCGAATCCTGATTCAATTCATGATTCATGATTCAATTCATGATTCATGATTCATGATTCGATTCATGATTCATGATTAATGATTCATGATTCAATTCATGATTCATGATTCGTTTCATGATTCTTGATTCATGATTCATGATTCGATTCATGATTCATTAATCATGATTCAATTCATGATTCATGATTCATTATTCATGATTCAATTCATGATTCATGATTCATGATTCAATTCATAATTCATGATTCATGATTCATGATTCAATTCATGATTTATGATTCATGATTCAATTCATGATTCATGATTCATGATTCATGATTCATGATTCAATTCATGATTCAATTCATGATTCATGATTCATGATTCATGATTCATGATTCGATTCATGATTCATGATTCATGATTCATGATTCAATTCATGATTCATGATTCAATTCATGATTCATGATTCATGATTTAATTCATGATTCATTATTCATGATTCAATTCATGATTCATGATTCATGATTCATGATTCGATTCATGATTCATGATTCATGATTCATGATTCATGATTCATGATTCGATTCATGATTCATTAATCATGATTCAATTCATGAATCATGATTCATTATTCATGATTCAATTCATGATTCATGATTCATGATTCAATTCATAATTCATGATTCATGATTCATGATTCAATTCATGATTTATGATTCATGATTCAATTCATAATTCATGATTCATGATTCAATTCATGATTCATGATTCATGATTCAATTCATGATTCATTATTCATGATTCAATTCATGATTCATGATTCATGATTCAATTCATGATTCATGATTCAATTCATGATTCATGATTCATGATTCAATTCATGATTCATGATTCATGATTCAATTCATGATTCATGATTCATGATTCATGATTCAATTTATGATTTAATTCATGATTCATGATTCAATTCATGATTCATGATTCATGATTCAATTCATGATTCATGATTCATGATTCATGATTCAATTTATGATTTAATTCATGATTCATGATTCAATTCATGATTCATGATTCAATTCATGATTCAATTCATGATTCATGATTGATGAATTCAATTCATGATTCATGATTCATGATTCATGATTCATGATTCAATTCATGATTCATGATTCAATTCATGATTCAGTTCATGATTCATGATTGATGAAATCAATTCATGATTCATGATTCATGATTTATGATTCAATTCATGATTCAATTCATGATGCATGATTCAATTCATGATTCATGATTCAATTCATGATTCATGATTCATGATTCAATTCATGATTCATGAATCATGATTCATGATTCAATTCATGATTCATGATTCAATTCATGATTCATGATTTATGATTTAATTCATGATTCAATTTATGATTCATGATTCATGATTTAATTCATGATTCAATTCATGATTCATGATTCAATTCATGATTCAATTCATGATTCATGATTTATTATTCAATTCATGATTCATGATTCGATTCATGATTCATGATTCATGATTCAATTCATGATTCATGATTCATGATTCAATATTTCAATTCATGATTCATGATTCATAATTCATGATTCATGATTCAATTCATGATTCATGATTCAATATTTCAATTCATGATTCATGATTCAATTCATGATTCATAATTCATGATTCATGATTCAATTCATGATTCATGATTCAATTCATGATTCATGATTCATGATTTAATTCATGATTCATGATTCATGATTCATGATTCAATTCATGATTCATGATTCAATTCATGATTCATGATTCATGATTCATGATTCATGATTCATGATTCATGATTCGATTCATGATTCATGATTCATGATTCAATTCATGATTCATGAATCAATTCATGATTCATGATTCATGATTCATGATTCATGATTCAATTCATGATTTATTTCATGATTCATGATTCATGATTCAATTTATTATTCATGATTCATGATTTAATTCATGATTCAATTCATGATTCATGATTCAATTCAGGATTCAATTTATGATTCATGATTCATGATTCAATTCATGATTCATGATTCATGATTCAATTCATGATTCGATTCATGATTCAATTCATGATTCATGATTCGATTCATGATTCATGATTCATGATTCAATTCATAATTCATGATTCATGATTCATGATTCAATTCCTGATTCATGATTCAATTCATGATTCATAATTTATGATTCATGATTCAATTCATGATTCATGATTCAAGATTCATGATTCATGATTCAATTTATGATTCATGATTTGATTTATCATTCATGATTTATGATTCAATTCATGATTCATGATTCGATTTATTATTCATGATTCATGATTCATGATTTAATTCATGATTTATGATTCATGATTCAATTAATGATTCATGATTCGATTCATGATTTTTGATTCATGATTCATGATTCGATTCATGAATTATGATTCATGATTCACTTCATGATTTATGATTCATGATTTATGATTTATGATTCATGATTCAATTCATGATTCATGATTCATGATTCAATTCATAATTCATGATTCATGATTCATGATTCAATTCATGATTCATGATTCATGATTCAATTCATGATTTATGATTCAATTCATGATTCATGATTCATGATTCATTATTCATGATTCAATTCATGATTCATGATTCAATTCATGATTCATGATTCATGATTTGATTCATTATTCATGATTCAATTCATGATTCATGATTCAATTCATGATTCATGATTCATGATTCATGATTCTTGATTCATGATTTATGATTCATAATTAAATTCATGATTCATGATTCATGATTCGATTCATGATTCATGATTCATGATTCAATTAATGATTCATGATCCAATTCATGATTCATGATTCGATTCATGATTCTTGATTCATGATTCATGATTCGATTCATGATTCATGATTCATGATTCAATTCATGATTCATGATTCATGATTCATGATTCAATTCATGATTGATGATTCAATTCATAATTCATGATTGATGATTTATGATTCATAATTAAATTCATGATTCATGATTCAATTCATAATTCTTGATTCATGATTCATCATTCGATTCATGATTCATGATTCATGATTTAATTCATGATTCATGATTCATGATTCATGATTCAATTCATGATTCATGATTCGATTCATGATTCATGATTCATGATTCATGATTGATGATTCGATTCATGATTCATGATTCATGATTCAATTCATGATTCATGATTCATTATTCAATTCATGATTTAAGATTCATGATTCGATTCATGATTCATGATTCAATTCATGATTCATGATTCATGATTCGATTCATGATTCGATTCATGATTCAATTCATGATTCATGATTTGATTCATGATTCATAATACAATTCATGATTCATGATTCATGATTCAATTCATGATTCATGATTCAATTTATGATTCATGATTCAATTCATGATTCAATTCATGATTCATGATTTAATTCATGATTCATGATTTAATTCATGATTCATGATTCGATTCATGATTCATGATTCATGATTCAATTCATGATTCATGATTCATGATTCATGATTCATGATTCAATTCATGATTCATGATTCAATTCATGATTCCTAATTCATGATTCAATTCATGATTCATGATTCATGATTCAATACATGATTCATGATTCATTATTCAATTCATGATTCATGATTCATGATTCATGATTAGATTCATAATTCATGATTCATGATTCATGATTCAATTCATGATTCATGATTTAATTCATGATTCATGATTCAATTCATGATTCTTGATTCATGATTCATGATTCGATTCATGATTCATGATTCATGATTCTATTCATGATTCATGATTCATGATTCAAATTATGATTCAAGATTCATGATTGGATTCATGATTCATGATTCGATTCATGATTCATGATTCAATTCATGATTCATGATTCGATTCATGATTCAATTCATGATTCATGATTCGATTCATGATTCAATTCATGATTCATGATTCGATTCATGATTCATTATTCAATTCATGATTCATGATTCATGATTCAATTCA
Source organism: Mixophyes australis (assembly GCA_036250195.1). Taxonomy (NCBI): domain Eukaryota; kingdom Metazoa; phylum Chordata; class Amphibia; order Anura; family Limnodynastidae; genus Mixophyes; species Mixophyes australis. The sequence continues at coordinate 638,199 of JAVHZZ010000022.1, read as the reverse complement.
TGATTCATGATTCATGATTCAATTTATGATTTAATACATGATTCATGATTCAATTCATGATTCATGATTCATGATTCAATTCATGATTCATGATTCATGATTCAATTTATGATTTAATTCATAATTCATGATTCAATTTATGATTCATGATTCATGATTCATGATTCATGATTCAATTCATGATTCATGATTCAATTCATGATTCATGATTCAATTAATGATTCAATTCATGATTAATGATTGATGAATTCAATTCATGATTCATGATTCATGATTTATGATTCAATTCATGATTCAATTCATGATGCATGATTCAATTCATGATTCATGATTCAATTCATGATTCATGATTCATGATTCAATTCATGATTCATGAATCATGATTCATGATTCAATTCATGATTCATGATTCATAATTCAATTCATGATTCATGATTCATGATTCAATTCATGATTCAATTTATGATTCATGATTCATGATTTAATTCATGATTCAATTCATGATTCATGATTCAATTCATGATTCAATTCATGATTCATGATTCATTATTCAATTCATGATTCATGATTCAATTCATGATTCATGATTTAATTCATGATTCATGATTCGATTCATGATTCATGATTCATGATTCAATTCATGATTCATGATTCATGATTCAATTCATGATTCATGATTCATGATTCATGATTCATGATTCAATTCATGATTCATGATTCAATTCATGATTCATTATTCATGATTCATGATTCAATTCATGATTCATGATTCAATTCTTGATTCGAATCCTGATTCAATTCATGATTCATGATTCAATTCATGATTCATGATTCATGATTCGATTCATGATTCATGATTCATGATTCATGATTCAATTCATGATTCATGATTCGTTTCATGATTCTTGATTCATGATTCATGATTCGATTCATGATTCATTAATCATGATTCAATTCATGATTCATGATTCATTATTCATGATTCAATTCATGATTCATGATTCATGATTCAATTCATAATTCATGATTCATGATTCATGATTCAATTCATGATTTATGATTCATGATTCAATTCATGATTCATGATTCATGATTCATGATTCATGATTCAATTCATGATTCAATTCATGATTCATGATTCATGATTCATGATTCATGATTCGATTCATGATTCATGATTCATGATTCATGATTCATGATTCAATTCATGATTCATGATTCAATTCATGATTCATGATTCATGATTTAATTCATGATTCATTATTCATGATTCAATTCATGATTCATGATTCATGATTCATGATTCGATTCATGATTCATGATTCATGATTCATGATTCATGATTCATGATTCGATTCATGATTCATTAATCATGATTCAATTCATGAATCATGATTCATTATTCATGATTCAATTCATGATTCATGATTCATGATTCAATTCATAATTCATGATTCATGATTCATGATTCAATTCATGATTTATGATTCATGATTCAATTCATAATTCATGATTCATGATTCAATTCATGATTCATGATTCATGATTCAATTCATGATTCATTATTCATGATTCAATTCATGATTCATGATTCATGATTCAATTCATGATTCATGATTCAATTCATGATTCATGATTCATGATTCAATTCATGATTCATGATTCATGATTCAATTCATGATTCATGATTCATGATTCATGATTCAATTTATGATTTAATTCATGATTCATGATTCAATTCATGATTCATGATTCATGATTCAATTCATGATTCATGATTCATGATTCATGATTCAATTTATGATTTAATTCATGATTCATGATTCAATTCATGATTCATGATTCAATTCATGATTCAATTCATGATTCATGATTGATGAATTCAATTCATGATTCATGATTCATGATTCATGATTCATGATTCAATTCATGATTCATGATTCAATTCATGATTCAGTTCATGATTCATGATTGATGAAATCAATTCATGATTCATGATTCATGATTTATGATTCAATTCATGATTCAATTCATGATGCATGATTCAATTCATGATTCATGATTCAATTCATGATTCATGATTCATGATTCAATTCATGATTCATGAATCATGATTCATGATTCAATTCATGATTCATGATTCAATTCATGATTCATGATTTATGATTTAATTCATGATTCAATTTATGATTCATGATTCATGATTTAATTCATGATTCAATTCATGATTCATGATTCAATTCATGATTCAATTCATGATTCATGATTTATTATTCAATTCATGATTCATGATTCGATTCATGATTCATGATTCATGATTCAATTCATGATTCATGATTCATGATTCAATATTTCAATTCATGATTCATGATTCATAATTCATGATTCATGATTCAATTCATGATTCATGATTCAATTCATGATTCATGATTCATGATTCAATTCATGATTTATGATTCAATTTATGATTTAATTCATGATTCATGATTCAATTCATGTTTCATGATTCATGATTCAATTCATGTTTCATGATTCATGATTTAATTCATGATTCAATTTATGATTCATGATTCATGATTTAATTCATGATTCAATTCATGATTCATGATTCAATTCATGATTCAATTCATGATTCATGATTCATTATTCAATTCATGATTCATGATTCAATTCATGATTCATGATTTAATTCATGATTCAATTCATGATTCATGATTCATTATTCAATTCATGATTCATGATTCAATTCATGATTCATGATTTAATTCATGATTCATGATTCGATTCATGGTTCATGATTCATGATTCAATTCATGATTCATGATTCATGATTCATGATTCATGATTCAATTCATGATTCATGATTCAATTCATGATTCATAATTCATGATTCATGATTCAATTCATGATTCATGATTCAATTCTTGATTCAAATCCTGATTCAATTCATGATTCATGATTCAATTCATGATTCATGATTCATGATTCGATTCATGATTCATGATTCATGATTCATGATTCAATTCATGATTCATGATTCAATTCATGATTCATGATTCGTTTCATGATTCTTGATTCATGATTCATGATTCGATTCATGATTCATTAATCATGATTCAATTCATGATTCATGATTCATTATTCATGATTCAATTCATGATTCATGATTCATGATTCAATTCATAATTCATGATTCATGATTCATGATTCAATTCATGATTTATGATTCATGATTCAATTCATGATTCATGATTCATGATTCAATTCATGATTCATGATTCAATTCATGATTCATGATTCATGATTCATGATTTATGATTCGATTCATGATTCATGATTCATGATTCATAAATCAATTCATGATTCATGATTCAATTCATGATTCATGATTCATGATTTAATTCATGATTCATTATTCATGATTCAATTCATGATTCATGATTCATGATTCATGATTCAATTCATGATTCATGATTCATGATTCATGATTCATGATTCATGATTCGATTCATGATTCATTAATCATGATTCAATTCATGATTCATGATTCATTATTCATGATTAAATTCACGATTCATGATTCATGATTCAATTCATAATTCATGATTCATGATTCAATTCATGATTTATGATTCATGATTCAATTCATGATTCATGATTCATGATTCATGATTCAATTCATGATTCATGATTCAATTCATGATTTATGATTCATGATTCATGATTCATGATTCGATTCATGATTCATGATTCATGATTCAATTCATGATTCATGATTCAATTCATGATTCATGATTCATAATTCAATTCATGATTCATTATTCATGATTCAATTCATGATTCATGATTCATGATTCATGATTCGATTCATGATTCATGATTCATGATTCAATTCATGATTCATGATTCATGATTCAATTCATGATTCATGATTCATAATTCAATTTATGTTTTAATTCATGATTCATGATTCAATTCATGATTCATGATTCATGATTCAATTCATGATTCATGATTCAATTTATGATTTAATTCATGATTCATGATTCAATTTATGATTCATGATTCATGATTCATGATTCAATTCATGATTCATGATTCAATTCATGATTCAATTCATGATTCATGATTGATGAATTCAATTCATGATTCATGATTCATGATTCATGATTCAATTCATGATTCATGATTCAATTCATGATTCAATTCATGATTCATGATTGATGAATTCAATTCATGATTCATGATTCATGATTTATGATTCAATTCATGATTCAATTCATGATGCATGATTCAATTCATGATTCATGAATCATGATTCATGATTCAATTCATGATTCATGATTCATGATTCAATTCATGATTCATGATTTATGAGTCAATTTATGATTCATGATTCATGATTCAATTCATGATTCATGATTTATGATTCAATTCATGATTCAATTTATGATTCATGATTCATGATTTAATTCATGATTCAATTCATGATTCATGATTCAATTCATGATTCAATTCATGATTCATGATTCATTATTCAATTCATGATTCATGATTCAATTCATGATTCATGATTTAATTCATGATTCATGATTCGATTCATGATTCATGATTCATTATTCAATTCATGATTCATGATTCAATTCATAATTCATGATTTAATTCATGATTCATGATTCGATTCATGATTCATGATTCATGATTCAATTCATGATTCATGATTCATGATTCAATATTTCAATTCATGATTCATGATTCAATTCATGATTCATAATTCATGATTCATGATTCAATTCATGATTCATGATTCAATTCATGATTCATGATTCATGATTCAATTCATGATTCATGATTCATGATTCAATATTTCAATTCATGATTCATGATTCAATTCATGATTCATAATTCATGATTCATGATTCAATTCATGATTCATGATTCAATTCATGATTCATGATTCATGATTCAATTCATGATTCATGATTCATGATTCAATTTATGATTTAATTCATGATTTATGATTCAATTCATGATTCATGATTCATGATTCAATTCATGATTCATGATTCATGATTCAATTCATGATTTAATTCATGATTCATGATTCAATTTATGATTCATGATTCATGATTCATGATTCATGATTCAATTCATGATTCATGATTCAATTCATGATTCAATTCATGATTCATGATTGATGAATTCAATTCATGATTCATGATTCATGATTTATGATTCAATTCATGATTCATGAATCATGATTAATGATTCAATTCATGATTCATGATTCATGATTCATGATTCAATTCATGATTCATGAATCATGATTCATGATTCATGATTCAATTCATGATTCATGATTCAATTCATGATTCAATTCATGATTCATGATTGATGAATTCAATTCATGATTCATGTTTCATGATTTATGATTCAATTCATGATTCAATTCATGATGCATGATTCAATTCATGATTCATGATTCAATTCATGATTCATGATTCATGATTCAATTCATGATTCATGAATCATGATTCATGATTCAATTCATGATTCATGATTCAATTCATGATTCATGATTTATGATTTAATTCATGATTCAATTTATGATTCATGATTCATGATTTAATTCATGATTCAATTCATGATTCATGATTCAATTCATGATTCAATTCATGATTCATGATTTATTATTCAATTCATGATTCATGATTCGATTCATGATTCATGATTCAATTCATGATTCATGATTCATGATTCAATATTTCAATTCATGATTCATGATTCAATTCATGATTCATAATTCATGATTCATGATTCAATTCATGATTCATGATTCAATTCATGATTCATGATTCATGATTCAATTCATGATTTATGATTCAATTTATGATTTAATTCATGATTCATGATTCAATTCATGATTCATGATTCATGATTCAATTCATGTTTCATGATTCATGATTTAATTCATGATTCAATTTATGATTCATGATTCATGATTTAATTCATGATTCAATTCATGATTCATGATTCAATTCATGATTCATGATTCATTATTCAATTCATGATTCATGATTCAATTCATGATTCATGATTTAATTCATGATTCAATTCATGATTCATGATTCATGATTCAATTCATGATTCATGATTCATGATTTAATTCATGATTCATGATTCAATTCATGGTTCATGATTCATGATTCAATTCATGATTCATGATTCATGATTCATGATTCATGATTCAATTCATGATTCATGATTCAATTCATGATTCATAATTCATGATTCATGATTCAATTCATGATTCATGATTCAATTCTTGATTCAAATCCTGATTCAATTCATGATTCATGATTCAATTCATGATTCATGATTCATGATTCATGATTCATGATTCGATTCATGATTCATGATTCATTATTCATGATTCAATTCATGATTCATGATTCAATTCATGATTCATGATTCGTTTCATGATTCTTGATTCATGATTCATGATTCGATTCATGATTCATTAATCATGATTCAATTCATGATTCATGATTCATTATTCATGATTCAATTCATGATTCATGATTCATGATTCAATTCATAATTCATGATTCATGATTCATGATTCAATTCATGATTTATGATTCATGATTCAATTCATGATTCATGATTCATGATTCATGATTCAATTCATGATTCATGATTCAATTCATGATTCATGATTCATGATTCATGATTTATGATTCGATTCATGATTCATGATTCATGATTCATGATTCAATTCATGATTCATGATTCAATTCATGATTCATGATTCATGATTTAATTCATGATTCATTATTCATGATTCAATTCATGATTCATGATTCATGATTCATGATTCAATTCATGATTCATGATTCATGATTCATGATTCATGATTCATGATTCGATTCATGATTCATTAATCATGATTCAATTCATGATTCATGATTCATTATTCATGATTAAATTCACGATTCATGATTCATGATTCAATTCATAATTCATGATTCATGATTCAATTCATGATTTATGATTCATGATTCAATTCATGATTCATGATTCATGATTCATGATTCAATTCATGATTCATGATTCAATTCATGATTTATGATTCATGATTCATGATTCATGATTCGATTCATGATTCATGATTCAATTCATGATTCATGATTCAATTCATGATTCATGATTCATGATTCAATTCATGATTCATTATTCATGATTCAATTCATGATTCATGATTCATGATTCATGATTCGATTCATGATTCATGATTCATGATTCAATTCATGATTCATGATTCATGATTCAATTCATGATTCATGATTCATGATTCAATTTATGATTTAATTCATGATTCATGATTCAATTCATGATTCATGATTCATGATTCAATTCATGATTCATGATTCAATTTATGATTTAATTCATGATTCATGATTCAATTTATGATTCATGATTCATGATTCATGATTCAATTTATGATTCATGATTCATGATTCATGATTCAATTCATGATTCATGATTCAATTCATGATTCAATTCATGATTCATGATTGATGAATTCAATTCATGATTCATGATTCATGATTCATGATTCAATTCATGATTCATGATTCAATTCATGATTCAATTCATGATTCATGATTGATGAATTCAATTCATGATTCATGATTCATGATTTATGATTCAATTCATGATTCAATTCATGATGCATGATTCAATTCATGATTCATGAATCATGATTCATGATTCAATTCATGATTCATGATTCATGATTCAATTCATGATTCATGATTTATGATTCAATTTATGATTCAATTTATGATTCATGATTCATGATTCAATTCATGATTCATGATTTATGATTCAATTCATGATTCAATTTATGATTCATGATTCATGATTTAATTCATGATTCAATTCATGATTCATGATTCAATTCATGATTCAATTCATGATTCATGATTCATTATTCAATTCATGATTCATGATTCAATTCATGATTCATGATTTAATTCATGATTCATGATTCGATTCATGATTCATGATTCATTATTCAATTCATGATTCATGATTCAATTCATAATTCATGATTTAATTCATGATTCATGATTCGATTCATGATTCATGATTCATGATTCAATTCATGATTCATGATTCATGATTCAATATTTCAATTCATGATTCATGATTCAATTCATGATTCATAATTCATGATTCATGATTCAATTCATGATTCATGATTCAATTCATGATTCATGATTCATGATTCAATTCATGATTCATGATTCAATATTTCAATTCATGATTCATGATTCAATTCATGATTCATAATTCATGATTCATGATTCAATTCATGATTCATGATTCAATTCATGATTCATGATTCATGATTCAATTCATGATTCATGATTCATGATTCAATTTATGATTTAATTCATGATTCATGATTCAATTCATGATTCATGATTCATGATTCAATTCATGATTCATGATTCATGATTCAATTCATGATTTAATTCATGATTCATGATTCAATTTATGATTCATGATTCATGATTCATGATTCAATTCATGATTCATGATTCAATTCATGATTCAATTCATGATTCATGATTGATGAATTCAATTCATGATTCATGATTCATGATTTATGATTCAATTCATGATTCATGAATCATGATTAATGATTCAATTCATGATTCATGATTCATGATTCATGATTCAATTCATGATTCATGAATCATGATTCATGATTCATGATTCAATTCATGATTCATGATTCAATTCATGATTCAATTCATGATTCATGATTGATGAATTCAATTCATGATTCATGTTTCATGATTTATGATTCAATTCATGATTCAATTCATGATGCATGATTCAATTCATGATTCATGATTCAATTCATGATTCATGATTCATGATTCAATTCATGATTCATGAATCATGATTCATGATTCAATTCATGATTCATGATTCAATTCATGATTCATGATTTATGATTTAATTCATGATTCAATTTATGATTCATGATTCATGATTTAATTCATGATTCAATTCATGATTCATGATTCAATTCATGATTCAATTCATGATTCATGATTTATTATTCAATTCATGATTCATGATTCGATTCATGATTCATGATTCATGATTCAATTCATGATTCATGATTCATGATTCAATATTTCAATTCATGATTCATGATTCAATTCATGATTCATAATTCATGATTCATGATTCAATTCATGATTCATGATTCAATTCATGATTCATGATTCATGATTCAATTCATGATTTATGATTCAATTTATGATTTAATTCATGATTCATGATTCAATTCATGATTCATGATTCATGATTCAATTCATGTTTCATGATTCATGATTTAATTCATGATTCAATTTATGATTCATGATTCATGATTTAATTCATGATTCAATTCATGATTCATGATTCAATTCATGATTCATGATTCATTATTCAATTCATGATTCATGATTCAATTCATGATTCATGATTTAATTCATGATTCAATTCATGATTCATGATTCATGATTCAATTCATGATTCATGATTCAATTCATGATTCATGATTTAATTCATGATTCATGATTCGATTCATGGTTCATGATTCATGATTCAATTCATGATTCATGATTCATGATTCATGATTCATGATTCAATTCATGATTCATGATTCAATTCATGATTCATAATTCATGATTCATGATTCAATTCATGATTCATGATTCAATTCTTGATTCAAATCCTGATTCAATTCATGATTCATGATTCAATTCATGATTCATGATTCATGATTCATGATTCATGATTCGATTCATGATTCATGATTCATGATTCATGATTCAATTCATGATTCATGATTCAATTCATGATTCATGATTCGTTTCATGATTCTTGATTCATGATTCATGATTCGATTCATGATTCATTAATCATGATTCAATTCATGATTCATGATTCATTATTCATGATTCAATTCATGATTCATGATTCATGATTCAATTCATAATTCATTCATGATTCAATTCATGATTCATGATTCAATTCATGATTCATGATTCATGATTCATGATTTATGATTCGATTCATGATTCATGATTCATGATTCATGATTCAATTCATGATTCATGATTCAATTCATGATTCATGATTCATGATTTAATTCATGATTCATTATTCATGATTCAATTCATGATTCATGATTCATGATTCATGATTCAATTCATGATTCATGATTCATGATTCATGATTCATGATTCATGATTCGATTCATGATTCATTAATCATGATTCAATTCATGATTCATGATTCATTATTCATGATTAAATTCACGATTCATGATTCATGATTCAATTCATAATTCATGATTCATGATTCATGATTCAATTCATGATTTATGATTCATGATTCAATTCATGATTCATGATTCATGATTCATGATTCAATTCATGATTCATGATTCAATTCATGATTTATGATTCATGATTCATGATTCATGATTCATGATTCGATTCATGATTCATGATTCATGATTCAATTCATGATTCATGATTCAATTCATGATTCATGATTCATGATTCAATTCATGATTCATTATTCATGATTCAATTCATGATTCATGATTCATGATTCATGATTCGATTCATGATTCATGATTCATGATTCAATTCATGATTCATGATTCATGATTCAATTCATGATTCATGATTCAATTTATGATTTAATTCATGATTCATGATTCAATTTATGATTCATGATTCATGATTCATGATTCATGATTCAATTCATGATTCATGATTCAATTCATGATTCAATTCATGATTCATGATTGATGAATTCAATTCATGATTCATGATTCATGATTCATGATTCAATTCATGATTCATGATTCAATTCATGATTCATGATTGATGAATTCAATTCATGATTCATGATTCATGATTTATGATTCAATTCATGATTCAATTCATGATGCATGATTCAATTCATGATTCATGAATCATGATTCATGATTCAATTCATGATTCATGATTCATGATTCAATTCATGATTCATGATTTATGATTCAATTCATGATTCAATTTATGATTCATGATTCATGATTCAATTCATGATTCATGATTTATGATTCAATTCATGATTCAATTTATGATTCATGATTCATGATTTAATTCATGATTTAATTCATGATTCATGATTCAATTCATGATTCAATTCATGATTCATGATTCATTATTCAATTCATGATTCATGATTCAATTCATGATTCATGATTTAATTCATGATTCATGATTCGATTCATGATTCATGATTCATTATTCAATTCATGATTCATGATTCAATTCATAATTCATGATTTAATTCATGATTCATGATTCGATTCATGATTCATGATTCATGATTCAATTCATGATTCATGATTCATGATTCAATATTTCAATTCATGATTCATGATTCAATTCATGATTCATAATTCATAATTCATGATTCAATTCATGATTCATGATTCAATTCATGATTCATGATTCATGATTCAATTCATGATTCATGATTCATGATTCAATATTTCAATTCATGATTCATGATTCAATTCATGATTCATAATTCATGATTCATGATTCAATTCATGATTCATGATTCAATTCATGATTCATGATTCATGATTCAATTCATGATTCATGATTCATGATTCAATTTATGATTTAATTCATGATTCATGATTCAATTCATGATTCATGATTCATGATTCAATTCATGATTCATGATTCATGATTCAATTCATGATTTAATTCATGATTCATGATTCAATTTATGATTCATGATTCATGATTCATGATTCAATTCATGATTCATGATTCAATTCATGATTCAATTCATGATTCATGATTGATGAATTCAATTCATGATTCATGATTCATGATTTATGATTCAATTCATGATTCATGAATCATGATTAATGATTCAATTCATGATTCATGATTCATGATTCATGATTCAATTCATGATTCATGAATCATGATTCATGATTCATTATTCATGATTCATGATTCATGATTCATGATTCATGATTCAATTCATGATTCATGAATCATGATTCATGATTCATGATTCATGATTCAATTCATGATTCATGATCATGATTCAATTTATGATTCAATTTATGATTCATGATTCATGATTCAATTCATGATTCAATTCATGATTCATGATTCATTATTCAATTCATGATTCATGATTTAATTCATGATTCATGATTCGATTCATGATTCATGATTCATGATTCAATTCATGATTCATGATTAATTATTCAATATTTCAATTCATGATTCATGATTCAATTCATGATTCATAATTCATGATTCATGATTCAATTCATGATTCATGATTCAATTCATGATTCGAATCCTGATTCAATTCATGGTTCATGATTCAATTCATGATTCATGATTTAATTCATGATTCATGATTCGATTCATGATTCATGATTCATGTTTCAATTCATGATTCATGATTCATTATTCATGATTCATGATTCAATTCATGATTCATGATTCAATTCATGATTCATAATTCATGATTCATGATTCAATTCATGATTCATGATTCAATTCTTGATTCGAATCCTGATTCAATTCATGATTCGTGATTCAATTCATGATTCATGATTCATGATTCATGATTCATGATTCGATTCATGATTCATGATTCATGATTCAATTCATGATTCATGATTCAATTCATGATTCTTGATTCATGATTCATGATTCGATTCATGATTCATTATTCATGATTCAATTCATGATTCATGATTCATGATTCAATTCATAATTCATGATTCATGATTCATGATTCAATTCATGATTTATGATTCATGATTCAATTCATGATTCATGATTCATGATTCAATTCATGATTCATGATTCATGATTCGATTCATGATTCATGATTCATGATTCATGATTCAATTCATGATTCATGATTCAATTCATGATTCATGATTCATGATTTAATTCATGATTCATTATTCATGATTCAATTCATGATTCATGATTCATGATTCGATTCATTAATCATGATTCATGATTTATGATTCATGATTCGATTCATGATTCATTAATCATGATTCAAGTCATGATTCATGATTCATTATTCATGCTTCAATTCATGATTCATGATTCATGATTCAATTCATGATTCATGATTCATGATTCAATTCATGATTCATGATTCATGATTCAATTTATGATTTAATTCATGATTCATGATTCATAATTCATGATTCATGATTCAATTCATGATTCATGATTCAATTCATGATTCAATTCATGATTCATGATTGATGAATTCAATTCATGATTCATGATTCAATTCATGATTCATGATTCAATTCATGATTCAATTCATGATTCATGAATTCAATTCATGATTCATGATTCATGATTCATGATTCAATTCATGATGCATGATTCAATTCATGATTCATGATTCAATTCATGATTCATGATTCATGATTCAATTCATGATTCATGATTCAATTCATGATTCATGAATCATGATTCATGATTCAATTCATGATTCCTGATTCATGATTCAATTCATGATTCATGATTTATGATTCAATTCATGATTCAATTTATGATTCATGATTCATGATTTAATTCATGATTCAATTCATGATTCATGATTCAATTCATGATTCAATTCATGATTCATTATTCAATTCATGATTCATGATTCAATTCATGATTCATGATTTAATTCATGATTCATGATTCGATTCATGATTCATGATTCATGATTTAATTCATGATTCAATTCATGATTCATGATTCAATTCATGATTCAATTCATGATTCATGATTCATTATTCAATTCATGATTCATGATTCAATTCATGATTCATGATTTAATTCATGATTCATGATTCGATTCATGATTCGATTCATGATTCATGATTCATGATTCAATTCATGATTCATGAATCATGATTTAATATTTCAATTCATGATTCATGATTCAATTCATGATTCATAATTCATGATTCATGATTCAATTCATGATTCATGATTCAATTCATGATTCATGATTCATGATTCAATTCATGATTCATGATTCATGATTCAATTCATGATTCATGATTCATGATTCAATTTATGATTTAATTCATGATTCATGATTCAATTCATGATTCATGATTCATGATTCAATTCATGATTCATGATTCATGATTCAATTCATGATTCAATTTATGATTCATGATTCATGATTTAATTCATGATTCAATTCATGATTCATGATTCAATTCATGATTCAATTCATGATTCATGATTCAATTCATGATTCAATTCATGATTCATGATTCATTATTCAATTCATGATTCAATTCATGATTCATGATTTAATTCATGATTCATGATTCGATTCATGGTTCATGATTCATGATTCAATTCATGATTCATTATTCATGATTCAATTCATGATTCATGATTCATGATTCAATTCATAATTCATGATTCATGATTCATGATTCAATTCATGATTTATGATTCATGATTCAATTCATGATTCATGATTCATGATTCAATTCATGATTCATGATTCAATTCATGATTCATGATTCATGATTCATGATTCGATTCATGATTCATGATTCATGATTCATGATTCAATTCATGATTCATGATTCATGATTCAATTCATGATTCATGATTCATGATTCATGATTCGATTCATGATTCATTAATCATGATTCAATTCATGATTCATGATTCATTATTCATGATTCAATTCATGATTCATGATTCATGATTCAATTCATAATTCATGATTCATGATTCATGATTCAATTCATGATTTATGATTCATGATTCAATTCATAATTCATGATTCATGATTCAATTCATGATTCATGATTCAATTCATGATTCATGATTCATGATTCATGATTCATGATTCGATTCATGATTCATGATTCAATTCATGATTCATGATTCAATTCATGATTCATGATTCATGATTCAATTCATGATTCATTACTCATGATTCAATTCATGATTCATGATTCATGATTCATGATTCAATTCATGATTCATGATTCATGATTCAATTCATGATTCATGATTCATGATTCAATTTATGATTTAATTCATGATTCATGATTCAATTCATGATTCATGATTCATGATTCAATTCATGATTCATGATTCATGATTCAATTTATGATTTAATTCACGATTCATGATTCAATTTATGATTCATGATTCATGATTCATGATTCAATTCATGATTCATGATTCAATTCATGATTCAATTCATGATTCATGATTGATGAATTCAATTCATGATTCATGATTCATGATTCATGATTCAATTCATGATTCATGATTCAATTCATGATTCAATTCATGATTCATGATTGATGAATTCAATTCATGATTCATGATTCAATTCATGATTCATGATTCAATTCATGATTCATGATTCATGATTCAATTCATGATTCATGATTCAATTCATGATTCATGATTCATGATTCAATTTATGATTTAATTCATGATTCATGATTCAATTCATGATTCATGATTCAATTCATGATTCATGATTCATGATTCAATTTATGATTTAATTCATGATTCATGATTCAATTTATGATTCATGATTCATGATTCATGATTCATGATTCAATTCATGATTCATGATTCAATTCATGATTCAATTCATGATTCATGATTGATGAATTCAATTCATGATTCATGATTTATGATTCAATTCATGATTCATGAATCATGATTAATGATTCAATTCATGATTCATGATTCAATTCATGATTCATGATTCATGATTCAATTCATGATTCATGAATCATGATTCATGATTCAATTCATGATTCATGATTCAATTCATGATTCATGATCATGATTCAATTCATGATTCAATTTATGATTCATGATTCAATTCATGATTCAATTCATGATTCATGATTCATTATTCAATTCATGATTCATGATTCAATTCATGATTCATGATTTAATTCATGATTCATGATTCGATTCATGATTCATGATTCATGATTCAATTCATGATTCATGATTCATGATTCAATATTTCAATTCATGATTCATGATTCAATTCATGATTCATAATTCATGATTCATGATTCAATTCATGATTCATGATTCAATTCATGATTCGAATCCTGATTCAATTCATGATTCATGATTCAATTCATGATTCATGATTTAATTCATGATTCATGATTCGATTCATGATTCATGATTCAATTCATGATTCATGATTCATGATTCATGATTCATGATTCAATTCATGATTCATGATTCAATTCATGATTCATAATTCATGATTCATGATTCAATTCATGATTCATGATTCAATTCTTGATTCGAATCCTGATTCAATTCATGATTCATGATTCAATTCATGATTCATGATTCATGATTCATGATTCATGATTCGATTCATGATTCATGATTCACGATTCATGATTCAATTCATGATTCATGATTCAATTCATGATTCTTGATTCATGATTCATGATTCGATTCATGATTCATTAATCATGATTCAATTCATGATTCATGATTCATTATTCATGATTCAATTCATGATTCATGATTCAATTCATAATTCATGATTCATGATTCATGATTCAATTCATGATTTATAATTCATGATTCAATTCATGATGCATGATTCAATTCATGATTCATGATTCAATTCATGATTCATGATTCATGATTCAATTCATGATTCATGATTCATGATTCAATTCATGATTCATGAATCATGATTCATGATTCAATTCATGATTCATGATTCAATTCATGATTCATGATTTATGATTCAATTCATGATTCAATTTATGATTCATGATTCATGATTTAATTCATGATTCAATTCATGATTCATGATTCAATTCATGATTCAATTCATGATTCATGATTCATTATTCAATTCATGATTCATGATTCAATTCATGATTCATGATTTAATTCATGATTCATGATTCGATTCATGATTCATGATTCATGATTTAATTCATGATTCAATTCATGATTCATGATTCAATTCATGATTCAATTCATGATTCATGATTCATTATTCAATTCATGATTCATGATTCAATTCATGATTCATGATTTAATTCATGATTCATGATTCGATTCATGATTCATGATTCAATTCATGATTCATGATTCATGATTCAATATTTCAATTCATGATTCATGATTCAATTCATGATTCATAATTCATGATTCATGATTCAATTCATGATTCATGATTCAATTCATGATTCATGATTCATGATTCAATTCATGATTCATGATTCATGATTCAATTTATGATTTAATTCATGATTCATGATTCAATTCATGATTCATCATTCATGATTCAATTCATGATTCATGATTCAATTCATGATTCAATTTATGATTCATGATTCATGATTTAATTCATGATTCAATTCATGATTCATGATTCAATTCATGATTCAATTCATGATTCATGATTCAATTCATGATTCATGATTCATTATTCAATTCATGATTTAATTCATGATTCAATTCATGATTCATGATTCAATTCATGATTCAATTCATGATTCATGATTCAATTCATGATTCATGATTCATTATTCAATTCATGATTCATGATTCAATTCATGATTCATGATTTAATTCATGATTCATGATTCGATTCATGGTTCATGATTCATGATTCAATTCATGATTCATTATTCATGATTCAATTCATGATTCATGATTCATGATTCAATTCATAATTCATGATTCATGATTCATGATTCAATTCATGATTTATGATTCATGATTCAATTCATGATTCATGATTCATGATTCATGATTCATGATTCAATTCATGATTCATGATTCAATTCATGATTCATGATTCATGATTCATGATTCATGATTCGATTCATGATTCATGATTCATGATTCATGATTCAATTCATGATTCATGATTCATGATTCAATTCATGATTCATGATTCATGATTCATGATTCGATTCATGATTCATTAATCATGATTCAATTCATGATTCATGATTCATTATTCATGATTCAATTCATGATTCATGATTCATTATTCATGATTCAATTCATGATTCATGATTCAATTCATAATTCATGATTCACGATTCATGATTCAATTCATGATTTATGATTCATGATTCAATTCATAATTCATGATTCATGATTCAATTCATGATTCATGATTCAATTCATGATTCATGATTCATGATTCATGATTCATGATTCGGTTCATGATTCATGATTCAATTCATGATTCATGATTCAATTCATGATTCATGATTCATGATTCAATTCATGATTCATTATTCATGATTCAATTCATGATTCATGATTCATGATTCATGATTCAATTCATGATTCATGATTCATGATTCAATTCATGATTCATGATTCAATTTATGATTTAATTCATGATTCATGATTCAATTCATGATTCATGATTCATGATTCAATTCATGATTCATGATTCATGATTCAATTTATGATTTAATTCATGATTCATGATTCAATTTATGATTCATGATTCATGATTCATGATTCAATTCATGATTCATGATTCAATTCATGATTCAATTCATGATTCATGATTGATGAATTCAATTCAAGATTCATGATTCATGATTCATGATTCAATTCATGATTCATGATTCAATTCATGATTCAATTCATGATTCATGATTGATGAATTCAATTCATGATTCATGATTCAATTCATGATTCATGATTCAATTCATGATTCATGATTCATGATTCAATTCATGATTCATGATTCAATTCATGATTCATGATTCAATTCATGATTCATGATTCAATTCATGATTCATGATTCATGATTCAATTTATGATTTAATTCATGATTCATGATTCAATTCATGATTCATGATTCAATTCATGATTCATGATTCATGATTCAATTTATGATTTAATTCATGATTCATGATTCAATTTATGATTCATGATTCAAGATTCATGATTCATGATTCAATTCATGATTCATGATTCAATTCATGATTCAATTCATGATTCATGATTGATGAATTCAATTCATGATTCATGATTTATGATTCAATTCATGATTCATGAATCATGATTAATGATTCAATTCATGATTCATGATTCAATTCATGATTCATGATTCATGATTCAATTCATGATTCATGAATCATGATTCATGATTCAATTCATGATTCATGATTCAATTCATGATTCATGATCATGATTCAATTCATGATTCAATTTATGATTCATGATTCAATTCATGATTCAATTCATGATTCATGATTCATTATTCAATTCATGATTCATGATTCAATTCATGATTCATGATTTAATTCATGATTCATGATTCGATTCATGATTCATGATTCATGATTCAATTCATGATTCATGATTCATGATTCAATATTTCAATTCATGATTCATGATTCATAATTCATGATTCATGATTCAATTCATGATTCAATTCATGATTCGAATCCTGATTCAATTCATGATTCATGATTCAATTCATGATTCATGATTTAATTCATGATTCATGATTCGATTCATGATTCATGATTCATGATTCAATTCATGATTCATGATTCATGATTCATGATTCATGATTCAATTCATGATTCATGATTCAATTCATGATTCATAATTCATGATTCATGATTCAATTCATGATTCATGATTCATGATTCATGATTCATGATTCGATTCATGATTCATGATTCACGATTCATGATTCAATTCATGATTCATGATTCAATTCATGATTCTTGATTCATGATTCATGATTCGATTCATGATTCATTAATCATGATTCAATTCATGATTCATGATTCATTATTCATGATTCAATTCATGATTCATGATTCATGATTCAATTCATAATTCATGATTCATGATTCATGATTCAATTCATGATTTATGATTCATGATTCAATTCATGATTCATGATTCATGATTCATGATTCAATTCATGATTCATGATTCATGATTCATGATTCGATTCATGATTCATGATTCATGATTCATGATTCGATTCATGATTCATGATTCAATTCATGATTCATGATTCATGATTTAATTCATGATTCATTATTCATGATTCAATTCATGATTCATGATTCATGATTCATGATTCGATTCATGATTCATGATTCATGATTCATGATTCGATTCATGATTCATTAATCATGATTCAATTCATGATTCATGATTCATTATTCATGATTCAATTCATGATTCATGATTCATGATTCAATTCATAATTCATGATTCATGATTCATGATTCAATTCATGATTTATGATTCATGATTCAATTAATGATTCATGATTCATGATTCATGATTCATGATTCAATTCATGATTCATGATTCATGATTCATGATTCATGATTCGATTCATGATTCATTATTCATGATTCAATTCATGATTCATGATTCATGATTCGATTCATGATTCATGATTCATGATTCAATTCATGATTCATGATTCATGATTCAATTCATGATTCATGATTCATGATTCAATTTATGATTTAATACATGATTCATGATTCAATTCATGATTCATGATTCATGATTCAATTCATGATTCATGATTCATGATTCAATTTATGATTTAATTCATGATTCATGATTCAATTTATGATTCATGATTCATGATTCATGATTCATGATTCAATTCATGATTCATGATTCAATTCATGATTCAATTTATGATTCATGATTGATGAATTCAATTCATGATTCATGATTCATGATTCATGATTCAATTCATGATTCATGATTCAATTTATGATTCAATTCATGATTCATGATTGATGAATTCAATTCATGATTCATGATTCATGATTTATGATTCAATTCATGATTCAATTCATGATGCATGATTCAATTCATGATGCATGATTCAATTCATGATTCATGATTCAATTCATGATTCATGATTCATGATTCAATTCATGATTCATAAATCATGATTCATGATTCAATTCATGATTCATGATTCATGATTCAATTCATGATTCATGATTTATGATTCAATTCATGATTCAATTTATGATTCATGATTCATGATTTAATTCATGATTCAATTCATGATTCATGATTCAATTCATGATTCATGATTCATTATTCAATTCATGATTCATGATTCAATTCATGATTCATGATTTAATTCATGATTCATGATTCGATTCATGATTCATGATTCATGATTCAATTCATGATTCATGATTCATGATTCAATATTTCAATTCATGATTCATGATTCAATTCATGATTCATAATTCATGATTCATGATTCAATTCATGATTCATGATTCATGATTCAATTCATGATTCATGATTCATGATTCAATTTATGATTTAATTCATGAATCATGATTCAATTCATGATTCATGATTCATGATTCAATTCATGATTCATGATTCATGATTCAATTCATGATTCAATTTATGATTCATGATTCATGATTTAATTCATGATTCAATTCATGATTCATGATTCAATTCATGATTCAATTCATGATTCATGATTCATTATTCAATTCATGATTCATGATTCAATTCATGATTCATGATTTAATTCATGATTCATGATTCGATTCATGGTTCATGATTCATGATTTAATTCATGATTCAATTCATGATTCATGATTCAATTCATGATTCATGATTCATTATTCAATTCATGATTCATGATTCAATTCATGATTCATGATTTAATTCATGATTCATGATTCGATTCATGGTTCATGATTCATGATTCAATTCATGATTCATGATTCATGATTCAATTCATGATTCATGATTCATGATTCAATTCATAATTCATGATTCATGATTCATGATTCAATTCATGATTTATGATTCATGATTCAATTCATGATTCATGATTCATGATTCAATTCATGATTTATGATTCAATTCATGATTCATGATTCAATTCATGATTCATGATTCATGATTCATGATTCGATTCATGATTCATGATTCATGATTCATGATTCATTATTCATGATTCAATTTAAGATTCATGATTCATGATTCAATTCATAATTCATGATTCATGATTCATGATTCAATTCATGATTTATGATTCATGATTCAATTCATGATTCATGATTCATGATTCATGATTCAATTCATGATTCATGATTCAATTCATGATTCATGATTCATGATTCATGATTCATGATTCGATTTATGATTCATGATTCATGATTCAATTCATGATTCATGATTCAATTCATGATTCATGATTCAATTCATGATTCATTATTCATGATTCAATTCATGATTCATGATTCATGATTCATGATTCAATTCATGATTCATGATTCATGATTCAATTCATGATTCATGATTCATGATTCAATTTATGATTTAATTCATGATTCATGATTCAATTCATGATTCATGATTCATGATTCAATTCATGATTCATGATTCATGATTCAATTTATGATTTAATTCATGATTCATGATTCAATTTATGATTCATGATTCATGATTCATGATTCATGATTCAATTCATGATTCATGATTCAATTCATGATTCAATTCATGATTCATGATTGATGAATTCAATTCATGATTCATAATTCATGATTCATGATTCAATTCATGATTCATGATTCAATTCATGATTCAATTCATGATTCATGATTGATGAATTCAATTCATGATTCATGATTCATGATTTATGATTCAATTCATGATTCAATTCATGATGCATGATTCAATTCATGATTCATGATTCAATTCATGATTCATGATTCATGATTCAATTCATGATTCATGAATCATGATTCATGATTCAATTCATGATTCATGATTCATGATTCAATTCATGATTCATGATTTATGATTCAATTCATGATTCAATTTATGATTCATGATTCATGATTTAATTCATGATTCAATTCATTATTCATGATTCAATTCATGATTCAATTCATGATTCATGATTCATTATTCAATTCATGATTCATGATTCCAATCATGATTCATGATTTAATTCATGATTCATGATTCGATTCATGATTCATGATTCAATTCATGATTCATGATTCATGATTCAATATTTCAATTCATGATTCATGATTCAATTCATGATTCATAATTCATGATTCATGATTCAATTCATGATTCATGATTCAATTCATGATTCATGATTCATGATTCAATTCATGATTCATGATTCATGATTCAATTTATAATTCAATTCATGATTCATAATTCATGATTCATGATTCAATTCATGATTCATGATTCAATTCATGATTCATGATTCATGATTCAATTCATGATTCATGATTCATGATTCAATTCATGATTCATGATTCATGATTCAATTTATGATTTAATTCATGATTCATGATTCAATTCATGATTCATGATTCAATTCATGATTCATGATTCATGATTCAATTTATGATTTAATTCATGATTCATGATTCAATTTATGATTCATGATTCATGATTCATGATTCATGATTCAATTCATGATTCATGAATCAATTCATGATTCAATTCATGATTCATGATTGATGAATTCAATTCATGATTCATGATTCATGATTCAATTCATGATTCATGATTCAATTCATGATTCAATTCATGATTCATGATTCAATTCATGATTCATGATTCAATTCATGATTCATGAATCATGATTCATGATTCAATTCATGATTCATGATTCATGATTCAATTCATTATTCATGATTTATGATTCAATTCATGATTCAATTTATGATTCATTATTCATGATTTAATTCATGATTCAATTCATGATTCATGATTCAATTCATGATTCAATTCATGATTCATGATTTGTTATTCAATTCATGATTCATGATTCAATTCATGATTCATGATTTAATTCATGATTCATGATTCGATTCATGATTCATGATTCATGATTCAATTCATGATTCATGATTCATGATTCAATATTTCAATTCATGATTCATGATTCAATTCATGATTCATAATTCATGATTCATGATTTATGATTCATGATTCAATTTATGATTCATGATTCATGATTCATGATTCAATTCATGATTCATGATTCAATTCATGATTCATGATTCATGATTCATGATTCATGATTCGATTCATGATTCATGATTCATGATTCAATTCATGATTCATGATTCAATTCATGATTCATGATTCATGATTCAATTCATGATTCATTATTCATGATTCAATTCATGATTCATGATTCATGATTCATGATTCGATTCATGATTCATGATTCATGACTCAATTCATGATTCATGATTCATGATTCAATTCATGATTCATGATTCATGATTCATGATTCAATTTATGATTTAATTCATGATTCATGATTCAATTCATGATTCATGATTCAATTCATGATTCATGATTCATGATTCAATTTATGATTTAATTCATGATTCATGATTCAATTTATGATTCATGATTCATGATTCATGATTCATGATTCAATTCATGATTCATGATTCAATTCATGATTCAATTCATGATTCATGATTGATGAATTCAATTCATGATTCATGATTCATGATTCATGATTCAATTCATGATTCATGATTCAATTCATGATTCAATTCATGATTCATGATTGATGAATTCAATTCATGATTCATGATTTATGATTCAATTCATGATTCAATTCATGATGCATGATTCAATTCATGATTCATGATTCAATTCATGATTCATGATTCATGATTCAATTCATGATTCATGAATCATGATTCATGATTCAATTCATGATTAATGATTCATGATTCAATTCATTATTCATGATTTATGATTCAATTCATGATTCAATTTATGATTTAATTCATGATTCATGATTCAATTTATGATTCATGATTCATGATTCATTATTCATGATTCAATTTATGATTCATGATTCATGATTCAATTCATAATTCATGATTCATGATTCATGATTCAATTCATGATTTATGATTCATGATTCAATTCATGATTCATGATTCATGATTCATGATTCAATTCATGATTCATGATTCAATTCATGATTCATGATTCATGATTCATGATTCATGATTCGATTTATGATTCATGATTCATGATTCAATTCATGATTCATGATTCAATTCATGATTCATGATTCAATTCATGATTCATTATTCATGATTCAATTCATGATTCATGATTCATGATTCATGATTCAATTCATGATTCATGATTCATGATTCAATTCATGATTCATGATTCATGATTCAATTTATGATTTAATTCATGATTCATGATTCAATTCATGATTCATGATTCATGATTCAATTCATGATTCATGATTCATGATTCAATTTATGATTTAATTCATGATTCATGATTCAATTTATGATTCATGATTCATGATTCATGATTCATGATTCAATTCATGATTCATGATTCAATTCATGATTCAATTCATGATTCATGATTGATGAATTCAATTCATGATTCATAATTCATGATTCATGATTCAATTCATGATTCATGATTCAATTCATGATTCAATTCATGATTCATGATTGATGAATTCAATTCATGATTCATGATTCATGATTTATGATTCAATTCATGATTCAATTCATGATGCATGATTCAATTCATGATTCATGATTCAATTCATGATTCATGATTCATGATTCAATTCATGATTCATGAATCATGATTCATGATTCAATTCATGATTCATGATTCATGATTCAATTCATGATTCATGATTTATGATTCAATTCATGATTCAATTTATGATTCATGATTCATGATTTAATTCATGATTCAATTCATTATTCATGATTCAATTCATGATTCAATTCATGATTCATGATTCATTATTCAATTCATGATTCATGATTCAAATCATGATTCATGATTTAATTCATGATTCATGATTCGATTCATGATTCATGATTCAATATTTCAATTCATGATTCATGATTCAATTCATGATTCATAATTCATGATTCATGATTCAATTCATGATTCATGATTCAATTCATGATTCATGATTCATGATTCAATTCATGATTCATGATTCATGATTCAATTTATAATTCAATTCATGATTCATAATTCATGATTCATGATTCAATTCATGATTCATGATTCAATTCATGATTCATGATTCATGATTCAATTCATGATTCATGATTCATGATTCAATTCATGATTCATGATTCATGATTCAATTTATGATTTAATTCATGATTCATGATTCAATTCATGATTCATGATTCAATTCATGATTCATGATTCATGATTCAATTTATGATTTAATTCATGATTCATGATTCAATTTATGATTCATGATTCATGATTCATGATTCATGATTCAATTCATGATTCATGAATCAATTCATGATTCAATTCATGATTCATGATTGATGAATTCAATTCATGATTCATGATTCAATTCATGATTCATGATTCAATTCATGATTCAATTCATGATTCATGATTCAATTCATGATTCATGATTCAATTCATGATTCATGATTCATGATTCAATTCATGATTCATGAATCATGATTCATGATTCAATTCATGATTCATGATTCATGATTCAATTCATTATTCATGATTTATGATTCAATTCATGATTCAATTTATGATTCATTATTCATGATTTAATTCATGATTCAATTCATGATTCATGATTCAATTCATGATTCAATTCATGATTCATGATTTGTTATTCAATTCATGATTCATGATTCAATTCATGATTCATGATTTAATTCATGATTCATGATTCGGTTCATGATTCATGATTCATGATTCAATTCATGATTCATGATTCAATATTTCAATTCATGATTCATGATTCAATTCATGATTCATAATTCATGATTCATGATTTATGATTCATGATTCAATTTATGATTCATGATTCATGATTCATGATTCAATTCATGATTCATGATTCAATTCATGATTCATGATTCATGATTCATGATTCATGATTCGATTCATGATTCATGATTCATGATTCAATTCATGATTCATGATTCAATTCATGATTCATGATTCATGATTCAATTCATGATTCATTATTCATGATTCAATTCATGATTCATGATTCATGATTCATGATTCGATTCATGATTCATGATTCATGACTCAATTCATGATTCATGATTCAATTCATGATTCATGATTCATGATTCATGATTCAATTTATGATTTAATTCATGATTCATGATTCAATTCATGATTCATGATTCAATTCATGATTCATGATTCATGATTCAATTTATGATTTAATTCATGATTCATGATTCAATTTATGATTCATGATTCATGATTCATGATTCATGATTCAATTCATGATTCATGATTCAATTCATGATTCAATTCATGATTCATGATTGATGAATTCAATTCATGATTCATGATTCATGATTCATGATTCAATTCATGATTCATGATTCAATTCATGATTCAATTCATGATTCATGATTGATGAATTCAATTCATGATTCATGATTTATGATTCAATTCATGATTCAATTCATGATGCATGATTCAATTCATGATTCATGATTCAATTCATGATTCATGATTCATGATTCAATTCATGATTCATGAATCATGATTCATGATTCAATTCATGATTAATGATTCATGATTCAATTCATTATTCATGATTTATGATTCAATTCATGATTCAATTTATGATTTAATTCATGATTCATGATTCAATTTATGATTCATGATTCATGATTCATGATTCATGATTCAATTCATGATTCATGATTCAATTCATGATTCAATTCATGATTCATGATTCATTATTCAATTCATGATTCATGATTCAATTCATGATTCATGATTTAATTCATGATTCATGATTCGATTCATGATTCATGATTCATGATTCAATTTATGATTCATGATTCATGATTTAATTCATGATTCAATTCATGATTCATGATTCAATTCATGATTCAATTCATGATTCATGATTCATGATTCAATTCATGATTCATGATTCAATTCATGATTCATGATTTAATTCATGATTCATGATTCGATTCATGATTCATGATTCATGATTCATGATTCATGATTCATGATTCAATTCATGATTCATGATTCAATTCTTGATTCGAATCCTGATTCAATTCATGATTCATGATTCAATTCATGATTCGAATCCTGATTCAATTCATGATTCATGATTCAATTCATGATTCATGATTCATGATTCATGATTCATGATTCGATTCATGATTCATGATTCATGATTCAATTCATGATTCATGATTCAATTCATGATTCATGATTCGTTTCATGATTCTTGATTCATGATTTATGATTCGATTCATGATTCATTAATCATGATTCAATTCATGATTCATGATTCATTATTCATGATTCAATTCATGATTCATGATTCATGATTCAATTCATAATTCATGATTCATTATTCATGATTCAATTCATGATTTATGATTCATGATTCAATTCATGATTCATGATTCATGATTCATGATTCAATTCATGATTCATGATTCAATTCATGATTCATGATTCATGATTCATGATTTATGATTCGATTCATGATTCATGATTCATGATTCAATTCATGATTCATGATTCAATTCATGATTCATGATTCATGATTTAATTCATGATTCATTATTCATGATTCAATTCATGATTCATGATTCATGATTCGATTCATGATTCATGATTCATGATTCATGATTCATGATTCATGATTCGATTCATGATTCATGATTCACGATTCATGATTCAATTCATGATTCATGATTCATGATTCGATTCATGATTCATGATTCACGATTCATGATTCAATTCATGATTCATGATTCAATTCATGATTCTTGATTCATGATTCATGATTCGATTCATGATTCATTAATCATGATTCAATTCATGATTCATGATTCATTATTCATGATTCAATTCATGATTCATGATTCATGATTCAATTCATAATTCATGATTCATGATTCATGATTCAATTCATGATTTATGATTCATGATTCAATTCATGATTCATGATTCATGATTCATGATTCATGATTCAATTCATGATTCATGATTCATGATTCATGATTCGATTCATGATTCATGATTCATGATTCATGATTCGATTCATGATTCATGATTCAATTCATGATTCATGATTCATGATTTAATTCATGATTCATTATTCATGATTCAATTCATGATTCATGATTCATGATTCATGATTCGATTCATGATTCATGATTCATGATTCATGATTCATGATTCGATTCATGATTCATTAATCATGATTCAATTCATGATTCATGATTCATTATTCATGATTCAATTCATGATTCATGATTCATGATTCAATTCATAATTCATGATTCATGATTCATGATTCAATTCATGATTTATGATTCATGATTCAATTCATGATTCATGATTCATGATTCATGATTCAATTCATGATTCATGATTCATGATTCATGATTTATGATTCGATTCATGATTCATTATTCATGATTCAATTCATGATTCATGATTCATGATTCGATTCATGATTCATGATTCATGATTCAATTCATGATTCATGATTCATGATTCAATTCATGATTCATGATTCATGATTCAATTTATGATTTAATACATGATTCATGATTCAATTCATGATTCATGGTTCATGATTCAATTCATGATTCATGATTCATGATTCAATTTATGATTTAATTCATGATTCATGATTCAATTTATGATTCATGATTCATGATTCATGATTCATGATTCAATTCATGATTCATGATTCAATTCATGATTCAATTTATGATTCATGATTGATGAATTCAATTCATGATTCATGATTCATGATTCATGATTCAATTCATGATTCATGATTCAATTTATGATTCAATTCATGATTCATGATTGATGAATTCAATTCATGATTCATGATTCATGATTTATGATTCAATTCATGATTCAATTCATGATGCATGATTCAATTCATGATTCATGATTCAATTCATGATTCATGATTCATGATTCAATTCATGATTCATGAATCATGATTCATGATTCAATTCATGATTCATGATTCATGATTCAATTCATGATTCATGATTCATGATTCAATATTTCAATTCATGATTCATGATTCAATTCATGATTCATAATTCATGATTCATGATTCAATTCATGATTCATGATTCAATTCATGATTCATGATTCATGATTCAATTCATGATTCATGATTCATGATTCAATTTATGATTTAATTCATGATTCATGATTCAATTCATGATTCATGATTCAATTCATGATTCATGATTCATGATTCAATTCATGATTCAATTTATGATTCATGATTCATGATTTAATTCATGATTCAATTCATGATTCATGATTCAATTCATGATTCAATTCATGATTCATGACTCATTATTCAATTCATGATTCATGATTCAATTCATGTTTCATGATTTAATTCATGATTCATGATTCGATTCATGGTTCATGATTCATGATTTAATTCATGATTCAATTCATGATTCATGATTCAATTCATGATTCATGATTCATTATTCAATTCATGATTCATGATTCAATTCATGATTCATGATTTAATTCATGATTCATGATTCGATTCATGGTTCATGATTCATGATTCAATTCATGATTCATGATTCATGATTCAATTCATGATTCATGATTCATGATTCAATTCATAATTCATGATTCATGATTCATGATTCAATTCATGATTTATGATTCATGATTCAATTCATGATTCATGATTCATGATTCAATTCATGATTTATGATTCAATTCATGATTCATGATTCAATTCATGATTCATGATTCATGATTCATGATTCATGATTCGATTCATGATTCATGATTCATGATTCATGATTCATTATTCATGATTCAATTCATGATTCATGATTCATGATTCAATTCATAATTCATGATTCATGATTCATGATTCAATTCATGATTTATGATTCATGATTCAATTCATGATTCATGATTCATGATTCAATTCATGATTCATGATTCAATTCATGATTCATGATTCATGATTCATGATTCATGATTCATGATTCGATTTATGATTCATGATTCAATTCATGATTCATGATTCAATTCATGATTCATGATTCAATTCATGATTCATTATTCATGATTCAATTCATGATTCATGATTCATGATTCATGATTCAATTCATGATTCATGATTCATGATTCAATTCATGATTCATGATTCAATTCATGATTCAATTCATGATTCATGATTGATGAATTCAATTCATGATTCATAATTCATGATTCATGATTCAATTCATGATTCATGATTCAATTCATGATTCAATTCATGATTCATGATTGATGAATTCAATTAATGATTCATGATTCATGATTTATGATTCAATTCATGATTCAATTCATGATGCATGATTCAATTCATGATTCATGATTCAATTCATGATTCATGATTCAATTCATGATTCATGAATCATGATTCATGATTCAATTCATGATTCATGATTCATGATTCAATTCATGATTCATGATTTATGATTCAATTCATGATTCAATTTATGATTCATGATTCATGATTTAATTCATGATTCAATTCATTATTCATGATTCAATTCATGATTCAATTCATGATTCATGATTCATTATTCAATTCATGATTCATGATTCAAATCATGATTCATGATTTAATTCATGATTCATGATTCGATTCATGATTCATGATTCAATTCATGATTCATGATTCATGATTCAATATTTCAATTCATGATTCATGATTCAATTCATGATTCATAATTCATGATTCATGATTCAATTCATGATTCATGATTCAATTCATGATTCATGATTCAATTCATGATTCATGATTCATGATTCAATTTATAATTTGATTCATGATTCATAATTCATGATTCATGATTTAATTCATGATTCATGATTCAATTCATGATTCATGATTCATGATTCAATTCATGATTCATGATTCATGATTCAATTTACGATTTAATTCATGATTCATGATTCAATTCTTGATTCATGATTCATGATTCAATTTATGATTTAATTCATGATTCATGATTCAATTCATGATTCATGATTCATGATTCAATTCATGATTCATGATTCATGATTCAATTCATGATTCAATTTATGATTCATGATTCATGATTTAATTCATGATTCAATTCATGATTCATGATTCAATTCATGATTCATGATTCATTATTCAATTCATGATTCATGATTCAATTCATGATTCATGATTTAATTCATGATTCATGATTCGATTCATGGTTCATGATTCATGATTCAATTCATGATTCATGATTCATGATTCATGATTCATGATTCATGATTCAATTCATGATTCATGATTCAATTCTTGATTCGAATCCTGATTCAATTCATGATTCATGATTCAATTCATGATTCATGATTCATTAATCATGATTCATGATTCGATTCATGATTCATGATTCAATTCATGATTCATGATTCGTTTCATGATTCTTGATTCATGATTCATGATTCGATTCATGATTCATTAATCATGAATCAATTCATGATTCATGATTCATTATTCATGATTCAATTCATGATTCATGATTCATGATTCAATTCATAATTCATGATTCATTATTCATGATTCAATTCATGATTTATGATTCATGATTCAATTCATGATTCATGATTCATGATTCATGATTCAATTCATGATTCATGATTCAATTCATGATTCATGATTTAATTCATGATTCATTATTCATGATTCAATTCATGATTCATGATTCATGATTCATGATTCGATTCATGATTCATGATTCATGATTCATGATTCATGATTCGATTCATGATTCATTAATCATGATTCAATTCATGATTCATGATTCATTATTCATGATTCAATTCATGATTCATTATTCATGATTCAATCCATAATTCATGATTCATGATTCATGATTCAATTCATGATTTATGATTCATGATTCAATTTATGATTCATGATTCATGATTCATGATTCAATTCATGATTCATGATTCAATTCATGATTCATGATTCATGATTCATGATTCGATTCATGATTCATGATTCATGATTCAATTCAAGATTCATGATTAAATTCATGATTCATGATTCATGATTCAATTCATGATTCATTATTCATGATTCAATTCATGATTCATGATTCATGATTCATGATTCGATTCATGATTCATGATTCATGATTCAATTCAAGATTCATGATTCATGATTCAATTCATGATTCATGATTCATGATTCAATTTATGATTTAATTCATGATTCATGATTCAATTCATGATTCATGATTCAATTCATGATTCATGATTCATGATTCAATTTATGATTTAATTCATGATTCATGATTCAATTTATGATTCATGATTCATGATTCATGATTCAATTCATGATTCATGATTCAATTCATCATTCAATTCATGATTCATGATTGATGAATTCAATTCATGATTCATGATTCATGATTCAATTCATGATTCATGATTCAATTCATGATTCAATTCATGATTCATGATTGATGAATTCAATTCATGATTCATGATTCATGATTTATGATTCAATTCATGATTCAATTCATGATGCATGATTCAATTCATGATTCATGATTCAATTCATGATTCATGATTCATGATTCAATTCATGATTTATGAATCATGATTCATGATTCAATTCATGATTCATGATTCATGATTCAATTCATTATTCATGATTTATGATTCAATTCATGATTCAATTTATGATTCATTATTCATGATTTAATTCATGATTCAATTCATGATTCATGATTCAATTCATGATTCAATTCATGATTCATGATTCGTTATTCAATTCATGATTCATGATTCAATTCATGATTCATGATTTAATTCATGATTCATGATTCGATTCATGATTCATGATTCATGATTCAATTCATGATTCATGATTCATGATTCAATATTTCAATTCATGATTCATGATTCAATTCATGATTCATAATTCATGATTCATGATTCAATTCATGATTTATGATTCATGATTCAATTTATGATTCATGATTCATGATTCATGATTCAATTCATGATTCATGATTCAATTCATGATTCATGATTCATGATTCATGATTCATGATTCGATTCATGATTCATGATTCATGATTCAATTCATGATTCATGATTCAATTCATGATTCATGATTCATGATTCAATTCATGATTCATTATTCATGATTCAATTCATGATTCATGATTCATGATTCATGATTCGATTCATGATTCATGATTCATGATTCAATTCATGATTCATGATTCATGATTCAATTCATGATTCATGATTCATGATTCAATTTATGATTTAATTCATGATTCATGATTCAATTCATGATTCATGATTCAATTCATGATTCATGATTCATGATTCAATTTATGATTTAATTCATGATTCATGATTCAATTTATGATTCATGATTCATGATTCATGATTCATGATTCAATTCATGATTCATGATTCAATTCATGATTCAATTCATGATTCATGATTGATGAATTCAATTCATGATTCATGATTCATGATTCATGATTCAATTCATGATTCATGATTCAATTCATGATTCAATTCATGATTCATGATTGATGAATTCAATTCATGATTCATGATTTATGATTCAATTCATGATTCAATTCATAATGCATGATTCAATTCATGATTCATGATTCAATTCATGATTCATGATTCATGATTCAATTCATGATTCATGAATCATGATTCATGATTCAATTCATGATTCATGATTCATGATTCAATTCATTATTCATGATTTATGATTCAATTCATGATTCAATTTATGATTTAATTCATGATTCATGATTCAATTTATGATTCATGATTCATGATTCATGATTCATGATTCAATTCATGATTCATGATTCAATTCATGATTCAATTTATGATTCATGATTCATTATTCAATTAATGATTCATGATTCAATTCATGATTCATGATTTAATTCATGATTCATGATTCGATTCATGATTCATGATTCATGATTCAATTTATGATTCATGATTCATGATTTAATTCATGATTCAATTCATGATTCATGATTCAATTCATGATTCAATTCATGATTCATGATTCATTATTCAATTCATGATTCATGATTCAATTCATGATTCATGATTTAATTCATGATTCATGATTCGATTCATGATTCATGATTCATGATTCATGATTCAATTCATGATTCATGATTCAATTCTTGATTCGAATCCTGATTCAATTCATGATTCATGATTCAATTCATGATTCGAATCCTGATTCAATTCATGATTCATGATTCAATTCATGATTCATGATTCATGATTCATGATTCATGATTCGATTCATGATTCATGATTCATGATTCAATTCATGATTCATGATTCAATTCATGATTCATGATTCGTTTCATGATTCTTGATTCATGATTTATGATTCGATTCATGATTCATTAATCATGATTCAATTCATGATTCATGATTCATTATTCATGATTCAATTCATGATTCATGATTCATGATTCAATTCATAATTCATGATTCATTATTCATGATTCAATTCATGATTTATGATTCATGATTCAATTCATGATTCATGATTCATGATTCATGATTCAATTCATGATTCATGATTCAATTCATGATTCATGATTCATGATTCATGATTTATGATTCGATTCATGATTCATGATTCATGATTCAATTCATGATTCATGATTCAATTCATGATTCATGATTCAATTCATGATTCATGATTCATGATTTAATTCATGATTCATTATTCATGATTCAATTCATGATTCATGATTCATGATTCATGATTCGATTCATGATTCATGATTCATGATTCATGATTCATGATTCATGATTCGATTCATGATTCATTAATCATGATTCAATTCATGATTCATGATTCATTATTCATGATTCAATTCATGATTCATGATTCATGATTCAATTCATAATTCATGATTCATGATTCATGATTCAATTCATGATTTATGATTCATGATTCAATTCATGATTCATGATTCATGATTCATGATTCAATTCATGATTCATGATTCATGATTCAATTCATGATTCATGATTCATGATTCAATTTATGATTTAATTCATGATTCATGATTCAATTTATGATTCATGATTCATGATTCATGATTCATGATTCAATTCATGATTCATGATTCAATTCATGATTCAATTCATGATTCATGATTGATGAATTCAATTCATGATTCATGATTCATGATTCATGATTCATGATTCAATTCATGATTCATGATTCAATTCATGATTCAATTCATGATTCATGATTGATGAATTCAATTCATGATTCATGATTCATGATTTATGATTCAATTCATGATTCAATTCATGATGCATGATTCAATTCATGATTCATGATTCAATTCATGATTCATGATTCATGATTCAATTCATGATTCATGAATCATGATTCATGATTCATGAATCATGATTCATGATTCAATTCATGATTCATGATTCAATTCATGATTCATGATTTATGATTCAATTCATGATTCAATTTATGATTCATGATTCATGATTTAATTCATGATTCAATTCATGATTCATGATTCAATTCATGATTCAATTCATGATTCATGATTCATTATTCAATTCATGATTCATGATTCAATTCATGATTCATGATTTAATTCATGATTCATGATTCGATTCATGATTCATGATTCATGATTCAATTCATGATTCATGATTCATGATTCAATATTTCAATTCATGATTCATGATTGAATTCATGATTCATAATTCATGATTCATGATTCAATTCATGATTCATGATTCAATTCATGATTCATGATTCATGATTCAATTCATGATTCATGATTCATGATTCAATTTATGATTTAATTCATGATTCATGATTCAATTCATGATTCATGATTCATGATTCAATTCATGATTCATGATTCATGATTCAATTTATGATTTAATTCATGATTCATGATTCTATTTATGATTCATGATTCATGATTCATGATTCATGATTCAATTCATGATTCATGATTCAATTCATGATTCAATTCATGATTCATGATTCAATTCATGATTCGAATCCTGATTCAATTCATGATTCATGATTCAATTCATGATTCATGATTCGAATCATGATTCATGATTTATGATTCATGATTCAATTCATGATTCATGATTCATGATTCAATTCATGATTCATGATTTGTTTCATGATTCTTGATTCATGATTCATGATTCGATTCATGATTCATTAATCATGATTCAATTCATGATTCATGATTCATTATTCATGATTCAATTCATAATTCATGATTCATGATTCATGATTCAATTCATGATTTATGATTCATGATTCAATCCATGATTCATGATTCATGATTCATGATTCAATTCATGATTCATGATTCAATTCATGATT
The DNA here is from genome assembly GCA_036250195.1 of Mixophyes australis. Taxonomy (NCBI): domain Eukaryota; kingdom Metazoa; phylum Chordata; class Amphibia; order Anura; family Limnodynastidae; genus Mixophyes; species Mixophyes australis. The sequence continues at coordinate 600,543 of JAVHZZ010000022.1, read as the reverse complement.
CATGATTCAATTCATGATTCATGATTCAATTCATGATTCGAATCCTGATTCAATTCATGATTCATGATTCAATTCATGATTCATGATTCGAATCATGATTCATGATTTATGATTCATGATTCAATTCATGATTCATGATTCATGATTCAATTCATGATTCATGATTCAATTCATGATTCATGATTTGTTTCATGATTCTTGATTCATGATTCATGATTCGATTCATGATTCATTAATCATGATTCGATTCATGATTCATTAATCATGATTCAATTCATGATTCATGATTCATGATTCATGATTCAATTCATAATTCATGATTCATGATTCATGATTCAATTCATGATTTATGATTCATGATTCAATCCATGATTCATGATTCATGATTCACGATTCAATTCATGATTCATGATTTAATTCATGATTCATGATTCAATTCATGATTCATGATTCAATTCAAGATTCATGATTCATGATTCAATTCATGATTCATTATTCATGATTCAATTCATGATTCATGATTCATGATTCATGATTCGATTCATGATTCATGATTCATGATTCAATTCATGATTCATGATTCATGATTCAATTCATGATTCATGATTCGATTCATGATTCTTGATTCATGATTCATGATTCGATTCATGATTCATGATTCATGATTCAATTCATGATTCATGATTCATGATTCATGATTCAATTCATGATTCATGATTCATGATTCAATTCATGATTCATGATTCATGATTCAATTCATGATTTATGATTCATGATTCATGATTCATGATTCGATTTATGATTCATGATTCATGATTCATGATTCATGATTGAATTCATGATTCATGATTCAATTCATGATTCATGATTCATGATTCAATTCATGATTCATGATTCAATTCATGATTTTTGATTCATGATTCATGATTCGATTCATGATTCAATTCATGATTCATGATTCATGATTCAATTCATGATTCATGATTCAATTCATGATTCATGATTCATGATTCAATTCATGATTCATGATTCAATTCATGATTCATGATTCATGATTCAATTCATGATTCATGATTCGATTCATGATTCATGATTCATGATTCATGATTCAATTCATAATTCATGATTCATGATTCATGATTCATTTCCTGATTCATGATTCAATTCATGATTCAATTTATGATTCATGATTCATGATTTAATTCATGATTCAATTCATGATTCATGATTCAATTCATGATTCAATTCATGATTCATGATTCATTATTCAATTCATGATTCATGATTCAATTCATGATTTTTGATTCATGATTCATGATTCGATTCATGATTCAATTCATGATTCATGATTCATGATTCAATTCATGATTCATGATTCATGATTCAATTCATGATTCATGATTCATGATTCAATTCATGATTCATGATTCATGATTCAATTCATGATTCATGATTCGATTCATGATTCATGATTCATTAATCATGATTCAATTCATGATTCATGATTCATTATTCATGATTTAATTCATAATTCATGATTCATGATTCAATTCATGATTTATGATTCATGATTCAATCCATGATTCATGATTCATGATTCATGATTCAATTCATGATTCATGATTCAATTCATGATTCATGATTCAATTCATGATTCATGATTCAATTCATGATTCGAATCCTGATTCAATTCATGATTCATGATTCAATTCATGATTCATGATTCGAATCATGATTCATGATTTATGATTCATGATTCAATTCATGATTCATGATTCATGATTCAATTCATGATTCATGATTCATGATTCCATTCATGATTCATGATTTGTTTCATGATTCTTGATTCATGATTCATGATTCGATTCATGATTCATTAATCATGATTCAATTCATGATTCATGATTCATGATTCATGATTCAATTCATAATTCATGATTCATGATTCATGATTCAATTCATGATTTATGATTCATGATTCAATCCATGATTCATGATTCATGATTCACGATTCAATTCATGATTCATGATTCAATTCATGATTCATGATTCAATTCATGATTCATGATTCATGATTCAATTCATGATTCATTATTCATGATTCCATTCATGATTCATGATTCATGATTCAATTCATGATTCATGATTCATGATTCAATTCATGATTCATGATTCGATTCATGATTCTTGATTCATGATTCATGATTCGATTCATGATTCATGATTCATGATTCAATTCATGATTCATGATTCATGATTCATGATTCAATTCATGATTCATGATTCATGATTCAATTCATGATTCATGATTCATGATTCAATTCATGATTTATGATTCATGATTCATGATTCATGATTCGATTTATGATTCATGATTCATGATTCATGATTCATGATTGAATTCATGATTCATGATTCAATTCATGATTCATGATTCATGATTCAATTCATGATTCATGATTCGATTCATGATTTTTGATTCATGATTCAATTCATGATTCATGATTCAATTCATGATTCATGATTCATGATTCAATTCATGATTCATGATTCAATTCATGATTCATGATTCATGATTCAATTCATGATTCATGATTCAATTCATGATTCATGATTCATGATTCAATTCATGATTCATGATTCGATTCATGATTCATGATTCATGATTCATGATTCAATTCATAATTCATGATTCATGATTCATGATTCATTTCCTGATTCATGATTCAATTCATGATTCAATTTATGATTCATGATTCATGATTTAATTCATGATTCAATTCATGATTCATGATTCAATTCATGATTCAATTCATGATTCAATTCATGATTCATGATTCATTATTCAATTCATGATTCATGATTCAATTCATGATTTTTGATTCATGATTCATGATTCGATTCATGATTCAATTCATGATTCATGATTCATGATTCAATTCATGATTCATGATTCAATTCATGATTCATGATTCATGATTCAATTCATGATTCATGATTCATGATTCAATTCATGATTCATGATTCATGATTCAATTCATGATTCATGATTCGATTCATGATTCATGATTCATGATTCATGATTCAATTCATAATTCATGATTCATGATTCGTGATTCAATTCATGATTCATAATTCATGATTCATTATTCAATTCATGATTCATGATTCAATTCATGATTCGAATCCTGATTCAATTCATGATTCATGATTCAATTCATGATTTATGATTCGATTCATGATTCATGATTTATGATTCATGATTCAATTCATGATTCATGATTCATGATTCAATTCATGATTCATGATTTGTTTCATGATTCTTGATTCATGATTCATGATTCGATTCATGATTCATTAATCATGATTCAATTCATGATTCATGATTCATTATTCATGATTCAATTCATGATTCATGATTCATGATTCATGATTCATGATTCATGATTCAATTCATAATTCATGATTCATGATTCATGATTCAATTCATGATTTATGATTCATGATTCAATCCATGATTCATGATTCATGATTCATGATTCAATTCATGATTCATGATTCAATCCATGATTCATGATTCATGATTCACGATTCAATTCATGATTCATGATTCAATTCATGATTCATGATTCAATTCATGATTCATGATTCAATTCATGATTCATGATTCATGATTCAATTCATGATTCATTATTCATGATACGATTCATGATTCATGATTCATGATTCAATTCATGATTCATGATTCATGATTCAATTCATGATTCATGATTCGATTCATGATTCTTGATTCATGATTCATGATTCGATTCATGATTCATGATTCATGATTCAATTCATGATTCATGATTCATGATTCATGATTCAATTCATGATTCATGATTCATGATTCAATTCATGATTCATGATTCATGATTCAATTCATGATTTATGATTCATGATTCATGATTCATGATTCGATTTATGATTCATGATTCATGATTCATGATTCATGATTGAATTCATGATTCATGATTCAATTCATGATTCATGATTCGATTCATGATTTTTGATTCATGATTCATGAATCGATTCATGATTCAATTCATGATTCATGATTCATGATTCAATTCACGATTCATGATTCAATTCATGATTCATGATTCATGATTCAATTCATGATTCATGATTCAATTCATGATTCATGATTCATGATTCAATTCATGATTCATGATTCGATTCATGATTCATGATTCATGATTCATGATTCAATTCATAATTCATGATTCATGATTCATGATTCATTTCCTGATTCATGATTCAATTCATGATTCAATTTATGATTCATGATTCATGATTTAATTCATGATTCAATTCATGATTCATGATTCAATTCATGATTCAATTCATGATTCAATTCATGATTCATGATTCATTATTCAATTCATGATTCATGATTCAATTCATGATTTTTGATTCATGATTCATGATTCGATTCATGATTCAATTCATGATTCATGATTCATGATTCAATTCATGATTCATGATTCAATTCATGATTCATGATTCATGATTCAATTCATGATTCATGATTCATGATTCAATTCATGATTCATGATTCATGATTCAATTCATGATTCATGATTCGATTCATGATTCATGATTTATGATTCATGATTCAATTCATGATTCATGATTCATGATTCAATTCATGATTCATGATTTGTTTCATGATTCTTGATTCATGATTCATGATTCGATTCATGATTCATTAATCATGATTCAATTCATGATTCATGATTCATTATTCATGATTCAATTCATGATTCATGATTCATGATTCATGATTCATGATTCATGATTCAATTCATAATTCATGATTCATGATTCATGATTCAATTCATGATTTATGATTCATGATTCAATCCATGATTCATGATTCATGATTCATGATTCAATTCATGATTCATGATTCAATTCATGATTCATGATTCATGATTCATGATTCATGATTCATGATTCGATTCATGATTCATGATTCATGATTCATGATTCAATTCATGAATCATGATTCAATTCATGATTCATGATTCATGATTCAATTCATGATTCATTATTCATGATTCAATTCATGATTCATGATTCATGATTCATGATTCGATTCATGATTCATGATTCATGATTCAAATCATGATTCATGATTCATGATTCAATTCATGATTCAAGATTCGATTCATGATTCTTGATTCATGATTCATGATTCGATTCATGATTCATGATTCATGATTCAATTCATGATTCATGATTCATGATTCATGATTCAATTCATGATTCATGATTCATGATTCAATTCATGATTCATGATTCATGATTCAATTCATGATTTATGATTCATGATTCATGATTCATGATTCGATTTATGATTCATGATTCATGATTCATGATTCATGATTCAATTCATGATTCATGATTCAATTCATGATTCATGATTCATGATTCAATTCATGATTCATGATTCGATTCATGATTTTTGATTCATGATTCATGATTCGATTCATGATTTAATTCATGATTCATGATTCATGATTCAATTCATGATTCATGATTCAATTCATGATTCATGATTCATGATTCAATTCATGATTCATGATTCATGATTCAATTCATGATTCATGATTCATGATTCAATTCATGATTCATGATTCGATTCATGATTCATGATTCATGATTCATGATTCAATTCATAATTCATGATTCATGATTCAATTCCTGATTCATGATTCAATTCATGATTCATAATTTATGATTCATGATTAAATTCACGATTCATGATTTGATTTATCATTTATAATTTATGATTCAATTCATGATTCATGATTCATGATTCAATTCATGATTCATGATTCATGATTCATGATTCGATTTATTATTCATGATTCATGATTCATGATTTAATTCATGATTTATGATTCATGATTCAATTAATGATTAATGATTCGATTCATGATTTTTGATTCATAATTCATGATTCGATTCATGATTCATGATTTATGATTCACTTCATGATTCATGATTCATGATTCAATTTATGATTCATGATTCATGATTCATGATTCATGATTCAATTCATAATTCATGATTCATGATTCATAATTCAATTCATGATTCATGATTCATGATTCAATTCATGATTTATGATTCAATTCATGATTCATGATTCATGATTCAATTCATGATTCATGATTCATGATTCATTATTCATGATTCAATTCATGATTCATGATTCAATTCATGATTCATGATTCATGATTCATGATTCATGATTTGATTCATGATTCTTGATTCATGATTCATGATTCATTTCATGATTCATGATTCAATTCATGATTCATGATTAATGATTTATGATTCATAATTAAATTCATGATTCATGATTCAATTCATGATTCATGATTCATGATTCATGATTCATGATTCATGATTCGATTCATGATTCATGATTCATGATTAAATTCATGATTCATGATTCATGATTCAATTCATGATTCATGATTCGATTCATGATTCTTGATTCATGATTCATCATTCGATTCATGATTCATGATTCATGATTCAATTCATGATTCATGATTCAATTCATGATTCATGATTCGATTCATGATTCATGATTCATGATTTATGATTGATGATTCGATTCATGATTCATGATTCATGATTCAATACATGATTCATGATTCATTATTCAATTCATGATTTAAGATTCATGATTCGATTCATGATTCATGATTCAATTCATGATTCATGATTCATGATTCGATTCATGATTCAATTCATGATTCATGATTTGATTCATGATTCATAATACAATTCATGATTCATGATTCATGATTCAATTCATGATTCATGATTCAATTCATGATTCATGATTCATGATTCAATTTATGATTTAATTCATGATTCATGATTCAATTCATGATTCATGATTCATGATTCAATTCATGATTCATGATTCATGATTCAATTTATGATTTAATTCATGATTCATGATTCAATTTATGATTCATGATTCATGATTCATGATTCATGATTCAATTCATGATTCATGATTCAATTCATGATTCAATTCATGATTCATGATTGATGAATTCAATTCATGATTCATGATTCATGATTTATGATTCAATTCATGATTCAATTCATGATGCATGATTCAATTCATGATTCATGATTCAATTCATGATTCATGATCCATGATTCAATTCATGATTCATGAATCATGATTCATGATTCAATTCATGATTCATGATCCATGATTCAATTCATGATTCATGATCATGATTCAATTCATGATTCAATTTATGATTCATGATTCATGATTTAATTCATGATTCAATTCATGATTCATTATTCAATTCATGATTCAATTCATGATTCATGATTCATTATTCAATTCATGATTCATGATTCAATTCATGATTCATGATTTAATTCATGATTCATGATTCGATTCATGATTCATGATTCATGATTCAATTCATGATTCATGATTCATGATTCAATATTTCAATTCATGATTCATGATTCAATTCATGATTCATAATTCATGATTCATGATTCAATTCATGATTCATGATTCAATTCATGATTCATGATTCATGATTCATGATTCATGATTCGATTCATGATTCATGATTCATGATTCAGTTCATGATTCATGATTCAATTCATGATTCATGATTCATGATTCAATTCATGATTCATTATTCACGATTCAATTCATGATTCATGATTCATTATTCATGATTCAATTCATGATTCATGATTCATGATTCAATATTTCAATTCATGATTCATGATTCGATTCATGATTCATGATTCATGATTCAATTCATGATTCATGATTCATGATTCAATTCATGATTCATGATTCGATTCATGATTCTTGATTCATGATTCATGATTCGATTCATGATTCATGATTCATGATTCAATTCATGATTTATGATTCATGATTCATGATTCAATTCATGATTCATGATTCATGATTCAATTCATGATTCATGATTCATGATTCAATTCATGATTTATGATTCATGATTCATGATTCATGATTCGATTTATGATTCATGATTCATGATTCATGATTCAATTCATGATTCATGATTCAATTCATGATTCATGATTCATGATTCAATTCATGATTCATGATTCGATTCATGATTTTTGATTCATGATTCATGATTCGATTCATGATTCAATTCATGATTCATGATTCATGATTCAATTCATGATTCATGATTCAATTCATGATTCATGATTCATGATTCAATTCATGATTCATGATTCATGATTCAATTCATGATTCATGATTCGATTCATGATTCATGATTCATGATTCATGATTCATGATTCATGATTCAATTCATAATTCATGATTCATGATTCATGATTCAATTCATGATTCATAATTTATGATTCATGATTCAATTCATGATTCATGATTTGATTTATCATTCATAATTTATGATTCAATTCATGATTCATGATTCATGATTCATGATTCGATTTATTATTCATGATTCATGATTCATGATTTAATTCATGATTTATGATTCATGATTCAATTAATGATTCATGATTCGATTCATGATTTTTGATTCATAATTCATGATTCGATTCATGATTCATGATTCATGATTCACTTCATGATTCATGATTCATGATTCATGATTCATGATTCATGATTCATGATTCATGATTCATGATTCATGATTCAATTCATAATTCATGATTCATGATTCATAATTCAATTCATGATTCATGATTCATGATTCAATTCATGATTTATGATTCAATTCATGATTCATGATTCATGATTCAATTCATGATTCATGATTCATGATTCATTATTCATGATTCAATTCATGATTCATGATTCAATTCATGATTCATGATTCATGATTCATGATTTGATTCATGATTCATGATTCATGTATCATTTCATGATTCATGATTCAATTCATGATTCATGTTTCATGATTTATGATTCATAATTAAATTCATGATTCATGATTCAATTCATGATTCATGATTCATGATTAGATTCATGATTCATGATTCATGATTCAATTCATGATTCATGATTCATGATTCAATTCATGATTCATGATTCGATTCATGATTCTTGATTCATGATTCATCATTCGATTCATGATTCATGATTCATGATTCAATTCATGATTCATGATTCATGATTCAATTCATGATTCATGATTCGATTCATGATTCATGATTCATGATTCATGATTGATGATTCGATTCATGATTCATGATTCATGATTCAATTCATGATTCATGATTCATTATTCAATTCATGATTTAAGATTCATGATTCGATTCATGATTCATGATTCAATTCATGATTCATGATTCATGATTCATGATTCGATTCATGATTCAATTCATGATTTATGATTTGATTCATGATTCATAATACAATTCATGATTCATGATTCATGATTCAATACATGATTCATGATTCAATTCATGATTCAATTCATGATTCATGATTCAATTCATGATTCATGATTTAATTCATGATTCATGATTCGATTCATGATTCATGATTCATGATTCAATTCATGATTCATGATTCATGATTCATGATTCATGATTCAATTCATGATTCTTGATTCAATTCATGATTCCTAATTCATGATTCATGATTCAATTCATGATTCATGATTCATGATTCAATTCATGATTCATGATTCATTATTTAATTCATGATTCATGATTCATGATTTATGATTCATGATTAGATTCATAATTCATGATTCATGATTCATGATTCAATTCATGATTCATGATTTAATTCATGATTCATGATTCATGATTCAATTCATGATTCATGATTCAATTCATGATTCAAGATTCATGATTCGATTCATGATTCATGATTCGATTCATGATTCATGATTCAATTCATGATTCATGATTCGATTCATGATTCAATTCATGATTCATGATTCGATTCATGATTCATGATTCAATTCATGATTCATGATTCAATTCATGATTCATGATTCATGATTCAATTTATGATTTAATTCATGATTCATGATTCAATTCATGATTCATGATTCATGATTCAATTCATGATTCATGATTCAATTTATGATTTAATTCATGATTCATGATTCATGATTCAATTCATGATTCATGATTCATGATTCAATTTATGATTTAATTCATAATTCATGATTCAATTTATGATTCATGATTCATGATTCATGATTCATGATTCAATTCATGATTCATGATTCAATTCATGATTCATGATTCAATTCATGATTCAATTTATGATTCATGATTTATGATTCAATTCATGATTCAATTCATGATGCATGATTCAATTCATGATTCATGATTCATGATTCAATTCATGATTCATGAATCATGATTCATGATTCATGATTCATGATTCAATTCATGATTCATGATTCATGATTCAATTCATGATTCAATTTATGATTCATGATTCATGATTTAATTCATGATTCAATTCATGATTCATGATTCAATGCATGATTCAATTCACGATTCATGATTCATTATTCAATTCATGATTCATGATTCAATTCATGATTCATGATTTAATTCATGATTCATGATTCGATTCATGATTCATGATTCGATTCATGATTCATGATTCATGATTCAATATATGATTCATGATTCATGATTCAATATTTCAATTCATGATTCATGATTCAATTCATGATTCAAAATTCATGATTCATGATTCAATTCTTGATTCATTATTCAATTCAATTTTCGAATCCTGATTCAATTCATGATTCATGATTCAATTCATGATTCATGATTCGATTCATGATTCATGATTTATGATTCATGATTCAATTCATGATTCATGATTCATGATTCAATTCATGATTCATGATTTGTTTCATGATTCTTGATTCATGATTCGATTCATGATTCATTAATCATGATTCAATTCATGATTCATGATTCATTATTCATGATTCAATTCATGATTCATGATTCATGATTCATGATTCATGATTCATGATTCAATTCATAATTCATGATTCATGATTCATGATTCAATTCATGATTTATGATTCATGATTCAATCCATGATTCATGATTCATGATTCATGATTCAATTCATAATTCATGATTCATGATTCATGATTCAATTCATGATTTATGATTCATGATTCAATCCATGATTCATGATTCATGATTCATGATTCAATTCATGATTCATGAATCGATTCATGATTCATGATTCATGATTCATGATTCATGATTCGATTCATGATTCATGATTCATGATTCATGATTCAATTCATGATTCATGATTCAATTCATGATTCATGATTCATGATTCAATTCATGATTCATTATTCATGATTCAATTCATGATTCATGATTCATGATTCATGATTCGATTCATGATTCATGATTCATGATTCAATTCATGATTCATGATTCATGATTCAATTCATGATTCATGATTCATGATTCATGATTCAATTCATGATTCATAATTCAATACATGATTCATGATTCATGATTCAATTCATGATTTATGATTCAATTCATGATTTATGATTCATGATTCATGATTCGATTCATGATTCATGATTCGATTCATGATTCATGATTCAATTCATGATTCATGATTCGATTCATGATTCAATTCATGATTCATGATTCGATTCATGATTCATGATTCAATTCATGATTCATGATTCATGATTCAATTCATGATTCATGATTCATGATTCAATTTATGATTTAATTCATGATTCATGATTCAATTCATGATTCATGATTCATGATTCAATTCATGATTCATGATTCATGATTCAATTTATGATTTAATTCATAATTCATGATTCAATTTATGATTCATGATTCATGATTCATGATTCATGATTCAATTTATGATTTAATTCATGATTCATGATTCAATTCATGATTCATGATTCATGATTCAATTCATGATTCATGATTCAATTTATGATTTAATTCATGATTCATGATTCATGATTCAATTCATGATTCATGATTCATGATTCAATTTATGATTTAATTCATAATTCATGATTCAATTTATGATTCATGATTCATGATTCAATTTATGATTCATGATTCATGATTCATGATTCATGATTCAATTCATGATTCATGATTCAATTCATGATTCATGATTCAATTCATGATTCAATTCATGATTCATGATTTATGATTCAATTCATGATTCAATTCATGATGCATGATTCAATTCATGATTCATGATTCATGATTCATGATTTATGATTCAATTCATGATTCAATTCATGATGCATGATTCAATTCATGATTCATGATTCATGATTCAATTCATGATTCATGAATCATGATTCATGATTCATGATTCATGATTCAATTCATGATTCATGATTCATGATTCAATTCATGATTCATGATTCATGATTCAATTCATGATTCAATTTATGATTCATGATTCATGATTTAATTCATGATTCAATTCATGATTCATGATTCAATGCATGATTCAATTCACGATTCATGATTCATTATTCAATTCATGATTCATGATTCAATTCATGATTCATGATTTAATTCATGATTCATGATTCGATTCATGATTCATGATTCGATTCATGATTCATGATTCATGATTCAATTCATGATTCATGATTCATGATTCAATATTTCAATTCATGATTCATGATTCAATTCATGATTCAAAATTCATGATTCATGATTCAATTCTTGATTCATTATTCAATTCAATTTTCGAATCCTGATTCAATTCATGATTCATGATTCAATTCATGATTCATGATTCGATTCATGATTCATGATTTATGATTCATGATTCAATTCATGATTCATGATTCATGATTCAATTCATGATTCATGATTTGTTTCATGATTCTTGATTCATGATTCGATTCATGATTCATTAATCATGATTCAATTCATGATTCATGATTCATTATTCATGATTCAATTCATGATTCATGATTCATGATTCATGATTCATGATTCATGATTCAATTCATAATTCATGATTCATGATTCATGATTCAATTCATGATTTATGATTCATGATTCAATCCATGATTCATGATTCATGATTCATGATTCAATTCATAATTCATGATTCATGATTCATGATTCAATTCATGATTTATGATTCATGATTCAATCCATGATTCATGATTCATGATTCATGATTCAATTCATGATTCATGAATCGATTCATGATTCATGATTCATGATTCGATTCATGATTCATGATTCATGATTCATGATTCAATTCATGATTCATGATTCAATTCATGCTTCATGATTCATGATTCAATTCATGATTCATTATTCATGATTCAATTCATGATTCATGATTCATGATTCATGATTCGATTCATGATTCATGATTCATGATTCAATTCATGATTCATGATTCATGATTCAATTCATGATTCATGATTCATGATTCATGATTCAATTCATGATTCATAATTCAATACATGATTCATGATTCATGATTCAATTCATGATTTATGATTCAATTCATGATTTATGATTCATGATTCATGATTCGATTCATGATTCATGATTCGATTCATGATTCATGATTCAATTCATGATTCATGATTCGATTCATGATTCAATTCATGATTCATGATTCGATTCATGATTCATGATTCAATTCATGATTCATGTTTCATGATTCAATTCATGATTCATGATTCATGATTCAATTTATGATTTAATTCATGATTCATGATTCAATTCATGATTCATGATTCATGATTCAATTCATGATTCATGATTCATGATTCAATTTATGATTTAATTCATAATTCATGATTCAATTTATGATTCATGATTCATGATTCATGATTCATGATTCAATTCATGATTCATGATTCAATTCATGATTCATGATTGATGAATTCAATTCATGATTCATGATTCATGATTTATGATTCAATTCATGATTCAATTCATGATGCATGATTCAATTCATGATTCAATTCATGATTCAATTCATGATTCATGAATCATGATTCATGATTCAATTCATGATTCATGATTCAATTCATGATTCATGATTCAATTCATGATTCATGATTCATGATTTAATTCATGATTCAATTCATGATTCATGATTCAATTCATGATTCAATTCATGATTCATGATTCATTATTCAATTCATGATTCATGATTTAATTCATGATTCATGATTCGATTCATGATTCATGATTCATGATTCAATTCATGATTCATGATTCATGATTCAATATTTCAATTCATGATTCATGATTCAATTCATGATTCATAATTCATGATTCATGATTCAATTCATGATTCATGATTCAATTCATGATTCGAATCCTGATTCAATTCATGATTCAAGATTCAATTCATGATTCATGATTCGATTCATGATTCATGATTTATGATTCATGATTCAATTCATGATTCATGATTCATGATTCAATTCATGATTCATGATTTGTTTCATGATTCTTGATTCATGATTCATGATTCGATTCATGATTCATTAATCATGATTCAATTCATGATTCATGATTCATTATTCATGATTCAATTCATGATTCATGATTCATGATTCATGATTCATGATTCATGATTCAATTCATGATTCATAATTCATGATTCATGATTCAATTCATGATTCATGATTCAATTCATGATTCGAATCCTGATTCAATTCATGATTCAAGATTCAATTCATGATTCATGATTCGATTCATGATTCATGATTTATGATTCATGATTCAATTCATGATTCATGATTCATGATTCAATTCATGATTCATGATTTGTTTCATGATTCTTGATTCATGATTCATGATTCGATTCATGATTCATTAATCATGATTCAATTCATGATTCATGATTCATTATTCATGATTCAATTCATGATTCATGATTCATGATTCATGATTCATGATTCATGATTCAATTCATAATTCATGATTCATGATTCATGATTCAATTCATGATTTATGATTCATGATTCAATCCATGATTCATGATTCATGATTCATGATTCAATTCATGATTCATGATTCAATTCATGATTCATGATTCATGATTCATGATTCATGATTCGATTCATGATTCATGATTCATGATTCAGTTCATGATTCATGATTCAATTCATGATTCATGATTCATGATTCAATTCATGATTCATTATTCACGATTCAATTCATGATTCATGATTCATTATTCATGATTCAAATCATGATTCATGATTCAATATTTCAATTCATGATTCATGATTCGATTCATGATTCATGATTCATGATTCAATTCATGATTCATGGTTCATGATTCAATTCATGATTCATGATTCGATTCATGATTCTTGATTCATGATTCATGATTCGATTCATGATTCATGATTCATGATTCAATTCATGATTTATGATTCATGATTCATGATTCAATTCATGATTCATGATTCATGATTCAATTCATGATTCATGATTCATGATTCAATTCATGATTTATGATTCATGATTCATGATTCATGATTCGATTCATGATTCATGATTCATGATTCAATTCATGATTCATGGTTCATGATTCAATTCATGATTCATGATTCGATTCATGATTCTTGATTCATGATTCATGATTCGATTCATGATTCATGATTCATGATTCAATTCATGATTTATGATTCATGATTCATGATTCAATTCATGATTCATGATTCATGATTCAATTCATGATTCATGATTCATGATTCAATTCATGATTTATGATTCATGATTCATGATTCATGATTCGATTTATGATTCATGATTCATGATTCATGATTCATGATTCAATTCATGATTCATGATTCAATTCATGATTCATGATTCATGATTCAATTCATGATTCATGATTCGATTCATGATTTTTGATTCATGATTCATGATTCGATTCATGATTCAATTCATGATTCATGATTCATGATTCAATTCATGATTCATGATTCAATTCATGATTCATGATTCAATTCATGATTCATGATTCATGATTCAATTCATGATTCATGATTCATGATTCAATTCATGATTCATGATTCGATTCATGATTCATGATTCATGATTCATGATTCATGATTCAATTCATAATTCATGATTCATGATTCATGATTCAATTCATGATTCATAATTTATGATTCATGATTCAATTCATGATTCATGATTTGATTTATCATTCATAATTTATGATTCAATTCATGATTCATGATTCATGATTTATGATTCGATTTATTATTCATGATTCATGATTCATGATTTAATTCATGATTTATGATTCATGATTCAATTAATGATTCATGATTCGATTCATGATTTTTGATTCATAATTCATGATTTGATTCATGATTCATGATTCATGATTCACTTCATGATTCATGATTCATGATTCATGATTCATGATTCATGATTCAATTCATGATTCATGATTCATGATTCATGATTCATGATTCATGATTCAATTCATAATTCACGATTCATGATTCATAATTCAATTCATGATTCATGATTCATGATTCAATTCATGATTTATGATTCAATTCATGATTCATGATTCATGATTCAATTCATGATTCATGATTCATGATTCATTATTCATGATTCAATTCATGATTCATGATTCAATTCATGATTCATTATTCATGATTCATGATTTGATTCATGATTCATGATTCATGTATCATTTCATGATTCATGATTCAATTCATGATTCATGTTTCATGATTTATGATTCATAATTAAATTCATGATTCATGATTCAATTCATGATTCATGATTCATGATTCATGATTCGATTCATGATTCATGATTCATGATTCAATTCATGATTCATGATTCATGATTCAATTCATGATTCATGATTCGATTCATGATTCTTGCTTCATGATTCATCATTCGATTCATGATTCATGATTCATGATTCAATTCATGATTCATGATTCATGATTCAATTCATGATTCATGATTCGATTCATGATTCATGATTCATGATTCATGATTGATGATTCGATTCATGATTCATGATTCATGATTCAATTCATGATTCATGATTCATTATTCAATTCATGATTTAAGATTCATGATTCGATTCATGATTCATGATTCAATTCATGATTCATGATTCATGATTCATGATTCATGATTCGATTCATGATTCAATTCATGATTCATGATTCAATTCATGATTCATGATTCATGATTCAATTCATGATTCATGATTCATGATTCATGATTCATGATTAGATTCATAATTCATGATTCATGATTCATGATTCAATTCATGATTCATGATTTAATTCATGATTCATGATTCAATTCATGATTCTTGATTCATGATTCATGATTCGATTCATGATTCATGATTCATGATTCAATTCATGATTCATGATTCAATTCATGATTCAAGATTCATGATTCGATTCATGATTCATGATTCGATTCATGATTCATGATTCAATTCATGATTCATGATTCGATTCATGATTCAATTCATGATTCATGATTCGATTCATGATTCATGATTCAATTCATGATTCATGATTCATGATTCAATTTATGATTTAATTCATGATTCATGATTCAATTCATGATTCATGATTCATGATTCAATTCATGATTCATGATTCAATTTATGATTTAATTCATGATTCATGATTCATGATTCATGATTCAATTTATGATTCATGATTCAATTTATGATTTAATTCATGATTCATGATTCATGATTCAATTCATGATTCATGATTCATGATTCAATTTATGATTTAATTCATAATTCATGATTCAATTTATGATTCATGATTCATGATTCATGATTCATGATTCAATTCATGATTCATGATTCAATTCATGATTCATGATTCAATTCATGATTCAATTCATGATTCATGATTGATGAATTCAATTCATGATTCATGATTCATGATTCATGATTTAATTCATGATTTATGATTCATGATTCAATTCATGATTCATGATTCATGATTCATTTCATGATTCATGATTCGATTCAAGATTCTTGATTCATGATTCAATTCATGATTCATGATTCATGATACATTTCATGATTCATGATTCATGATTCATTTCATGATTCATGATTCGATTCATGATTCATGATTCAATTCATGATTCATGATTCATGAATAATGATTCGTGATTCAATTCATAATTCATGATTCATGATTCATGATTCAATTCATGATTCTTCACTCATGATTCATTATTCAATTCATGATTCAAGATTCATGATTCGATTCATGATTCATGATTCGATTCATGATTCATGATTCAATTCATGATTCATGATTTATGATTCAATTCATGATTCAATTCATGATGCATGATTCAATTCATGATTCATGATTCATGATTCATGATTTATGATTCAATTCATGATTCAATTCATGATGCATGATTCAATTCATGATTCATGATTCATGATTCAATTCATGATTCATGAATCATGATTCATGATTCATGATTCAATTCATGATTCATGATTCATGATTCAATTCATGATTCAATTTATGATTCATGATTCATGATTTAATTCATGATTCAATTCATGATTCATGATTCAATGCATGATTCAATTCACGATTCATGATTCATTATTCAATTCATGATTCATGATTCAATTCATGATTCATGATTTAATTCATGATTCATGATTCGATTCATGATTCATGATTCGATTCATGATTCATGATTCATGATTCAATTCATGATTCAAAATTCATGATTCATGATTCAATTCTTGATTCATTATTCAATTCAATTTTCGAATCCTGATTCAATTCATGATTCATGATTCAATTCATGATTCATGATTCGATTCATGATTCATGATTTATGATTCATGATTCAATTCATGATTCATGATTCATGATTCAATTCATGATTCATGATTTGTTTCATGATTCTTGATTCATGATTCGATTCATGATTCATTAATCATGATTCAATTCATGATTCATGATTCATTATTCATGATTCAATTCATGATTCATGATTCATGATTCATGATTCATGATTCATGATTCATGATTCAATTCATAATTCATGATTCATGATTCATGATTCAATTCATGATTTATGATTCATGATTCAATCCATGATTCATGATTCATGATTCATGATTCAATTCATAATTCATGATTCATGATTCATGAATCAATTCATGATTTATGATTCATGATTCAATCCATGATTCATGATTCATGATTCATGATTCAATTCATGATTCATTAATCGATTCATGATTCATGATTCATGATTCATGATTCGATTCATGATTCATGATTCATGATTCATGATTCAATTCATGATTCATGATTCAATTCATGATTCATGATTCATGATTCAATTCATGATTCATTATTCATGATTCAATTCATGATTCATGATTCATGATTCATGATTCGATTCATGATTCATGATTCATGATTCAATTCATGATTCATGATTCATGATTCATGATTCATGATTCAATTCATGATTCATAATTCAATACATGATTCATGATTCATGATTCAATTCATGATTTATGATTCAATTCATGATTTATGATTCATGATTTATGATTCGATTCATGATTTATGATTCAATTCATGATTCATGATTCATGATTCATTTCATGATTCATGATTCGATTCATGATTCATGATTCAATTCATGATTCATGATTCATGAATAATGATTCGTGATTCAATTCATAATTCATGATTCATGATTCATGATTCAATTCATGATTCTTCACTCATGATTCATTATTCAATTCATGATTCAAGATTCATGATTCGATTCATGATTCATGATTCGATTCATGATTCATGATTCAATTCATGATTCATGATTTATGATTCAATTCATGATTCAATTCATGATGCATGATTCAATTCATGATTCATGATTCATGATTCATGATTTATGATTCAATTCATGATTCAATTCATGATGCATGATTCAATTCATGATTCATGATTCATGATTCAATTCATGATTCATGAATCATGATTCATGATTCATGATTCAATTCATGATTCATGATTCATGATTCAATTCATGATTCAATTTATGATTCATGATTCATGATTTAATTCATGATTCAATTCATGATTCATGATTCAATGCATGATTCAATTCACGATTCATGATTCATTATTCAATTCATGATTCATGATTCAATTCATGATTCATGATTTAATTCATGATTCATGATTCGATTCATGATTCATGATTCGATTCATGATTCATGATTCATGATTCAATTCATGATTCAAAATTCATGATTCATGATTCAATTCTTGATTCATTATTCAATTCAATTTTCGAATCCTGATTCAATTCATGATTCATGATTCAATTCATGATTCATGATTCGATTCATGATTCATGATTTATGATTCATGATTCAATTCATGATTCATGATTCATGATTCAATTCATGATTCATGATTTGTTTCATGATTCTTGATTCATGATTCGATTCATGATTCATTAATCATGATTCAATTCATGATTCATGATTCATTATTCATGATTCAATTCATGATTCATGATTCATGATTCATGATTCATGATTCATGATTCATGATTCAATTCATAATTCATGATTCATGATTCATGATTCAATTCATGATTTATGATTCATGATTCAATCCATGATTCATGATTCATGATTCATGATTCAATTCATAATTCATGATTCATGATTCATGAATCAATTCATGATTTATGATTCATGATTCAATCCATGATTCATGATTCATGATTCATGATTCAATTCATGATTCATTAATCGATTCATGATTCATGATTCATGATTCATGATTCGATTCATGATTCATGATTCATGATTCAATTCATGATTCATGATTCAATTCATGATTCATGATTCATGATTCAATTCATGATTCATTATTCATGATTCAATTCATGATTCATGATTCATGATTCATGATTCGATTCATGATTCATGATTCATGATTCAATTCATGATTCATGATTCATGATTCATGATTCATGATTCAATTCATGATTCATAATTCAATACATGATTCATGATTCATGATTCAATTTATGATTTATGATTCAATTCATGATTTATGATTCATGATTTATGATTCGATTCATGATTTATGATTCAATTCATGATTCATGATTCATGATTCATTTCATGATTCATGATTCGATTCATGATTCATGATTCAATTCATGATTCATGATTCATGAATAATGATTCGTGATTCAATTCATAATTCATGATTCATGATTCATGATTCAATTCATGATTCTTCACTCATGATTCATTATTCAATTCATGATTCAAGATTCATGATTCGATTCATGATTCATGATTCGATTCATGATTCATGATTCGATTCATGATTCATGATTCAATTCATGATTCATGATTTATGATTCAATTCATGATTCAATTCATGATGCATGATTCAATTCATGATTCATGATTCATGATTCATGATTTATGATTCAATTCATGATTCAATTCATGATGCATGATTCAATTCATGATTCATGATTCATGATTCAATTCATGATTCATGAATCATGATTCATGATTCATGATTCAATTCATGATTCATGATTCATGATTCAATTCATGATTCAATTTATGATTCATGATTCATGATTTAATTCATGATTCAATTCATGATTCATGATTCAATGCATGATTCAATTCACGATTCATGATTCATTATTCAATTCATGATTCATGATTCAATTCATGATTCATGATTTAATTCATGATTCATGATTCGATTCATGATTCATGATTCGATTCATGATTCATGATTCATGATTCAATTCATGATTCAAAATTCATGATTCATGATTCAATTCTTGATTCATTATTCAATTCAATTTTCGAATCCTGATTCAATTCATGATTCATGATTCAATTCATGATTCATGATTCGAATTATGATTCATGATTTATGATTCATGATTTAATTCATGATTCATGATTAATGATTCAATTCATGATTCATGATTTGTTTCATGATTCTTGATTCATGATTCGATTCATGATTCATTAATCATGATTCAATTCATGATTCATGATTCATTATTCATGATTCAATTCATGATTCATGATTCATGATTCATGAATCATGATTCATGATTCAATTCATAATTCATGATTCATGATTCATGATTCAATTCATGATTTATGATTCATGATTTAATCCATGATTCATGATTCATGATTCATGATTCAATTCATAATTCATGATTCATGATTCATGAATCAATTCATGATTTATGATTCATGATTCAATCCATGATTCATGATTCATGATTCATGATTCAATTCATGATTCATTAATCGATTCATGATTCATGATTCATGATTCATGATTCGATTCATGATTCATGATTCATGATTCATGATTCAATTCATGATTCATGATTCAATTCATGATTCATGATTCATGATTCAATTCATGATTCATTATTCATGATTCAATTCATGATTCATGATTCATGATTCATGATTCGATTCATGATTCATGATTCATGATTCAATTCATGATTCATGATTCATGATTCATGATTCATGATTCAATTCATGATTCATAATTCAATACATGATTCATGATTCATGATTCAATTCATGATTTATGATTCAATTCATGATTTATGATTCATGATTTATGATTCGATTCATGATTCATGATTCGATTCATGATTCATGATTCAATTCATGATTCATGATTCGATTCATGATTCAATTCATGATTCATGATTCGATTCATGATTCATGATTCAATTCATGATTCATGATTCATGATTCAATTCATGATTCATGATTCATGATTCATGATTCAATTCATGATTCATGATTCAATTCATGATTCATGATTCAATTCATGATTCATGATTGATGAATTCAATTCATGATTCATGATTCATGATTTATGATTCAATTCATGATTCAATTCATGATGCATGATTCAATTCATGATTCATGATTCATGATTCAATTCATGATTCATGAATCATGATTCATGATTCAATTCATGATTCATGATTCATGATTCAATTCATGATTCATGATTCATGATTTAATTCATGATTCAATTCATGATTCATGATTCAATTCATGATTCAATTCATGATTCATGATTCATTATTCAATTCATGATTCATGATTTAATTCATGATTCATGATTCGATTCATGATTCATGATTCATGATTCAATTCATGATTCATGATTCAATATTTCAATTCATGATTCATGATTCAATTCATGATTCATAATTCATGATTCATGATTCAATTCATGATTCATGATTCAATTCATTATTCGAATCCTGATTCAATTCATGATTCAAGATTCAATTCATGATTCATGATTCGATTCATGATTTATGATTCATGATTCAATTCATGATTCATGATTCATGATTCAATTCATGATTCATGATTTGTTTCATGATTCTTGATTCATGATTCATGATTCGATTCATGATTCATTAATCATGATTCAATTCATGATTCATGATTCATGATTCATGATTCAATTCATGATTCATGATTCATGATTCATGATTCATGATTCATGATTCAAATCATAATTCATGATTCATGATTCATGATTCAATTCATGATTTATGATTCATGATTCAATCCATGATTCATGATTCATGATTCATGATTCAATTCATGATTCATGATTCAATTCATTATTCATGATTCATGATTCATGATTCATGATTCGATTCATGATTCATGATTCATGATTCAGTTCATGATTCATGATTCAATTCATGATTCATGATTCATGATTCAATTCATGATTCATTATTCACGATTCAATTCATGATTCATGATTCATTATTCATGATTCAATTCATGATTCATGATTCATGATTCAATATTTCAATTCATGATTCATGATTCGATTCATGATTCATGATTCATGATTCAATTCATGATTCATGATTCATGATTCAATTCATGATTCATGATTCGATTCATGATTCTTGATTCATGATTCATGATTCGATTCATGATTCATGATTCAATTCATGATTCATGATTCATGATTTAATTCATGATTCATGATTCATGATTCAATTCATGATTCATGATTCATGATTCAATTCATGATTTATGATTCATGATTCATGATTCATGATTCGATTTATGATTCATGATTCATGATTCATGATTCATGATTCAATTCATGATTCATGATTCAATTCATGATTCATGATTCATGATTCAATTCATGATTCATGATTCGATTCATGATTTTTGATTCATGATTCATGATTCGATTCATGATTCAATTCATGATTCATGATTCATGATTCAATTCATGATTCATGATTCAATTCATGATTCATGATTCATGATTCAATTCATGATTCATGATTCATGATTCAATTCATGATTCATGATTCATGATTCAATTCATGATTCATGATTCGATTCATGATTCATGATTCATGATTCATGATTCATGATTCATGATTCAATTCATAATTCATGATTCATGATTCATGATTCAATTCATGATTCATAATTTATGATTCATGATTCAATTCATGATTCATGATTTGATTTATCATTCATAATTTATGATTCAATTCATGATTCATGATTCATGATTCATGATTCGATTTATTATTCATGATTCATGATTCATGATTTAATTCATGATTTATGATTCATGATTCAATTAATGATTCATGATTCGATTCATGATTTTTGATTCATAATTCATGATTCGATTCATGATTCATGATTCATGATTCACTTCATGATTCATGATTCATGATTCATGATTCATGATTCATGATTCAATTCATGATTCATGATTCATGATTCATGATTCATGATTCATGATTCAATTCATAATTCATGATTCATGATTCATAATTCAATTCATGATTCATGATTCATGATTCAATTCATGATTTATGATTCAATTCATGATTCATGATTCATGATTCAATTCATGATTCATTATTCATTATTCATGATTCAATTCATGATTCATGATTCAATTCATGATTCATGATTCATGATTCATGATTTGATTCATGATTCATGATTCATGTATCATTTCATGATTCATGATTCAATTCATGATTCATGTTTCATGATTTATGATTCATAATTAAATTCATGATTCATGATTCATGATTCAATTCATGATTCATGATTCATGATTCATGATTCGATTCATGATTCATGATTCATGATTCAATTCATGATTCATGATTCATGATTCAATTCATGATTCATGATTCGATTCATGATTCTTGATTCATGATTCATGATTCAATTCATGATTCATGATTCATGATTCAATTCATGATTCATGATTCATGATTCAATTCATGATTCATGATTCGATTCATGATTCATGATTCATGATTCATGATTGATGATTCGATTCATGATTCATGATTCATGATTCAATTCATGATTCATGATTCATTATTCAATTCATGATTTAAGATTCATGATTCGATTCATGATTCATGATTCAATTCATGATTCATGATTCATGATTCATGATTCATGATTCGATTCATGATTCAATTCATGATTTATGATTTGATTCATGATTCATAATACAATTCATGATTCATGATTCATGATTCAATACATGATTCATGATTCAATTCATGATTCAATTCATGATTCATGATTCAATTCATGATTCATGATTTAATTCATGATTCATGATTCGATTCATGATTCATGATTCATGATTCAATTCATGATTCATGATTCATGATTCATGATTCATGATTCATGATTCAATTCATGATTCTTGATTCAATTCATGATTCCTAATTCATGATTCATGATTCAATTCATGATTCATGATTCATGATTCAATTCATGATTCATTATTTAATTCATGATTCATGATTCATGATTCATGATTCATGATTAGATTCATAATTCATGATTCATGATTCATGATTCAATTCATGATTCATGATTTAATTCATGATTCATGATTCAATTCATGATTCTTGATTCATGATTCATGATTCGATTCATGATTCATGATTCATGATTCAATTCATGATTCATGATTCAATTCATGATTCAAGATTCATGATTCGATTCATGATTCATGATTCGATTCATGATTCATGATTCAATTCATGATTCATGATTCGATTCATGATTCAATTCATGATTCATGATTCGATTCATGATTCATGATTCAATTCATGATTCATGATTCATGATTCAATTTATGATTTAATTCATGATTCATGATTCAATTCATGATTCATGATTCATGATTCAATTCATGATTCATGATTCAATTCATGATTCATGATTCATGATTCAATTTATGATTTAATTCATGATTCATGATTCAATTCATGATTCATGATTCATGATTCAATTCATGATTCATGATTCAATTTATGATTTAATTCATGATTCATGATTCATGATTCAATTCATGATTCATGATTCATGATTCAATTTATGATTTAATTCATAATTCATGATTCAATTTATGATTCATGATTCATGATTCATGATTCATGATTCAATTCATGATTCATGATTCAATTCATGATTCATGATTCAATTCATGATTCAATTCATGATTCATGATTGATGAATTCAATTCATGATTCATGATTCATGATTTATGATTCAATTCATGATTCAATTCATGATGCATGATTCAATTCATGATTCATGATTCATGATTCATGATTTATGATTCAATTCATGATTCAATTCATGATGCATGATTCAATTCATGATGCATGATTCAATTCATGATTCATGATTCATGATTCAATTCATGATTCATGAATCATGATTCATGATTCAATTCATGATTCATGATTCATGATTCAATTCATGATTCATGATTCATGATTCAATTCATGATTCAATTTATGATTCATGATTCATGATTTAATTCATGATTCAATTCATGATTCATGATTCAATGCATGATTCAATTCACGATTCATGATTCATTATTCAATTCATGATTCATGATTCAATTCATGATTCATGATTTAATTCATGATTCATGATTCGATTCATGATTCATGATTCGATTCATGATTCATGATTCATGATTCAATTCATGATTCATGATTCATGATTCAATATTTCAATTCATGATTCATGATTCAATTCATGATTCAAAATTCATGATTCATGATTCAATTCTTGATTCATTATTCAATTCAATTTTCGAATCCTGATTCAATTCATGATTCATGATTCAATTCATGATTCATGATTCGATTCATGATTCATGATTTATGATTCATGATTCAATTCATGATTCATGATTCATGATTCAATTCATGATTCATGATTTGTTTCATGATTCTTGATTCATGATTCGATTCATGATTCATTAATCATGATTCAATTCATGATTCATGATTCATTATTCATGATTCAATTCATGATTCATGATTCATGATTCATGATTCAATTCATAATTCATGATTCATGATTCATGATTCAATTCATGATTTATGATTCATGATTCAATCCATGATTAATGATTCATGATTCATGATTCAATTCATAATTCATGATTCATGATTCATGATTCAATTCATGATTTATGATTCATGATTCAATCCATGATTCATGATTCATGATTCATGATTCAATTCATGATTCATGAATCGATTCATGATTCATGATTCATGATTCATGATTCATGATTCGATTCATGATTCATGATTCATGATTCATGATTCAATTCATGATTCATGATTCAATTCATGATTCATGATTCAATTCATGATTCATTATTCATGATTCAATTCATGATTCATGATTCATGATTCATGATTCGATTCATGATTCATGATTCATGATTCAATTCATGATTCATGATTCATGATTCAATTCATGATTCATGATTCATGATTCATGATTCAATTCATGATTCATTATTCAATACATGATTCATGATTCATGATTCAATTCATGATTTATGATTCAATTCATGATTTATGATTCATGATTCATGATTCGATTCATGATTCATGATTCGATTCATGATTCATGATTCAATTCATGATTTATGATTCGATTCATGATTCAATTCATGATTCATGATTCGATTCATGATTCATGATTCAATTCATGATTCATGATTCATGATTCAATTCATGATTCATGATTCATGATTCAATTTATGATTTAATTCATGATTCATGATTCAATTCATGATTCATGATTCATGATTCAATTCATGATTCATGATTCATGATTCAATTTATGATTTAATTCATAATTCATGATTCGATTTATGATTCATGATTCATGATTCATGATTCATGATTCAATTCATGATTCATGATTGATGAATTCAATTCATGATTCATGATTCATGATTTATGATTCAATTCATGATTCAATTCATGATGCATGATTCAATTCATGATTCATGATTCATGATTCAATTCATGATTCAATTCATGATTCATGAATCATGATTCATGATTCAATTCATGATTCATGATTCATGATTCAATTCATGATTCATGATTCATGATTCAATTCATGATTCATGATTCATGATTTAATTCATGATTCAATTCATGATTCATGATTCAATTCATGATTCAATTCATGATTCATGATTCATTATTCAATTCATGATTCATGATTCATGATTCAATATTTCAATTCATGATTCATGATTCAATTCATGATTCAAAATTCATGATTCATGATTCAATTCATGATTCATGATTCAATTCATGATTCGAATCCTGATTCAATTCATGATTCATGATTCAATTCATGATTCATGATTCGATTCATGATTCATGATTTATGATTCATGATTCAATTCATGATTCATGATTCATGATTCAATTCATGATTCATGATTTGTTTCATGATTCTTGATTCATGATTCATGATTCGATTCATGATTCATTAATCATGATTCAATTCATGATTCATGATTCATTATTCATGATTCAATTCATGATTCAATTTATGATTCATGATTCATGATTTAATTCATGATTCAATTCATGATACATGATTCAATGCATGATTCAATTCACGATTCATGATTCATTATTCAATTCATGATTCATGATTCAATTCATGATTCATGATTTAATTCATGATTCATGATTCGATTCATGATTCATGATTCGATTCATGATTCATGATTCATGATTCAATTCATGATTCATGATTCATGATTCAATATTTCAATTCATGATTCATGATTCAATTCATGATTCAAAATTCATGATTCATGATTCAATTCTTGATTCATTATTCAATTCAATTTTCGAATCCTGATTCAAATTATGATTCATGATTCAATTCATGATTCATGATTCGATTCATGATTCATGATTTATGATTCATGATTCAATTCATGATTCATGATTCAATTCATGATTCATGATTTGTTTCATGATTCTTGATTCATGATTCGATTCATGATTCATTAATCATGATTCAATTCATGATTCATGATTCATTATTCATGATTCAATTCATGATTCA
The DNA here is from genome assembly GCA_036250195.1 of Mixophyes australis. NCBI lineage: Eukaryota > Metazoa > Chordata > Amphibia > Anura > Limnodynastidae > Mixophyes > Mixophyes australis. The sequence goes on along the minus strand of JAVHZZ010000022.1, from coordinate 570,908 downwards.
TGATTCATGATTCATGATTAAATTCATAATTCATGATTCATGATTCATGATTCAATTCATGATTCATGATTCAATTCATGATTTATGATTCAATTCATGATTCTTGATTCATGATTCAATCCATTAATCATGAATCGATTCATGATTCATGATTCATGATTCATGATTCATGATTCATGATTCATGATTCGATTCATGATTCATGATTCAATTCATGATTCATGATTCAATTCATGATTCATGATTCATGATTCAATTCATGATTCATTATTCATGATTCAATTCATGATTCATGATTCATGATTCATGATTCGATTCATGATTCATGATTCATGATTCAATTCATGATTCATGATTCATGATTCAATTCATGATTCATGATTCATGATTCATGATTCAATTCATGATTCATGATTCAATACATGATTCATGATTCATGATTCAATTCATGATTTATGATTCAATTCATGATTTATGATTCATGATTCATGATTCGATTCATGATTCATGATTCGATTCATGATTCATGATTCAATTCATGATTCATGATTCGATTCATGATTCAATTCATGATTCATGATTCGATTCATGATTCATGATTCAATTCATGATTCATGATTCAATTCATGATTCATGATTCATGATTCAATTTATGATTTAATTCATGATTCATGATTCAATTCATGATTCATGATTCATGATTCAATTCATGATTCATGATTCATGATTCAATTTATGATTTAATTCATAATTCATGATTCAATTTATGATTCATGATTCATGATTCATGATTCATGATTCAATTCATGATTCATGATTCAATTCATGATTCATGATTCAATTCATGATTCATGATTGATGAATTCAATTCATGATTCATGATTCATGATTTATGATTCAATTTATGATTCAATTCATGATGCATGATTCAATTCATGATTCATGATTCATGATTCAATTCATGATTCATGAATCATGATTCATGATTCAATTCATGATTCATGATTCATGATTCAATTCATGATTCATGATTCATGATTCAATTCATGATTCATGATTCATGATTCATGATTTAATTCATGATTCAATTCATGATTCATGATTCAATTCATGATTTAATTCATGATTCATGATTCATTATTCAATTCATGATTCATGATTCATGATTCAATATTTCAATTCATGATTCATGATTCAATTCATGATTCAATTCATGATTCATGATTCAATTCATGATTCATGATTCATGATTCATTTCATGATTCATGATTCATGATTCGATTCATGATTCATGATTCATGATTCATGATTCAATTCATAATTCATGATTCATGATTCATGATTCAATTCCTGATTCATGATTCAATTCATGATTCATAATTTATGATTCATGATTAAATTCATGATTCATGATTTGATTTATCATTCATAATTTATGATTCAATTCATGATTCATGATTCATGATTCAATTCATGATTCATGATTCATGAATCATGATTCATGATTTGATTTATTATTCATGATTCATGATTCATGATTTAATTCATGATTTATGATTCATGATTCAATTAATGATTCATGATTCGATTCATGATTTTTGATTCATAATTCATGATTCGATTTATTATTCATGATTCATGATTCATGATTTAATTCATGATTTATGATTCATGATTCAATTAATGATTCATGATTCGATTCATGATTTTTGATTCATAATTCATGATACGATTCATGATTCATGATTCATGATTCATGATTCATGATTCAATTCATGATTCATGATTAATGATTCATGATTCATGATTCATAATTCAATTCATGATTCATGATTCATGATTCAATTCATGATTTATGATTCAATTCATGATTCATGATTCATGATTCAAGATTCATGATTCATTATTCATGATTCAATTTATGATTCATGATTCAATTCATGATTCATGATTCATGATTCATGATTTGATTCATGATTCATGATTCATGATTCATGATTCATTTCATGATTCATGATTCAATTCATGATTCATGATTCATGATTTATGATTCATAATTAAATTCAAGATTCATGATTCATGATTCAATTCATGATTCATGATTCATGATTCATGATTCATGATTCGATTCATGATTCATGATTCATGATTTAATTCATGATTCATGATTCATGATTCAATTCATGATTCATGATTCGATTCATGATTCTTGATTCATGATTCATCATTCGATTCATGATTCATGAATCATGATTCAATTCATGATTCATGATTCGATTCATGATTCATGATTCATGATTGATGATTCGATCCATGATTCATGATTCATGATTCAATTCATGATTCATGATTCATTATTCAATTCATGATTTAAGATTCATGATTCGATTCATGATTCATGATTCAATTCATGATTCATGATTCGATTCATGATTCAATTCATGATTCATGATTTGATTCATGATTCATAATACAATTCATGATTCATGATTCATGATTCAATTCATGATTTATTATTCAATTCATGATTCAATTCATGATTCATGATTCAATTCATGATTCATGATTTAATTCATGATTCATGATTCGATTCATGATTCATGATTCATGATTCGATTCATGATTCATGATTCATGATTCAATTCATGATTCATGATTCAATTCATGATTCATGATTCATGATTCGATTCATGATTCATGATTCATGATTCAATTCATGATTCATGATTCAATTCATGATTCATGATTCATGATTCGATTCATGATTCATGATTCATGATTCAATTCATGATTCATGATTCAATTCATGATTCATGATTCATGATTCAATTCATGATTCATGATTCATGATTCAATTTATGATTTAATTCATGATTCATGATTCAATTCATGATTCAATTCATGATTCATGATTCATGATTCAATTCATGATTCATGATTTGTTTCATGATTCTTGATTCATGATTCATGATTCGATTCATGATTTATTAATCATGATTCAATTCATGATTCATGATTCATGATTCAATTCATGATTCATGATTCATGATTCAATTCATAATTCATGATTCATGATTCATGATTCAATTCATGATTTATGATTCATGATTCAATTCATGATTCATGATTCATGATTCATGATTCATGATTCAATTCATGATTCATGATTCAATTCATGATTCATGATTCATGATTCATGATTCGATTCATGATTCATGATTCATGATTCATGATTCAATTCATGATTCATGATTCAATTCATGATTTAATTCATGATTCATTATTCATGATTCAATTCATGATTCATGATTCATGATTCATGATTCGATTCATGATTCATGATTCATGATTCATGATTCATGATTCAATTCATGATTCATGATTCAATTCATGATTTAATTCATGATTCATTATTCATGATTCAATTCATGATTCATGATTCATGATTCATGATTCGATTCATGATTCATGATTCATGATTCATGATTCATGATTCGATTCATGATTCATTAATCATGATTCAATTCATGATTCATGATTCATTATTCATGATTCATGATTCAATTCATAATTCATGATTCGATTCATGATTCATGATTCATGATTCAATTCATGATTCATGATTCAATTCATGATTCATGATTCGATTCATGATTCATGATTCATGATTCAATTCATGATTCATGATTCAATTCATGATTCATGATTCAAGTCATGATTCATGATTCAATTCATGATTCATGATTCATGATTCAATTTATGATTTAATTCATGATTCATGATTCAATTCATGATTCATGATTCATGATTCAATTTATGATTCATGATTCATGATTCATGATTCATAATTCAATTCATGATTCATGATTCAATTCATGATTCAATTCATGCATCATGATTGATGAATTCAATTCATGATTCATGATTCATGATTTATGATTCAATTCATGATTCAATTCATGATGCATGATTCAATTCATGATTCATGATTCAATTCATGATTCATGATTCATGATTCAATTCATGATTCATGAATCATGATTCATGATTCAATTCATGATTCATGATTCATGATTCAATTCATGATTCATGATTCAATTCATGATTCAATTTATGATTCATGATTCATGATTTAATTCATGATTCATGATTCAATTCATGATTCAATTTATGATTCATGATTGATGAATTCAATTCATGATTCATGATTCATGATTCGATTCATGATTCATGATTCATGATTCAATTCATGATTCATGATTCAATTCATGATTCATGATTCATGATTCAATTCATGATTCATGATTCAATTCATGATTCATGATTCATGATTCAATTCATGATTCAATTTATGATTCATGATTCATGATTTAATTCATGATTCATTATTCAATTCATGATTCAATTTATGATTCATGATTCATGACTTAATTCATGATTCAATTCATGATTCATGATTCAATTCATGATTCAATTCATGATTCAAGATTCATTATTCAATTCATGATTCATGATTCAATTCATGATTCATGATTTAATTCATGATTCATGATTCGATTCATGATTCATGATTCAATTCATGATTTATGATTCATGATTCAATTCATGATTCATGATTCATGATTCATGATTCATGATTCAATTCATGATTCATGATTCAATTCATGATTCATGATTCATGATTCATGATTCATGATTCGATTCATGATTCATGATTCATGATTCAATTCATGATTCATGATTCAATTCATGATTCATGATTCATGATTCAATTCATGATTCATGATTCATGATTCAATTTATGATTTAATTCATGATTCATGATTCATGATTCAATTCATGATTCATGATTCAATTTATGATTCATGATTCATGATTCATGATTCATGATTCAATTCATGATTCATGTTTCAATTCATGATTCAATTCATGATTCATGATTGATAAATTCAATTCATGATTCATGATTCATGATTTATGATTCAATTCATGATTCAATTCATGATGCATGATTCAATTCATGATTCATGATTCAATTCATGATTCATGATTCATGATTCAATTCATGATTCATGAATCATGATTCATCTCATGATTCATGATTCATTATTCAATTCATGATTCAATTTATGATTCATGATTCATGATTTAATTCATGATTCATGATTCAATTCATGATTCAATTTATGATTCATGATTGATGAATTCAATTCATGATTCATGATTCATGATTTATGATTCAATTCATGATTCAATTCATGATGCATGATTCAATTCATGATTCATGATTCAATTCATGATTCATGATTCATGATTCAATTCATGATTCATGAATCATGATTCATGATTCAATTCATGATTCATGATTCATGATTCAATTCATGATTCATGATTCAATTCATGATTCAATTTATGATTCATGGTTCATGATTCAATTTATGATTTAATTCATGATTCATGATTCAATTCATGATTCATGATTCAATTCATGATTCATGATTCATGATTAAATTCATGATTCATGATTCATGATTCAATTCATGATTCATGATTCATGATTCAATTTATGATTTAATTCATAATTCATGATTCAATTTATGATTCATGATTCATGATTCATGATTCATGATTCAATTCATGATTCATGATTCAATTCATGATTAATGATTCAATTCATGATTCAATTCATGATTCATGATTGATGAATTCAATTCATGATTCATGATTCATGATTTATGATTCAATTCATGATTCATGATTCATGATTCATGATTCAATTCATGATTCATGATTCAATACATGATTCATGATTCATGATTCAATTCATGATTTATGATTCAATTCATGATTTATGATTCATGATTCATGATTCGATTCATGATTCATGATTCGATTCATGATTCATGATTCAATTCATGATTCATGATTCGATTCATGATTCAATTCATGATTCATGATTTGATTCATGATTCATGATTCAATTCATGATTCATGATTCAATTCATGATTCATGATTCATGATTCAATTTATGATTTAATTCATGATTCATGATTCAATTCATGATTCATGATTCATGATTCAATTCATGATTCATGATTCATGATTCAATTTATGATTTAATTCATAATTCATGATTCAATTTATGATTCATGATTCATGATTCATGATTCAATTCATGATTCATGATTCAATTCATGATTCATGATTCAATTCATGATTCATGATTGATGAATTCAATTCATGATTCATGATTCATGATTTATGATTCAATTTATGATTCAATTCATGATGCATGATTCAATTCATGATTCATGATTCATGATTCAATTCATGATTCATGAATCATGATTCATGATTCAATTCAAGATTCATGATTCATGATTTAATTCATGATTCATGATTCATGATTCAATTCATGATTCATGATTCATGATTCATGATTTAATTCATGATTCAATTCATGATTCATGATTCAATTCATGATTTAATTCATGATTCATGATTCATTATTCAATTCATGATTCATGATTCATGATTCAATATTTCAATTCATGATTCATGATTCAATTCATGATTCAAAATTCATGATTCATGATTCAATTCATGATTCATGATTCAATTCATGATTCGAATCCTGATTCAATTCATGATTCATGATTCAATTCATGATTCATGAATCGATTCATGATTCATGATTCATGATTCATGATTCATGATTCGATTCATGATTCATGATTCAATTCATGATTCATGATTCAATTCATGATTCATGATTCATGATTCAATTCATGATTCATTATTCATGATTCAATTCATGATTCATGATTCATGATTCATGATTCGATTCATGATTCATGATTCATGATTCAATTCATGATTCATGATTCATGATTCAATTCATGATTCATGATTCATGATTCATGATTCATGATTCATGATTCAATTCATGATTCATGATTCAATACATGATTCATGATTCATGATTCAATTCATGATTTATGATTCAATTCATGATTTATGATTCATGATTCATGATTCGATTCATGATTCATGATTCGATTCATGATTCATGATTCAATTCATGATTCATGATTCGATTCATGATTCAATTCATGATTCATGATTCGATTCATGATTCATGATTCAATTCATGATTCATGATTCAATTCATGATTCATGATTCATGATTCAATTTATGATTTAATTCATGATTCATGATTCAATTCATGATTCATGATTCATGATTCAATTCATGATTCATGATTCATGATTCAATTTATGATTTAATTCATAATTCATGATTCAATTTATGATTCATGATTCATGATTCATGATTCATGATTCAATTCATGATTCATGATTCAATTCATGATTCATGATTCAATTCATGATTCATGATTGATGAATTCAATTCATGATTCATGATTCATGATTTATGATTCAATTTATGATTCAATTCATGATGCATGATTCAATTCATGATTCATGATTCATGATTCAATTCATGATTCATGAATCATGATTCATGATTCAATTCATGATTCATGATTCATGATTCAATTCATGATTCATGATTCATGATTCAATTCATGATTCATGATTCATGATTCATGATTTAATTCATGATTCAATTCATGATTCATGATTCAATTCATGATTTAATTCATGATTCATGATTCATTATTCAATTCATGATTCATGATTCATGATTCAATATTTCAATTCATGATTCATGATTCAATTCATGATTCAAAATTCATGATTCATGATTCAATTCATGATTCATGATTCAATTCATGATTCGAATCCTGATTCAATTCATGATTCATGATTCAATTCATGATTCATGATTTGATTCATGATTCATGATTTATGATTCATGATTCAATTCATAAATCATGATTCAATTCATGATTCATGATTTGTTTCATGATTCTTGATTCATGATTCATGATTCGATTCATGATTCATTAATCATGATTCAATTCATGATTCATGATTCATTATTCATGATTCAATTCATGATTCATGATTCATGATTCATGATTCATGATTCAATTCATAATTCATGATTCATGATTCATGATTCAATTCATGATTTATGATTCATGATTCAATCCATGATTCATGATTCATGATTCATGATTCAATTCATGATTCATGAATCGATTCATGATTCATGATTCATGATTCATGATTCGATTCATGATTCATGATTCATGATTCATGATTCAATTCATGATTCATGATTCAATTCATGATTCATGATTCATGATTCAATTCATGATTCATGATTCAATTCATGATTCATGATTCATGATTCATGATTCGATTTATGATTCATGAATCATGATTCAATTCATGATTCATGATTCATGATTCAATTCATGATTCATGATTCGATTCATGATTCTTGATTCATGATTCATGATTCGATTCATGATTCATGATTCATGATTCAATTCATGATTCATGATTCATGATTCATGATTCAATTCATGATTCATGATTCAATACATGATTCATGATTCATGATTCAATTCATGATTTATGATTCATGATTCATGATTCATGATTCGATTTATGATTCATGATTCATGATTCATGATTCATGATTCAATTCATGATTCATGATTCAATACATGATTCATGATTCATGTTTCAATTCATGATTCATGATTCGATTCATGATTTTTGATTCATGATTCAATTCATGATTTATGATTCAATTCATGATTTATGATTCATGATTCATGATTCGATTCATGATTCATGATTCAATTCATGATTCATGATTCGATTCATGATTCAATTCATGATTCATGATTCGATTCATGATTCATGATTCAATTCATGATTCATGATTCATGATTCAATTCATGATTCATGATTCATGATTCAATTTATGATTTAATTCATGATTCATGATTCAATTCATGATTCATGATTCATGATTCAATTCATGATTCATGATTCATGATTCAATTTATGATTTAATTCATAATTCATGATTCAATTTATGATTCATGATTCATGATTCATGATTCATGATTCAATTCATGATTCATGATTCAATTCATGATTCATGATTCAATTCATGATTCATGATTGATGAATTCAATTCATGATTCATGATTCATGATTTATGATTCAATTCATGATTCAATTCATGATGCATGATTCAATTCATGATTCATGATTCATGATTCAATTCATGATTCATGAATCATGATTCATGATTCAATTCATGATTCATGATTCATGATTCAATTCATGATTTATGATTCATGATTCAATTCATGATTCATGATTCATGATTCATGATTTAATTCATGATTCAATTCATGATTCATGATTCAATTCATGATTCAATTCATGATTCATGATTCATTATTCAATTCATGATTCATGATTCATGATTCAATATTTCAATTCATGATTCAATTCATGATTCAAAATTCATGATTCATGATTCAATTCATGATTCATGATTCAATTCATGATTCGAATCCTGATTCAATTCATGATTCATGATTCAATTCATGATTCATGATTCGATTCATGATTCATGATTTATGATTCATGATTCAATTCATGATTCATGATTCATGATTCATGATTCAATTCATGATTCATGATTTGTTTCATGATTCTTGATTCATGATTCATGATTTGATTCATGATTCATTAATCATGATTCAATTCATGATTCATGATTCATTATTCATGATTCAATTCATGATTCATGATTCATGATTCATGATTCATGATTCATGATTCAATTCATAATTCATGATTCATGATTCATGATTCAATTCATGATTTATGATTCATGATTCAATCCATGATTCATGATTCATGATTCATGATTCAATTCATGATTCATGAATCGATTCATGATTCATGATTCATGATTCATGATTCATGATTCGATTCATGATTCATGATTCATGATTCATGATTCAATTCATGATTCATGATTCAATTCATGATTCATGATTCAATTCATGATTCATGATTCAATTCATGATTCATGATTCAATTCATGATTCATGATTCATGATTCATGATTCGATTCATGATTCATGAATCATGATTCAATTCATGATTCATGATTCATGATTCAATTCATGATTCATGATTCGATTCATGATTCTTGATTCATGATTCATGATTCGATTCATGATTCATGATTCATGATTCAATTCATGATTCATGATTCATGATTCATGATTCAATTCATGATTCATTAATCAATACATGATTCATGATTCATGATTCAATTCATGATTTATGATTCATGATTCATGATTCATGATTCGATTTATGATTCATGATTCATGATTCATGATTCAATTCATGATTCATGATTCAATACATGATTCATGATTCATGTTTCAATTCATGATTCATGATTCGATTCATGATTTTTGATTCATGATTCAATTCATGATTCATGATTCAATTCATGATTCATGATTCAATTCATGATTCATGATTCATGATTCAATTCATGATTCATGATTCAATTCATGATTCATGATTCATGATTCATTTCATGATTCATGATTCATGATTCGATTCATGATTCATGATTCATGATTCATGATTCAATTCATAATTCATGATTCATGATTCATGATTCAATTCCTGATTCATGATTCAATTCATGATTCATAATTTATGATTCATGATTAAATTCATGATTCATGATTTGATTTATCATTCATAATTTATGATTCAATTCATGATTCATGATTCATGATTCAATTCATGATTCATGATTCATGAATCATGATTCATGATTTGATTTATTATTCATGATTCATGATTCATGATTTAATTCATGATTTATGATTCATGATTCAATTAATGATTCATGATTCGATTCATGATTTTTGATTCATAATTCATGATTCGATTTATTATTCATGATTCATGATTCATGATTTAATTCATGATTTATGATTCATGATTCAATTAATGATTCATGATTCGATTCATGATTTTTGATTCATAATTCATGATACGATTCATGATTCATGATTCATGATTCATGATTCATGATTCAATTCATGATTCATGATTAATGATTCATGATTCATGATTCATAATTCAATTCATGATTCATGATTCATGATTCAATTCATGATTTATGATTCAATTCATGATTCATGATTCATGATTCAAGATTCATGATTCATTATTCATGATTCAATTTATGATTCATGATTCAATTCATGATTCATGATTCATGATTCATGATTTGATTCATGATTCATGATTCATGATTCATGATTCATTTCATGATTCATGATTCAATTCATGATTCATGATTCATGATTTATGATTCATAATTAAATTCAAGATTCATGATTCATGATTCAATTCATGATTCATGATTCATGATTCATGATTCATGATTCGATTCATGATTCATGATTCATGATTTAATTCATGATTCATGATTCATGATTCAATTCATGATTCATGATTCGATTCATGATTCTTGATTCATGATTAATCATTCGATTCATGATTCATGAATCATGATTCAATTCATGATTCATGATTCGATTCATGATTCATGATTCATGATTGATGATTCGATCCATGATTCATGATTCATGATTCAATTCATGATTCATGATTCATTATTCAATTCATGATTTAAGATTCATGATTCGATTCATGATTCATGATTCAATTCATGATTCATGATTCGATTCATGATTCAATTCATGATTCATGATTTGATTCATGATTCATAATACAATTCATGATTCATGATTCATTATTCAATTCATGATTTATTATTCAATTCATGATTCAATTCATGATTCATGATTCAATTCATGATTCATGATTTAATTCATGATTCATGATTCGATTCATGATTCATGATTCATGATTCGATTCATGATTCATGATTCATGATTCAATTCATGATTCATGATTCAATTCATGATTCATGATTCATGATTCGATTCATGATTCATGATTCATGATTCAATTCATGATTCATGATTCAATTCATGATTCATGATTCATGATTCGATTCATGATTCATGATTCATGATTCAATTCATGATTCATGATTCAATTCATGATTCATGATTCATAATTCAATTCATGATTCATGATTCAATTCATGATTCATGATTCATGATTCGATTCATGATTCAATTTATGATTTAATTCATGATTCATGATTCAATTCATGATTCAATTCATGATTCATGATTCATGATTCAATTCATGATTCATGATTTGTTTCATGATTCTTGATTCATGATTCATGATTCGATTCATGATTTATTAATCATGATTCAATTCATGATTCATGATTCATGATTCAATTCATGATTCATGATTCATGATTCAATTCATAATTCATGATTCATGATTCATGATTCAATTCATGATTTATGATTCATGATTCAATTCATGATTCATGATTCATGATTCATGATTCATGATTCAATTCATGATTCATGATTCAATTCATGATTCATGATTCATGATTCATGATTCGATTCATGATTCATGATTCATGATTCATGATTCAATTCATGATTCATGATTCAATTCATGATTTAATTCATGATTCATTATTCATGATTCAATTCATGATTCATGATTCATGATTCATGATTCGATTCATGATTCATGATTCATGATTCATGATTCATGATTCGATTCATGATTCATTAATCATGATTCAATTCATGATTCATGATTCATTATTCATGATTCATGATTCAATTCATAATTCATGATTCATGATTCATGATTCAAATCATGATTTATGATTCATGATTTAATTCATGATTTATGATTCATGATTCATGATTCAATTCATGATTCATGATTCAATTCATGATTCATGATTCGATTCATGATTCATGATTCATGATTCAATTCATGATTCATGATTCAATTCATGATTCATGATTCATGATTCAAGTCATGATTCATGATTCAATTCATGATTCATGATTCATGATTCAATTTATGATTTAATTCATGATTCATGATTCAATTCATGATTCAATTCATGATTCATGATTCATGATTCAATTTATGATTCATGATTCATGATTCATGATTCATAATTCAATTCATGATTCATGATTCAATTCATGATTCAATTCATGCATCATGATTGATGAATTCAATTCATGATTCATGATTCATGATTTATGATTCAATTCATGATTCAATTCATGATGCATGATTCAATTCATGATTCATGATTCAATTCATGATTCATGATTCATGATTCAATTCATGATTCATGAATCATGATTCATGATTCAATTCATGATTCATGATTCATGATTCAATTCATGATTCATGATTCAATTCATGATTCAATTTATGATTCATGATTCATGATTTAATTCATGATTCATGATTCAATTCATGATTCAATTTATGATTCATGATTGATGAATTCAATTCATGATTCATGATTCATGATTCGATTCATGATTCATGATTCATGATTCAATTCATGATTCATGATTCAATTCATGATTCATGATTCATGATTCAATTCATGATTCAATTCATGATTCATGATTCATGATTCAATTCATGATTCAATTTATGATTCATGATTCATGATTTAATTCATGATTCATGATTCAATTCATGATTCAATTTATGATTCATGATTCATGATTTAATTCATGATTCATTATTCAATTCATGATTCAATTTATGATTCATGATTCATGATTTAATTCATGATTCAATTCATGATTCATGATTCAATTCATGATTCAATTCATGATTCAAGATTCATTATTCAATTCATGATTCATGATTCAATTCATGATTCATGATTTAATTCATGATTCATGATTCGATTCATGATTCATGATTCATGATTCAATTCATGATTCATGATTCATGATTCAATATTTCAATTCATTATTCATGATTCAATTCATGATTCATAATTCATGATTCATGATTCAATTCATGATTCATGATTCAATTCATGATTCGAATCCTGATTCAATTCATGATTCATGATTCAATTTATGATTCATGATTCGATTCATGATTCATGATTCAATTCATGATTCAATTTATGATTCATGATTCATGATTTAATTCATGATTCAATTCATGATTCATGATTCAATTCATGATTCAATTCATGATTCATGATTCATTATTCAATTCATGATTCATGATTCAATTCATGATTCATGATTTAATTCATGATTCATGATTCAATTCATGATTCATGATTCATGATTTAATTCATGATTCATGATTCATGATTCATGATTCATAATTCAATTAATGATTTATGATTCGTTTCATGATTCTTGATTCATGATTCATGATTCGATTCATGATTCATTAATCATGATTCAATTCATGATTCATGATTCATGATTCAATTCATGATTCAATTCATAATTCATGATTCATGATTCATGATTCAATTCATGATTTATGATTCATGATTCAATTCATGATTCAATTCATGATTCATGATTCATGATTCATGATTCAATTCATGATTCATGATTCAATTCATGATTCATGATTCATGATTCATGATTCATGATTCGATTCATGATTCATGATTCATGATTCAATTCATGATTCATGATTCAATTCATGATACATGATTCATGATTTAATTCATGATTCATTATTCATGATTCAATTCATGATTCATGATTCATGATTAGATTCATGATTCATGATTCATGATTCATGATTCATGATTCGATTCATGATTCATTAATCATGATTCAGTTCATGATTCATGATTCATTATTCATGATTCATGATTCAATTCATAATTCATGATTCATGATTCAATTCATGATTTATGATTCATGATTCAATTCATGATTCATGATTCATGATTCATGATTCAATTCATGATTCATGATTCAATTCATGATTCATTATTCATGATTCATGATTCATGATTCGATTCATGATTCATGATTCATGATTCAATTCATGATTCATGATTCAATTCATGATTCATGATTCATGATTCATGATTCAATTCATGATTCATGATTCATGATTCAATTTATGATTTAATTCATGATTCATGATTCATGATTCAATTCATGATTCATGATTCATGATTCAATTTATGATTCATGATTCATGATTCATGATTCATGATTCAATTCATGATTCATGATTCAATTCATGATTCAATTCATGATTCATGATTGATGAATTCAATTCATGATTCATGATTCATGATTTATGATTCAATTCATGATTCAATTCATGATGCATGATTTAATTCATGATTCATGATTCAATTCATGATTCATGATTCATGATTCAATTCATGATTCATGAATCATGATTCATGATTCAATTCATGATTCATGATTCATGATTCATCTCATGATTCATGATTCATTATTCAATTCATGATTCAATTTATGATTCATGATTCATGATTTAATTCATGATTCATGATTCAATTCATGATTCAATTTATGATTCATGATTGATGAATTCAATTCATGATTCATGATTCATTATTCATGATTCAATTCATGATTCATGATTCATGATTCATGATTAGATTCATGATTCATGATTCATGATTCATGATTCATGATTCGATTCATGATTCATTAATCATGATTCAATTCATGATTCATGATTCATTATTCATGATTCATGATTCAATTCATAATTCATGATTCAATTCATGATTCAATTCATGATTCATGATTCAATTCATGATTCATGATTCATGATTCAATTCATGATTCATGAATCATGATTCATGATTCAATTCATGATTCATGATTCATGATTCATCTCATGATTCATGATTCATTATTCAATTCATGATTCAATTTATGATTCATGATTCATGATTTAATTCATGATTCATGATTCAATTCATGATTCAATTTATGATTCATGATTGATGAATTCAATTCATGATTCATGATTCATGATTTATGATTCAATTCATGATTCAATTCATGATGCATGATTCAATTCATGATTCATGATTCAATTCATGATTCATGATTCATGATTCAATTCATGATTCATGAATCATGATTCAATTCATGATTCATGAATCATGATTCATGATTCATGAATCATGATTCATGATTCAATTCATGATTCATGATTCAATTCATGCTTCAATTTATGATTCATGGTTCATGATTCAATTTATGATTTAATTCATGATTCATGATTCGATTCATGATTCATGATTCAATTCATGATTCATGATTCATGATTCAATTCATGATTCATGATTCATGATTCAATTTATGATTTAATTCATGATTCATGATTCAATTCATGATTCATGATTCATGATTCAATTCATGATTCATGATTCATGATTCAATTTATGATTTAATTCATAATTCATGATTCAATTTATGATTCATGATTCATGATTCATGATTCAATTCATGATTCATGATTCAATTCATGATTCATGATTCAATTCATGATTCAATTCATGATTCATGATTGATGAATTCAATTCATGATTCATGATTCATGATTTATGATTCAATTCATGATTCAATTCATGATGCATGATTCAATTCATGATTCATGATTCAATTCATGATTCATGATTCATGATTCAATTCATGATTCATGAATCATGATTCATGATTCAATTCATGATTCATGATTCATCTCATGATTCATGATTCATTATTCAATTCATGATTCAATTTATGATTCATGATTCATGATTTAATTCATGATTCATGATTCAATTCATGATTCAATTTATGATTCATGATTGATGAATTCAATTCATGATTCATGATTCATTATTCATGATTCAATTCATGATTCATGATTCATGATTCATGATTAGATTCATGATTCATGATTCATGATTCATGATTCGATTCATGATTCATTAATCATGATTCAATTCATGATTCATGATTCATTATTCATGATTCATGATTCAATTCATAATTCATGATTCATGATTCATGATTCAATTCATGATTTATGATTCATGATTCAATTCATGATTCATGATTCATGATTCATGATTCATGATTCAATTCATGATTCATGATTCAATTCATGATTCATGATTCATGATTCATGATTCATGATTCGATTCATGATTCATGATTCATGATTCAATTCATGATTCATGATTCAATTCATGATTCATGATTCATGATTCATGATTCAATTCATGATTCATGATTCATGATTCAATTTATGATTTAATTCATGATTCATGATTCATGATTCAATTCATGATTCATGATTCATGATTCAATTTATGATTCATGATTCATGATTCATGATTCATGATTCAATTCATGATTCATGTTTCAATTCATGATTCAATTCATGATTCATGATTGATAAATTCAATTCATGATTCATGATTCATGATTTATGATTCAATTCATGATTCAATTCATGATGCATGATTCAATTCATGATTCATGATTCAATTCATGATTCATGATTTATGATTCAATTCATGATTCATGAATCATGATTCATGATTCAATTCATGATTCATGATTCATGATTCATCTCATGATTCATGATTCATTATTCAATTCATGATTCAATTTATGATTCATGATTCATGATTTAATTCATGATTCATGATTCAATTCATGATTCAATTTATGATTCATGATTGATGAATTCAATTCATGATTCATGATTCATGATTTATGATTCAATTCATGATTCAATTCATGATGCATGATTCAATTCATGATTCATGATTCAATTCATGATTTATGATTCATGATTCAATTCATGATTCATGAATCATGATTCATGATTCAATTCATGATTCATGATTCATGATTCATGATTCAATTCATGATTCAATTTATGATTCATGGTTCATGATTCAATTTATGATTTAATTCATGATTCATGATTCAATTCATGATTCATGATTCAATTCATGATTCATGATTCATGATTCAATTCATGATTCATGATTCATGATTCAATTTATGATTTAATTCATGATTCATGATTAAATTCATGATTCATGATTCATGATTCAATTCATGATTCATGATTCATGATTCAATTTATGATTTAATTCATAATTCATGATTCAATTTATGATTCATGATTCATGATTCATGATTCATGATTCAATTCATGATTCATGATTCAATTCATGATTAATGATTCAATTCATGATTCAATTCATGATTCATGATTGATGAATTCAATTCATGATTCATGATTCATGATTTATGATTCAATTCATGATTCAATTCATGATGCATGATTCAATTCATGATTCATGATTCAATTCATGATTCATGATTCATGATTCAATTCATGATTCATGAATCATGATTCATGATTCAATTCATGATTCATGATTCATGATTCAATTCATGATTCATGATTCAATTCATGATTCAATTTATGATTCATGATTCATGATTTAATTCATGATTCAATTCATGATTCATGATTCAATTCATGATTCAATTCATGATTCATGATTCATTATTCAATTCATGATTCATGATTCAATTCATGATTCATGATTTAATTCATGATTCATGATTCAATTCATGATTCATGATTCATAATTCAATTCATGATTCATGATTCATGATTCATGATTCATGATTCAATTCATGATTCATGATTTGTTTCATGATTCTTGATTCATGATTCATGATTCGATTCATGATTTATGATTCATGATTCAATTCATGATTCATGATTCATGATTCATGATTCATGATTCAATTCATGATTCATGATTCAATTCATGATTCATGATTCATGATTCATGATTCATGATTCGATTCATGATTCATGATTCATGATTCAATTCATGATTCATGATTCAATTCATGATTTAATTCATGATTCATTATTCATGATTCAATTCATGATTCATGATTCATGATTCATGATTCGATTCATGATTCATGATTCATGATTCATGATTCATGATTCGATTCATGATTCATTAATCATGATTTAATTCATGATTCATGATTCATTATTCATGATTCATGATTCAATTCATAATTCATGATTCATGATTCAAATCATGATTTATGATTCATGATTTAATTCATGATTCATGATTCATGATCCATGATTCATGATTCAATTCATGATTCATGATTCAATTCATGATTCGTGATTCATGATTCATGATTCGATTCATGATACATGATTCATGATTCAATTCATGATTCATGATTCAATTCATGATTCATGATTCATGATTCAATTCATGATTCATGATTTAATTCATGAGTCAATTCATGATTCATGATTCAATTCATGATTCAATTCATGATTCATGATTCATTATTCAATTCATGATTCATGATTCAATTCATGATTCATGATTTAATTCATGATTCATGATTCAATTCATGATTCATGATTCATGATTCAATTCATGATTCATGATTCATGATTCAATTCATGATTCATGATTCATGATTCATGATTCATGATTCAATTCATGATTCATGATTTGTTTCATGATTCTTGATTCATGATTCATGATTCGATTCATGATTCATTAATCATGATTCAATTCATGATTCATGATTCATGATTCAATTCATGATTCATGATTCATGATTCAATTCATAATTCATGATTCATGATTCAATTCATGATTTATGATTCATGATTCAATTCATGATTCATGATTCATGATTCATGATTCATGATTCAATTCATGATTCATGATTCAATTCATGATTCATGATTCATGATTCATGATTCATGATTCGATTCATGATTCATGATTCATGATTCATGATTCAATTCATGATTCATGATTCAATTCATGATTTAATTCATGATTCATTATTCATGATTCAATTCATGATTCATGATTCATGATTCATGATTCGATTCATGATTCATGATTCATGATTCATGATTCATGATTCGATTCATGATTCATTAATCATGATTCAATTCATGATTCATGATTCATTATTCATGATTCATGATTCAATTCATAATTCATGATTCATGATTCATGATTCAAATCATGATTTATGATTCATGATTTAATTCATGATTCATGATTCATGATTCATGATTCAATTCATGATTCATGATTCAATTCATGATTCATGATTCATGATTCGATTCATGATTCATGATTCATGATTCAATTCATGATTTATGATTCAATTCATGATTCATGATTCATGATTCAATTCATGATTCATGATTCATGATTCAATTCATGATTCATGATTCATGATTCAATTTATGATTTAATTCATGATTCATGATTCAATTCATGATTCAATTCATGATTCATGATTCATGATTCAATTCATGATTCATGATTCGATTCATGATTCATTAATCATGATTCAATTCATGATTCATGATTCATGATTCAATTCATGATTCATGATTCATGATTCAATTCATAATTCATGATTCATGATTCATGATTCAATTCATGATTTATGATTCATGATTCAATTCATGATTCATGATTCATGATTCATGATTCAATTCATGATTCATGATTCATTTCATGATTCATGATTCATGATTCATGATTCATGATTCGATTCATGATTCATGATTCATGATTCAATTCATGATTCATGATTCAATTCATGATTTAATTCATGATTCATTATTCATGATTCAATTCATGATTCATGATTCATGATTCATGATTCGATTCATGATTCATGATTCATGATTCATGATTCATGATTCAATTCATGATTCATTAATCATGATTCAATTCATGATTCATGATTCATTATTCATGATTCATGATTCAATTCATAATTCATGATTCATGATTCATGATTCAAATCATGATTTATGATTCATGATTTAATTCATGATTCATGATTCATGATTCATGATTCATGATTCAATTCATGATTCATGATTCAATTCATGATTCATGATTCATGATTCGATTCATGATTCATGATTCAATTCATGATTCATGATTCAATTCATGATTCATGATTCATGATTCAATTCATGATTCATGATTCATGATTCAATTCATGATTCATGATTCATGATTCAATTTATGATTTAATTCATGATTCATGATTCAATTCATGATTCAATTCATGATTCATGATTCATGATTCAATTTATGATTCATGATTCATGATTCATGATTCATAATTCAATTCATGATTCATGATTCAATTCATGATTCAATTCATGATTCATGATTGATGAATTCAATTCATGATTCATGATTCATGATTTATGATTCAATTCATGATTCAATTCATGATGCATGATTCAATTCATGATTCATGATTCAATTCATGATTCATGATTCATGATTCAATTCATGATTCATGAATCATGATTCATGATTCAATTCATGATTCATGATTCATGATTCAATTCATGATTCATGATTCAATTCATGATTCAATTTATGATTCATGATTCATGATTTAATTCATGATTCATGATTCAATTCATGATTCAATTTATGATTCATGATTGATGAATTCAATTCATGATTCATGATTCGATTCATGATTTATGATTCATGATTCAATTCATGATTCATGATTCAATTCATGATTCATGATTCATGATTCAATTCATGATTCATGATTCAATTCATGATTCATGATTCATGATTCAATTCATGATTCAATTTATGATTCATGATTCATGATTTAATTCATGATTCATGATTCAATTCATGATTCAATTTATGATTCATGATTCATGATTTAATTCATGATTCAATTCATGATTCATGATTCAATTCATGATTCAATTCATGATTCAATTCATGATTCAAGATTCATTATTCAATTCATGATTCATGATTCAATTCATGATTCATGATTCAATTCATGATTCATGATTCAATTCATGATTCAATTCATGATTCAAGATTCATTATTCAATTCATGATTCATGATTCAATTCATGATTCATGATTTAATTCATGATTCATGATTCGATTCATGATTCATGATTCATGATTCAATTCATGATTCATGATTCATGATTCAATATTTCAATTCATTATTCATGATTCAATTCATGATTCATAATTCATGATTCATGATTCAATTCATGATTCATGATTCAATTCATGATTCGAATCCTGATTCAATTCATGATTCATGATTCAATTCATGATTCATGATTCGATTCATGATTCATGATTCAATTCATGATTCATGATTCAATTCATGATTCATGATTCATGATTCAATTCATGATTCATGAATCATGATTCATGATTCAATTCATGATTCATGATTCATGATTCAATTCATGATTCATGATTCAATTCATGATTCAATTTATGATTCATGATTCATGATTTAATTCATGATTCATGATTCAATTCATGATTCAATTTATGATTCATGATTGATGAATTCAATTCATGATTCATGATTCGATTCATGATTTATGATTCATGATTCAATTCATGATTCATGATTCAATTCATGATTCATGATTCATGATTCAATTCATGATTCATGATTCAATTCATGATTCATGATTCATGATTCAATTCATGATTCAATTTATGATTCATGATTCATGATTTAATTCATGATTCATGATTCAATTCATGATTCAATTTATGATTCATGATTCATGATTTAATTCATGATTCAATTCATGATTCATGATTCAATTCATGATTCAATTCATGATTCAAGATTCATTATTCAATTCATGATTCATGATTCAATTCATGATTCATGATTTAATTCATGATTCATGATTCGATTCATGATTCATGATTCATGATTCAATTCATGATTCATGATTCATGATTCAATATTTCAATTCATTATTCATGATTCAATTTATGATTCATAATTCATGATTCATGATTCAATTCATGATTCATGATTCAATTCATGATTCGAATCCTGATTCAATTCATGATTCATGATTCAATTCATGATTCATGATTCGATTCATGATTCATGATTCAATTCATGATTCAATTTATGATTCATGATTCATGATTTAATTCATGATTCAATTCATGATTCATGATTCATGATTCAATTCATGATTCATGATTCAATTCATAATTCATGATTCATGATTCATGATTCAATTCATGATTTATGATTCATGATTCAATTCATGATTCATGATTCATGATTCATGATTCATGATTCAATTCATGATTCATGATTCAATTCATGATTCATGATTCATGATTCATGATTCATGATTCGATTCATGATTCATGATTCATGATTCATGATTCAATTCATGATTCATGATTCAATTCATGATTTAATTCATGATTCATTATTCATGATTCAATTCATGATTCATGATTCATGATTCATGATTCGATTCATGATTCATGATTCATGATTCATGATTCATGATTCGATTCATGATTCATTAATCATGATTCAATTCATGATTCATGATTCATTATTCATGATTCATGATTCAATTCATAATTCATGATTCATGATTCATGATTCAAATCATGATTTATGATTCATGATTTAATTCATGATTCATGATTCATGCTTCAATTCATGATTCATGATTCAATTCATGATTCATGATTCATGATTCATGATTCGATTCATGATTCATGATTCATGATTCAATTCATGATTCATGATTCAATTCATGATTCATGATTCATGATTCAATTCATGATTCATGATTCATGATTCAATTCATGATTCATGATTCATGATTCAATTTATGATTTAATTCATGATTCATGATTCAATTCATGATTCAATTCATGATTCATGACTCATGATTCAATTTATGATTCATGATTCATGATTCATGATTCATAATTCAATTCATGATTCATGATTCAATTCATGATTCAATTCATGATTCATGATTGATGAATTCAATTCATGATTCATGATTCATGATTTATGATTCAATTCATGATTCAATTCATGATGCATGATTCAATTCATGATTCATGATTCAATTCATGATTCATGATTCATGATTCAATTCATGATTCATGAATCATGATTCATGATTCAATTCATGATTCATGATTCATGATTCAATTCATGATTCATGATTCAATTCATGATTCAATTTATGATTCATGGTTCATGATTCAATTTATGATTTAATTCATGATTCATGATTCGATTCATGATTCATGATTCAATTCATGATTCATGATTCATGATTCAATTCATGATTCATGATTCATGATTCAATTTATGATTTAATTCATGATTCATGATTCAATTCATGATTCATGATTCATGATTCAATTCATGATTCATGATTCATGATTCAATTTATGATTTAATTCATAATTCATGATTCAATTTATGATTCATGATTCATGATTCATGATTCAATTCATGATTCATGATTCAATTCATGATTCCTGATTCAATTCATGATTCAATTCATGATTCATGATTGATGAATTCAATTCATGATTCATGATTCATGATTTATGATTCAATTCATGATTCAATTCATGATGCATGATTCAATTCATGATTCATGATTCAATTCATGATTCATGATTCATGATTCAATTCATGATTCATGAATCATGATTCATGATTCAATTCATGATTCATGATTCATGATTCAATTCATGATTCATGATTCAATTCATGATTCAATTTATGATTCATGATTCATGATTTAATTCATGATTCAATTCATGATTCATGATTCAATTCATGATTCAATTCATGATTCATGATTCATTATTCAATTCATGATTCATGATTCAATTCATGATTCATGATTTAATTCATGATTCATGATTCAATTCATGATTCATGATTCATAATTCAATTCATGATTCATGATTCATGATTCATGATTCATGATTCAATTCATGATTCATGATTTGTTTCATGATTCTTGATTCATGATTCATGATTCAATTCATGATTCATGATTCATGATTCAATTCATGATTCATGATTCATGATTCATGATTCATGATTCAATTCATGATTCATGATTTGTTTCATGATTCTTGATTCATGATTCATGATTCGATTCATGATTTATGATTCATGATTCAATTCATGATTCATGATTCATGATTCATGATTCATGATTCAAGTCATGATTCATGATTCAATTCATGATTCATGATTCATGATTCATGATTCGATTCATGATTCATGATTCATGATTCAATTCATGATTCATGATTCAATTCATGATTTAATTCATGATTCATTAGTCATGATTCAATTCATGATTCATGATTCATGATTCATGATTCGATTCATGATTCATGATTCGATTCATGATTCATGATTCATGAATCATGATTCATGATTCGATTCATGATTCATTAATCATGATTCAATTCATGATTCATGATTCATTATTCATGATTCATGATTCAATTCATAATTCATGATTCATGATTCATGATTCAAATCATGATTTATGATTCATGATTTAATTCATGATTCATGATTCATGATCCATGATTCATGATTCAATTCATGATTCATGATTCAATTCATGATTCATGATTCATGATTCATGATTCGATTCATGATACATGATTCATGATTCAATTCATGATTCATGATTCAATTCATGATTCATGATTCATGATTCAATTCATGATTCATGATTCAATTCATGATTCATGATTCATGATTCAATTTATGATTTAATTCATGATTCATGATTCAATTCATGATTCATGATTCATGATTCAATTCATGATTCATGATTCATGATTCAATTTATGATTCATGATTCATGATTCATGATTCATAATTCAATTCATGATTCATGATTCAATTCATGATTCAATTCATGATTCATGATTGATGAATTCAATTCATGATTCATGATTCATGATTTATGATTCAATTCATGATTCAATTCATGATGCATGATTCAATTCATGATTCATGATTCAATTCATGATTCATGATTCAATTCATGATTCATGAATCATGATTCATGATTCAATTCATGATTCATGATTCATGATTCAATTCATGATTCATGATTCATGATTCAATTCATGATTCAATTTATGATTCATGATTCATGATTTAATTCATGATTCATGATTCAATTCATGATTCAATTTATGATTCATGATTGATGAATTCAATTCATGATTCATGATTCATGATTTATGATTCAATTCATGATTCAATTCATGATGCATGATTCAATTCATGATTCATGATTCAATTCATGATTCATGATTCATGATTCAATTCATGATTCATGAATCATGATTCATGATTCAATTCATGATTCATGATTCATGATTCAATTCATGATTCATGATTCAATTCATGATTCAATTTATGATTCATGATTCCTGATTTAATTCATGATTCAATTCATGATTCATGATTCAATTCATGATTCATGATTCAATTCATGATTCAATTCATGATTCATGATTCATTATTCAATTCATGATTCATGATTCAATTCATGATTCATGATTTAATTCATGATTCATGATTCAATTCATGATTCATGATTCATGATTCGTTTCATGATTCTTGATTCATGATTCATGATTCGTTTCATGATTCATTAATCATGATTCAATTCATGATTCATGATTCAATTCATGATTCATGATTCATGATTCAATTCATAATTCATGATTCATGATTCATGATTCAATTCATGATTTATGATTCATGATTCAATTCATGATTCATGATTCATGATTCAATTCATGATTCATGATTCATGATTCATGATTCGATTCATGATTCATGATTCATGATTCATGATTTAATTCATGATTCATGATTCAATTCATGATTCATGATTCATGATTTAATTCATGATTCATTATTCATGATTCAATTCATGATTCATGATTCATGATTCATGATTCGATTCATGATTCATGATTCATGATTCATGATTCGATTCATGATTCATTAATCATGATTCAATTCATGATTCATGATTCATTATTCATGATTCAATTCATGATTTATGATTCATGATTCATGATTCATGATTCATGATTAATGATTCAATTCATGATTCATGATTCAATTCATGATTCATGATTCATGATTCATGATTCGATTCATGATTCATGATTCATGATTCAATTCATGATTCATGATTCAATTCATGATTCATGATTCATGATTCAATTCATGATTCAATTCATGATTCATGATTCATGATTCAATTCATGATTCAATTTATGATTCATGATTCATGATTTAATTCATGATTCAATTCATGATTCATGATTCAATTCATGATTCAATTCATGATTCAAGATTCATTATTCAATTCATGATTCATGATTCAATTCATGATTCATGATTCAATTCATGATTCATGATTTAATTCATGATTCATGATTCGATTCATGATTCATGATTCATGATTCAATTCATGATTCATGATTCATGATTCAATATTTCAATTCATGCTTCATGATTCAATTCATGATTCATAATTCATGATTCATGATTCAATTCATGATTCATGATTCAATTCATGATTCGAATCCTGATTCAATTCATGATTCATGATTCAATTCATGATTCATGATTCGATTCATGATTCATGATTCAATTCATGATTCAATTTATGATTCATGATTCATGATTTAATTCATGATTCAATTCATGATTCATGATTCAATTCATGATTCATGATTCAATTCATGATTCAATTCATAATTCATGATTCATTATTCAATTCATGATTCATGATTCAATTCATGATTCATGATTTAATTCATGATTCATGATTCAATTCATGATTCATGATTCATGATTCATGATTCATGATTCATGATTCATGATTCAATTCATGATTCATGATTCGTTTCATGATTCTTGATTCATGATTCGATTCATGATTCATTAATCATGATTCAATTCATGATTCATGATTCATGATTCGATTCATGATTCAATTCATAATTCATGATTCATGATTCATGATTCGATTCATGATTCATGATTCGATTCATGATTCATGATTCATGATTCATGATTCGATTCATGATTCATTAATCATGATTCAATTCATGATTCATGATTCATTATTCATGATTCATGATTCAATTCATAATTCATGATTCATGATTCATGATTCAATTCATGATTTATGATTCATGATTCAATTCATGATTCATGATTCATGATTCATGATTCAATTCATGATTCATGATTCAATTCATGATTCATGATTCATGATTCATGATTCATGATTCGATTCATGATTCAATTTATGATTTAATTCATGATTCATGATTCAATTCATGATTCAATTTATGATTCATGATTGATGAATTCAATTCATGATTCATGATTTATGATTCAATTCATGATTCAATTCATGATGCATGATTCAATTCATGATTCATGATTCAATTTATGATTCATGATTCATGATTCAATTCATGATTCATGAATCATGATTCATGATTCAATTCATGATTCATGATTCATGATTCAATTCATGATTCATGATTCAATTCATGATTCAATTTATGATTCATGGTTCATGATTTAATTCATGATTCAATTCATGATTCATGATTCAATTCATGATTCAATTCATGATTCATGATTCATTATTCAATTCATGATTCATGATTCAATTCATGATTCATGATTTAATTCATGATTCATGATTCAATTCATGATTCATGATTCATGATTCAATTCATGATTCATGATTCATGATTCATGATTCATGATTCATTTCATGATTCTTGATTCATGATTCATGATTCGATTCATGATTCATTAATCATGATTCAATTCATGATTCATGATTCATGATTCAATTCATGATTCATGATTCATGATTCAATTCATAATTCATGATTCATGATTCAATTCATGATTTATGATTCATGATTCAATTCATGATTCATGATTCATGATTCATGATTCATGATTTAATTCATGATTCATGATTCAATTCATGATTCATGATTCATGATTCATGATTCATGATTCGATTCATGATTCATGATTCATGATTCATGATTCAATTCATGATTCATGATTCAATTCATGATTCATGATTCATGATTTAATTCATGATTCATTATTCATGATTCAATTCATGATTCATGATTCATGATTCATGATTCGATTCATGATTCATGATTCATGATTCATGATTCATGATTCGATTCATGATTCATTAATCATTATTCATGATTCAATTCATAATTCATGATTCATGATTCAATTCATGATTTATGATTCATGATTCAATTCATGATTCATGATTCATGATTCATGATTCATGATTCAATTCATGATTCATGATTCATGATTCGATTCATGATTCATGATTCATGATTCAATTCATGATTCATGATTCAATTCATGATTCATGATTCATGATTCAATTCATGATTTATGATTCATGATTCAATTCATGATTCATGATTCATGATTCAATTTATGATTTAATTCATGATTCATGATTGAATTCATGATTCATGATTCATGATTCAATTCATGATTCATGATTCATGATTCAATTTATGATTCATGATTCATGATTCATGATTCATGATTCAATTCATGATTCATGATTCAATTCATGATTCAATTCATGATTCATGATTGATGAATTCAATTCATGATTCATGATTCATGATTTATGATTCAATTTATGATTCAATTCATGATGCATGATTCAATTCATGATTCATGATTCAATTCATGATTCATGATTCATGATTCAATTCATGATTCATGAATCATGATTCATGATTCAATTCATGATTCATGATTCATGATTCAATTCATGATTCATGATTCATGATTCAATTCATGATTCATTTTATGATTCATGATTCATGATTTAATTAATGATTCATGATTCAATTCATGATATGATTCATGATTCAATTCATGATTCAATTTATGATTCATGATTCATGATTTAATTCATGATTCAATTCATGATTCAAGATGCATTATTCAATTCATGATTCATGATTCAATTCATGATTCATGATTTAATTCATGATTCATGATTCGATTCATGATTCATGATTCATGATTCAATTCATGATTCATGATTCATGATTCAATATTTCAATTCATGATTCATGATTCAATTCATGATTCATAATTCATGATTCATGATTCAATTCATGATTCATGATTCAATTCATGATTCGAATCCTGATTCAATTCATGATTCATGATTCAATTCATGATTCATGATTCGATTCATGATTCATGATTTATGATTCATGATTCAATTCATGATTCATGATTCATGATTCAATTCATGATTCATGATTTGTTTCATGATTCTTGATTCATGATTCATGATTTGATTCATGATTCATTAATCATGATTCAATTCATGATTCATGATTCATTATTCATGATTCAATTCATGATTCATGATTCATGATTCATGATTCGTGATTCAATTCATAATTCATGATTCATGATTCAATTCATGATTTATGATTTTTGATTCAATTCATGATTCATGATTCATGATTCATGATTCAATTCATGATTCATGATTCAATTCATGATTCATGATTCATGATTCATGATTCATGATTCGATTCATGATTCATGATTCATGATTCATGATTCATGATTCATGATTCAATTCATGATTCATGATTCATGATTCATGATTCAATTCATGATTCATGATTCATGATTCAATTCATGATTCATTATTCATGATTCAATTCATGATTCATGATTCATGATTCATGATTCGATTCATGATTCATGATTCATGATTCAATTCATGATTCATGATTCATGATTCAATTCATGATTCATGATTCGATTCATGATTCTTGATTCATGATTCATCATTCGATTCATGATTCATGATTCATGATTCAATTCATGATTCATGATTCATGATTTATGATTCAATTCATGATTCATGATTCATGATTCAATTCATGATTCATGATTCATGATTCAATTCATGATTTATGATTCATGATTCATGATTCATGATTCAATTTATGATTCATGATTCATGATTCATGATTCATGATTCAATTCATGATTCATGATTCAATTCATGATTCATGATTCAATTCATGATTCATGATTCGATTCATGATTCATGATTCGATTCATGATTTTTGATTCATGATTCATGATTCGATTCATGATTCAATTCATGATTCATGATTCATGATTCAATTCATGATTCATGATTCAATTCATGATTCATGATTCATGATTCAATTCATGATTCATGATTCATGATTCAATTCATGATTCATGATTCATGATTCATGATTCAATTCATGATTCATGATTCAATTCATGATTCATGATTCATGATTCATGATTCAATTCATGATTCATGATTCAATTCATGATTCATGATTCAATTCATGATTCATGATTCATGATTCAATTCATGATTCATGATTCATGATTCAATTCATGATTCATGATTCAATTCATGATTCATGATTCATTATTCATGATTCATGATTCATGATTCATGATTCAATTCATGATTCAATTCATGATTCATGATTCATGATTCATGATTCAATTCATGATTCATGATTCATGATTCATGATTCATGATTCAATTCATGATTCATGATTCATGATTCATGATTCATGATTCATGATTCAATTCATGATTCAATTCATGATTCATGATTCATGATTCAATTTATTATTCATGATTCATGATTCAATTCATGATTCAATTCATGATTCATGATTCATGATTCATGATTCAATTCATGATTCATGATTCATGATTCATGATTCATGATTCAATTCATGATTCATGATTCATGATTCATGATTCAATTCATGATTCAATTCATGATTCATGATTCATGATTCAATTTATTATTCATGATTCATGATTTAATTCATGATTCAATTCATGATTCATGATTCAATTCAGGATTCAATTCATGATTCATGATTCATGATTCAATTCATGATTCATGATTCATGATTCAATTCATGATTCATGATTCGATTCATGATTCATGATTCATGATTTAATTCATAATTCATGATTCATGATTCAAGATTCATGATTCATGATTCAATTTATGATTCATGATTTGATTTATCATTAATGATTTATGATTCAATTAATGATTCATGATTCATGATTCAATTCATGATTCATGATTCATGATTCATGATTCGATTTATTATTCATGATTCATGATTCATGATTTAATTCATGAATCATGATTCATGATTCAATTCATGATTCATGATTCGATTCATGATTTTTGATTCATGATTCATGATTCGATTCATGATTCATGATTCATGATTCACTTCATGATTCATGATTCATGATTCATGATTCAATTCATGATTCATGATTCATGATTCATGATTCATGATTCAATTCATAATTCATGATTCTTGATTCATGATTCAATTCATGATTCATGATTCATGATTCAATTCATGATTCATGATTCAATTCATGATTCTTGATTCATGATTCATGATTCAATTCATAATACATGATTCATGATTCATGATTCAATTCATGATTTATGATTCATGATTCAATTCATGATTCAAAATTCATGATTCATGATTCAATTCATGATTCATGATTCAATTCATGATTCATGATTCATGATTCATGATTCATGATTTGATTCATGATTCATGATTCATGATTCATGATTCAATTCATGATTCATGATTCAATTCATGATTCATGATTCATGATTCATGATTCATGATTCAATTCATGATTCATGATTCAATTCATGATTCATGATTCATGATTCGATTCATGATTCATGATTCAATTCATGATTCATGATTCATGATTCATGATTCAATTCATGATTCATGATTCATGATTCAATTCATAATTCATGATTGATGATTCATGATTCGATTCATGATTCTTGATTCATGATTCAATTCATGATTCATGATTCATGATTCATGCTTCAATTCATGATTCATGATTCATGATTCAATTCATGATTCATGATTCATGATTCAATTAATGATTTATGATTCATGATTCATGATTCATGATATGATTCATGATTCATGATTCAATTAATGATTTATGATTCATGATTCATGATTCATGATTCGATTTATGATTCATGATTCATGATTCATGATTCATGATTCAATTCATGATTCATGATTCAATTAATGATTCATGATTCATGATTCAATTCATGATTCATGATTCGATTCATGATTTTTGATTCATGATTAATGATTCGATTCATGATTCAATTCATGATTCATGATTCATGATTCAATTCATGATTCATGATTCAATTCATGATTCATGATTTATGATTCAATTCATGATTCATGATTCATGATTCAATTCATGATTCATGATTCATGATTCATGATTCATGATTCAATTCATGATTCATGATTCAATTCATGATTCATGATTCATGATTCATGATTCAATTCATGATTCATGATTCAATTCATGATTCATGATTCATGATTCATGATTCATGATTCATGATTCAATTCATGATTCATGATTCATGATTCATGTTTCAATTCATGATTTATGATTCAATTCATGATTCATGATTCATGATTCATGATTCATGATTCATGATTCATGTTTCAATTCATGATTCAATTCATGATTCATGATTCATGATTCAATTAATTATTCATGATTCATGATTTAATTCATGATTCAATTCATGATTCATGATTCAATTCAGGATTCAATTCATGATTCAATTCATGATTCATGATTCAATTCATGATTCATGATTCGATTCAGGATTCAATTTATGATTCATGATTCATGATTCAATTCATGATTCATGATTCATGATTTAATTCATGATTCATGATTCAATTCATGATTCATGATTCGATTCAGGATTCATGATTCATGATTCACTTCATGATTCATGATTCATGATTCATGATTCAATTCATAATTCATGATTCATGATTCATGATTCAATTCATGATTCATGATTCATGATTCAATTCATGATTCATGATTCAATTCATGATTCTTGATTCATGATTCATGATTCATGATTCAATTCATAATTCATGATTCATGATTATATTCATGATTTATGATTCATGATTCAATTCATGATTCATGATTCATGATTCATGATTCATGATTCAATTCATGATTCATGATTCAATTCATGATTCATGATTCATGATTCATGATTTGATTCATGATTCATGATTCATGATTCATGATTCAATTCATGATTCATGATTCAATTCATGATTCATGATTCATGATTCAATTCATGATTCAATTTATGATTCATGATTCCTGATTTAATTCATGATTCAATTCATGATTCATGATTCAATTCATGATTCATGATTCAATTCATGATTCAATTCATGATTCATGATTCATTATTCAATTCATGATTCATGATTCAATTCATGATTCATGATTTAATTCATGATTCAATTCCTGATTCATGATTCATGATTCGTTTCATGATTCTTGATTCATGATTCATGATTCGTTTCATGATTCATTAATCATGATTCAATTCATGATTCATGATTCAATTCATGATTCATGATTCATGATTCAATTCATAATTCATGATTCATGATTCATGATTCAATTCATGATTTATGATTCATGATTCAATTCATGATTCATGATTCATGATTCAATTCATGATTCATGATTCATGATTCATGATTCGATTCATGATTCATGATTCATGATTCATGATTTAATTCATGATTCATGATTCAATTCATGATTCATGATTCATGATTTAATTCATGATTCATTATTCATGATTCATATCATGATTCATGATTCATGATTCATGATTCGATTCATGATTCATGATTCATGATTCATGATTCGATTCATGATTCATTAATCATGATTCAATTCATGATTCATGATTCATTATTCATGATTCAATTCATGATTTATGATTCATGATTCATGATTCATGATTCATGATTAATGATTCAATTCATGATTCATGATTCAATTCATGATTCATGATTCATGATTCATGATTCGATTCATGATTCATGATTCATGATTCAATTCATGATTCATGATTCAATTCATGATTCATGATTCATGATTCAATTCATGATTCAATTCATGATTCATGATTCATGATTCAATTCATGATTCAATTTATGATTCATGATTCATGATTTAATTCATGATTCAATTCATGATTCATGATTCAATTCATGATTCAATTCATGATTCAAGATTCATTATTCAATTCATGATTCATGATTCAATTCATGATTCATGATTCAATTCATGATTCATGATTCGATTCATGATTCATGATTCATGATTCAATTCATGATTCATGATTCATGATTCAATATTTCAATTCATGCTTCATGATTCAATTCATGATTCATAATTCATGATTCATGATTCAATTCATGATTCATGATTCAATTCATGATTCGAATCCTGATTCAATTCATGATTCATGATTCAATTCATGATTCATGATTCGATTCATGATTCATGATTCAATTCATGATTCAATTTATGATTCATGATTCATGATTTAATTCATGATTCAATTCATGATTCATGATTCAATTCATGATTCATGATTCAATTCATGATTCAATTCATAATTCATGATTCATTATTCAATTCATGATTCATGATTCAATTCATGATTCATGATTTAATTCATGATTCATGATTCAATTCATGATTCATGATTCATGATTCATGATTCATGATTCATGATTCATGATTCAATTCATGATTCATGATTCGTTTCATGATTCTTGATTCATGATTCATGATTCGATTCATGATTCATTAATCATGATTCAATTCATGATTCATGATTCATGATTCAATTCATGATTCAATTCATAATTCATGATTCATGATTCATGATTCGATTCATGATTCATGATTCGATTCATGATTCATGATTCATGATTCATGATTCGATTCATGATTCATTAATCATGATTCAATTCATGATTCATGATTCATTATTCATGATTCATGATTCAATTCATAATTCATGATTCATGATTCATGATTCAATTCATGATTTATGATTCATGATTCAATTCATGATTCATGATTCATGATTCATGATTCAATTCATGATTCATGATTCAATTCATGATTCATGATTCATGATTCATGATTCATGATTCGATTCATGATTCAATTTATGATTTAATTCATGATTCATGATTCAATTCATGATTCAATTTATGATTCATGATTGATGAATTCAATTCATGATTCATGATTTATGATTCAATTCATGATTCAATTCATGATGCATGATTCAATTCATGATTCATGATTCAATTTATGATTCATGATTCATGATTCAATTCATGATTCATGAATCATGATTCATGATTCAATTCATGATTCATGATTCATGATTCAATTCATGATTCATGATTCAATTCATGATTCAATTTATGATTCATGGTTCATGATTTAATTCATGATTCAATTCATGATTCATGATTCAATTCATGATTCAATTCATGATTCATGATTCATTATTCAATTCATGATTCATGATTCAATTCATGATTCATGATTTAATTCATGATTCATGATTCAATTCATGATTCATGATTCATGATTCAATTCATGATTCATGATTCATGATTCATGATTCATGATTCATTTCATGATTCTTGATTCATGATTCATGATTCGATTCATGATTCATTAATCATGATTCAATTCATGATTCATGATTCATGATTCAATTCATGATTCATGATTCATGATTCAATTCATAATTCATGATTCATGATTCAATTCATGATTTATGATTCATGATTCAATTCATGATTCATGATTCATGATTCATGATTCATGATTTAATTCATGATTCATGATTCAATTCATGATTCATGATTCATGATTCGATTCATGATTCATGATTCATGATTCATGATTCAATTCATGATTCATGATTCAATTCATGATTCATGATTCATGATTTAATTCATGATTCATTATTCATGATTCAATTCATGATTCATGATTCATGATTCATGATTCGATTCATGATTCATGATTCATGATTCATGATTCATGATTCGATTCATGATTCATTAATCATTATTCATGATTCATGATTCATGATTCAATTCATAATTCATGATTCATGATTCAATTCATGATTTATGATTCATGATTCAATTCATGATTCATGATTCATGATTCATGATTCATGATTCAATTCATGATTCATGATTCATGATTCGATTCATGATTCATGATTCATGATTCAATTCATGATTCATGATTCAATTCATGATTCATGATTCATGATTCAATTCATGATTTATGATTCATGATTCAATTCATGATTCATGATTCATGATTCAATTTATGATTTAATTCATGATTCATGATTGAATTCATGATTCATGATTCATGATTCAATTCATGATTCATGATTCATGATTCAATTTATGATTCATGATTCATGATTCATGATTCATGATTCAATTCATGATTCATGATTCAATTCATGATTCAATTCATGATTCATGATTGATGAATTCAATTCATGATTCATGATTCATGATTTATGATTCAATTTATGATTCAATTCATGATGCATGATTCAATTCATGATTCATGATTCAATTCATGATTCATGATTCATGATTCAATTCATGATTCATGAATCATGATTCATGATTCAATTCATGATTCATGATTCATGATTCAATTCATGATTCATGATTCATGATTCATGATTCAATTCATGATTCAATTTATGATTCATGATTCATGATTTAATTAATGATTCATGATTCAATTCATGATATGATTCATGATTCAATTCATGATTCAATTTATGATTCATGATTCATGATTTAATTCATGATTCAATTCATGATTCAAGATGCATTATTCAATTCATGATTCATGATTCAATTCATGATTCATGATTTAATTCATGATTCATGATTCGATTCATGATTCATGATTCATGATTCAATTCATGATTCATGATTCATGATTCAATATTTCAATTCATGATTCATGATTCAATTCATGATTCATAATTCATGATTCATGATTCAATTCATGATTCATGATTCAATTCATGATTCGAATCCTGATTCAATTCATGATTCATGATTCAATTCATGATTCATGATTCGATTCATGATTCATGATTTATGATTCATGATTCAATTCATGATTCATGATTCATGATTCAATTCATGATTCATGATTAGTTTCATGATTCTTGATTCATGATTCATGATTTGATTCATGATTCATTAATCATGATTCAATTCATGATTCATGATTCATTATTCATGATTCAATTCATGATTCATGATTCATGATTCATGATTCGTGATTCAATTCATAATTCATGATTCATGATTCAATTCATGATTTATGATTTTTGATTCAATTCATGATTCATGATTCATGATTCATGATTCAATTCATGATTCATGATTCAATTCATGATTCATGATTCATGATTCATGATTCATGATTCGATTCATGATTCATGATTCATGATTCATGATTCATGATTCATGATTCAATTCATGATTCATGATTCATGATTCATGATTCAATTCATGATTCATGATTCATGATTCAATTCATGATTCATTATTCATGATTCAATTCATGATTCATGATTCATGATTCATGATTCGATTCATGATTCATGATTCATGATTCAATTCATGATTCATGATTCATGATTCAATTCATGATTCATGATTCGATTCATGATTCTTGATTCATGATTCATCATTCGATTCATGATTCATGATTCATGATTCAATTCATGATTCATGATTCATGATTTATGATTCAATTCATGATTCATGATTCATGATTCAATTCATGATTCATGATTCATGATTCAATTCATGATTTATGATTCATGATTCATGATTCATGATTCAATTTATGATTCATGATTCATGATTCATGATTCATGATTCAATTCATGATTCATGATTCAATTCATGATTCATGATTCAATTCATGATTCATGATTCGATTCATGATTCATGATTCGATTCATGATTTTTGATTCATGATTCATGATTCGAT
This sequence comes from Mixophyes australis, assembly GCA_036250195.1. NCBI lineage: Eukaryota > Metazoa > Chordata > Amphibia > Anura > Limnodynastidae > Mixophyes > Mixophyes australis. The sequence continues at coordinate 531,832 of JAVHZZ010000022.1, read as the reverse complement.
TCATGATTCAATTCATGATTCATGATTCATGATTCAATTCATGATTCATGATTCAATTCATGATTCATGATTCATGATTCAATCCATGATTCATGATTCATGATTCAATTCATGATTCATGATTCATGATTCAATTCATGATTCATGATTCAATTCATGATTCATGATTCATGATTCATGATTCAATTCATGATTCATGATTCAATTCATGATTCATGATTCAATTCATGATTCATGATTCATGATTCAATTCATGATTCATGATTCATGATTCAATTCATGATTCATGATTCAATTCATGATTCATGATTCATTATTCATGATTCATGATTCATGATTCATGATTCAATTCATGATTCAATTCATGATTCATGATTCATGATTCATGATTCAATTCATGATTCATGATTCATGATTCATGATTCATGATTCAATTCATGATTCATGATTCATGATTCATGATTCATGATTCATGATTCAATTCATGATTCAATTCATGATTCATGATTCATGATTCAATTTATTATTCATGATTCATGATTCAATTCATGATTCAATTCATGATTCATGATTCATGATTCATGATTCAATTCATGATTCATGATTCATGATTCATGATTCATGATTCAATTCATGATTCATGATTCATGATTCATGATTCATGATTCATGATTCAATTCATGATTCAATTCATGATTCATGATTCATGATTCAATTTATTATTCATGATTCATGATTTAATTCATGATTCAATTCATGATTCATGATTCAATTCAGGATTCAATTCATGATTCATGATTCATGATTCAATTCATGATTCATGATTCATGATTCAATTCATGATTCATGATTCGATTCATGATTCATGATTCATGATTTAATTCATAATTCATGATTCATGATTCAAGATTCATGATTCATGATTCAATTTATGATTCATGATTTGATTTATCATTAATGATTTATGATTCAATTAATGATTCATGATTCATGATTCAATTCATGATTCATGATTCATGATTCATGATTCATGATTCGATTTATTATTCATGATTCATGATTCATGATTTAATTCATGAATCATGATTCATGATTCAATTCATGATTCATGATTCGATTCATGATTTTTGATTCATGATTCAAGATTCGATTCATGATTCATGATTCATGATTCACTTCATGATTCATGATTCATGATTCATGATTCAATTCATGATTCATGATTCATGATTCATGATTCATGATTCAATTCATAATTCATGATTCTTGATTCATGATTCAATTCATGATTCATGATTCATGATTCAATTCATGATTCATGATTCAATTCATGATTCTTGATTCATGATTCATGATTCAATTCATAATACATGATTCATGATTCATGATTCAATTCATGATTTATGATTCATGATTCAATTCATGATTCATGATTCAATTCATGATTCATGATTCATGATTCAATTCATGATTCAATTCATGATTCAAGATGCATTATTCAATTCATGATTCATGATTCAATTCATGATTCATGATTTAATTCATGATTCATGATTCGATTCATGATTCATGATTCATGATTCAATTCATGATTCATGATTCATGATTCAATATTTCAATTCATGATTCATGATTCAATTCATGATTCATAATTCATGATTCATGATTCAATTCATGATTCATGATTCAATTCATGATTCGAATCCTGATTCAATTCATGATTCATGATTCAATTCATGATTCATGATTCGATTCATGATTCATGATTTATGATTCATGATTCAATTCATGATTCATGATTCATGATTCAATTCATGATTCATGATTAGTTTCATGATTCTTGATTCATGATTCATGATTTGATTCATGATTCATTAATCATGATTCAATTCATGATTCATGATTCATTATTCATGATTCAATTCATGATTCATGATTCATGATTCATGATTCGTGATTCAATTCATAATTCATGATTCATGATTCAATTCATGATTTATGATTTTTGATTCAATTCATGATTCATGATTCATGATTCATGATTCAATTCATGATTCATGATTCAATTCATGATTCATGATTCATGATTCATGATTCATGATTCGATTCATGATTCATGATTCATGATTCATGATTCATGATTCATGATTCAATTCATGATTCATGATTCATGATTCATGATTCAATTCATGATTCATGATTCATGATTCAATTCATGATTCATTATTCATGATTCAATTCATGATTCATGATTCATGATTCATGATTCGATTCATGATTCATGATTCATGATTCAATTCATGATTCATGATTCATGATTCAATTCATGATTCATGATTCGATTCATGATTCTTGATTCATGATTCATCATTCGATTCATGATTCATGATTCATGATTCAATTCATGATTCATGATTCATGATTTATGATTCAATTCATGATTCATGATTCATGATTCAATTCATGATTCATGATTCATGATTCAATTCATGATTTATGATTCATGATTCATGATTCATGATTCAATTTATGATTCATGATTCATGATTCATGATTCATGATTCAATTCATGATTCATGATTCAATTCATGATTCATGATTCAATTCATGATTCATGATTCGATTCATGATTCATGATTCGATTCATGATTTTTGATTCATGATTCATGATTCGATTCATGATTCAATTCATGATTCATGATTCATGATTCAATTCATGATTCATGATTCAATTCATGATTCATGATTCATGATTCAATTCATGATTCATGATTCATGATTCAATTCATGATTCATGATTCATGATTCATGATTCAATTCATGATTCATGATTCAATTCATGATTCATGATTCATGATTCATGATTCAATTCATGATTCATGATTCAATTCATGATTCATGATTCAATTAATGATTCATGATTCATGATTCAATTCATGATTCATGATTCATGATTCAATTCATGATTCATGATTCAATTCATGATTCATGATTCATTATTCATGATTCATGATTCATGATTCATGATTCAATTCATGATTCAATTCATGATTCATGATTCATGATTCATGATTCAATTCATGATTCATGATTCATGATTCATGATTCATGATTCAATTCATGATTCATGATTCATGATTCATGATTCATGATTCAATTCATGATTCAATTCATGATTCATGATTCATGATTCAATTTATTATTCATGATTCATGATTCAATTCATGATTCAATTCATGATTCATGATTCATGATTCATGATTCAATTCATGATTCATGATTCATGATTCATGATTCATGATTCAATTCATGATTCATGATTCATGATTCATGATTCATGATTCATGATTCAATTCATGATTCAATTCATGATTCATGATTCATGATTCAATTTATTATTCATGATTCATGATTTAATTCATGATTCAATTCATGATTCATGATTCAATTCAGGATTCAATTCATGATTCATGATTCATGATTCAATTCATGATTCATGATTCATGATTCAATTCATGATTCATGATTCGATTCATGATTCATGATTCATGATTTAATTCATAATTCATGATTCATGATTCAAGATTCATGATTCATGATTCAATTTATGATTCATGATTTGATTTATCATTAATGATTTATGATTCAATTAATGATTCATGATTCATGATTCAATTCATGATTCATGATTCATGATTCATGATTCATGATTCGATTTATTATTCATGATTCATGATTCATGATTTAATTCATGAATCATGATTCATGATTCAATTCATGATTCATGATTCGATTCATGATTTTTGATTAATGATTCATGATTCGATTCATGATTCATGATTCATGATTCACTTCATGATTCATGATTCATGATTCATGATTCAATTCATGATTCATGATTCATGATTCATGATTCATGATTCAATTCATAATTCATGATTCTTGATTCATGATTCAATTCATGATTCATGATTCATGATTCAATTCATGATTCATGATTCAATTCATGATTCTTGATTCATGATTCATGATTCAATTCATAATACATGATTCATGATTCATGATTCGATTCATGATTCATGATTCATGATTCAATTCATGATTCATGATTCAATTCATGATTCATGATTCATGATTCAATTCATGATTTATGATTCATGATTCAATTCATGATTCATGATTCATGATTCAATTTATGATTTAATTCATGATTCATGATTGAATTCATGATTCATGATTCATGATTCAATTCATGATTCATGATTCATGATTCAATTTATGATTCATGATTCATGATTCATGATTCATGATTCAATTCATGATTCATGATTCAATTCATGATTCAATTCATGATTCATGATTGATGAATTCAATTCATGATTCATGATTCATGATTTATGATTCAATTTATGATTCAATTCATGATGCATGATTCAATTCATGATTCATGATTCAATTCATGATTCATGATTCATGATTCAATTCATGATTCATGAATCATGATTCATGATTCAATTCATGATTCATGATTCATGATTCAATTCATGATTCATGATTCATGATTCATGATTCAATTCATGATTCAATTTATGATTCATGATTCATGATTTAATTAATGATTCATGATTCAATTCATGATATGATTCATGATTCAATTCATGATTCAATTTATGATTCATGATTCATGATTTAATTCATGATTCAATTCATGATTCAAGATGCATTATTCAATTCATGATTCATGATTCAATTCATGATTCATGATTTAATTCATGATTCATGATTCGATTCATGATTCATGATTCATGATTCAATTCATGATTCATGATTCATGATTCAATATTTCAATTCATGATTCATGATTCAATTCATGATTCATAATTCATGATTCATGATTCAATTCATGATTCATGATTCAATTCATGATTCGAATCCTGATTCAATTCATGATTCATGATTCAATTCATGATTCATGATTCGATTCATGATTCATGATTTATGATTCATGATTCAATTCATGATTCATGATTCATGATTCAATTCATGATTCATGATTAGTTTCATGATTCTTGATTCATGATTCATGATTTGATTCATGATTCATTAATCATGATTCAATTCATGATTCATGATTCATTATTCATGATTCAATTCATGATTCATGATTCATGATTCATGATTCGTGATTCAATTCATAATTCATGATTCATGATTCAATTCATGATTTATGATTTTTGATTCAATTCATGATTCATGATTCATGATTCATGATTCAATTCATGATTCATGATTCAATTCATGATTCATGATTCATGATTCATGATTCATGATTCGATTCATGATTCATGATTCATGATTCATGATTCATGATTCATGATTCAATTCATGATTCATGATTCATGATTCATGATTCAATTCATGATTCATGATTCATGATTCAATTCATGATTCATTATTCATGATTCAATTCATGATTCATGATTCATGATTCATGATTCGATTCATGATTCATGATTCATGATTCAATTCATGATTCATGATTCATGATTCAATTCATGATTCATGATTCGATTCATGATTCTTGATTCATGATTCATCATTCGATTCATGATTCATGATTCATGATTCAATTCATGATTCATGATTCATGATTTATGATTCAATTCATGATTCATGATTCATGATTCAATTCATGATTCATGATTCATGATTCAATTCATGATTTATGATTCATGATTCATGATTCATGATTCAATTTATGATTCATGATTCATGATTCATGATTCATGATTCAATTCATGATTCATGATTCAATTCATGATTCATGATTCAATTCATGATTCATGATTCGATTCATGATTCATGATTCGATTCATGATTTTTGATTCATGATTCATGATTCGATTCATGATTCAATTCATGATTCATGATTCATGATTCAATTCATGATTCATGATTCAATTCATGATTCATGATTCATGATTCAATTCATGATTCATGATTCATGATTCAATTCATGATTCATGATTCATGATTCATGATTCAATTCATGATTCATGATTCAATTCATGATTCATGATTCATGATTCATGATTCAATTCATGATTCATGATTCAATTCATGATTCATGATTCAATTCATGATTCATGATTCATGATTCAATTCATGATTCATGATTCATGATTCAATTCATGATTCATGATTCAATTCATGATTCATGATTCATTATTCATGATTCATGATTCATGATTCATGATTCAATTCATGATTCAATTCATGATTCATGATTCATGATTCATGATTCAATTCATGATTCATGATTCATGATTCATGATTCATGATTCAATTCATGATTCATGATTCATGATTCATGATTCATGATTCATGATTCAATTCATGATTCAATTCATGATTCATGATTCATGATTCAATTTATTATTCATGATTCATGATTCAATTCATGATTCAATTCATGATTCATGATTCATGATTCATGATTCAATTCATGATTCATGATTCATGATTCATGATTCATGATTCAATTCATGATTCATGATTCATGATTCATGATTCATGATTCATGATTCAATTCATGATTCAATTCATGATTCATGATTCATGATTCAATTTATTATTCATGATTCATGATTTAATTCATGATTCAATTCATGATTCATGATTCAATTCAGGATTCAATTCATGATTCATGATTCATGATTCAATTCATGATTCATGATTCATGATTCAATTCATGATTCATGATTCGATTCATGATTCATGATTCATGATTTAATTCATAATTCATGATTCATGATTCAAGATTCATGATTCATGATTCAATTTATGATTCATGATTTGATTTATCATTAATGATTTATGATTCAATTAATGATTCATGATTCATGATTCAATTCATGATTCATGATTCATGATTCATGATTCATGATTCGATTTATTATTCATGATTCATGATTCATGATTTAATTCATGAATCATGATTCATGATTCAATTCATGATTCATGATTCGATTCATGATTTTTGATTCATGATTCATGATTCGATTCATGATTCATGATTCATGATTCACTTCATGATTCATGATTCATGATTCATGATTCAATTCATGATTCATGATTCATGATTCATGATTCAATTCATAATTCATGATTCTTGATTCATGATTCAATTCATGATTCATGATTCATGATTCAATTCATGATTCATGATTCAATTCATGATTCTTGATTCATGATTCATGATTCAATTCATAATACATGATTCATGATTCATGATTCAATTCATGATTTATGATTCATGATTCAATTCATGATTCAAAATTCATGATTCATGATTCAATTCATGATTCATGATTCAATTCATGATTCATGATTCATGATTCATGATTCATGATTTGATTCATGATTCATGATTCATGATTCATGATTCAATTCATGATTCATGATTCAATTCATGATTCATGATTCATGATTCATGATTCATGATTCAATTCATGATTCATGATTCAATTCATGATTCATGATTCATGATTCGATTCATGATTCATGATTCAATTCATGATTCATGATTCATGATTCATGATTCAATTCATGATTCATGATTCATGATTCAATTCATAATTCATGATTGATGATTCATGATTCGATTCATGATTCTTGATTCATGATTCAATTCATGATTCATGATTCATGCTTCAATTCATGATTCATGATTCATGATTCAATTCATGATTCATGATTCATGATTCAATTAATGATTTATGATTCATGATTCATGATTCATGATATGATTCATGATTCATGATTCAATTAATGATTTATGATTCATGATTCATGATTCATGATTCGATTTATGATTCATGATTCATGATTCATGATTCATGATTCAATTCATGATTCATGATTCAATTAATGATTCATGATTCATGATTCAATTCATGATTCATGATTCGATTCATGATTTTTGATTCATGATTAATGATTCGATTCATGATTCAATTCATGATTCATGATTCATGATTCAATTCATGATTCATGATTCAATTCATGATTCATGATTTATGATTCAATTCATGATTCATGATTCATGATTCAATTCATGATTCATGATTCATGATTCATGATTCATGATTCAATTCATGATTCATGATTCAATTCATGATTCATGATTCATGATTCATGATTCAATTCATGATTCATGATTCAATTCATGATTCATGATTCATGATTCATGATTCATGATTCATGATTCAATTCATGATTCATGATTCATGATTCATGTTTCAATTCATGATTTATGATTCAATTCATGATTCATGATTCATGATTCATGATTCATGATTCATGTTTCAATTCATGATTCAATTCATGATTCATGATTCATGATTCAATTAATTATTCATGATTCATGATTTAATTCATGATTCAATTCATGATTCATGATTCAATTCAGGATTCAATTCATGATTCAATTCATGATTCATGATTCAATTCATGATTCATGATTCGATTCAGGATTCAATTTATGATTCATGATTCATGATTCAATTCATGATTCATGATTCATGATTTAATTCATGATTCATGATTCAATTCATGATTCATGATTCGATTCAGGATTCATGATTCATGATTCACTTCATGATTCATGATTCATGATTCATGATTCAATTCATAATTCATGATTCATGATTCATGATTCAATTCATGATTCATGATTCATGATTCAATTCATGATTCATGATTCAATTCATGATTCTTGATTCATGATTCATGATTCATGATTCAATTCATAATTCATGATTCATGATTCAATTCATGATTTATGATTCATGATTCAATTCATGATTCATGATTCATGATTCATGATTCATGATTCAATTCATGATTCATGATTCAATTCATGATTCATGATTCATGATTCATGATTTGATTCATGATTCATGATTCATGATTCATGATTCAATTCATGATTCATGATTCAATTCATGATTCATGATTCATGATTTATGATTCATGATTCAATTCATGATTCATGATTCATGATTCATGATTCAATTCATGATTCATGATTCATGATTCATGATTCGATTCATGATTAATGATTCATGATTAAATTCATGATTCATATTTCATGATTCAATTCATGATTCATGATTCGATTCACGATTCTTGATTCATGATTCGATTCATGATTCATGATTCAATTCATGATTCATGATTCATGATTCATGATTCAATTCATGATTCATGATTCATGATTCATGATTCAATTCATGATTCATGATTCATGATTCAATTCATAATTCATGATTCATGATTCATGATTCGATTCATGATTCTTGACTCATGATTCATGATTCGATTCATGATTCATGATTCATTACTCAATTCATGAATCAAGATTCATGATTCGATTCATGATTCATGATTCAATTCATGATTCATAATTCAATTCATGATTCATGATTCATGATTCGATTCATGATTCAATTCATGATTAATGATTTAATTCATGATTCATGATTCAATTCATGATTCAAGATTCATGATTCAATTCATGATTCATGATTCATGATTCAATTCATGATTCATGATTCAATTTATGATTCCTAATTCATGATTTATGATTCAATTCATGATTCATGATTCAATTCATGATTCATGATTCATGATTCAATTCATGATTCATGAATCATGATTCATGATTCAATTCATGATTCATGATTCATGATTCAATTCATGATTCATGATTTATGATTCAATTCATGATTCAATTTATGATTCATGATTCATGATTTAATTCATGTTTCAATTCATGATTCATGATTCAATTCATGATTCAATTCATGATTCATGATTCATGATTCAATTCATGATTCATGATTTATGATTCAATTCATGATTCAATTTATGATTCATGATTCATGATTTAATTCATGTTTCAATTCATGATTCATGATTCAATTCATGATTCAATTCATGATTCATGATTCATTATTAAATTCATGATTCATGATTCAATTCATGATTCATGATTTAATTCATGATTCATGATTTGATTCATGATTCATGATTCAATTCATGATTCATGATTCATGATAAATGATTCAATTCATGATTCATGATTCAATTCATGATTCATAATTCATGATTCATGATTCAATTCATGATTCATGATTCAATTCATGATTCGAATCCTGATTCAATTCATGATTCATGATTCATGATTCAATTCATGATTCGAATCCTGATTCAATTCATGATTCATGATTCATGATTCAATTCATGATTCATGATTCATGATTCATGATTCCTGATTCATGATTCAATTCATGATTCATGATTCAATTTATTATTCATGATTCATGATTTAATTCATGATTCAATTCATGATTCATGATTCAATTCAGGATTCAATTCATGATTCATGATTCATGATTCAATTCATGATTCATGATTCATGATTCATGATTCAATTCATGATTCATGATTCGATTCATGATTCATGATTCATGATTCATGATTTAATTCATAATTCATGATTCATGATTCAAGATTCATGATTCATGATTCAATTTATGATTCATGATTTGATTTATCATTCATGATTTATGATTCAATTCATGATTCATGATTCATGATTCAATTCATGATTCATGATTCATGATTCATGATTCATGATTTGATTTATTATTCATGATTCATGATTCATGATTTAATTCATGATTCATGATTCATGATTCAATTCATGATTCATGATTCGATTCATGATTTTTGATTCATGATTCATGATTCGATTCATGACTCATGATTCATGATTCACTTCATGATTCATGATTCATGATTCAATTCATGATTCATGATTCATGATTCATGATTCATGATTCAATTCATAATTCATGATTCATGATTCATGATTCAATTCATGATTCATGATTCATGATTCAATTCATGATTCATGATTCAATTCATGATTCATGATTCATGATTCATGATTCATGATTCATGATTCATGATTCGATTCATGATTCATGATTCATGATTCAATTCATGATTCATGATTCAATTCATGATTCATGATTCGATTCATGATTCTTGATTCATGATTCATGATTTGATTCATGATTCATGATTCATGATTCATGATTCAATTCATGATTCATGATTCATGATTCAATTCATAATTCATGATTCATGATTCATGATTCGATTCATGATTCTTGATTCATGATTCAATTCATGATTCATGATTCATGATTCATGATTCAATTCATGATTCATGATTCATGATTCAATTCATGATTCATGATTCATGATTCAATTCATGATTTATGATTCATGATTCGATTTATGATTCATGATTCATGATTCATGATTCAATTCATGATTTATGATTCATGATTCGATTTATGATTCATGATTCATAATTCATGATTCATGATTCAATTCATGATTCATGATTCAATTAATGATTCATGATTCATGATTCAATTCGTGATTCATGATTCGATTCATGATTTTTGATTCATGATTCATGATTCGATTCATGATTCAATTCATGATTCATGATTCATGATTCAATTCATGATTCATGATTCAATTCATGATTCATGATTTATGTTTCAATTCATGATTCATGATTCATGATTCAATTCATGATTCATGATTCATGATTCATGATTCATGATTCAATTCAGGATTCAATTCATGATTCATGATTCATGATTCAATTCATGATTCATGATTCATGATTCAATTCATGATTCATGATTCGATTCATGATTCATGATTCATGATTCATGATTTAATTCATAATTCATGATTCATGATTCAAGATTCATGATTCATGATTCAATTTATGATTCATGATTTGATTTATCATTCATGATTTATGATTCAATTCATGATTCATGATTCATGATTCAATTCATGATTCATGATTCATGATTCATGATTCATGATTTGATTTATTATTCATGATTCATGATTCATGATTTAATTCATGATTCATGATTCATGATTCAATTCATGATTCATGATTCGATTCATGATTTTTGATTCATGATTCATGATTCGATTCATGATTCATGATTCATGATTCACTTCATGATTCATGATTCATGATTCAATTCATGATTCATGATTCATGATTCATGATTCATGATTCAATTCATGATTAATGATTCATGATTAAATTCATGATTCATGATTCATGATTCGATTCATGATTCATGATTCGATTCACGATTCTTGATTCATGATTCGATTCATGATTCATGATTCAATTCATGATTCAGGATTCATGATTCATGATTCACTTCATGATTCATGATTCATGATTCAATTCATAATTCATGATTCATGATTCATGATTCAATTCATGATTCATGATTCATGATTCAATTCATGATTCATGATTCAATTCATGATTCATGATTCATGATTCATGATTCAATTCATAATTCATGATTCATGATTCAATTCATGATTTATGATTCATGATTCAATTCATGATTCATGATTCATGATTCATGATTCATGATTCAATTCATGATTCATGATTCAATTCATGATTCATGATTCATGATTCATGATTTGATTCATGATTCATGATTCATGATTCATGATTCATGATTCGATTCATGATTAATGATTCATGATTAAATTCATGATTCATGATTCAATTCATGATTCATGATTCGATTCACGATTCTTGATTCATGATTCGATTCATGATTCATGATGCAATTCATGATTCATGATTCATGATTCATGATTCAATTCATGATTCATGATTCATGATTCATGATTCAATTCATGATTCATGATTCATGATTCAATTCATAATTAATGATTCATGATTCATGATTCGATTCATGATTCTTGACTCATGATTCATGATTCGATTCATGATTCATGATTCATGATTCAATTCATGATTCATGATTCATGATTCATTACTCAATTCATGAATCAAGATTCATGATTCGATTCATGATTCATGATTCAATTCATGATTCATAATTCAATTCATGATTCATGATTCATGATTCGATTCATGATTCAATTCATGATTAATGATTTAATTCATGATTCATGATTCAATTCATGATTCAAGATTCATGATTCAATTCATGATTCATGATTCATGATTCATGATTCAATTCATGATTCATGATTCAATTTATGATTCCTAATTCATGATTTATGATTCAATTCATGATTCATGATTCAATTCATGATTCATGATTCATGATTCAATTCATGATTCATGAATCATGATTCATGATTCAATTCATGATTCATGATTCATGATTCAATTCATGATTCATGATTTATGATTCAATTCATGATTCAATTTATGATTCATGATTCATGATTTAATTCATGTTTCAATTCATGATTCATGATTCAATTCATGATTCAATTCATGATTCATGATTCATGATTCAATTCATGATTCATGATTTATGATTCAATTCATGATTCAATTTATGATTCATGATTCATGATTTAATTCATGTTTCAATTCATGATTCATGATTCAATTCATGATTCAATTCATGATTCATGATTCATTATTAAATTCATGATTCATGATTCAATTCATGATTCATGATTTAATTCATGATTCATGATTTGATTCATAATTCATGATTCAATTCATGATTCATGATTCATGATAAATGATTCAATTCATGATTCATGATTCAATTCATGATTCATAATTCATGATTCATGATTCAATTCATGATTCATGATTCAATTCATGATTCGAATCCTGATTCAATTCATGATTCATGATTCATGATTCAATTCATGATTCATGATTCATGATTCATGATTCATGATTCAATTCATGATTCATGATTCAATTTATTATTCATGATTCATGATTTAATTCATGATTCAATTCATGATTCATGATTCAATTCAGGATTCAATTCATGATTCATGATTCATGATTCAATTCATGATTCATGATTCATGATTCGATTCATGATTCATGATTCATGATTCATGATTTAATTCATAATTCATGATTCATGATTCAAGATTCATGATTCATGATTCAATTTATGATTCATGATTTGATTTATCATTCATGATTTATGATTCAATTCATGATTCATGATTCATGATTCAATTCATGATTCATGATTCATGATTCATGATTCATGATTTGATGTATTATTCATGATTCATGATTCATGATTTAATTCATGATTCATGATTCATGATTCAATTCATGATTCATGATTCGATTCATGATTTTTGATTCATGATTCATGATTCGATTCATGACTCATGATTCATGATTCACTTCATGATTCATGATTCATGATTCAATTCATGCTTCATGATTCATGATTCATGATTCATGATTCAATTCATAATTCATGATTCATGATTCATGATTCAATTCATGATTCATGATTCATGATTCAATTCATGATTCATGATTCAATTCATGATTCATGATTCATGATTCATGATTCATGATTCATGATTCATGATTCGATTCATGATTCATGATTCATGATTCAATTCATGATTCATGATTCAATTCATGATTCATGATTCGATTCATGATTCTTGATTCATGATTCATTATTCGATTCATGATTCATGATTCAATTCATGATTCATGATTCATGATTCATGATTCAATTCATGATTCATGATTCAATTCATAATTCATGATTGATGATTCATGATTCGATTCATGATTCTTGATTCATGATTCAATTCATGATTCATGATTCATGATTCATGATTCAATTCATGATTCATGATTCATGATTCAATTCATGATTCATGATTCATGATTCAATTCATGATTTATGATTCATGATTCGATTTATGATTCATGATTCATGATTCATGATTCATGATTCAATTCATGATTTATGATTCATGATTCGATTTATGATTCATGATTCATAATTCATGATTCATGATTCAATTCATGATTCATGATTCAATTAATGATTCATGATTCATGATTCAATTCATGATTCATGATTCGATTCATGATTTTTTATTCATGATTCATGATTCGATTCATGATTCAATTCATGATTCATGATTCATGATTCAATTCATGATTCATGATTCAATTCATGATTCATGATTTATGTTTCAATTCATGATTCATGATTCATGATTCAATTCATGATTCATGATTCATGATTCATGATTCCATTCAGGATTCAATTTATGATTCATGATTCATGATTCAATTCATGATTCATGATTCATGATTCAATTCATGATTCATGATTCGATTCATGATTCATGATTCATGATTCATGATTTAATTCATAATTCATGATTCATGATTCAAGATTCATGATTCATGATTCAATTTATGATTCATGATTTGATTTATCATTCATGATTTATGATTCAATTCATGATTCATGATTCATGATTCAATTCATGATTCATGATTCATGATTCATGATTTGATTTATTATTCATGATTCATGATTCATGATTTAATTCATGATTCATGATTCATGATTCAATTCATGATTCATGATTCGATTCATGATTTTTGATTCATGATTCATGATTCGATTCATGATTCATGATTCATGATTCACTTCATGATTCATGATTCATGATTCAATTCATGATTCATGATTCATGATTCATGATTCATGATTCAATTCATAATTCATGATTCATGATTCATGATTCAATTCATGATTCATGATTCATGATTCAATTCATGATTCATGATTCATGATTCATGATTCATGATTCATGATTCATGATTCGATTCATGATTCATGATTCATGATTCAATTCATGATTCATGATTCAATTCATGATTCATGATTCGATTCATGATTCTTGATTCATGATTCATGATTCGATTCATGATTCATGATTCAATTCATGATTCATGATTCATGATTCATGATTCAATTCATGATTCATGATTCATGATTCAATTCATAATTCATGATTGATGATTCATGATTCGATTCATGATTCTTGATTCATGATTCATGATTCAATTCATGATTCATGATTCATGATTCAATTCATGATTCATGATTCATGATTCAATTCATGATTCATGATTCATGATTCAATTCATGATTTATGATTCATGATTCGATTTATGATTCATGATTCATGATTCATGATTCATGATTCAATTCATGATTTATGATTCATGATTCGATTTATGATTCATGATTCATAATTCATGATTCATGATTCAATTCATGATTCATGATTCAATTAATGATTCATGATTCATGATTCAATTCATGATTCATGATTCGATTCATGATTTTTGATTCATGATTCATGATTCGATTCATGATTCAATTCATGATTCATGATTCATGATTCAATTCATGATTCATGATTCAATTCATGATTCGTGATTTATGTTTCAATTCATGATTCATGATTCATGATTCAATTCATGATTCATGATTCATGATTCATGATTCATGATTCAATTCATGATTCATGATTCAATTCATGATTCATGATTCATGATTCATGATTCAATTCATGATTCATGATTCATGATTCATGATTCATGATTCATGATTCATGATTCATGATTCATGATTCAATTCATGATTCATGATTCATGATTCATGTTTCAATTCATGATTTATGATTCAATTCATAATTCATGATTCATGATTCATGATTCATGATTCATGTTTCAATTCATGATTCCATTCATGATTCATGATTCAATTTATTATTCATGATTCATGATTTAATTCATGATTCAATTCATGATTCATGATTCAATTCAGGATTCAATTCATGATTCATGATTCATGATTCAATTCATGATTCATGATTCGATTCAGGATTCAATTCATGATTCATGATTCATGATTCAATTCATGATTCATGATTCAAGATTCATGATTCATGATTCAATTTATGATTCATTATTTGATTTATCATTCATGATTTATGATTCAATTCATGATTCATGATTCATGATTCAATTCATGATTCATAATTCATGATTTAATTCATGATTCATGATTCATGATTCAATTCATGATTCATGATTCGATTCATGATTTTTGATTCATGATTCATGATTCGATTCATGATTCATGATTCATGATTCACTTCATGATTCATGATTCATGATTCATGATTCATGATTCAATTCATGATTCATGATTCATGATTCATGATTCAATTCATGATTCATGATTCAATTCATGATTCATGATTCATGATTCATGATTAATGATTCATGATTCATGATTCATGATTCAATTCATGATTCATGATTCATGATTCATGTTTCAATTCATGATTTATGATTCAATTCATGATTCAATTCATGATTCATGATTCAATTCAGGATTCAATTCATGATTCATGATTCATGATTCAATTCATGATTCATGATTCGATTCAGGATTCATAATTCATGATTTAATTCATGATTCATGATTCATGATTCAATTCATGATTCATGATTCGATTCATGATTTTTGATTCATGATTCATGATTCGATTCATGATTCATGATTCACTTCATGATTCATGATTCATGATTCATGATTCATGATTCAATTCATGATTCATGATTCATGATTCATGATTCAATTCATGATTCATGATTCAATTCATGATTCATGATTCATGATTCATGATTAATGATTCATGATTCATGATTCATGATTCAATTCATGATTCATGATTCATGATTCAATTTATTATTCATGATTCATGATTTAATTCATGATTCAATTCATGATTCATGATTCAATTCAGGATTCAATTCATGATTCATGATTCATGATTCAATTCATGATTCATGATTCGATTCAGGATTCAATTCATGATTCATGATTCATGATTCAATTCATGATTCATGATTCAAGATTCATGATTCATGATTCAATTTATGATTCATGATTTGATTTATCATTCATGATTTATGATTCAATTCATGATTCATGATTCATGATTCAATTCATGATTCATAATTCATGATTTAATTCATGATTCATGATTCATGATTCAATTCATGATTCATGATTCGATTCATGATTTTTGATTCATGATTCATGATTCGATTCATGATTCATGATTCAAGATTCATGATTCATGATTCATGATTCATGATTCAATTCATGATTCATGATTCATGATTCATGATTCAATTCATAATTCATGATTCATGATTCATGATTCAATTCCTGATTCTTGATTCATGATTCATGATTCATGATTCAATTCATAATTCATGATTCATGATTCAATTCATGATTTATGATTCATGATTCAATTCATGATTCATGATTCATGATTCATGATTCAATTCATGATTCATGATTCAATTCATGACTCATGATTCATGATTCATGATTCATGATTTGATTCATGATTGATGATTGATGATTCATGATTCAATTCATGATTCATGATTCAATTCATGATTCATGATTCATGATTTATGATTCATGATTCAATTCATGATTCATGATTCATGATTCATGATTTAATTCATGATTCATGATTCATGATTCATGATTCATGATTGGATTCATGATTAATGATTCATGATTAAATTCATGATTCATGATTCATGATTCAATTCATGATTCATGATTCGATTCATGATTCTTGATTCATGATTCGATTCATGATTCATGATTCAATTCATGATTCATGATTCATGATTCATGATTCAATTCATGATTCATGATTCATGATTCAATTCATGATTCATGATTCATGATTCAATTCATAATTCATGATTGATGATTCATGATTCGATTCATGATTCTTGACTCATGATTCATGATTTGATTCATGATTCATGATTCATGATTCAATTCATGATTCATGATTTATGATTCATTACTCAATTCATGAATCAAGATTCATGATTCGATTCATGATTCATGATTCAATTCATGATTCATGATTCAATTCATGATTCATGATTCATGATTCGATTCATGATTCAATTCATGATTCATGATTTGATTCATGATTCATAATTCAATTCATGATTCAATTCATGATTCATGATTCATGATTCAATTCATGATTCAATTCATGATTCATGATTCAATTCATGATTCATGATTTAATTCATGATTCATGATTCAATTCATGATTCAAGATTCATGATTCAATTCATGATTCATGATTCATGATTCATGATTCATGATTCATGATTCATGATTCAATTCATGATTCATGATTCAATTTATGATTCCTAATTCATGATTTATGATTCAATTCATGATTCATAATTCAATTCATGATTCATGATTCATGATTCAATTCATGATTCATGAATCATGATTCATGATTCAATTCATGATTCATGATTCATGATTCAATTCATGATTCATGATTTATGATTCAATTCATGATTCAATTTATGATTCTTGATTCATGATTTAATTCATGTTTCAATTCATGATTCATGATTCAATTCATGATTCAATTCATGATTCATGATTCATTATTAAATTCATGATTCATGATTCAATTCATGATTCATGATTTAATTCATGATTCATGATTTGATTCATGATTCATGATTCAATTCATGATTCATGATAAATGATTCAATTCATGATTCATGATTCAATTCATGATTCATAATTCATGATTCATGATTCAATTCATGATTCATGATTCAATTCATGATTCGAATCCTGATTCAATTCATGATTCATGATTCATGATTCAATTCATGATTCATGATTCATGATTCATGATTCATGATTCAATTCATGATTCAAGTCATGATTCATGATTCGTTTCATGATTCTTGATTCATGATTCATGATTCGATTCATGATTCATGATTCATGATTCAATTCATGATTCATGATTCATGATTCATGATTCAATTCATGATTCATGATTCATGATTCATGATTCATGATTCATGATTCATGATTCAATTCATAATTCATGATTCATGATTCATGATTCAATTCATGATTTATGATTTATGATTCAATTCATGATTCATGATTCATGATTCATGATTCAATTCATGATTCATGATTCAATTCATGATTCATGATTCATGATTCAATTCATGATTCATGATTCGATTCATGATTTTTGATTCATGATTCATGATTCGATTCATGATTCATGATTCACTTCATGATTCATGATTCATGATTCATGATTCAATTCATGATTCATGATTCATGATTCATGATTCAATTCATGATTCATGATTCAATTCATGATACATGATTCATGATTAATGATTCATGATTCATGATTCAATTCATGATTCATGATTCATGATTCATGTTTCAATTCATGATTTATGATTCAATTCATGATTCATGATTCATGATTCATGATTCATGATTCATGATTCATGTTTCAATTCATGATTCAATTCATGATTCATGATTCAATTTATTATTCATGATTCATGATTTAATTCATGATTCAATTCATGATTCATGATTCAATTCAGGATTCAATTCATGATTCATGATTTATGATTCAATTCATGATTCATGATTCATGATTCAATTCATGATTCATAATTCATGATTTAATTCATGATTCATGATTCATGATTCAATTCATGATTCATGATTCGATTCATGATTTTTGATTCATGATTCATGATTCGATTCATGATTCATGATTCATGATTCACTTCATGATTCATGATTCATGATTCATGATTCATGATTCAATTCATGATTCATGATTCATGATTCATGATTCAATTCATGATTCATGATTCAATTCATGATTCATGATTAATGATTCATGATTCATGATTCAATTCATGATTCATGATTCATGTTTCAATTCATGATTTATGATTCAATTCATGATTCATGATTCATGATTCATGATTCATGATTCATGATGCATGTTTCAATTCTTGATTCAATTCATGATTCATGATTCATGATTCAATTTATTATTCATGATTCATGATTTAATTCATGATTCAATTCATGATTCATGATTCAATTCAGGATTCAATTCATGATTCATGATTCATGATTCAATTCATGATTCATGATTCGATTCAGGATTCAATTCATGATTCATGATTCATGATTCAAGATTCATGATTCATGATTCAATTTATGATTCATGATTTGATTTATCATTCATGATTTATGATTCAATTCATGATTCATGATTCATGATTCAATTCATGATTCATAATTCATGATTTAATTCATGATTCATGATTCATGATTCAATTCATGATTCATGATTTGATTCATGATTTTTGATTCATGATTCATGATTCGATTCATGATTCATGATTCATGATTCACTTCATGATTCATGATTCATGATTCATGATTTAATTCATGATTCATGATTCATGATTCATGATTCAATTCATAATTCATGATTCATGATTCATGATTCAATTCCTGATTCATGATTCATGATTCAATTCATGATTCATGATTCAATTCATGATTCTTGATTCATGATTCATGATTCATGATTCAATTCATAATTCATGATTCATGATTCAATTCATGATTTATGATTCATGATTCAATTCATGATTCATGATTCATGATTCATGATTCAATTCATGATTCATGATTCATGATTCATGATTCATGATTTGATTCATGATTGATGATTCATGATTCATGATTCAATTCATGATTCATGATTCAATTCATGATTCATGATTCAATTCAGGATTCAATTCATGATTCATGATTCATGATTCAATTCATGATTCATGATTCGATTCAGGATTCAATTCATGATTCATGATTCATGATTCAATTCATGATTCATGATTCAAGATTCATGATTCATGATTCAATTTATGATTCATGATTTGATTTATCATTCATGATTTATGATTCAATTCATGATTCATGATTCATGATTCAATTCATGATTCATAATTCATGATTTAATTCATGATTCATGATTCATGATTCAATTCATGATTCATGATTCGATTCATGATTTTTGATTCATGATTCATGATTCGATTCATGATTCATGATTCATGATTCACTTCATGATTCATGATTCATGATTCATGATTCATGATTCAATTCATGATTCATGATTCATGATTCATGATTCAATTCATGATTCATGATTCAATTCATGATTCATGATTCATGATTCATGATTAATGATTCATGATTCATGATTCATGATTCAATTCATGATTCATGATTCATGATTCATGTTTCAATTCATGATTTATGATTCAATTCATGATTCAATTCATGATTCATGATTCAATTCAGGATTCAATTCATGATTCCTGATTCATGATTCAATTCATGATTCATGATTCGATTCAGGATTCATAATTCATGATTTAATTCATGATTCATGATTCATGATTCAATTCATGATTCATGATTCGATTCATGATTTTTGATTCATGATTCATGATTCGATTCATGATTCATGATTCATGATTCACTTCATGATTCATGATTCATGATTCATGATTCATGATTCAATTCATGATTCATGATTCATGATTCATGATTCAATTCATGATTCATGATTCAATTCATGATTCATGATTCATGATTCATGATTAATGATTCATGATTCATGATTCATGATTCAATTCATGATTCATGATTCAATTTATTATTCATGATTCATGATTTAATTCATGATTCAATTCATGATTCATGATTCAATTCAGGATTCAATTCATGATTCATGATTCATGATTCAATTCATGATTCATGATTCATGATTCATGTTTCAATTCATGATTTATGATTCAATTCATGATTCATGATTCATGATTCATGATTCATGATTCATGATTCATGTTTCAATTCATGATTCAATTCATGATTCATGATTCAATTTATTATTCATGATTCATGATTTAATTCATGATTCAATTCATGATTCATGATTCAATTCAGGATTCAATTCATGATTCATGATTTATGATTCAATTCATGATTCATGATTCATGATTCAATTCATGATTCATAATTCATGATTTAATTCATGATTCATGATTCATGATTCAATTCATGATTCATGATTCGATTCATGATTTTTGATTCATGATTCATGATTCGATTCATGATTCATGATTCATGATTCACTTCATGATTCATGATTCATGATTCATGATTCATGATTCAATTCATGATTCATGATTCATGATTCATGATTCAATTCATGATTCATGATTCAATTCATGATTCATGATTAATGATTCATGATTCATGATTCAATTCATGATTCATGATTCATGTTTCAATTCATGATTTATGATTCAATTCATGATTCATGATTCATGATTCATGATTCATGATTCATGATGCATGTTTCAATTCTTGATTCAATTCATGATTCATGATTCATGATTCAATTTATTATTCATGATTCATGATTTAATTCATGATTCAATTCATGATTCATGATTCAATTCAGGATTCAATTCATGATTCATGATTCATGATTCAATTCATGATTCATGATTCGATTCAGGATTCAATTCATGATTCATGATTCATGATTCAAGATTCATGATTCATGATTCAATTTATGATTCATGATTTGATTTATCATTCATGATTTATGATTCAATTCATGATTCATGATTCATGATTCAATTCATGATTCATAATTCATGATTTAATTCATGATTCATGATTCATGATTCAATTCATGATTCATGATTTGATTCATGATTTTTGATTCATGATTCATGATTCGATTCATGATTCATGATTCATGATTCACTTCATGATTCATGATTCATGATTCATGATTTAATTCATGATTCATGATTCATGATTCATGATTCAATTCATAATTCATGATTCATGATTCATGATTCAATTCCTGATTCATGATTCATGATTCAATTCATGATTCATGATTCAATTCATGATTCTTGATTCATGATTCATGATTCATGATTCAATTCATAATTCATGATTCATGATTCAATTCATGATTTATGATTCATGATTCAATTCATGATTCATGATTCATGATTCATGATTCAATTCATGATTCATGATTCATGATTCATGATTCATGATTTGATTCATGATTGATGATTCATGATTCATGATTCAATTCATGATTCATGATTCAATTCATGATTCATGATTCAATTCAGGATTCAATTCATGATTCATGATTCATGATTCAATTCATGATTCATGATTCGATTCAGGATTCAATTCATGATTCATGATTCATGATTCAATTCATGATTCATGATTCAAGATTCATGATTCATGATTCAATTTATGATTCATGATTTGATTTATCATTCATGATTTATGATTCAATTCATGATTCATGATTCATGATTCAATTCATGATTCATAATTCATGATTTAATTCATGATTCATGATTCATGATTCAATTCATGATTCATGATTCGATTCATGATTTTTGATTCATGATTCATGATTCGATTCATGATTCATGATTCATGATTCACTTCATGATTCATGATTCATGATTCATGATTCATGATTCAATTCATGATTCATGATTCATGATTCATGATTCAATTCATGATTCATGATTCAATTCATGATTCATGATTCATGATTCATGATTAATGATTCATGATTCATGATTCATGATTCAATTCATGATTCATGATTCATGATTCATGTTTCAATTCATGATTTATGATTCAATTCATGATTCAATTCATGATTCATGATTCAATTCAGGATTCAATTCATGATTCATGATTCATGATTCAATTCATGATTCATGATTCGATTCAGGATTCATAATTCATGATTTAATTCATGATTCATGATTCATGATTCAATTCATGATTCATGATTCGATTCATGATTTTTGATTCATGATTCATGATTCGATTCATGATTCATGATTCATGATTCACTTCATGATTCATGATTCATGATTCATGATTCATGATTCAATTCATGATTCATGATTCATGATTCATGATTCAATTCATGATTCATGATTCAATTCATGATTCATGATTCATGATTCATGATTAATGATTCATGATTCATGATTCATGATTCAATTCATGATTCATGATTCATGATTCAATTTATTATTCATGATTCATGATTTAATTCATGATTCAATTCATGATTCATGATTCAATTCAGGATTCAATTCATGATTCATGATTCATGATTCAATTCATGATTCATGATTCGATTCAGGATTCAATTCATGATTCATGATTCATGATTCAATTCATGATTCATGATTCAAGATTCATGATTCATGATTCAATTTATGATTCATGATTTGATTTATCATTCATGATTTATGATTCAATTCAGGATTCAATTCATGATTCATGATTCATGATTCAATTCATGATTCATGATTCGATTCATGATTCAATTCATGATTCATAATTCATGATTTAATTCATGATTCATGATTCATGATTCAATTCATGATTCATGATTCGATTCATGATTTTTGATTCATGATTCATGATTCGATTCATGATTCATGATTCATGATTCATGATTCATGATTCATGATTCAATTCATGATTCATGATTCATGATTCATGATTCAATTCATAATTCATGATTCATGATTCATGATTCAATTCCTGATTCTTGATTCATGATTCATGATTCATGATTCAATTCATAATTCATGATTCATGATTCAATTCATGATTTATGATTCATGATTCAATTCATGATTCATGATTCATGATTCATGATTCAATTCATGATTCATGATTCAATTCATGACTCATGATTCATGATTCATGATTTGATTCATGATTGATGATTGATGATTCATGATTCAATTCATGATTCATGATTCAATTCATGATTCATGATTCATGATTTATGATTCATGATTCAATTCATGATTCATGATTCATGATTTAATTCATGATTCATGATTCATGATTCATGATTCATGATTCGATTCATGATTAATGATTCATGATTAAATTCATGATTCATGATTCATGATTCAATTCATGATTCATGATTCGATTCATGATTCTTGATTCATGATTCGATTCATGATTCATGATTCAATTCATGATTCATGATTCATGATTCATGATTCAATTCATGATTCATGATTCATGATTCAATTCATGATTCATGATTCATGATTCAATTCATAATTCATGATTGATGATTCATGATTCGATTCATGATTCTTGACTCATGATTCATGATTCGATTCATGATTCATGATTCATGATTCAATTCATGATTCATGATTTATGATTCATTACTCAATTCATGAATCAAGATTCATGATTCGATTCATGATTCATGATTCAATTCATGATTCATGATTCAATTCATGATTCATGATTCATGATTCGATTCATGATTCAATTCATGATTCATGATTTGATTCATGATTCATAATTCAATTCATGATTCAATTCATGATTCATGATTCATGATTCAATTCATGATTCAATTCATGATTCATGATTCAATTCATGATTCATGATTTAATTCATGATTCATGATTCAATTCATGATTCAAGATTCATGATTCAATTCATGATTCATGATTCATGATTCATGATTCAATTCATGATTCATGATTCAATTTATGATTCCTAATTCATGATTTATGATTCAATTCATGATTCATAATTCAATTCATGATTCATGATTCATGATTCAATTCATGATTCATGAATCATGATTCATGATTCAATTCATGATTCATGATTCATGATTCAATTCATGATTCATGATTTATGATTCAATTCATGATTCAATTTATGATTCATGATTCATGATTTAATTCATGTTTCAATTCATGATTCATGATTCAATTCATGATTCAATTCATGATTCATGATTCATTATTAAATTCATGATTCATGATTCAATTCATGATTCATGATTTAATTCATGATTCATGATTTGATTCATGATTCATGATTCAATTCATGATTCATGATTCATGATAAATGATTCAATTCATGATTCATGATTCAATTCATGATTCATAATTCATGATTCATGATTCAATTCATGATTCATTATTCAATTCATGATTCGAATCCTGATTCAATTCATGATTCATGATTCATGATTCAATTCATGATTCATGATTCATGATTCATGATTCAATTCATGATTCATGATTCAAGTCATGATTCATGATTCGTTTCATGATTCTTGATTCATGATTCATGATTCGATTCATGATTCATGATTCATGATTCAATTCATGATTCATGATTCATGATTCATGATTCAATTCATGATTCATGATTCATGATTCATGATTCATGATTCATGATTCAATTCATAATTCATGATTCATGATTCATGATTCAATTCATGATTTATGATTTATGATTCAATTCATGATTCATGATTCAATTCATGATTCATGATTCAATTCATGATTCATGATTCATGATTCAATTCATGATTCATGATTCGATTCATGATTTTTGATTCATGATTCATGATTCGATTCATGATTCATGATTCACTTCATGATTCATGATTCATGATTCATGATTCATGATTCAATTCATGATTCATGATTCATGATTCATGATTCAATTCATGATTCATGATTCAATTCATGATTCATGATTCATGATTAATGATTCATGATTCATGATTCAATTCATGATTCATGATTCATGATTCATGTTTCAATTCATGATTTATGATTCAATTCATGATTCATGATTCATGTTTCAATTCATGATTCAATTCATGATTCATGATTCAATTTATTATTCATGATTCATGATTTAATTCATGATTCAATTCATGATTCATGATTCAATTCAGGATTCAATTCATGATTCATGATTTATGATTCAATTCATGATTCATGATTCATGATTCAATTCATGATTCATAATTCATGATTTAATTCATGATTCATGATTCATGATTCAATTCATGATTCATGATTCGATTCATGATTTTTGATTCATGATTCATGATTCGATTCATGATTCATGATTCATGATTCACTTCATGATTCATGATTCATGATTCATGATTCATGATTCAATTCATGATTCATGATTCATGATTCATGATTCAATTCATGATTCATGATTCAATTCATGATTCATGATTAATGATGCATGATTCATGATTCAATTCATGATTCATGATTCATGTTTCAATTCATGATTTATGATTCAATTCATGATTCATGATTCATGATTCATGATTCATGATTCATGATGCATGTTTCAATTCTTGATTCAATTCATGATTCATGATTCATGATTCAATTTATTATTCATGATTCATGATTTAATTCATGATTCAATTCATGATTCATGATTCAATTCAGGATTCAATTCATGATTCATGATTCATGATTCAATTCATGATTCATGATTCGATTCAGGATTCAATTCATGATTCATGATTCATGATTCAAGATTCATGATTCATGATTCAATTTATGATTCATGATTTGATTTATCATTCATGATTTATGATTCAATTCATGATTCATGATTCATGATTCAATTCATGATTCATAATTCATGATTTAATTCATGATTCATGATTCATGATTTAATTCATGATTCATGATTCGATTCATGATTTTTGATTCATGATTCATGATTCGATTCATGATTCATGATTCATGATTCACTTCATGATTCATGATTCATGATTCATGATTTAATTCATGATTCATGATTCATGATTCATGATTCAATTCATAATTCATGATTCATGATTCATGATTCAATTCCTGATTCATGATTCATGATTCAATTCATGATTCATGATTCAATTCATGATTCTTGATTCATGATTCATGATTCATGATTCAATTCATAATTCATGATTCATGATTCAATTCATGATTTATGATTCATGATTCAATTCATGATTCATGATTCATGATTCATGATTCAATTCATGATTCATGATTCATGATTCATGATTCATGATTTGATTCATGATTGATGATTCATGATTCATGATTCAATTCATGATTCATGATTCAATTCATGATTCATGATTCATGATTTATGATTCATGATTCAATTCATGATTCATGATTCATGATTCAATTCATGATTCATGATTCATGATTCATGATTCATGATTCGATTCATGATTAATGATTCATGATTAAATTCATGATTCATGATTCATGATTCAATTCATGATTCATGATTCGATTCATGATTCTTGATTCATGATTCGATTCATGATTCATGATTCAATTCATGATTCATGATTCATGATTCAATTCATGATTCATGATTCATGATTCAATTCATGATTCATGATTCATGATTCAATTCATAATTCATGATTGATGATTCATGATTCAATTCATAATTCATGATTGATGATTCATGATTTAATTCATGATTCATAATTCATGATTCAATTCATGATTCATGATTCGATTCATGATTTTTGATTCATGATTCATGATTCGATTCATGATTCATGATTCATGATTCAATTCATAATTCATGATTCATGATTCATGATTCAATTCATGATTTATGATTCATGATTCAATTCATGATTCATGATTTATGATTCATGATTCAATTCATGATTCATGATTCAATTCATGATTTATGATTCATGATTCAATTCATGATTCATGATTCGATTCATGATTTTTGATTCATGATTCATGATTCGATTCATGATTCACTTCATGATTCATGATTCATGATTCATGATTCATGATTCAATTCATGATTCATGATTCATGATTCATGATTCAATTCATGATTCATGATTCAATTCATGATTCATGATTCATGATTCATGATTCATGATTCATGATTCAATTCATGATTCATGATTCATGATTCATGTTTCAATTCATGATTTATGATTCAATTCATGATTCATGATTCATGATTAATGATTCATGATTCATGATTCATGTTTCAATTCATGATTCAATTCATGATTCATGATTCAATTTATTATTCATGATTCATGATTTAATTCATGATTCAATTCATGATTCATGATTCAATTCAGGATTCAATTCATGATTCATGATTTATGATTCAATTCATGATTCATGATTCATGATTCAATTCATGATTCATAATTCATGATTTAATTCATGATTCATGATTCATGATTCAATTCATGATTCATGATTCGATTCATGATTTTTGATTCATGATTCATGATTCGATTCATGATTCATGATTCATGATTAACTTCATGATTCATGATTCATGATTCATGATTCAATTCATGATTCATGATTCATGATTCATGATTCAATTCATGATTCATGATTCAATTCATGATTCATGATTCATGATTCATGATTAATGATTCATGATTCATGATTCAATTCATGATTCATGATTCATGATTCATGTTTCAATTCATGATTTATGATTCAATTCATGATTCATGATTCATGATTCATGATTCATGATTCATGTTTCAATTCATGATTCAATTCATGATTCATGATTCATGATTCAATTTATTATTCATGATTCATGATTTAATTCATGATTCAACTCATGATTCATGATTCAATTCAGGATTCAATTCATGATTCATGATTTATGATTCAATTCATGATTCATGATTCATGATTCAATTCATGATTCATAATTCATGATTTAATTCATGATTCATGATTCATGATTCAATTCATGATTCATGATTCGATTCATGATTTTTGATTCATGATTCATGATTCGATTCATGATTCATGATTCATGATTCACTTCATGATTCATGATTCATGATTCATGATTCATGATTCAATTCATGATTCATGATTCATGATTCATGATTCAATTCATGATTCATGATTCAATTCATGATTCATGATTAATGATTCATGATTCATGATTCAATTCATGATTCATGATTCATGTTTCAATTCATGATTTATGATTCAATTCATGATTCATGATTCATGATTCATGATTCATGATTCATGATGCATGTTTCAATTCTTGATTCAATTCATGATTCATGATTCATGATTCAATTTATTATTCATGATTCATGATTTAATTCATGATTCAATTCATGATTCATGATTCAATTCAGGATTCAATTCATGATTCATGATTCATGATTCAATTCATGATTCATGATTCGATTCAGGATTCAATTCATGATTCATGATTCATGATTCAAGATTCATGATTCATGATTCAATTTATGATTCATGATTTGATTTATCATTCATGATTTATGATTCAATTCATGATTCATGATTCATGATTCAATTCATGATTCATAATTCATGATTTAATTCATGATTCATGATTCATGATTCAATTCATGATTCATGATTCGATTCATGATTTTTGATTCATGATTCATGATTCGATTCATGATTCATGATTCATGATTCACTTCATGATTCATGATTCATGATTCATGATTTAATTCATGATTCATGATTCATGATTCATGATTCAATTCATAATTCATGATTCATGATTCATGATTCAATTCCTGATTCATGATTCATGATTCAATTCATGATTCATGATTCAATTCATGATTCTTGATTCATGATTCATGATTCATGATTCAATTCATAATTCATGATTCATGATTCAATTCATGATTTATGATTCATGATTCAATTCATGATTCATGATTCATGATTCATGATTCAATTCATGATTCATGATTCATGATTCATGATTCATGATTTGATTCATGATTGATGATTCATGATTCATGATTCAATTCATGATTCATGATTCATGATTTATGATTCATGATTCAATTCATGATTCATGATTCATGATTCAATTCATGATTCATGATTCATGATTCATGATTCATGATTCGATTCATGATTAATGATTCATGATTAAATTCATGATTCATGATTCATGATTCAATTCATGATTCATGATTCGATTCATGATTCTTGATTCATGATTCGATTCATGATTCATGATTCAATTCATGATTCATGATTCATGATTCAATTCATGATTCATGATTCATGATTCAATTCATGATTCATGATTCATGATTCAATTCATAATTCATGATTGATGATTCATGATTCAATTCATAATTCATGATTGATGATTCATGATTTAATTCATGATTCATAATTCATGATTCAATTCATGATTCATGATTCGATTCATGATTTTTGATTCATGATTCATGATTCGATTCATGATTCATGATTCATGATTCAATTCATAATTCATGATTCATGATTCATGATTCAATTCATGATTTATGATTCATGATTCAATTCATGATTCATGATTTATGATTCATGATTCAATTCATGATTCATGATTCAATTCATGATTTATGATTCATGATTCAATTCATGATTCATGATTCGATTCATGATTTTTGATTCATGATTCATGATTCGATTCATGATTCACTTCATGATTCATGATTCATGATTCATGATTCATGATTCAATTCATGATTCATGATTCATGATTCATGATTCAATTCATGATTCATGATTCAATTCATGATTCATGATTCATGATTCATGATTCATGATTCATGATTCAATTCATGATTCATGATTCATGTTTCAATTCATGATTTATGATTCAATTCATGATTCATGATTCATGATTAATGATTCATGATTCATGATTCATGTTTCAATTCATGATTCAATTCATGATTCATGATTCAATTTATTATTCATGATTCATGATTTAATTCATGATTCAATTCATGATTCATGATTCAATTCAGGATTCAATTCATGATTCATGATTTATGATTCAATTCATGATTCATGATTCATGATTCAATTCATGATTCATAATTCATGATTTAATTCATGATTCATGATTCATGATTCAATTCATGATTCATGATTCGATTCATGATTTTTGATTCATGATTCATGATTCGATTCATGATTCATGATTCATGATTAACTTCATGATTCATGATTCATTATTCATGATTCAATTCATGATTCATGATTCATGATTCATGATTCAATTCATGATTCATGATTCAATTCATGATTCATGATTCATGATTAATGATTCATGATTCATGATTCAATTCATGATTCATGATTCATGATTCATGTTTCAATTCATGATTTATGATTCAATTCATGATTCCTGATTCATGATTCATGATTCATGATTCATGATTCATGTTTCAATTCATGATTCAATTCATGATTCATGATTCATGATTCAATTTATTATTCATGATTCATGATTTAATTCATGATTCAATTCATGATTCATGATTCAATTCAGGATTCAATTCATGATTCATGATTTATGATTCAATTCATGATTCATGATTCATGATTCAATTCATGATTCATAATTCATGATTTAATTCATGATTCATGATTCATGATTCAATTCATGATTCATGATTCGATTCATGATTTTTGATTCATGATTCATGATTCGATTCATGATTCATGATTCATGATTCACTTCATGATTCATGATTCATGATTCATGATTCATGATTCAATTCATGATTCATGATTCATGATTCATGATTCAATTCATGATTCATGATTCAATTCATGATTCATGATTAATGATTCATGATTCATGATTCAATTCATGATTCATGATTCATGTTTCAATTCATGATTTATGATTCAATTCATGATTCATGATTCATGATTCATGATTCATGATGCATGTTTCAATTCTTGATTCAATTCATGATTCATGATTCATGATTCAATTTATTATTCATGATTCATGATTTAATTCATGATTCAATTCATGATTCATGATTCAATTCAGGATTCAATTCATGATTCATGATTCAATTCATGATTCATGATTCGATTCAGGATTCAATTCATGATTCATGATTCATGATTCAAGATTCATGATTCATGATTCAATTTATGATTCATGATTTGATTTATCATTCATGATTTATGATTCAATTCATGATTCATGATTCATGATTCAATTCATGATTCATAATTCATGATTTAATTCATGATTCATGATTCATGATTCAATTCATGATTCATGATTCGATTCATGATTTTTGATTCATGATTCATGATTCGATTCATGATTCATGATTCATGATTCACTTCATGATTCATGATTCATGATTCATGATTTAATTCATGATTCATGATTCATGATTCATGATTCAATTCATAATTCATGATTCATGATTCATGATTCAATTCCTGATTCATGATTCATGATTCAATTCATGATTCATGATTCAATTCATGATTCTTGATTCATGATTCATGATTCATGATTCAATTCATAATTCATGATTCATGATTCAATTCATGATTTATGATTCATGATTCAATTCATGATTCATGATTCATGATTCATGATTCAATTCATGATTCATGATTCATGATTCATGATTCATGATTTGATTCATGATTGATGATTCATGATTCATGATTCAATTCATGATTCATGATTCAATTCATGATTCATGATTCATGATTTATGATTCATGATTCAATTCATGATTCATGATTCATGATTCAATTCATGATTCATGATTCATGATTCATGATTCATGATTCGATTCATGATTCATGATTCATGATTCATGATTCATGATTCGATTCATGATTAATGATTCATGATTAAATTCATGATTCATGATTCAATTCATGATTCATGATTCGATTCATGATTCTTGATTCATGATTCGATTCATGATTCATGATTTAATTCATGATTCATGATTCATGATTCAATTCATGATTCATGATTCATGATTCAATTCATGATTCATGATTCATGATTCAATTCATAATTCATGATTGATGATTTATGATTCAATTCATAATTCATGATTGATGATTCATGATTTAATTCATGATTCATAATTCATGATTCAATTCATGATTCATGATTCGATTCATGATTTTTGATTCATGATTCATGATTCGATTCATGATTCATGATTCATGATTCAATTCATAATTCATGATTCATGATTCATGATTCAATTCATGATTTATGATTCATGATTCAATTCATGATTCATGATTTATGATTCATGATTCAATTCATGATTCATGATTCAATTCATGATTTATGATTCATGATTCAATTCATGATTCATGATTCGATTCATGATTTTTGATTCATGATTCATGATTCGATTCATGATTCATGATTCATGATTCACTTCATGATTCATGATTCATGATTCATGATTCATGATTCAATTCATGATTCATGATTCATGATTCATGATTCAATTCATGATTCATGATTCAATTCATGATTCATGATTCATGATTCATGATTCATGATTCAATTCATGATTCATGATTCATGATTCATGTTTCAATTCATGATTTATGATTCAATTCATGATTCATGATTCATGATTAATGATTCATGATTCATGATTCATGTTTCAATTCATGATTCAATTCATGATTCATGATTCAATTTCTTATTCATGATTCATGATTTAATTCATGATTCAATTCATGATTCATGATTCAATTCAGGATTCAATTCATGATTCATGATTTATGATTCAATTCATGATTCATGATTCATGATTCAATTCATGATTCATAATTCATGATTTAATTCATGATTCATGATTCATGATTCAATTCATGATTCATGATTCGATTCATGATTTTTGATTCATGATTCATGATTCGATTCATGATTCATGATTAACTTCATGATTCATGATTCATGATTCATGATTCAATTCATGATTCATGATTCATGATTCATGATTCAATTCATGATTCATGATTCAATTCATGATTCATGATTCATGATTCATGATTAATGATTCATGATTCATGATTCAATTCATGATTCATGATTCATGATTCATGTTTCAATTCATGATTTATGATTCAATTCATGATTCATGATTCATGATTCATGATTCATGATTCATGATTCATGTTTCAATTCATGATTCAATTCATGATTCATGATTCATGATTCAATTTATTATTCATGATTCATGATTTAATTCATGATTCAATTCATGATTCATGATTCAATTCAGGATTCAATTCATGATTCATGATTCATGATTCAATTCATGATTCATGATTCGATTCAGGATTCAATTCATGATTCATGATTCAGGATTCAATTCATGATTCATGATTCAAGATTCATGATTCATGATTCAATTTATGATTCATGATTTGATTTATCATTCATGATTTATGATTCAATTCATGATTCATGATTCATGATTCAATTCATGATTCATAATTCATGATTTAATTCATGATTCATGATTCATGATTCAATTCATGATTCATGATTCGATTCATGATTTTTGATTCATGATTCATGATTCGATTCATGATTCATGATTCATGATTCACTTCATGATTCATGATTCATGATTCATGATTCATGATTCAATTCATGATTCATGATTCATGATTCATGATTCAATTCATAATTCATGATTCATGATTCATGATTCAATTCCTGATTCATGATTCATGATTCAATTCATGATTCATGATTCAATTCATGATTCTTGATTCATGATTCATGATTCATGATTCAATTCATAATTCATGATTCATGATTCAATTCATGATTTATGATTCATGATTCAATTCATGATTCATGATTCATGATTCATGATTCAATTCATGATTCATGATTCAATTCATGATTCATGATTCATGATTCATGATTCATGATTTGATTCATGATTGATGATTCATGATTCATGATTCAATTCATGATTCATGATTCAATTCATGATTCATGATTCATGATTTATGATTCATGATTTAATTCATGATTCATGATTCATGATTCATGATTCAATTCATGATTCATGATTCATGATTCATGATTCATGATTCGATTCATGATTAATGATTCATGATTAAATTCATGATTCATGATTCATGATTCAATTCATGATTCATGATTCGATTCATGATTCTTGATTCATGATTCGATTCATGATTCATGATTCAATTCATGATTCATGATTCATGATTCAATTCATGATTCATGATTCATGATTCAATTCATGATTCATGATTCATGATTCAATTCATAATTCATGATTGATGATTCATGATTCAATTCATAATTCATGATTGATGATTCATGATTCGATTCATGATTCATGATTCATGATTCAATTCATGATTCATGATTCATGATTCATTACTCAATTCATGAATCAAGATTCATGATTCGATTCATGATTCATGATTCAATTCATGATTCATGATTCAATTCATGATTCATGATTCATGATTCGATTCATGATTCAATTCATGATTCATGATTTGATTCATGATTCATAATTCAATTCTTGATTCATGATTCATGATTCAATTCATGATTCAATTCATGATTC
The DNA here is from genome assembly GCA_036250195.1 of Mixophyes australis. Classification (NCBI taxonomy): domain Eukaryota; kingdom Metazoa; phylum Chordata; class Amphibia; order Anura; family Limnodynastidae; genus Mixophyes; species Mixophyes australis. The sequence continues at coordinate 494,497 of JAVHZZ010000022.1, read as the reverse complement.
ATGATACAATTCATGATTCATGATTTAATTCATGATTCATGATTCAATTCATGATTCAAGATTCATGATTCAATTCATGATTCATGATTCATGATTCATGATTCATGATTCATGATTCATGATTCAATTTATGATTCCTAATTCATGATTTATGATTCAATTCATGATTCATGATTCAATTCATGATTCATGATTCATGATTCAATTCATGATTCATGAATCATGATTCATGATTCAATTCATGATTCATGATTCATGATTCAATTCATGATTCATGATTTATGATTCAATTCATGATTCAATTTATGATTCATGATTCATGATTTAATTCATGTTTCAATTCATGATTCATGATTCAATTCATGATTCAATTCATGATTTATGATTCATTATTAAATTCATGATTCATGATTCAATTCATGATTCATGAGTTAATTCATGATTCATGATTTGATTCATGATTCATGATTCAATTCATGATTCATGATAAATGATTCAATTCATGATTCATGATTCAATTCATGATTCATAATTTATGATTCATGATTCAATTCATGATTCATGATTCAATTCATGATTCGAATCCTGATTCAATTCATGATTCATGATTCATGATTCAATTCATGATTCATGATTCATGATTCATGATTCATGATTCATGATTCAATTCATGATTCATGATTCAAGTCATGATTCATGATTCGTTTCATGATTCTTGATTCATGATTCATGATTCGATTCATGATTCATGATTCATGATTCAATTCATGATTCATGATTCATGATTCATGATTCAATTCATGATTCATGATTCATGATTCATGATTCAATTCATAATTCATGATTCATGATTCATGATTCATGATTCAATTCATGATTTATGATTCATAATTCAATTCATGATTCATGATTCATGATTCATGATTCAATTCATGATTCATGATTCAATTCATGATTCATGATTCATGATTCAATTCATGAGTCATGATTCGATTCATGATTTTTGATTCATGATTCATGATTCGATTCATGATTCATGATTCATGATTCACTTCATGATTCATGATTCATGATTCATGATTCATGATTCAATTCATGATTCATGATTCATGATTCATGATTCAATTCATGATTCATGATTCAATTCATGATTCATGATTCATGATTTATGATTAATGATTCATGATTCATGATTCAATTCATGATTCATGATTCATGATTCATGTTTCAATTCATGATTTATGATTCAATTCATGATTCATGATTCATGATTCATGATTCATGATTCATGATTCATGATTCATGATTCAATTCATGATTCATGATTCATGATTCAATTTATTATTCATGATTCATGATTTAATTCATGATTCAATTCATGATTCATGATTCAATTCAGGATTCAATTCATGATTCATGATTCATGATTCAATTCATGATTCATGATTCGATTCAGGATTCAATTCATGATTCATGATTCATGATTCAATTCATGATTCATGATTCAAGATTCATGATTCATGATTCAATTTATGATTCATGATTTGATTTATCATTCATGATTTATGATTCAATTCATGATTCATGATTCATGATTCAATTCATGATTCATAATTCATGATTTAATTCATGATTCATAATTCATGATTCAATTCATGATTCATGATTCGATTCATGATTTTTGATTCATGATTCATGATTCGATTCATGATTCATGATTCATGATTCAATTCATAATTCATGATTCATGATTCATGATTCAATTCATGATTTATGATTCATGATTCAATTCATGATTCATGATTTATGATTCATGATTCAATTCATGATTCATGATTCAATTCATGATTTATGATTCATGATTCAATTCATGATTCATGATTCGATTCATGATTTTTGATTCATGATTCATGATTCGATTCATGATTCACTTCATGATTCATGATTCATGATTCATGATTCATGATTCAATTCATGATTCATGATTCATGATTCATGATTCAATTCATGATTCATGATTCAATTCATGATTCATGATTCATGATTCATGATTCATGATTCATGATTCAATTCATGATTCATGATTCATGATTCATGTTTCAATTCATGATTTATGATTCAATTCATGATTCATGATTCATGATTAATGATTCATGATTCATGATTCATGTTTCAATTCATGATTCAATTCATGATTCATGATTCAATTTATTATTCATGATTCATGATTTAATTCATGATTCAATTCATGATTCATGATTCAATTCAGGATTCAATTCATGATTCATGATTTATGATTCAATTCATGATTCATGATTCATGATTCAATTCATGATTCATAATTCATGATTTAATTCATGATTCATGATTCATGATTCAATTCATGATTCATGATTCGATTCATGATTTTTGATTCATGATTCATGATTCGATTCATGATTCATGATTCATGATTAACTTCATGATTCATGATTCATGATTCATGATTCAATTCATGATTCATGATTCATGATTCATGATTCAATTCATGATTCATGATTCAATTCATGATTCATGATTCATGATTCATGATTAATGATTCATGATTCATGATTCAATTCATGATTCATGATTCATGATTCATGTTTCAATTCATGATTTATGATTCAATTCATGATTCATGATTCATGATTCATGATTCATGATTCATGTTTCAATTCATGATTCAATTCATGATTCATGATTCATGATTCAATTTATTATTCATGATTCATGATTTAATTCATGATTCAACTCATGATTCATGATTCAATTCAGGATTCAATTCATGATTCATGATTTATGATTCAATTCATGATTCATGATTCATGATTCAATTCATGATTCATAATTCATGATTTAATTCATGATTCATGATTCATGATTCAATTCATGATTCATGATTCGATTCATGATTTTTGATTCATGATTCATGATTCGATTCATGATTCATGATTCATGATTCACTTCATGATTCATGATTCATGATTCATGATTCATGATTCAATTCATGATTCATGATTCATGATTCATGATTCAATTCATGATTCATGATTCAATTCATGATTCATGATTAATGATTCATGATTCATGATTCAATTCATGATTCATGATTCATGTTTCAATTCATGATTTATGATTCAATTCATGATTCATGATTCATGATTCATGATTCATGATTCATGATGCATGTTTCAATTCTTGATTCAATTCATGATTCATGATTCATGATTTAATTCATGATTCAATTCATGATTCATGATTCAATTCAGGATTCAATTCATGATTCATGATTCATGATTCAATTCATGATTCATGATTCGATTCAGGATTCAATTCATGATTCATGATTCATGATTCAAGATTCATGATTCATGATTCAATTTATGATTCATGATTTGATTTATCATTCATGATTTATGATTCAATTCATGATTCATAATTCATGATTTAATTCATGATTCATGATTCATGATTCAATTCATGATTCATGATTCGATTCATGATTTTTGATTCATGATTCATGATTCGATTCATGATTCATGATTCATGATTCACTTCATGATTCATGATTCATGATTCATGATTTAATTCATGATTCATGATTCATGATTCATGATTCAATTCATAATTCATGATTCATGATTCATGATTCAATTCCTGATTCATGATTCATGATTCAATTCATGATTCATGATTCAATTCATGATTCTTGATTCATGATTCATGATTCATGATTCAATTCATAATTCATGATTCATGATTCAATTCATGATTTATGATTCATGATTCAATTCATGATTCATGATTCATGATTCATGATTCAATTCATGATTCATGATTCATGATTCATGATTCATGATTTGATTCATGATTGATGATTCATGATTCATGATTCAATTCATGATTCATGATTCATGATTTATGATTCATGATTCAATTCATGATTCATGATTCATGATTCAATTCATGATTCATGATTCATGATTCATGATTCATGATTCGATTCATGATTAATGATTCATGATTAAATTCATGATTCATGATTCATGATTCAATTCATGATTCATGATTCGATTCATGATTCTTGATTCATGATTCGATTCATGATTCATGATTCAATTCATGATTCATGATTCATGATTCAATTCATGATTCATGATTCATGATTCAATTCATGATTCATGATTCATGATTCAATTCATAATTCATGATTGATGATTCATGATTCAATTCATAATTCATGATTGATGATTCATGATTTAATTCATGATTCATAATTCATGATTCAATTCATGATTCATGATTCGATTCATGATTTTTGATTCATGATTCATGATTCGATTCATGATTCATGATTCATGATTCAATTCATAATTCATGATTCATGATTCATGATTCAATTCATGATTTATGATTCATGATTCAATTCATGATTCATGATTTATGATTCATGATTCAATTCATGATTCATGATTCAATTCATGATTTATGATTCATGATTCAATTCATGATTCATGATTCGATTCATGATTTTTGATTCATGATTCATGATTCGATTCATGATTCACTTCATGATTCATGATTCATGATTCATGATTCATGATTCAATTCATGATTCATGATTCATGATTCATGATTCAATTCATGATTCATGATTCAATTCATGATTCATGATTCATGATTCATGATTCATGATTCATGATTCAATTCATGATTCATGATTCATGTTTCAATTCATGATTTATGATTCAATTCATGATTCATGATTCATGATTAATGATTCATGATTCATGATTCATGTTTCAATTCATGATTCAATTCATGATTCATGATTCAATTTATTATTCATGATTCATGATTTAATTCATGATTCAATTCATGATTCATGATTCAATTCAGGATTCAATTCATGATTCATGATTTATGATTCAATTCATGATTCATGATTCATGATTCAATTCATGATTCATAATTCATGATTTAATTCATGATTCATGATTCATGATTCAATTCATGATTCATGATTCGATTCATGATTTTTGATTCATGATTCATGATTCGATTCATGATTCATGATTCATGATTAACTTCATGATTCATGATTCATTATTCATGATTCAATTCATGATTCATGATTCATGATTCATGATTCAATTCATGATTCATGATTCAATTCATGATTCATGATTCATGATTAATGATTCATGATTCATGATTCAATTCATGATTCATGATTCATGATTCATGTTTCAATTCATGATTTATGATTCAATTCATGATTCCTGATTCATGATTCATGATTCATGATTCATGATTCATGTTTCAATTCATGATTCAATTCATGATTCATGATTCATGATTCAATTTATTATTCATGATTCATGATTTAATTCATGATTCAATTCATGATTCATGATTCAATTCAGGATTCAATTCATGATTCAGGATTTATGATTCAATTCATGATTCATGATTCATGATTCAATTCATGATTCATAATTCATGATTTAATTCATGATTCATGATTCATGATTCAATTCATGATTCATGATTCGATTCATGATTTTTGATTCATGATTCATGATTCGATTCATGATTCATGATTCATGATTCACTTCATGATTCATGATTCATGATTCATGATTCATGATTCAATTCATGATTCATGATTCATGATTCATGATTCAATTCATGATTCATGATTCAATTCATGATTCATGATTAATGATTCATGATTCATGATTCAATTCATGATTCATGATTCATGTTTCAATTCATGATTTATGATTCAATTCATGATTCATGATTCATGATTCATGATTCATGATGCATGTTTCAATTCTTGATTCAATTCATGATTCATGATTCATGATTCAATTTATTATTCATGATTCATGATTTAATTCATGATTCAATTCATGATTCATGATTCAATTCAGGATTCAATTCATGATTCATGATTCAATTCATGATTCATGATTCGATTCAGGATTCAATTCATGATTCATGATTCATGATTCAAGATTCATGATTCATGATTCAATTTATGATTCATGATTTGATTTATCATTCATGATTTATGATTCAATTCATGATTCATGATTCATGATTCAATTCATGATTCATAATTCATGATTTAATTCATGATTCATGATTCATGATTCAATTCATGATTCATGATTCGATTCATGATTTTTGATTCATGATTCATGATTCGATTCATGATTCATGATTCATGATTCACTTCATGATTCATGATTCATGATTCATGATTTAATTCATGATTCATGATTCATGATTCATGATTCAATTCATAATTCATGATTCATGATTCAATTCCTGATTCATGATTCATGATTCAATTCATGATTCATGATTCAATTCATGATTCTTGATTCATGATTCATGATTCATGATTCAATTCATAATTCATGATTCATGATTCAATTCATGATTTATGATTCATGATTCAATTCATGATTCATGATTCATGATTCATGATTCAATTCATGATTCATGATTCATGATTCATGATTCATGATTTGATTCATGATTGATGATTCATGATTCATGATTCAATTCATGATTCATGATTCAATTCATGATTCATGATTCATGATTTATGATTCATGATTCAATTCATGATTCATGATTCATGATTCAATTCATGATTCATGATTCATGATTCATGATTCATGATTCGATTCATGATTCATGATTCATGATTCATGATTCATGATTCGATTCATGATTAATGATTCATGATTAAATTCATGATTCATGATTCATGATTCAATTCATGATTCATGATTCGATTCATGATTCTTGATTCATGATTCGATTCATGATTCATGATTTAATTCATGATTCATGATTCATGATTCAATTCATGATTCATGATTCATGATTCAATTCATGATTCATGATTCATGATTCAATTCATAATTCATGATTGATGATTCATGATTCAATTCATAATTCATGATTGATGATTCATGATTTAATTCATGATTCATAATTCATGATTCAATTCATGATTCATGATTCGATTCATGATTTTTGATTCATGATTCATGATTCGATTCATGATTCATGATTCATGATTCAATTCATAATTCATGATTCATGATTCATGATTCAATTCATGATTTATGATTCATGATTCAATTCATGATTCATGATTTATGATTCATGATTCAATTCATGATTCATGATTCAATTCATGATTTATGATTCATGATTCAATTCATGATTCATGATTCGATTCATGATTTTTGATTCATGATTCATGATTCGATTCATGATTCATGATTCATGATTCACTTCATGATTCATGATTCATGATTCATGATTCATGATTCAATTCATGATTCATGATTCATGATTCATGATTCAATTCATGATTCATGATTCAATTCATGATTCATGATTCATGATTCATGATTCATGTTTCAATTCATGATTTATGATTCAATTCATGATTCATGATTCATGATTAATGATTCATGATTCATGATTCATGTTTCAATTCATGATTCAATTCATGATTCATGATTCAATTTATTATTCATGATTCATGATTTAATTCATGATTCAATTCATGATTCATGATTCAATTCAGGATTCAATTCATGATTCATGATTTATGATTCAATTCATGATTCATGATTCATGATTCAATTCATGATTCATAATTCATGATTTAATTCATGATTCATGATTCATGATTCAATTCATGATTCATGATTCGATTCATGATTTTTGATTCATGATTCATGATTCGATTCATGATTCATGATTAACTTCATGATTCATGATTCATGATTCATGATTCAATTCATGATTCATGATTCATGATTCATGATTCAATTCATGATTCATGATTCAATTCATGATTCATGATTCATGATTCATGATTAATGATTCATGATTCATGATTCAATTCATGATTCATGATTCATGATTCATGTTTCAATTCATGATTTATGATTCAATTCATGATTCATGATTCATGATTCATGATTCATGATTCATGATTCATGTTTCAATTCATGATTCAATTCATGATTCATGATTCATGATTCAATTTATTATTCATGATTCATGATTTAATTCATGATTCAATTCATGATTCATGATTCAATTCAGGATTCAATTCATGATTCATGATTCATGATTCAATTCATGATTCATGATTCGATTCAGGATTCAATTCATGATTCATGATTCATGATTCAATTCATGATTCATGATTCAAGATTCATGATTCATGATTCAATTTATGATTCATGATTTGATTTATCATTCATGATTTATGATTCAATTCATGATTCATGATTCATGATTCAATTCATGATTCATAATTCATGATTTAATTCATGATTCATGATTCATGATTCAATTCATGATTCATGATTCGATTCATGATTTTTGATTCATGATTCATGATTCGATTCATGATTCATGATTCATGATTCACTTCATGATTCATGATTCATGATTCATGATTCATGATTCAATTCATGATTCATGATTCATGATTCATGATTCAATTCATAATTCATGATTCATGATTCATGATTCAATTCCTGATTCATGATTCATGATTCAATTCATGATTCATGATTCAATTCATGATTCTTGATTCATGATTCATGATTCAATTCATAATTCATGATTCATGATTCAATTCATGATTTATGATTCATGATTCAATTCATGATTCATGATTCATGATTCATGATTCAATTCATGATTCATGATTCAATTCATGATTCATGATTCATGATTCATGATTTGATTCATGATTGATGATTCATGATTCAATTCATGATTCATGATTCAATTCATGATTCATGATTCATGATTTATGATTCATGATTTAATTCATGATTCATGATTCATGATTCATGATTCAATTCATGATTCATGATTCATGATTCGATTCATGATTAATGATTCATGATTAAATTCATGATTCATGATTCATGATTCAATTCATGATTCATGATTCGATTCATGATTCTTGATTCATGATTCGATTCATGATTCATGATTCAATTCATGATTCATGATTCATGATTCAATTCATGATTCATGATTCATGATTCAATTCATGATTCATGATTCATGATTCAATTCATAATTCATGATTGATGATTCATGATTCAATTCATAATTCATGATTGATGATTCATGATTCGATTCATGATTCATGATTCATGATTCAATTCATGATTCATGATTCATGATTCATTACTCAATTCATGAATCAAGATTCATGATTCGATTCATGATTCATGATTCAATTCATGATTCATGATTCAATTCATGATTCATGATTCATGATTCGATTCATGATTCAATTCATGATTCATGATTTGATTCATGATTCATAATTCAATTCTTGATTCATGATTCATGATTCAATTCATGATTCAATTCATGATTCATGATACAATTCATGATTCATGATTTAATTCATGATTCATGATTCAATTCATGATTCAAGATTCATGATTCAATTCATGATTCATGATTCATGATTCATGATTCATGATTCATGATTCATGATTCAATTTATGATTCCTAATTCATGATTTATGATTCAATTCATGATTCATGATTCAATTCATGATTCATGATTCATGATTCAATTCATGATTCATGAATCATGATTCATGATTCAATTCATGATTCATGATTCATGATTCAATTCATGATTCATGATTTATGATTCAATTCATGATTCAATTTATGATTCATGATTCATGATTTAATTCATGTTTCAATTCATGATTCATGATTCAATTCATGATTCAATTCATGATTTATGATTCATTATTAAATTCATGATTCATGATTCAATTCATGATTCATGAGTTAATTCATGATTCATGATTTGATTCATGATTCATGATTCAATTCATGATTCATGATTCATGATAAATGATTCAATTCATGATTCATGATTCAATTCATGATTCATAATTTATGATTCATGATTCAATTCATGATTCATGATTCAATTCATGATTCGAATCCTGATTCAATTCATGATTCATGATTCATGATTCAATTCATGATTCATGATTCATGATTCATGATTCATGATTCATGATTCAATTCATGATTCATGATTCAAGTCATGATTCATGATTCGTTTCATGATTCTTGATTCATGATTCATGATTCGATTCATGATTCATGATTCATGATTCAATTCATGATTCATGATTCATGATTCATGATTCAATTCATGATTCATGATTCATGATTCATGATTCAATTCATAATTCATGATTCATGATTCATGATTCATGATTCAATTCATGATTTATGATTCATGATTCAATTCATGATTCATGATTCATGATTCATGATTCAATTCATGATTCATGATTCAATTCATGATTCATGATTCATGATTCAATTCATGATTCATGATTCGATTCATGATTTTTGATTCATGATTCATGATTCGATTCATGATTCATGATTCATGATTCACTTCATGATTCATGATTCATGATTCATGATTCATGATTCAATTCACGATTCATGATTCATGATTCATGATTCAATTCATGATTCATGATTCAATTCATGATTCATGATTCATGATTCATGATTAATGATTCATGATTCATGATTCAATTCATGATTCATGATTCATGATTCATGTTTCAATTCATGATTTATGATTCAATTCATGATTCATGATTCATGATTCATGATTCATGATTCATGTTTCAATTCATGATTCAATTCATGATTCATGATTCATGATTCAATTTATTATTCATGATTCATGATTTAATTCATGATTCAATTCATGATTCATGATTCAATTCAGGATTCAATTCATGATTCATGATTCATGATTCAATTCATGATTCATGATTCGATTCAGGATTCAATTCATGATTCATGATTCATGATTCAATTCATGATTCATGATTCAAGATTCATGATTCATGATTCAATTTATGATTCATGATTTGATTTATCATTCATGATTTATGATTCAATTCATGATTCATGATTCATGATTCAATTCATGATTCATAATTCATGATTTAATTCATGATTCATAATTCATGATTCAATTCATGATTCATGATTCGATTCATGATTTTTGATTCATGATTCATGATTCGATTCATGATTCATGATTCAATTCATGATTCATGATTCGATTCATGATTTTTGATTCATGATTCATGATTCGATTCATGATTCATGATTCAATTCATAATTCATGATTCATGATTCATGATTCAATTCCTGATTCATGATTCATGATTCAATTCATGATTCATGATTCAATTCATGATTCTTGATTCATGATTCATGATTCATGATTCAATTCATAATTCATGATTCATGATTCAATTCATGATTTATGATTCATGATTCAATTCATGATTCATGATTCATAATTCATGATTCATGATTCAATTCATGATTCATGATTCAATTCATGATTCATGATTCATGATTCATGATTTGATTCATGATTGATGATTCATGATTCATGATTCAATTCATGATTCATGATTCAATTCATGATTCATGATTCATGATTTATGATTCATGATTCAATTCATGATTCATGATTCATGATTCATAATTCAATTCATGATTCATGATTCGATTCATGATTTTTGATTCATGATTCATGATTCGATTCATGATTCATGATTCATGATTCACTTCATGATTCATGATTCATGATTCATGATTCATGATTCAATTCATGATTCATGATTCATGATTCATGATTCAATTCATGATTCATGATTCAATTCATGATTCATGATTCATGATTCATGATTAATGATTCATGATTCATGATTCAATTCATGATTCATGATTCATGATTCATGTTTCAATTCATGATTTATGATTCAATTCATGATTCATGATTCATGATTCATGATTCATGATTCATGATTCATGTTTCAATTCATGATTCAATTCATGATTCATGATTCATGATTCAATTTATTATTCATGATTCATGATTTAATTCATGATTCAATTCATGATTCATGATTCAATTCAGGATTCAATTCATGATTCATGATTCATGATTCAATTCATGATTCATGATTCGATTCAGGATTCAATTCATGATTCATGATTCATGATTCAATTCATGATTCATGATTCAAGATTCATGATTCATGATTCAATTTATGATTCATGATTTGATTTATCATTCATGATTTATGATTCAATTCATGATTCATGATTCATGATTCAATTCATGATTCATAATTCATGATTTAATTCATGATTCATAATTCATGATTCAATTCATGATTCATGATTCGATTCATGATTTTTGATTCATGATTCATGATTCGATTCATGATTCATGATTCATGATTCAATTCATGATTCATGATTCGATTCATGATTTTTGATTCATGATTCATGATTCGATTCATGATTCATGATTCAATTCATAATTCATGATTCATGATTCATGATTCAATTCCTGATTCATGATTCATGATTCAATTCATGATTCATGATTCAATTCATGATTCTTGATTCATGATTCATGATTCATGATTCAATTCATAATTCATGATTCATGATTCAATTCATGATTTATGATTCATGATTCAATTCATGATTCATGATTCATAATTCATGATTCATGATTCAATTCATGATTCATGATTCAATTCATGATTCATGATTCATGATTCATGATTTGATTCATGATTGATGATTCATGATTCATGATTCAATTCATGATTCATGATTCAATTCATGATTCATGATTCATGATTTATGATTCATGATTCAATTCATGATTCATGATTCATGATTCATGATTCAATTCATGATTCATGATTCATGATTCATGATTCATGATTCGATTCATGATTAATGATTCATGATTAAATTCATGATTCATGATTCATGATTCAATTCATGATTCATGATTCGATTCATGATTCTTGATTCATGATTCGATTCATGATTCATGATTCAATTCATGATTCATGATTCATGATTCATGATTCAATTCATGATTCATGATTCATGATTCAATTTATGATTCATGATTCATGATTCAATTCATAATTCATGATTGATGATTCATGATTTGATTCATGATTCTTGACTCATGATTCATGATTCGATTAATGATTCATGATTCATGATTCAATTCATGATTCATGATTCATGATTCATTACTCAATTTATGAATCAAGATTCATGATTCGATTCATGATTCATGATTCAATTCATGATTCATGATTCAATTCATGATTCATGATTCATAATTCGATTCATGATTCAATTCATGATTCATGATTTGATTCATGATTCATAATTCAATTCTTGATTCATGATTCAATTCATGATTCATGATTCATGATTCAATTCATGATTCAATTCATGATTCATGATTCAATTCATGATTCATGATTTAATTCATGATTCATGATTCAATTCATGATTCAAGATTCATGATTCAATTCATGATTCATGATTCATGATTCATGATTCATGATTCAATTCATGATTCATGATTCAATTTATGATTCCTAATTCATGATTTATGATTCAATTCATGATTCATGATTCAATTCATGATTCATGATTCATGATTCAATTCATGATTCATGAATCATGATTCATGATTCAATTCATGATTCATGATTCATGATTCAATTCATGATTCATGATTTATGATTCAATTCATGATTCAATTTATGATTCATGATTCATGATTTAATTCATGTTTCAATTCATGATTCATGATTCAATTCATGATTCAATTCATGATTCATGATTCATTATTAAATTCATGATTCATGATTCAATTCATGATTCATGATTCAATTCATGATTCATGATTCATGATTCATGATTTGATTCATGATTGATGATTCATGATTCATGATTCAATTCATGATTCATGATTCAATTCATGATTCATGATTCATGATTTATGATTCATGATTCAATTCATGATTCATGATTCATGATTCATGATTCAATTCATGATTCATGATTCATGATTCATGATTCATGATTCGATTCATGATTAATGATTCATGATTAAATTCATGATTCATGATTCATGATTCAATTCATGATTCATGATTCGATTCATGATTCTTGATTCATGATTCGATTCATGATTCATGATTCAATTCATGATTCATGATTCATGATTCATGATTCATGATTCATGATTCAATTCATGATTCATGATTCATGATTCATGATTCAATTCATGATTCATGATTCATGATTCAATTCATAATTCATGATTGATGATTCATGATTCGATTCATGATTCTTGACTCATGATTCATGATTCGATTCATGATTCATGATTCATGATTCAATTCATGATTCATGATTCATGATTCATTACTCAATTTATGAATCAAGATTCATGATTCGATTCATGATTCATGATTCAATTCATGATTCATGATTCAATTCATGATTCATGATTCATAATTCGATTCATGATTCAATTCATGATTCATGATTTGATTCATGATTCATAATTCAATTCTTGATTCATGATTCAATTCATGATTCATGATTCATGATTCAATTCATGATTCAATTCATGATTCATGATTCAATTCATGATTCATGATTTAATTCATGATTCATGATTCAATTCATGATTCAAGATTCATGATTCAATTCATGATTCATGATTCATGATTCATGATTCATGATTCATGATTCAATTCATGATTCATGATTCAATTTATGATTCCTAATTCATGATTTATGATTCAATTCATGATTCATGATTCATGATTCATGATTCAATTCATGATTCATGATTCATGATTCATGATTCAATTCATGATTCATGATTCAATTCATGATTCATGATTCATGATTCATGATTAATGATTCATGATTCATGATTCAATTCATGATTCATGATTCATGATTCATGTTTCAATTCATGATTTATGATTCAATTCATGATTCATGATTCATGATTCATGATTCATGATTCATGATTCATGTTTCAATTCATGATTCAATTCATGATTCATGATTCATGATTCAATTTATTATTCATGATTCATGATTTAATTCATGATTCAATTCATGATTCATGATTCAATTCAGGATTCAATTCATGATTCATGATTCATGATTCAATTCATGATTCATGATTCGATTCAGGATTCAATTCATGATTCATGATTCATGATTCAATTCATGATTCATGATTCAAGATTCATGATTCATGATTCAATTTATGATTCATGATTTGATTTATCATTCATGATTTATGATTCAATTCATGATTCATGATTCATGATTCAATTCATGATTCATAATTCATGATTTAATTCATGATTCATGATTCATGATTCAATTCATGATTCATGATTCGATTCATGATTTTTGATTCATGATTCATGATTCGATTCATGATTCATGATTCATGATTCACTTCATGATTCATGATTCATGATTCATGATTCATGATTCAATTCATGATTCATGATTCATGATTCATGATTCAATTCATAATTCATGATTCATGATTCATGATTCAATTCCTGATTCATGATTCATGATTCAATTCATGATTCATGATTCAATTCATGATTCTTGATTCATGATTCATGATTCATGATTCAATTCATAATTCATGATTCATGATTCAATTCATGATTTATGATTCATGATTCAATTCATGATTCATGATTCATGATTCATGATTCAATTCATGATTCATGATTCAATTCATGATTCATGATTCATGATTCATGATTCATGATTTGATTCATGATTGATGATTCATGATTCATGATTCAATTCATGATTCATGATTCAATTCATGATTCATGATTCATGATTTATGATTCATGATTTAATTCATGATTCATGATTCATGATTCATGATTCAATTCATGATTCATGATTCATGATTCATGATTCATGATTCGATTCATGATTAATGATTCATGATTAAATTCATGATTCATGATTCATGATTCAATTCATGATTCATGATTCGATTCATTATTCTTGATTCATGATTCGATTCATGATTCATGATTCAATTCATGATTCATGATTCATGATTCAATTCATGATTCATGATTCATGATTCAATTCATGATTCATGATTCATGATTCAATTCATAATTCATGATTGATGATTCATGATTCAATTCATAATTCATGATTGATGATTCATGATTCGATTCATGATTCATGATTCATGATTCAATTCATGATTCATGATTCATGATTCATTACTCAATTCATGAATCAAGATTCATGATTCGATTCATGATTCATGATTCAATTCATGATTCATGATTCAATTCATGATTCATGATTCATGATTCGATTCATGATTCAATTCATGATTCATGATTTGATTCATGATTCATAATTCAATTCTTGATTCATGATTCATGATTCAATTCATGATTCAATTCATGATTCATGATACAATTCATGATTCATGATTTAATTCATGATTCATGATTCAATTCATGATTCAAGATTCATGATTCAATTCATGATTCATGATTCATGATTCATGATTCATGATTCATGATTCATGATTCAATTTATGATTCCTAATTCATGATTTATGATTCAATTCATGATTCATGATTCAATTCATGATTCATGATTCATGATTCAATTCATGATTCATGAATCATGATTCATGATTCAATTCATGATTCATGATTCATGATTCAATTCATGATTCATGATTTATGATTCAATTCATGATTCAATTTATGATTCATGATTCATGATTTAATTCATGTTTCAATTCATGATTCATGATTCAATTCATGATTCAATTCATGATTTATGATTCATTATTAAATTCATGATTCATGATTCAATTCATGATTCATGAGTTAATTCATGATTCATGATTTGATTCATGATTCATGATTCAATTCATGATTCATGATTCATGATAAATGATTCAATTCATGATTCATGATTCAATTCATGATTCATAATTTATGATTCATGATTCAATTCATGATTCATGATTCAATTCATGATTCGAATCCTGATTCAATTCATGATTCATGATTCATGATTCAATTCATGATTCATGATTCATGATTCATGATTCATGATTCATGATTCAATTCATGATTCATGATTCAAGTCATGATTCATGATTCGTTTCATGATTCTTGATTCATGATTCATGATTCGATTCATGATTCATGATTCATGATTCAATTCATGATTCATGATTCATGATTCATGATTCAATTCATGATTCATGATTCATGATTCAATTCATAATTCATGATTCATGATTCATGATTCATGATTCAATTCATGATTTATGATTCATGATTCAATTCATGATTCATGATTCATGATTCATGATTCATGATTCAATTCATGATTCATGATTCATGATTCAATTCATGATTCATGATTCGATTCATGATTTTTGATTCATGATTCATGATTCGATTCATGATTCATGATTCATGATTCACTTCATGATTCATGATTCATGATTCATGATTCATGATTCAATTCATGATTCATGATTCATGATTCATGATTCAATTCATGATTCATGATTCAATTCATGATTCATGATTCATGATTCATGATTAATGATTCATGATTCATGATTCAATTCATGATTCATGATTCATGATTCATGTTTCAATTCATGATTTATGATTCAATTCATGATTCATGATTCATGATTCATGATTCATGATTCATGTTTCAATTCATGATTCAATTCATGATTCATGATTCATGATTCAATTTATTATTCATGATTCATGATTTAATTCATGATTCAATTCATGATTCATGATTCAATTCAGGATTCAATTCATGATTCATGATTCATGATTCAATTCATGATTCATGATTCGATTCAGGATTCAATTCATGATTCATGATTCATGATTCAATTCATGATTCATGATTCAAGATTCATGATTCATGATTCAATTTATGATTCATGATTTGATTTATCATTCATGATTTATGATTCAATTCATGATTCATGATTCATGATTCAATTCATGATTCATAATTCATGATTTAATTCATGATTCATAATTCATGATTCAATTCATGATTCATGATTCGATTCATGATTTTTGATTCATGATTCATGATTCGATTCATGATTCATGATTCAATTCATGATTCATGATTCGATTCATGATTTTTGATTCATGATTCATGATTCGATTCATGATTCATGATTCAATTCATAATTCATGATTCATGATTCATGATTCAATTCCTGATTCATGATTCATGATTCAATTCATGATTCATGATTCAATTCATGATTCTTGATTCATGATTCATGATTCATGATTCAATTCATAATTCATGATTCATGATTCAATTCATGATTTATGATTCATGATTCAATTCATGATTCATGATTCATAATTCATGATTCATGATTCAATTCATGATTCATGATTCAATTCATGATTCATGATTCATGATTCATGATTTGATTCATGATTGATGATTCATGATTCATGATTCAATTCATGATTCATGATTCAATTCATGATTCATGATTCATGATTTATGATTCATGATTCAATTCATGATTCATGATTCATGATTCATGATTCAATTCATGATTCATGATTCGATTCATGATTTTTGATTCATGATTCATGATTCGATTCATGATTCATGATTCATGATTCACTTCATGATTCATGATTCATGATTCATGATTCATGATTCAATTCATGATTCATGATTCATGATTCATGATTCAATTCATGATTCATGATTCAATTCATGATTCATGATTCATGATTCATGATTAATGATTCATGATTCATGATTCAATTCATGATTCATGATTCATGATTCATGTTTCAATTCATGATTTATGATTCAATTCATGATTCATGATTCATGATTCATGATTCATGATTCATGTTTCAATTCATGATTCAATTCATGATTCATGATTCATGATTCAATTTATTATTCATGATTCATGATTTAATTCATGATTCAATTCATGATTCATGATTCAATTCAGGATTCAATTCATGATTCATGATTCATGATTCAATTCATGATTCATGATTCGATTCAGGATTCAATTCATGATTCATGATTCATGATTCAATTCATGATTCATGATTCAAGATTCATGATTCATGATTCAATTTATGATTCATGATTTGATTTATCATTCATGATTTATGATTCAATTCATGATTCATGATTCATGATTCAATTCATGATTCATAATTCATGATTTAATTCATGATTCATAATTCATGATTCAATTCATGATTCATGATTCGATTCATGATTTTTGATTCATGATTCATGATTCGATTCATGATTCATGATTCATGATTCAATTCATGATTCATGATTCGATTCATGATTTTTGATTCATGATTCATGATTCGATTCATGATTCATGATTCAATTCATAATTCATGATTCATGATTCATGATTCAATTCCTGATTCATGATTCATGATTCAATTCATGATTCATGATTCAATTCATGATTCTTGATTCATGATTCATGATTCATGATTCAATTCATAATTCATGATTCATGATTCAATTCATGATTTATGATTCATGATTCAATTCATGATTCATGATTCATAATTCATGATTCATGATTCAATTCATGATTCATGATTCAATTCATGATTCATGATTCATGATTCATGATTTGATTCATGATTGATGATTCATGATTCATGATTCAATTCATGATTCATGATTCAATTCATGATTCATGATTCATGATTTATGATTCATGATTCAATTCATGATTCATGATTCATGATTCATGATTCAATTCATGATTCATGATTCATGATTCATGATTCATGATTCGATTCATGATTAATGATTCATGATTAAATTCATGATTCATGATTCATGATTCAATTCATGATTCATGATTCGATTCATGATTCTTGATTCATGATTCGATTCATGATTCATGATTCAATTCATGATTCATGATTCATGATTCATGATTCAATTCATGATTCATGATTCATGATTCGATTTATGATTCATGATTCATGATTCAATTCATAATTCATGATTGATGATTCATGATTTGATTCATGATTCTTGACTCATGATTCATGATTCGATTAATGATTCATGATTCATGATTCAATTCATGATTCATGATTCATGATTCATTACTCAATTTATGAATCAAGATTCATGATTCGATTCATGATTCATGATTCAATTCATGATTCATGATTCAATTCATGATTCATGATTCATAATTCGATTCATGATTCAATTCATGATTCATGATTTGATTCATGATTCATAATTCAATTCTTGATTCATGATTCAATTCATGATTCATGATTCATGATTCAATTCATGATTCAATTCATGATTCATGATTCAATTCATGATTCATGATTTAATTCATGATTCATGATTCAATTCATGATTCAAGATTCATGATTCAATTCATGATTCATGATTCATGATTCATGATTCATGATTCATGATTCAATTCATGATTCATGATTCAATTTATGATTCCTAATTCATGATTTATGATTCAATTCATGATTCATGATTCAATTCATGATTCATGATTCATGATTCAATTCATGATTCATGAATCATGATTCATGATTCAATTCATGATTCATGATTCATGATTCAATTCATGATTCATGATTTATGATTCAATTCATGATTCAATTTATGATTCATGATTCATGATTTAATTCATGTTTCAATTCATGATTCATGATTCAATTCATGATTCAATTCATGATTCATGATTCATTATTAAATTCATGATTCATGATTCAATTCATGATTCATGATTCAATTCATGATTCATGATTCATGATTCATGATTTGATTCATGATTGATGATTCATGATTCATGATTCAATTCATGATTCATGATTCAATTCATGATTCATGATTCATGATTTATGATTCATGATTCAATTCATGATTCATGATTCATGATTCATGATTCAATTCATGATTCATGATTCATGATTCATGATTCATGATTCGATTCATGATTAATGATTCATGATTAAATTCATGATTCATGATTCATGATTCAATTCATGATTCATGATTCGATTCATGATTCTTGATTCATGATTCGATTCATGATTCATGATTCAATTCATGATTCATGATTCATGATTCATGATTCATGATTCATGATTCAATTCATGATTCATGATTCATGATTCATGATTCAATTCATGATTCATGATTCATGATTCAATTCATAATTCATGATTGATGATTCATGATTCGATTCATGATTCTTGACTCATGATTCATGATTCGATTCATGATTCATGATTCATGATTCAATTCATGATTCATGATTCATGATTCATTACTCAATTTATGAATCAAGATTCATGATTCGATTCATGATTCATGATTCAATTCATGATTCATGATTCAATTCATGATTCATGATTCATAATTCGATTCATGATTCAATTCATGATTCATGATTTGATTCATGATTCATAATTCAATTCTTGATTCATGATTCAATTCATGATTCATGATTCATGATTCAATTCATGATTCAATTCATGATTCATGATTCAATTCATGATTCATGATTTAATTCATGATTCATGATTCAATTCATGATTCAAGATTCATGATTCAATTCATGATTCATGATTCATGATTCATGATTCATGATTCAATTCATGATTCATGATTCAATTTATGATTCCTAATTCATGATTTATGATTCAATTCATGATTCATGATTCAATTCATGATTCATGATTCATGATTCAATTCATGATTCATGAATCATGATTCATGATTCAATTCATGATTCATGATTCATGATTCAATTCATGATTCATGATTTATGATTCAATTCATGATTCAATTTATGATTCATGATTCATGATTTAATTCATGTTTCAATTCATGATTCATGATTCAATTCATGATTCAATTCATGATTCATGATTCATTATTAAATTCATGATTCATGATTCAATTCATGATTCATGATTTAATTCATGATTCATTATTTGATTCATGATTCATGATTCAATTCATGATTCATGATTCATGATAAATGATTCAATTCATGATTCATGATTCAATTCATGATTCATAATTCATGATTCATGATTCAATTCATGATTCATGATTCAATTCATGATTCGAATCCTGATTCAATTCATAATTCATGATTCATGATTCAATTCATGATTCATGATTCATGATTCATGATTCAATTCATGATTCATGATTCAAGTCATGATTCATGATTCGTTTCATGATTCTTGATTCATGATTCATGATTCGATTCATGATTCATGATTCATGATTCAATTCATGATTCATGATTCATGATTCAATTCATGATTCATGATTCATGATTCATGATTCATGATTCAATTCATGATTTATGATTCATGATTCAATTCATGATTCATGATTCATGATTCATGATTCAATTCATGATTCATGATTCAATTCATGATTCATGATTCATGATTCATGATTCATGATTCATGATTCATGATTCAATTCATGATTCATGATTCAATTCATGATTCATGATTCAATTCATGATTCATGATTCATGATTCATGATTCATGATTCGATTCATGATTCATGATTCATGATTCAATTCATGATTTATGATTCGATTCATGATTCTTGATTCATGATTCATGATTCGATTCATGATTCATGATTCAATTCATTATTCATGATTCATGATTCAAGATTCAATTCATGATTCATGATTCATGATTCAATTCATGATTTATGATTCGATTCATGATTCATGATTCATGATTCATGATTCAATTCATGATTCATGATTCAATTCATAATTCATGATTCATGATTCAATTCATGATTTATGATTCGATTCATGATTTTTGATTCATGATTCATGATTCGATTCATGATTCAATTCATGATTCATGATTCATGATTCAATTCATGATTCATGATTCAATTCATGATTCATGATTCATGATTCAATTCATGATTCATGATTCGATTCATGACTCATGATTCATGATTCAATTCATGATTCATGATTCATGATTCAATTCATGATTCATGAATTATGATTCAATTCATGATTCATGATTCATTATTCAATTCATGATTCAATTCATTAATCATGATTCATAATTCAATTCATGATTCATGATTCATGATTCAATTCATGATTCATGATTCATGAATTATGATTCAATTCATGATTCATGATTCATTATTCAATTCATGATTCAATTCATTAATCATGATTCATGATTCAATTCATGATTCATGATTCATGATTCAATTCATGATTCAGGATTCATGGTTCAATTTATGATTCATGAATCATGATTCATGATTCAATTCATGATTCAATTTATGATTCTGGATTTAATTCATGGTTCATGATTCATGATTCATGATTCAATTCATGATTTATGATTCATAATTCAATTCATGATTCAATTCATGATTCATGATTCATGATTCATGATTCATTATTCATGATTCATTTCATGATTCATGATTCGATTCAAGATTCTTGATTCATGATTCAATTCATGATTCATGATTCATGATTCATTTCATGATTCATGATTATATTCAAGATTCTTGATTCATGATTCGATTCATGATTCATGATTCATGATTCATGATTCATGATTCAATTCATAATTCATGATTCATAATTCATGATTCATGATTCATGATTCAATTCATGATTCATGATTCATGATTCATGATTCAATTCATAATTCATGATTCATAATTCATGATTCATGATTCATGATTCAATTCATAATTCATGATTCATGCTTCATGATTTAATTCATGATTCATGATTCGATTCATGATTCTTGATTCATGATTCATGATTTGATTCATGATTCATGATTCAATTCATGATTCATGATTCATGATTCAATTCATGATTCAAGATTCATGATTCTATTCATGATTCCTGATTCAATTAATGATTTATGATTCAGGTTTCGATTCATGATTCAATTCATGATTCATGATTCGATTCATGATTCATGATTCAATTCATGATTTATAATTCATGATTTATGATTCGATTCATGATTCATGATTCAATTCATGATTCATGATTCAATTCATGATTCATGATTGAATTCATGATTCATGATTCAATTCATGTTTCATGATTCATGATTCGATTCATGATTCATGATTCATGATTCAATTCATGATTCATGATTCAATTCATGATTCATGATTCATGTTTCATTTCATGATTCATGATTCATGATTCAATTCATGACTCATGATTCATGTTTCATTTCATGATTCATGATTCATGATTCAATTCATGACTCATGATTCAATTCATGACTTATGATTCATGATTCAATTCATGATTCAATTCATGATTCATGATTCAATTTATTATTCATGATTCATGATTTAATTCATGATTCAATTCATGATTCATGATTCAATTCAGGATTCAATTCATAATTCATGATTCATGATTGAATTCATGATTCATGATTCAATTCATGATTCATGATTCGATTCATGATTCATGATTCATGATTCATGATTCAATTCATAATTCATGATTCATGATTCATGATTCATGATTCATGATTCATGATTCAATTCCTGATTCATGATTCAATTCATGATTCATAATTTATGATTCATGATTCAATTCATGATTCATGATTCAATTTATGATTTATGATTTGATTTATCATTCATGATTTATGATTCAATTTATGATTCATGATTCAATTCATGATTTTTGATTCATGATTCATGATTTGATTCATGATTCAATTCATGATTCATGATTCATGATTCCATTCATGATTCATGATTCAATTCATGATTCATGATTCATGATTCAATTCATGATTCATGATTCGATTCATGATTCATGATTCATGATTCAATTCATGATTCATGATTCATGATTGAATTCATGATTCATGAATTATGATTCAATTCATGATTCATGATTCATGATTCAATTCATGATTCATGATTCATGATTCAATTCATGATTCATGATTCATGATTCAATTCATGATTCATGATTCGATTCATGATTCATGATTCATGATTCAATTCATGATTCATGATTCATGATTCAATTCATGATTCATGATTCATGAATTATGATTCAATTCATGATTCATGATTCATTATTAAATTCATGATTCATGATTCAATTCATGATTCATGATTTAATTCATGATTCATGATTTGATTCATGATTCAATTCATGATTCATGATTCAATTCATGATTCATGATTCATGAATTATGATTCAATTCATGATTCATGATTCATTATTAAATTCATGATTCATGATTCAATTCATGATTCATGATTTAATTCATGATTCATGATTTGATTCATGATTCATGATTCAATTCATGATTCATGATTCATGATAAATGATTCAATTCATGATTCATGATTCAATTCATGATTCATAATTCATGATTCATGATTCAATTCATGATTCATGATTCAATTCATGATTCGAATCCTGATTCAATTCATGATTCATGATTCATGATTCAATTCATGATTCATGATTCATGATTCATGATTCAATTCATGATTCATGATTCAAGTCATGATTCATGATTCGTTTCATGATTCTTGATTCATGATTCATGATTCGATTCATGATTCATGATTCATGATTCAATTCATGATTCATGATTCATGATTCATGATTCAATTCATGGTTCTTGATTCATGATTCATGATTCATGATTCATGATTCAATTCATAATTCATGATTCATGATTCATGATTCAATTCATGATTTATGATTCATGATTCAATTCATGATTCATGATTCATGATTCATGATTCAATTCATGATTCATGATTCAATTCATGATTCATGATTCATGATTCATGATTCATGATTCATGATTCATGATTCATGATTCAATTCATGATTCATGATTCAATTCATGATTCATGATTTAATTCATGATTCATGATTCAATTCATGATTCATGATTCATGATTCATGATTCATGATTCGATTCATGATTCATGATTCATGATTCAATTCATGATTCATGATTCAATTCATGATTTATGATTCGATTCATGATTCTTGATTCATGATTCATGATTCGATTCATGATTCATGATTCAATTCATTATTCATGATTCATGATTCAAGATTCAATTCATGATTCATGATTCATGATTCAATTCATGATTTATGATTCGATTCATGATTCATGATTCATGATTCATGATTCAATTCATGATTCATGATTCAATTCATAATTCATGATTCATGATTCAATTCATGATTCATGATTCGATTCATGATTTTTGATTCATGATTCATGATTCGATTCATGATTCAATTCATGATTCATGATTCATGATTCAATTCATGATTCATTATTCAATTCATGATTCATGATTCATGATTCAATTCATGATTCATGATTCGATTCATGACTCATGATTCATGATTCAATTCATGATTCATGATTCATGATTCAATTCATGATTCATGATTCATGAATTATGATTCAATTCTTGATTCATGATTCATTATTCAATTCATGATTCAATTCATTAATCATGATTCATGATTCAATTCATGATTCATGATTCATGATTCAATTCATGATTCATGATTCATGAATTATGATTCAATTCATGATTCATGATTCATTATTCAATTCATGATTCAATTCATTAATCATGATTCATGATTCAATTCATGATTCATGATTCATGATTCAATTCATGATTCAGGATTCATGGTTCAATTTATGATTCATGAATCATGATTCATGATTCAATTCATGATTCAATTTATGATTCTGGATTTAATTCATGGTTCATGATTCATGATTCATGATTCAATTCATGATTTATGATTCATGATTCAATTCATGATTCAATTCATGATTCATGAATCATGATTCATTTCATGATTCATGATTCGATTCAAGATTCTTGATTCATGATTCAATTCATGATTCATTTCATGATTCATGATTCGATTCAAGATTCTTGATTCATGATTCGATTCATGATTCATGTTTCATGATTCATGATTCAATTCATAATTCATGATTCATAATTCATGATTCATGATTCATGATTCAATTCATGATTCATGATTCATGATTCATGATTCAATTCATAATTCATGATTCATAATTCATGATTCATGATTCATGATTCAATTCATAATTCATGATTCATGCTTCATGATTTAATTCATGATTCATGATTCGATTCATGATTCTTGATTCATGATTCATGATTTGATTCATGATTCATGATTCAATTCATGATTCATGATTCATGATTCAATTCATGATTCAAGATTCATGATTCTATTCATGATTCCTGATTCAATTAATGATTTATGATTCAGGTTTCGATTCATGATTCAATTCATGATTCATGATTCGATTCATGATTCATGATTCAATTCATGATTTATAATTCATGATTTATGATTCGATTCATGATTCATGATTCAATTCATGATTCATGATTCAATTCATGATTCATAATTCATGATTCATGATTGAATTCATGATTCATGATTCAATTCATGTTTCATGATTCATGATTCGATTCATGATTCATGATTCATGATTCAATTCATGATTCATGATTCAATTCATGATTCATGATTCATGTTTCATTTCATGATTCATGATTCATGATTCAATTCATGATTCATGATTCAATTCATGATTTATGATTCATGATTCAATTCATGATTCAATTCATGATTCATGATTCAATTTATTATTCATGATTCATGATTTAATTCATGATGCAATTCATGATTCATGATTCAATTCAGGATTCAATTCATAATTCATGATTCATGATTGAATTCATGATTCATGATTCATGATTCAATTCATGATTCATGATTCGATTCATGATTCATGATTCATGATTCATGATTCAATTCATAATTCATGATTCATGATTCATGATTCATGATTCATGATTCATGATTCAATTCCTGATTCATGATTCAATTCATGATTCATAATTTATGATTCATGATTCAATTCATGATTCATGATTCAATTTATGATTCATGATTTGATTTATCATTCATGATTTATGATTCAATTTATGATTCATGATTCGATTCATGATTTTTGATTCATGATTCATGATTCGATTCATGATTCAATTCATGATTCATGATTCATGATTCAATTCATGATTCATGATTCAATTCATGATTCATGATTCGATTCATGATTCATGATTCGATTCATGATTCATGATTCATGATTCAATTCATGATTCATGATTCATGAATTATGATTCAATTCATGATTCATGATTCATGATTCAATTCATGATTCATGATTCATGGTTCAATTTATGATTCATGAATCATGATTCATGATTCAATTCATGATTCAATTTATGATTCTGGATTTAATTCATGATTCATGATTCAATTCATGATTTATGATTCATGATTCAATTCATGATTCAATTAATGATTCATGATTCATGATTCATGATTCATGATTCATGATTCAATTCATGATTCATGATTCAATTCATGATTCATGATTCATGATTTAATTCATGATTCATGATTCATGATTCAATTCATGATTCATGATTCATGATTCATGATTCATGATTCATGATTCGATTCATGATTCATGATTCATGATTCAATTCATGATTCATGATTCATGATTCAATTCATGATTCATGATTCGATTCATGATTCTTGATTCATGATTCATGATTCGATTCATGATTCATGATTCATGATTCAATTCATTATTCATGATTCATGATTCAAGATTCAATTCATGATTCATGATTCATGATTCAATTCATGATTCATGATTCATGATTCAATTCATGATTTATGATTCATGATTCATGATTCATGATTCGATTCATGATTCATGATTCATGATTCATGATTCAATTCATGATTCATGATTCATGATTTATGATTCAATTCATGATTCATGATTCATTTCATAATTCATGATTCATGATTCAATTCATGATTCATGATTCGATTCATGATTTTTGATTCATGATTCATGATTCAATTCATGATTCAATTCATGATTCATGATTCATGATTCGATTCATGATTCAATTAATGATTCATGATTCATGATTCATGATTCAATTCATGATTCATGATTGAATTCATGATTCATGATTCATGAATTATGATTCAATTCATGATTCATGATTCATGATTCAATTCATGATTCAATTCATTAATCATGATTCATGATTCAATTCATGATTCATGATTCATGATTCAATTCATGATTCATGGTTCAATTTATGATTCATGAATCATGATTCATGATTCAATTCATGATTCAATTTATGATTCTGGATTTAATTCATGATTCATGATTCATGATTCATGATTCAATTCATGATTTATGATTCATGATTCAATTCATGATTCAATTCATGATTCATGATTCATTATTCATGATTCATTTCATGATTCATGATTCGATTCAAGATTCTTGATTCATGATTCAATTCATGATTCATGATTCATGATTCATTTCATGATTCATGATTCAATTCAAGATTCTTGATTCATGATTCGATTCATGATTCATGATTCATGATTCAATTCATGATTCATGATTCATGATTCATGATTCAATTCATAATTCATGATTCATAATTCATGATTCATGATTCATGATTCATGATTCAATTCATAATTCATGATTCATGCTTCATGATTCAATTCATGATTCATGATTCGATTCATGATTCTTAATTTATGATTCATGATTCGATTCATGATTCATGATTCAATTCATGATTCATGATTCATGATTCAATTCATGATTCAAGATTCATGATTCTATTCATGATTCCTGATTCAATTAATGATTTATGATTCAATTCATGTTTCATGATTCATGATTCGATTCATGATTAATGATTCATGATTCAATTCATGATTCATGATTCAATTCATGATTCATGATTCATGTTTCATTTCATGATTCATGATTCATGATTCAATTCATGATTCATGATTCATGATTCAATTCATGATTTATGATTCATGATTCAATTCATGATTCAATTCATGATTCATGATTCATGATTCAATTTATTATTCATGATTCATGATTTAATTCATGATTCAATTCATGATTCATGATTCAATTCAGGATTCAATTCATAATTCATGATTCATGATTGAATTCATGATTCATGATTCAATTCATGATTCATGATTCGATTCATGATTCATGATTCATGATTCATGATTCAATTCATAATTCATGATTCATGATTCATGATTCATGATTCATGATTCAATTCCTGATTCATGATTCAATTCATGATTCATAATTTATGATTCATGATTCAATTCATGAATCATGATTCAATTTATGATTCATGATTTGATTTATCATTCATGATTTATGATTCAATTTATGATTCATGATTCGATTCATGATTTTTGATTCATGATTCATGATTCGATTCATGATTCAATTCATGATTCATGATTCATGATTCAATTCATGATTCATGATTCAATTCATGATTCATGATTCATGATTCAATTCATGATTCATGATTCGATTCATGATTCATGATTCATGATTCAATTCATGATTCATGATTCATGATTGAATTCATGATTCATGATTCATGAATTATGATTCAATTCATGATTCATGATTCATGATTCAATTCATGATTCATGATTCAATTCATGATTCATGATTCATGATTCAATTCATGATTCATGATTCGATTCATGATTCATGATTCATGATTCAATTCATGATTCATGATTCATGATTCAATTCATGATTCATGATTCATGAATTATGATTCAATTCATGATTCATGATTCATTATTAAATTCATGATTCATGATTCAATTCATGATTCATGATTTAATTCATGATTCATGATTTGATTCATGATTTATGATTCAATTCATGATTCATGATTCATGATAAATGATTCAATTCATGATTCATGATTCAATTCATGATTCATAATTCATGATTCATGATTCAATTCATGATTCATGATTCAATTCATGATTCGAATCCTGATTCAATTCATGATTCATGATTCATGATTCAATTCATGATTCATGATTCATGATTCATGATTCATGATTCAATTCATGATTCATGATTCAAGTCATGATTCATGATTCGTTTCATGATTCTTGATTCATGATTCATGATTCGATTCATGATTCATGATTCATGATTCAATTCATGATTCATGATTCATGATTCATGATTCAATTCATGATTCTTGATTCATGATTCATGATTCATGATTCATGATTCAATTCATAATTCATGATTCATGATTCATGATTCAATTCATGATTTATGATTCATGATTCAATTCATGATTCATGATTCATGATTCATGATTCAATTCATGATTCATGATTCAATTCATGATTCATGATTCATGATTCATGATTCATGATTCATGATTCATGATCCAATTCATGATTCATGATTCAATTCATGATTCATGATTCATGATTCAATTCATGATTCATGATTCAATTCATGATTCATGATTCATGATTCATGATTCATGATTCGATTCATGATTCATGATTCATGATTCAATTCATGATTCATGATTCATGATTCAATTCATGATTTATGATTCGATTCATGATTCTTGATTCATGATTCATGATTCGATTCATGATTCATGATTCAATTCATTATTCATGATTCATGATTCAAGATTCAATTCATGATTCATGATTCATGATTCAATTCATGATTTATGATTCGATTCATGATTCATGATTCATGATTCATGATTCAATTCATGATTCATGATTCAATTCATAATTCATGATTCATGATTCAATTCATGATTCATGATTCGATT
The DNA here is from genome assembly GCA_036250195.1 of Mixophyes australis. Lineage (NCBI taxonomy): Eukaryota > Metazoa > Chordata > Amphibia > Anura > Limnodynastidae > Mixophyes > Mixophyes australis. The sequence continues at coordinate 462,495 of JAVHZZ010000022.1, read as the reverse complement.
CATGATTTTTGATTCATGATTCATGATTCGATTCATGATTCAATTCATGATTCATGATTCATGATTCAATTCATGATTCATGATTCGATTCATGACTCATGATTCATGATTCAATTCATGATTCATGATTCATGATTCAATTCATGATTCATGATTCATGAATTATGATTCAATTCATGATTCATGATTCATTATTCAATTCATGATTCAATTCATTAATCATGATTCATGATTCAATTCATGATTCCTGATTCATGATTCAATTCATGATTCATGATTCATGAATTATGATTCAATTCATGATTCATGATTCATTATTCAATTCATGATTCAATTCATTAATCATGATTCATGATTCAATTCATGATTCATGATTCATGATTCAATTCATGATTCAGGATTCATGGTTCAATTTATGATTCATGAATCATGATTCATGATTCAATTCATGATTCAATTTATGATTCTGGATTTAATTCATGGTTCATGATTCATGATTCATGATTCAATTCATGATTTATGATTCATGATTCAATTCATGATTCAATTCATGATTCATGAATCATGATTCATTTCATGATTCATGATTCGATTCAAGATTCTTGATTCATGATTCAATTCATGATTCATTTCATGATTCATGATTCGATTCAAGATTCTTGATTCATGATTCGATTCATGATTCATGATTCATGATTCATGATTCATGATTCAATTCATAATTCATGATTCATAATTCATGATTCATGATTCATGATTCAATTCATGATTCATGATTCATGATTCATGATTCAATTCATAATTCATGATTCATAATTCATGATTCATGATTCATGATTCAATTCATAATTCATGATTCATGCTTCATGATTTAATTCATGATTCATGATTCGATTCATGATTCTTGATTCATGATTAATGATTTGATTCATGATTCATGATTCAATTCATGATTCATGATTCATGATTCAATTCATGATTCAAGATTCATGATTCTATTCATGATTCCTGATTCAATTAATGATTTATGATTCAGGTTTTGATTCATGATTCAATTCATGATTCATGATTCGATTCATGATTCATAATTCAATTCATGATTTATAATTCATGATTTATGATTCGATTCATGATTCATGATTCAATTCATGATTCATGATTCAATTCATGATTCATAATTCATGATTCATGATTGAATTCATGATTCATGATTCAATTCATGTTTCATGATTCATGATTCGATTCATGATTCATGATTCATGATTCAATTCATGATTCATGATTCAATTCATGATTCATGATTCATGTTTCATTTCATGATTCATGATTCATGATTCAATTCATGATTCATGATTCAATTCATGATTTATGATTCATGATTCAATTCATGATTCAATTCATGATTCATGATTCAATTTATTATTCATGATTCATGATTTAATTCATGATTCAATTCATGATTCATGATTCAATTCAGGATTCAATTCATAATTCATGATTCATGATTGAATTCATGATTCATGATTCATGATTCAATTCATGATTCATGATTCAATTCATGATTCATGATTCAAATCATGATTCATGATTCATGATTCAATTCATGATTCATGATTCGATTCATGATTCATGATTCATGATTCAATTCATGATTCATGATTCATGATTCAATTCATGATTCATGATTCATGAATTATGATTCAATTCATGATTCATGATTCATGATTCAATTCATGATTCATGATTCATGGTTCAATTTATGATTCATGAATCATGATTCATGATTCAATTCATGATTCAATTTATGATTCTGGATTTAATTCATGATTCATGATTCATGATTCATGATTCAATTCATGATTTATGATTCATGATTCAATTCATGATTCAATTTATGATTCATGATTCATGATTCATGATTCATGATTCATGATTCATGATTCAATTCATGATTCATGATTCAATTCATGATTCATGATTCATGATTCAATTCATGATTCATGATTCATGATTCAATTCATGATTCATGATTCATGATTCATGATTCATGATTCGATTCATGATTCATGATTCAATTCATGATTCATGATTCGATTCATGATTCTTGATTCATGATTCATGATTCGATTCATGATTCATGATTCATGATTCAATTCATTATTCATGATTCATGATTCAATTCATGATTTATGATTCATGATTCATGATTCATGATTTGATTCATGATTCATGATTCATGATTCATGATTCAATTCATGATTCATGATTCATGATTTATGATTCAATTCATGATTCATGATTCAATTCATAATTCATGATTCATGATTCAATTCATGATTCATGATTCGATTCATGATTTTTGATTCATGATTCATGATTCGATTCATGATTCAATTAATGATTCATGATTCATGATTCAATTCATGATTCAATTCATGATTCATGATTCATGATTCGATTCATGATTCAATTAATGATTCATGATTCATGATTCATGATTCAATTCATGATTCATGATTCATGATTGAATTCATGATTCATGATTCATGAATTATGATTCAATTCATGATTCATGATTCATGATTCAATTCATGATTCAATTCATTAATCATGATTCATGATTCAATTCATGATTCATGATTCATGATTCAATTCATGATTCATGGTTCAATTTATGATTCATGAATCATGATTCATGATTCAATTCATGATTCAATTTATGATTCTGGATTTAATTCATGATTCATGATTCAATTCATGATTTATGATTCATGATTCAATTCATGATTCAATTCATGATTCATGATTCATGATTCATTATTCATGATTCATTTCATGATTCATGATTCGATTCAAGATTCTTGATTCATGATTCAATTCATGATTCATGATTCATGATTCAATTCATGATTTATGATTCATGATTCAATTCATGATTCAATTCATGATTCATGATTCATGATTCAATTTATTATTTATGATTCATGATTTAATTCATGATTCAATTCATGATTCATGATTCAATTCAGGATTCAATTCATGATTCATGATTTATGATTCAATTCATGATTCATGATTCATGATTCAATTCATGATTCATGATTCGAATTATGATTCATGATTCATGATTCATGATTCAATTCATAATTCAATTCATGATTCATGATTCATGATTCAATTCATGATTCATGATTCAATTCATGATTCATGATTCATGATTCAATTCATGATTCATGATTCGATTCATGATTCATGATTCAATTCATGATTCATGATTCATGATTCAATTCATGATTCATGATTCATGATTCATGATTCAATTCATGATTCAAGATTCATGATTCTATTCATGATTCCTGATTCAATTAATGATTTATGATTCATGTTTCGATTCATGATTCAATTCATGATTCATGATTCGATTCATGATTCATGATTCGATTCATGATTTATAATTCATGATTTATGATTCGATTCATGATTCATGATTCAATTCATGATTCATGATTCAATTCATGATTCATAATTCATGATTCATGATTCAATTCATGATTCATGATTCAATTCATGATTCAATTCATGATTCATGATTCATGATTCAATTTATTATTCATGATTCATGATTTAATTCATGATTCAATTCATGATTCATGATTCAATTCAGGATTCAATTCATAATTCATGATTCATGATTGAATTCATGATTCATGATTCATGATTCAATTCATGATTCATGATTCCATTCATGATTCATGATTCATGATTCAATTCATAATTCATGATTCATGATTCATGATTCATGATTCATGATTCAATTCCTGATTCATGATTCAATTCATGATTCATAATTTATGATTCATGATTCAATTCATGATTCATGATTCAAGATTCATGATTCATGATTCAATTTATGATTCATGATTTGATTTATCATTCATGATTTATGATTCAATTCATGATTCATGATTCGATTCATGATTTTTGATTCATGATTCATGATTCGATTCATGATTCAATTCATGATTCATGATTCATGATTCAATTCATGATTCATGATTCAATTCATGATTCATAATTCATGATTCATTTCATGATTCATGATTCGATTCAAGATTCTTGATTCATGATTCGATTCATGATTCATGATTCATGATTCAATTCATGATTCATGATTCGATTCATGATTCTTGATTCATGATTCATCATTCAATTCATGATTCATGATTCATGATTCAATTCATGATTCATGATTCAATTCATGATTCATGATTCGATTCATGATTCATGATTCATGATTCAATTCATGATTCATGATTCGATTCATGATTCATGATTCATGATTGATGATTCGATTCATGATTCATGATTCATGATTCAATTCATGATTCATGATTCATGAATCAATTCATGATTCATGATTCAATTCATGATTCAAAATTCATGATTCATGATTCAATTTATGATTCATGATTTAATTCTTGATTCGAATCCTGATTTAATTCATGATTCATGATTCAATTCATGATTCATGATTCATGATTCATGATTCGATTCATGATTCATGATTCATGATTCAATTCATAATTCATGATTCATGATTCATGATTCATGATTCATGATTCGATTCATGATTCATGATTCATGATTCAATTCATAATTCATGATTCATGATTCATGATTCAATTCATGATTTATGATTCATGATTCAATTCATGATTCATGATTCATGATTCATGATTCAATTCATGATTCATGATTCAATTCATGATTCATGATTCATGATTCATGATTCATGATTCGATTCATGATTCATGATTCATGATACATGATTCAATTCATGATTCATGATTCAATTCATGATTCATGATTCATGATTTAATTCATGATTCATTATTCATGATTCAATTCATGATTCATGATTCATGATTCATGATTCGATTCATGATTCATGATTCATGATTCATGATTCATGATTCGATTCATGATTCATTAATCATGATTCAATTCATGATTCATGATTCATTATTCATGTTTCAATTCATGATTCATGATTCATGATTCAATTCATAATTCATGATTTATGATTCATGATTCAATTCATGATTCATGATTCATGATTCATGATTCATGATTCAATTCATGATTCATGATTCAATTCATGATTCACGATTCATGATTCATGATTCATGATTCGATTCATGATTCATGATTCATGATTCAATTCATGATTCATGATTCAATTCATGATTCATGATTCATGATTCAATTCTTGATTCATTATTCATGATTCAATTCATGATTCATGATTCATGATTCATGATTCGATTCATGATTCATGATTCATGATTCAATTCATGATTCATGATTCATGATTCAATTCATGATTCATGATTCAATTCATGATTCATGATTCATGATTCAATTCTTGATTCATTATTCATGATTCAATTCATGATTCATGATTCATGATTCATGATTCGATTCATGATTCATGATTCATGATTCAATTCATGATTAATGATTCATGATTCAATTCATGATTCATGATTCATGATTCAATTTATGATTTAATTCATGATTCATGATTCAATTCATGATTCATGATTCATGATTCAATTCATGATTCATGATTCATGATTCAATTTATGATTTAATTCATGATTCATGATTCAATTTATGATTCATGATTCATGATTCATGATTCAATTCATGATTCATGATTCATGATTCATGATTCATGATTCGATTCATGATTCATGATTCATGATTCAATTCATGATTCATGATTCAATTCATGATTCATGATTCATGATTCAATTCATGATTCATGATTCATGATTCATGATTCGATTCATGATTCATGATTCATGATTCAATTCATGATTCATGATTCATGATTCAATTCATGATTCATGATTCATGATTCAATTTATGATTTAATTCATGATTCATGATTCAATTCATGATTCATGATTCATGATTCAATTCATGATTCATGATTCATGATTCAATTTATTATTTAATTCATGATTGATGAATTTAATTCATGATTCATGATTTATGATTCAATTCATGATTCAATTCATGATGCATGATTCAATTCATGATTCATGATTCAATTCATGATTCATGATTCATGATTCAATTCATGATTCATGATTCATGATTCATGATTCAATTCATGATTCATGATTCATGATTCAATTCATGATTCATGATTCATGATTCAATTCATGATTCAAATTATGATTCATGATTCATGATTTAATTCATGATTCAATTCATGATTCATGATTCAATTCATGATTCAATTCATGATTCATGATTCATTATTCAATTCATGATTCATGATTCAATTCATGATTCATGATTTAATTCATGATTCATGATTCGATTCATGATTCATGATTCAATTCATGATTCATGATTCATGATTCATGATTCATGATTCATGATTCAATTCATGATTCAAGATTCAATTCATGATTCATGATTCATGATTTAATTCATGATTCATTATTCATGATTCAATTCATGATTCATGATTCATGATTCATGATTCGATTAATGATTCATGATTCATGATTCATGATTCATGATTCGATTCATGATTCATTAATCATGATTCAATTCATGATTCATGATTCATTATTCATGATTCAATTCATGATTCATGATTCATGATTCAATTCATAATTCATGATTTATGATTCATGATTCAATTCATGATTCATGATTCATGATTCATGATTCATGATTCAATTCATGATTCATGATTCAATTCATGATTCATGATTCATGATTCATGATTCGATTCATGATTCATGATTCATGATTCAATTCATGATTCATGATTCATGATTCATGATTCAATTCATGATTCATGATTCATGATTCATGATTCGATTCATGATTCATGATTCATGATTCAATTCATGATTCATGATTCATTATTCAATTCATGATTTAAGATTCATGATTGGATTCATGATTCATGATTCAATTCATGATTCATGATTCATGACTCGATTCATGATTCAATTCATGATTCATGATTTGATTCATGATTCATGATTCAATTCATGATTTATGATTCATGATTCAATTCATGATTCAATTCATGATTCATGATTCATGATTCAATTCACTATTCATGATTCATGATTTAATTCAGGATTCAATTCATAATTCATGATTCATGATTGAATTCATGATTCATGATTCATGATTCAATTCATGATTCATGATTCGATTCATGATTCATGATTCATGATTCATGATTCAATTCATGATTCATGATTCAATTCAGGATTCAATTCATAATTCATGATTCATGATTGAATTTATGATTCATGATTCATGATTCAATTCATGATTCATGATTCGATTCATGATTCATGATTCATGATTCAATTCATGATTCATGATTCATGACTCGATTCATGATTCAATTCATGATTCATGATTTGATTCATGATTCATAATACAATTCATGATTCATGATTCAATTCATGATTCATGATTCAATTCATGATTCAATTCATGATTCATGATTCAATTCATGATTCATGATTCAATTCATGATTCATGATTTAATTCATGATTCATGATTCGATTAATGATTCATGATTCATGATTCAATTCATGATTCATGATTCATGATTCATGATTCATGATTCATGATTCAATTCATGATTCATGATTCAATTCATGATTCCTAATTCATGATTCATGATTCAATTCATGATTCATGATTCAATTCTTGATTCAAATCCTGATTCAATTCATGATTCATGATTCATTATTCAATTCATGATTCATGATTCATGATTCATGATTAGATTCATAATTCATGATTCATGATTCATGATTCAATTCATGATTCATGATTTAATTCATGATTCATGATTCAATTCATGATTCTTGATTCATGATTCGATTCATGATTAATGATTCATGATTTAATTCATGATTCATGATTCATGATTCAATTCATGATTCAAGATTCATGATTCGATTCATGATTCATGATTCGATTCATGATTCATGATTCAATTCATGATTCATGATTCGCTTCATGATTCAATTCATGATTCATGATTCGATTCATGATTCATGATTCGATTCATGATTCATGATTCAATTCATGATTCATGATTCATGATTCAATTCATGATTCATGATTCATGATTCAATTTATGATTTAATTCATGATTCATGATTCAATTCATGATTCATGATTCATGATTCAATTCATGATTCATGATTCATGATTAAATTTATGATTTAATTCATAATTCATGATTCAATTTAAGATTCATGATTCATGATTCATGATTCATGATTCAATTCATGATTCATGATTCAATTCATGATTCATGATTCAATTCATGATTCAATTCATGATTCATGATTGATGAATTCAATTCATGATTCATGATTCATGATGCATGATTCAATTCATGATTCATGATTCAATTTATGATTCCTGATTCATGATTCAATTCATGATTCATGAATCATGATTCATGATTCATGATTCATGATTCAATTCATGATTCATGAATCATGATTCATGATTCAATTCATGATTCAATTTATGATTCATGATTCATGATTTAATTCATGATTCAATTCAGAATTCATGGTTCAATTCATGATTCAATTCATGATTCATGATTCATTATTCAATTCATGATTCATGATTCAATTCATGATTCATGATTTAATTCATGATTCATGATTCGATTCATGATTCATGATTCATGATTCAATTCATGATTCATGATTCATGAATCAATTCATGATTCATGATTCAATTCATGATTCATAATTCATGATTCAATTTATGATTCATGATTCAATTCTTGATTCGAATCCTGATTTAATTCATGATTCATGATTCAATTCATGATTCATGATTCATGATTCATGATTCGATTCATGATTCATGATTCATGATTCAATTCATAATTCATGATTCATGATTCATGATTCATGATTCATGATTCGATTCATGATTCATGATTCATGATTCAATTCATAATTCATGATTCATGATTCATGATTCAATTCATGATTTATGATTCATGATTCAATTCATGATTCATGATTCATGATTCATGATTCAATTCATGATTCATGATTCAATTCATGATTCATGATTCATGATTCATGATTCATGATTCGATTCATGATTCATGATTCATGATTCATGATTCAATTCATGATTCATGATTCAATTCATGATTCATGATTCATGATTTAATTCATGATTCATTATTCATGATTCAATTCATGATTCATGATTCATGATTCATGATTCGATTCATGATTCATGATTCATGATTCATGATTCATGATTCGATTCATGATTCATTAATCATGATTCAATTCATGATTCATGATTCATTATTCATGTTTCAATTCATGATTCATGATTCATGATTCAATTCATAATTCATGATTTATGATTCATGATTCAATTCATGATTCATGATTCATAATTCATGATTCATGATTCAATTCATGATTCATGATTCAATTCATGATTCACGATTCATGATTCATGATTCATGATTCGATTCATGATTCATGATTCATGATTCAATTCATGATTCATGATTCAATTCATGATTCATGATTCATGATTCAATTCTTGATTCATTATTCATGATTCAATTCATGATTCATGATTCATGATTCATGATTCGATTCATGATTCATTATTCATGATTCAATTCATGATTCATGATTCATGATTCAATTCATGATTCATGATTCAATTCATGATTCATGATTCATGATTCAATTCTTGATTCATTATTCATGATTCAATTCATGATTCATGATTCATGATTCATGATTCAATTCATGATTCATGATTCATGATTCAATTCATGATTAATGATTCATGATTCAATTCATGATTCATGATTCATGATTCAATTTATGATTTAATTCATGATTCATGATTCAATTCATGATTCATGATTCATGATTCAATTCATGATTCATGATTCATGATTCAATTTATGATTTAATTCATGATTCATGATTCAATTTATGATTCATGATTCATGATTCAATTCATAATTCATGATTCATGATTCATGATTCATGATTCGATTCATGATTCATGATTCATGATTCAATTCATGATTCATGATTCAATTCATGATTCATGATTCATGATTCAATTCTTGATTCATTATTCATGATTCAATTCATGATTCATGATTCATGATTCATGATTCGATTCATGATTCATGATTCATGATTCAATTCATGATTCATGATTCATGATTCAATTCATGATTCATGATTCATGATTCAATTTATGATTTAATTCATGATTCATGATTCAATTCATGATTCATGATTCAATTCATGATTCATGATTCATGATTCAATTTATTATTTAATTCATGATTGATGAATTTAATTCATGATTCATGATTCATGATTTATGATTCAATTCATGATTCAATTCATGATGCATGATTCAATTAATGATTCATGATTCAATTCATGATTCATGATTCAATTCATGATTCATGATTCATGATTCATGATTCAATTCATGATTCATGATTCATGATTCAATTCATGATTCATGATTCATGATTCAATTCATGATTTATGAATCATGATTCATGATTCGATTCATGATTCATGATTCAATTCATGATTCATGAGTCAATTCATAATTCATGATTCATGATTCAATTCATGATTCAATTCATGATTCATGATTCGATTCATGATTTTTGATTCATGATTCATGATTCGATTCATGATTCAATTCATGATTCATGATTCATGATTCAATTCATGATTCATGATTCAATTCATGATTCATGATTCAATTCATGATTCATGATTCGATTCATGACTCATGATTCATGATTCAATTCATGATTCATGATTCATGATTGAATTCATGATTCATGATTCATGAATTATGATTCAATTCATGATTCATGATTCATGGTTCAATTCATGATTCAATTCATTAATCATGATTCATGATTCAATTCATGATTCATGATTCATGATTCAATTCATGATTCATGATTCATGGTTCAATTTATGATTCATGAATCATGATTCATGATTCAATTCATGATTCATGATTCGATTCATGATTCATGATTCATGATTGATGATTCGATTCATGATTCATGATTCATGATTCAATTCATGATTCATGATTCATTATTCAATTCATGATTTAAGATTCATGATTCGATTCATGATTCATGATTCAATTCATGATTCATGATTCATGATTCGATTCATGACTCAAATTATGATTTGATTCATGATTCATAATACAATTCATGATTCATGATTCATGATTCAATTCATGATTCATGATTCAATTCATGATTCAATTCATGATTCATGATTCAATTCATGATTCATGATTTAATTCATGATTCATGATTCGATTCATGATTCATGATTCATGATTCAATTCATGATTCATGATTCATGATTCAATTCATGATTTATGATTCATGATTCAATTCATGATTCAATTCATGATTCATGATTCATGATTCATTATTCATGATTCATTTCATGATACATGATTCGATTCAAGATTCTTGATTCATGATTCAATTCATGATTCATGATTCATGATTCATTTCATGATTCATGATTCGATTCAAGATTCTTGATTCATGATTCGATTCATGATTCATGATTCATGATTCAATTCATGATTCATGATTCATGATTCATGATTCAATTCATAATTCATGATTCATGCTTCATGATTCAATTCATGATTCATGATTCGATTCATGATTCTTGATTCATGATTCATGATTCGATTCATGATTCATGATTCAATTCATGATTAATGATTTATGATTCAATTCATGATTCAAGATTCATGATTCTATTCATGATTCCTGATTCAATTAATGATTTATGATTCATGTTTCGATTCATGATTCAATTCATGATTCATGATTCAATTCATGATTCATGAGTCAATTCATAATTCATGATTCATGATTCAATTCATGATTCAATTCATGATTCATGATTCTATTCATGATTTTTGATTCATGATTCATGATTCAATTCATGATTCAATTCATGATTCATGATTCATCATTCAATTCATGATTCATGATTCAATTCATGATTCATGATTCATGATTCAATTCATGATTCATGATTCAATTCATGATTCATGATTCATGATTCAATTCATGATTCATGATTCATGAATTATGATTCAATTCATGATTCATGATTCATGATTCAATTCATGATTCAATTCATTAATCATGATTCATGATTCAATTCATGATTCATGATTCATGATTAAATTCATGATTCATGATTCATGGTTCAATTTATGATTCATGAATCATGATTCATGATTCAATTCATGATTCAATTTATGATTCTGGATTTAATTCATGATTCATGATTCATGATTCATGATTCAATTCATGATTTATGATTCATGATTCAATTCATGATTCAATTCATGATTCAATTCATGATTCAATTCATGATTCATGATTCATGATTCATTATTCATGATTCATTTCATGATTCATGATTCGATTCAAGATTCTTGATTCATGATTCAATTCATGATTCATGATTCATGATTCATTTCATGATTCATGATTCGATTCAAGATTCTTGATTCATGATTCGATTCATGATTCATGATTCATGATTCAATTCATAATTCATGATTCATGATTCATGATTCAATTCATAATTCATGATTCATAATTCATGATTTATGATTCATGATTCATGATTCAATTCATAATTCATGATTCATGCTTCATGATTCAATTCATGATTCATGATTCGATTCATGATTCTTGATTCATGATTCATGATTCAATTCATGATTCATGATTCAATTCATGATTCATGATTCATGATTCAATTCATGATTCATGATTCATGATTCGATTCATGATTCAAGATTCATGATTCTATTCATGATTCCTGATTCAATTAATGATTTATGATTCATGTTTCGATTCATGATTCGATTCATGATTCATGATTCGATTCATGATTCATGATTCGATTCATGATTCATGATTCATGATTCATGATTCAATTCATAATTCATGATTCATGAATCAATTTATGATTCATAATTTATGATTCATGATTCAATTCATGATTCATGATTCAAGATTCATGATTTATGATTCATGATTTGATTTATCATTCATGATTTATGATTCAATTCATGATTCATGATTCGATTCATGATTTTTGATTAATGATTCATGATTCGATTCATGATTCAATTCATGATTCATGATTCATGATTCAATTCATGATTCATGATTCAATTCATGATTCATGATTCATGATTCAATTCATGATTCATGATTCGATTCATGATTCATGATTCATGATTCAATTCATGATTCATGATTCATGATTCAATTCATGATTCATGATTCATGATTCATGATTCAATTCATGATTCAAGATTCATGATTCAATTCATGATTCATGATTCAATTCATGATTTATAATTCATGATTTATGATTCGATTCATGATTTATGATTCAATTCATGATTCATGATTCAATTCATGATTCATAATTCATGATTCATGATTCAATTCATGATTCATGATTCATGATTCAATTCATGATTTATGATTCATGATTCAATTCATGATTCAATTCATGATTCATGATTCATGATTCAATTCACTATTCATGATTCATGATTTAATTCAGGATTCAATTCATAATTCATGATTCATGATTGAATTCATGATTCATGATTCATGATTCAATTCATGATTCATGATTCGATTCATGATTCATGATTCATGATTCATGATTCAATTCATGATTCATGATTCAATACAGGATTCAATTCATAATTCATGATTCATGATTGAATTCATGATTCATGATTCATGATTCAATTCATGATTCATGATTCGATTCATGATTCATGATTCATGATTCAATTCATAATTCATGATTCATGATTCATGATTCATGATTCATGATTCAATTCCTGATTCATGATTCAATTCATGATTCATAATTTATGATTCATGATTCAATTCATGATTCATGATTCAAGATTCATGATTCATGATTCAATTTATGATTCATGATTTGATTTATCATTCATGATTTATGATTCAATTCATGATTCATGATTCGATTCATGATTTTTGATTCATGATTCATGATTCGATTCATGATTCAATTCATGATTCATGATTCATGATTCAATTCATGATTCATGATTCAATTCATGATTCATGATTCATTTCATGATTCATGATTCGATTCAAGATTCTTGAATCATGATTCGATTCATGATTCATGATTCATGATTCAATTCATGATTCATGATTCGATTCATGATTCTTGATTTATGATTCATCATTTCATTCATGATTCATGATTCATGATTCAATTCATGATTCATGATTCATGATTCATGATTCAATTCATGATTCATGATTCGATTCATGATTGATGATTGATGATTCGATTCATGATTCATGATTCAATTCATGATTCATGATTCGATTCATGATTGATGATTGATGATTCGATTCATGATTCAGGATTCATGATTCAATTCATGATTCATGATTCATTATTCAATTCATGATTTAAGATTCATGATTCGATTCATGATTCATAATTCAATCCATGATTCATGATTCATGATTCGATTCATGATTCAATTCATGATTCATGATTTGATTCATGATTCATAATACAATTCATGATTCATGATTCATGATTCAATTCATGATTCATGATTCAATTCATGATTCAATTCATGATTCATGATTTAATTCATGATTCATGATTCGATTCATGATTCATGATTCATGATTCAATTCATGATTCATGATTCATGATTCAATTCATGATTTATGATTCATGATTCAATTCATGATTCAATTCATGATTCATGATTCATGATTCATTATTCATGATTCATTTCATGATTCATGATTCGATTCAAGATTCTTGATTCATGATTCAATTCATGATTCATGATTCATGATTCATTTCATGATTCATGATTCGATTCAAGATTCTTGATTCATGATTCGATTCATGATTCATGATTCATGATTCAATTCATGATTCATGATTCATGATTCATGATTCAATTCATAATTCATGATTCATGCTTCATGATTCAATTCATGATTCATGATTCATGATTCATTTCATGATTCATGATTCGATTCAAGATTCTTGATTCATGATTCAATTCATGATTCATGATTCATGATTCATTTCATGATTCATGATTCGATTCAAGATTCATGATTCATGATTCAATTCATGATTCATGATTCATGACTCGATTCATGATTCAATTCATGATTCATGATTTGATTCATGATTCATAATACAATTCATGATTCATGATTCAATTCATGATTCATGATTCAATTCATGATTCAATTCATGATTCATGATTCAATTCATGATTCATGATTTAATTCATGATTCATGATTCGATTAATGATTCATGATTCATGATTCAATTCATGATTCATGATTCATGATTCATGATTCAATTCATGATTCATGATTCAATTCATGATTCCTAATTCATGATTCATGATTCAATTCATGATTCATGATTCAATTCTTTATTCAAATCCTGATTCAATTCATGATTTATGATTCAATTCATGATTCATGATTCATTATTCAATTCATGATTCATGATTCATGATTCATGATTAGATTCATAATTCATGATTCATGATTCATGATTCAATTCATGATTCATGATTTAATTCATGATTCATGATTCAATTCATGATTCTTGATTCATGATTCGATTCATGATTAATGATTCATGATTTAATTCATGATTCATGATTCATGATTCAATTCATGATTCAAGATTCATGATTCGATTCATGATTCATGATTCGATTCATGATTCATGATTCAATTCATGATTCATGATTCGCTTCATGATTCAATTCATGATTCATGATTCGATTCATGATTCATGATTCGATTCATGATTCATGATTCAATTCATGATTCATGATTCATGATTCAATTCATGATTCATGATTCATGATTCAATTTATGATTTAATTCATGATTCATGATTCAATTCATGATTCATGATTCATGATTCAATTCATGATTCATGATTCATGATTAAATTTATGATTTAATTCATAATTCATGATTCAATTTAAGATTCATGATTCATGATTCATGATTCATGATTCAATTCATGATTCATGATTCAATTCATGATACATGATTCAATTCATGATTCAATTCATGATTCATGATTGATGAATTCAATTCATGATTCATGATTCATGATGCATGATTCAATTCATGATTCATGATTCAATTTATGATTCCTGATTCATGATTCAATTCATGATTCATGAATCATGATTCATGATTCATGATTCATGATTCAATTCATGATTCATGAATCATGATTCATGATTCAATTCATGATTCAATTTATGATTCATGATTCATGATTTAATTCATGATTCAATTCAGAATTCATGGTTCAATTCATGATTCAATTCATGATTCATGATTCATTATTCAATTCATGATTCATGATTCAATTCATGATTCATGATTTAATTCATGATTCATGATTCGATTCATGATTCATGATTCATGATTCAATTCATGATTCATGATTCATGAATCAATTCATGATTCATGATTCAATTCATGATTCATAATTCATGATTCATGATTCAATTTATGATTCATGATTCAATTCTTGATTCGAATCCTGATTTAATTCATGATTCATGATTCAATTCATGATTCATGATTCATGATTCATGATTCGATTCATGATTCATGATTCATGATTCAATTCATAATTCATGATTCATGATTCATGATTCATGATTCATGATTCGATTCATGATTCATGATTCATGATTCAATTCATAATTCATGATTCATGATTCATGATTCAATTCATGATTTATGATTCATGATTCAATTCATGATTCATGATTCATGATTCATGATTCATGATTCAATTCATGATTCATGATTCATGATTCATGATTCATGATTCGATTCATGATTCATGATTCATGATTCATGATTCAATTCATGATTCATGATTCAATTCATGATTCATGATTCATGATTTAATTCATGATTCATTATTCATGATTCAATTCATGATTCATGATTCATGATTCATGATTCGATTCATGATTCATGATTCATGATTCATGATTCATGATTCGATTCATGATTCATTAATCATGATTCAATTCATGATTCATGATTCATTATTCATGTTTCAATTCATGATTCATGATTTATGATTCATGATTCAATTCATGATTCATGATTCATGATTCATGATTCATGATTCAATTCATGATTCATGATTCAATTCATGATTCACGATTCATGATTCATGATTCATGATTCGATTCATGATTCATGATTCATGATTCAGTTCATGATTCATGATTCAATTCATGATTCATGATTCATGATTCAATTCTTGATTCATTATTCATGATTCAATTCATGATTCATGATTCATGATTCATGATTCGATTCATGATTCATGATTCATGATTCAATTCATGATTCATGATTCATGATTCAATTCATGATTCATGATTCAATTCATGATTCATGATTCATGATTCAATTCTTGATTCATTATTCATGATTCAATTCATGATTCATGATTCATGATTCATGATTCGATTCATGATTCATGATTCATGATTCAATTCATGATTAATGATTCATGATTCAATTCATGATTCATGATTCATGATTCAATTTATGATTTAATTCATGATTCATGATTCAATTCATGATTCATGATTCATGATTCAATTCATGATTCATGATTCATGATTCAATTTATGATTTAATTCATGATTCATGATTCAATTTATGATTCATGATTCATGATTCATGATTCAATTTATGATTCATGATTCATGATTCATGATTCATGATTCGATTCATGATTCATGATTCATGATTCAATTCATGATTCATGATTCAATTCATGATTCATGATTCATGATTCAATTCTTGATTCATTATTCATGATTCAATTCATGATTCATGATTCATGATTCATGATTCGATTCATGATTCATGATTCATGATTCAATTCATGATTCATGATTCATGATTCAATTCATGATTCATGATTCATGATTCAATTCATGATTCATGATTCATGATTCAATTTATTATTTAATTCATGATTGATGAATTTAATTCATGATTCATGATTCATGATTTATGATTCAATTCATGATTCAATTCATGATGCATGATTCAATTCATGATTCATGATTCAATTCATGATTCATGATTCATGATTCAATTCATGATTCATGAATCATGATTCATGATTCAATTCATGATTCATGATTCATGATTCAATTCATGATTCATGATTCATGATTCAATTCATGATTCAAATTATGATTCATGATTCATGATTTAATTCATGATTCAATTCATGATTCATGATTCAATTCATGATTCAATTCATGATTCATGATTCATTATTCAATTCATGATTCATGATTCAATTCATGATTCATGATTTAATTCATGATTCATGATTCGATTCATGATTCATGATTCATGATTCAATTCATGATTCATGATTCATGATTCATGATTCATGATTCAATTCATGATTCATGATTCAATTCATGATTCATGATTCATGATTTAATTCATGATTCATTATTCATGATTCAATTCATGATTCATGATTCATGATTCATGATTCGATTAATGATTCATGATTCATGATTCATGATTCATGATTCGATTCATGATTCATTAATCATGATTCAATTCATGATTCATGATTCATTATTCATGATTCAATTCATGATTCATGATTCATGATTCAATTCATAATTCATGATTTATGATTCATGATTCAATTCATGATTCATGATTCATGATTCATGATTCATGATTCAATTCATGATTCATGATTCAATTCATGATTCATGATTCATGATTCGATTCATGATTCATGATTCATGATTCAATTCATGATTCATGATTCAATTCATGATTCATGATTCATGATTCATGATTCAATTCATGATTCATGATTCATGATTCATGATTCGATTCATGATTCTTGATTCATGATTCAATTCATGATTCATGATTCATTATTCAATTCATGATTTAAGATTCATGATTGGATTCATGATTCATGATTCAATTCATGATTCATGATTCATGACTCGATTCATGATTCAATTCATGATTCATGATTTGATTCATGATTCATAATACAATTCATGATTCATGATTCAATTCATGATTCATGATTCAATTCATGATTCAATTCATGATTCATGATTCAATTCATGATTCATGATTTAATTCATGATTCATGATTCGATTAATGATTCATGATTCATGATTCAATTCATGATTCATGATTTATGATTCATGATTCATGATTCATGATTCAATTCATGATTCATGATTCAATTCATGATTCCTAATTCATGATTCATGATTCAATTCATGATTCATGATTCAATTCTTGATTCAAATCCTGATTCAATTCATGATTCATGATTCATGATTCAATTCATGATTCATGATTCATTATTCAATTCATGATTCATGATTCATGATTCATGATTAGATTCATAATTCATGATTCATGATTCATGATTCAATTCATGATTCATGATTTAATTCATGATTCATGATTCAATTCATGATTCTTGATTCATGATTCGATTCATGATTAATGATTCATGATTTAATTCATGATTCATGATTCATGATTCAATTCATGATTCAAGATTCATGATTCGATTCATGATTCATGATTCGATTCATGATTCATGATTCAATTCATGATTCATGATTCGCTTCATGATTCAATTCATGATTCATGATTCGATTCATGATTCATGATTCGATTCATGATTCATGATTCAATTCATGATTCATGATTCATGATTCAATTCATGATTCATGATTCATGATTCAATTTATGATTTAATTCATGATTCATGATTCAATTCATGATTCATGATTCATGATTCAATTCATGATTCATGATTTATGATTAAATTTATGATTTAATTCATAATTCATGATTCAATTTAAGATTCATGATTCATGATTCATGATTCATGATTCAATTCATGATTCATGATTCAATTCATGATTCATGATTCAAATCCTGATTCAATTCATGATTCATGATTCATGATTCAATTCATGATTCATGATTCATTATTCAATTCATGATTCATGATTCATGATTCATGATTAGATTCATAATTCATGATTCATGATTCATGATTCAATTCATGATTCATGATTTAATTCATGATTCATGATTCAATTCATGATTCTTGATTCATGATTCGATTCATGATTAATGATTCATGATTTAATTCATGATTCATGATTCATGATTCAATTCATGATTCAAGATTCATGATTCGATTCATGATTCATGATTCGATTCATGATTCATGATTCAATTCATGATTCATGATTCGCTTCATGATTCAATTCATGATTCATGATTCGATTCATGATTCATGATTCGATTCATGATTCATGATTCAATTCATGATTCATGATTCATGATTCAATTCATGATTCATGATTCATGATTCAATTTATGATTTAATTCATGATTCATGATTCAATTCATGATTCATGATTCATGATTCAATTCATGATTCATGATTTATGATTAAATTTATGATTTAATTCATAATTCATGATTCAATTTAAGATTCATGATTCATGATTCATGATTCATGATTCAATTCATGATTCATGATTCAATTCATGATTCATGATTCAATTCATGATTCATGATTCATGATTCAATTCATGATTCATGAATCATGATTCATGATTCAATTCATGATTCATGATTCATGATTCAATTCATGATTCATGAATCATGATTCATGATTCAATTCATGATTCAATTTATGATTCATGATTCATGATTTAATTCATGATTCAATTCAGAATTCATGATTCAATTCATGATTCAATTCATGATTCATGATTCATTATTCAATTCATGATTCATGATTCAATTCATGATTCATGATTTAATTCATGATTCATGATTCGATTCATGATTCATGATTCATGATTCAATTCATGATTCATGATTCAATTCATGATTCATGATTCAATTCATGATTCATGATTCATGATTCATGATTCGATTCATGATTCATGATTCATGATTCATGATTCAATTCATGATTCATGATTCATGATTCAATTCATGATTCATGATTCGTTTCATGATTCTTGATTCATGATTCGATTCATGATTCATTAATCATGATTCAATTCATAATTCATGATTCATTATTCATGATTCAATTCATGATTCATGATTCATGATTCAATTCATAATTCATGATTCATGATTCATGATTCAATTCATGATTTATGATTCATGATTCAATTCATAATTCATGATTCATGATTCATGATTCAATTCATGATTCATGATTCAATTCATGATTCATGATTCATGATTCATGATTCATGATTCGATTCATGATTCATGATTCATGATTCATGATTCAATTCATGATTCATGATTCAATTCATGATTCATGATTCATGATTTAATTCATGATTCATTATTCATGATTCAATTCATGATTCATGATTCATGATTCATGATTCATGATTCGATTCATGATTCATGATTCATGATTCAAGATTCATGATTCGATTCATGATTCATTAATCATGATTCAATTCATGATTCATGATTCATTATTCATGTTTCAATTCATGATTCATGATTCATGATTCAATTCATAATTCATGATTTATGATTCATGATTCAATTCATGATTCATGATTCATGATTCATGATTCATGATTCAATTCATGATTCATGATTCAATTCATGATTCATGATTCATGATTCATGATTCGATTCATGATTCATGATTCATGATTGAATTCATGATTCATGATTCAATTCATGATTCATGATTCATGATTCAATTCTTGATTCATTATTCATGATTCAATTCATGATTCATGATTCATGATTCATGATTCGATTCATGATTCATGATTCATGATTCAATTCATGATTCATGATTCATGATTCAATTCATGATTCATGATTCAATTCATGATTCATGATTCATGATTCAATTCTTGATTCATGATTCATGATTCGATTCATGATTCATGATTCATGATTCAATTCATGATTAATGATTCATGATTCAATTCATGATTCATGATTCATGATTCAATTTATGATTTAATTCATGATTCATGATTCAATTTATGATTCATGATTCATGATTCAATTCATGATTCATGATTCAATTTATGATTTAATTCATGATTCATGATTCAATTTATGATTCATGATTCATGATTCATGATTCATGATTCAATTCATGATTCATGATTCATGATTCATGATTCATGATTCGATTCATGATTCATGATTCATGATTCAATTCATGATTCATGATTCAATTCATGATTCATGATTCATGATTCAATTCTTGATTCATTATTCATGATTCAATTCATGATTCATGATTCATGATTCGATTCATGATTCATGATTCATGATTCAATTCATGATTCATGATTCATGATTCAATTCATGATTCATGATTCATGATTCAATTTATGATTTAATTCATGATTCATGATTCAATTCATGATTCATGATTCAATTTATTATTTAATTCATGATTGATGAATTTAATTCATGATTCATGATTCATGATTTATGATTCAATTCATGATTCAATTCATGATGCATGATTCAATTCATGATTCATGATTCAATTCATGATTCATGATTCATGATTCAATTCATGATTCATGAATCATGATTCATGATTCAATTCATGATTCATGATTCATGATTCAATTCATGATTCATGATTCATGATTCAATTCATGATTCAATTTATGATTCATGATTCATGATTTAATTCATGATTCAATTCATGATTCATGATTCAATTCATGATTCAATTCATGATTCATGATTCATTATTCAATTCATGATTCATGATTCAATTCATGATTCATGATTTAATTCATGATTCATGATTCGATTCATGATTCATGATTCATGATTCAATTCATGATTCATGATTCATGATTCATGATTCATGATTCAATTCATGATTCATGATTTAATTCATGATTCATTATTCATGATTCAATTCATGATTCATGATTCATGATTCATGATTCGATTCATGATTCATGATTCATGATTCATGATTCATGATTCGATTCATGATTCATTAATCATGATTCAATTCATGATTCATGATTCATTATTCATGATTCAATTCATGATTCATGATTCATGATTCAATTCATAATTCATGATTTATGATTCATGATTCAATTCATGATTCATGATTCATGATTCATGATTCAATTCATGATTCATGATTCAATTCATGATTCATGATTCATGATTCATGATTCGATTCATGATTCATGATTCATGATTCAATTCATGATTCATGATTCAATTCATGATTCATGATTCATGATTCATGATTCAATTCATGATTCATGATTCAATTCATGATTCAATTCATGATTCATGATTGAATTCATGATTCATGATTTAATTCATGATTCATGATTCGATTAATGATTCATGATTCATGATTCAATTCATGATTCATGATTTATGATTCATGATTCATGATTCATGATTCAATTCATGATTCATGATTCAATTCATGATTCCTAATTCATGATTCATGATTCAATTCATGATTCATGATTCAATTCTTGATTCAAATCCTGATTCAATTCATGATTCATGATTCATGATTCAATTCATGATTCATGATTCATTATTCAATTCATGATTCATGATTCATGATTCATGATTAGATTCATAATTCATGATTCATGATTCATGATTCAATTCATGATTCATGATTTAATTCATGATTCATGATTCAATTCATGATTCTTGATTCATGATTCGATTCATGATTCAAGATTCATGATTCGATTCATGATTCATGATTCGTTTCATGATTCTTGATTCATGATTCGATTCATGATTCATTAATCATGATTCAATTCATAATTCATGATTCATGATTCATGATTCAATTCATGATTTATGATTCATGATTCAATTCATAATTCATGATTCATGATTCATGATTCAATTCATGATTCATGATTCAATTCATGATTCATGATTCATGATTCATGATTCATGATTCGATTCATGATTCATGATTCATGATTCATGATTCAATTCATGATTCATGATTCAATTCATGATTCATGATTCATGATTTAATTCATGATTCATTATTCATGATTCAATTCATGATTCATGATTCATGATTCATGATTCGATTCATGATTCATGATTCATGATTCAAGATTCATGATTCGATTCATGATTCATTAATCATGATTCAATTCATGATTCATGATTCATTATTCATGTTTCAATTCATGATTCATGATTCATGATTCAATTCATAATTCATGATTTATGATTCATGATTCAATTCATGATTCATGATTCATGATTCATGATTCATGATTCAATTCATGATTCATGATTCAATTCATTATTCATGATTCATGATTCATGATTCATGATTCGATTCATGATTCATGATTCATGATTGAATTCATGATTCATGATTCAATTCATGATTCATGATTCATGATTCAATTCTTGATTCATTATTCATGATTCAATTCATGATTCATGATTCATGATTCATGATTCGATTCATGATTCATGATTCATGATTCAATTCATGATTCATGATTCATGATTCAATTCATGATTCATGATTCAATTCATGATTCATGATTCATGATTCAATTCTTGATTCATTATTCATGATTCAATTCATGATTCATGATTCATGATTCGATTCATGATTCATGATTCATGATTCAATTTATTATTTAATTCATGATTGATGAATTTAATTCATGATTCATGATTCATGATTTATGATTCAATTCATGATTCAATTCATGATGCATGATTCAATTCATGATTCATGATTCAATTCATGATTCATGATTCATGATTCAATTCATGATTCATGAATCATGATTCATGATTCAATTCATGATTCATGATTCATGATTCAATTCATGATTCATGATTCATGATTCAATTCATGATTCAATTTATGATTCATGATTCATGATTTAATTCATGATTCAATTCATGATTCATGATTCAATTCATGATTCAAGTCATGATTCATGATTCATTATTCAATTCATGATTCATGATTCAATTCATGATTCATGATTTAATTCATGATTCATGATTCGATTCATGATTCATGATTCATGATTCAATTCATGATTCATGATTCATGATTCATGATTCATGATTCAATTCATGATTCATGATTCATGATTTAATTCATGATTCATTATTCATGATTCAATTCATGATTCATGATTCATGATTCATGATTCGATTCATGATTCATGATTCATGATTCATGATTCATGATTCGATTCATGATTCATTAATCATGATTCAATTCATGATTCATGATTCATTATTCATGATTCAATTCATGATTCATGATTCATGATTCAATTCATAATTCATGATTTATGATTCATGATTCAATTCATGATTCATGATTCATGATTCATGATTCAATTCATGATTCATGATTCAATTCATGATTCATGATTCATGATTCATGATTCGATTCATGATTCATGATTCATGATTCAATTCATGATTCATGATTCAATTTATGATTCATGATTCATGATTCAATTCTTGATTCATTATTCATGATTCAATTCATGATTCATGATTCATGATTCATGATTCGATTCATGATTCATGATTCATGATTCAATTCATGATTCATGATTCATGATTCAATTCATGATTCATGATTCAATTCATGATTCATGATTCATGATTCAATTCTTGATTCATTATTCATGATTCAATTCATGATTCATGATTCATGATTCATGATTCGATTCATGATTCATGATTCATGATTCAATTCATGATTAATGATTCATGATTCAATTCATGATTCATGATTCATGATTCAATTTATGATTTAATTCATGATTCATGATTCAATTCATGATTCATGATTCATGATTCAATTCATGATTCATGATTCATGATTCAATTTATGATTTAATTCATGATTCATGATTCAATTTATGATTCATGATTCATGATTCATGATTCAATTCATGATTCATGATTCATGATTCATGATTCATGATTCGATTCATGATTCATGATTCATGATTCAATTCATGATTCATGATTCAATTCATGATTCATGATTCATGATTCAATTCTTGATTCATTATTCATGATTCAATTCATGATTCATGATTCGATTCATGATTCATGATTCATGATTCAATTCATGATTCATGATTCATGATTCAATTCATGATTCATGATTCATGATTCAATTTATGATTTAATTCATGATTCATGATTCAATTCATGATTCATGATTCAATTCATGATTCATGATTCATGATTCAATTCATGATTCATGATTCATGATTCAATTTATTATTTAATTCATGATTGATGAATTTAAATCATGATTCATGATTCATGATTTATGATTCAATTCATGATTCAATTCATGATGCATGATTCAATTCATGATTCATGATTCAATTCATGATTCATGATTCATGATTCAATTCATGATTCATGAATCATGATTCATGATTCAATTCATGATTCATGATTCATGATTCAATTCATGATTCATGATTCATGACTCAATTCATGATTCAATTTATGATTCATGATTCATGATTTAATTCATGATTCAATTCATGATTCATGATTCAATTCATGATTCAATTCATGATTCATGATTCATTATTCAATTCAGGATTCATGATTCAATTCATGATTCATGATTTAATTCATGATTCATGATTCGATTCATGATTCATGATTCATGATTCAATTCATGATTCATGATTCATGATTCATGATTCATGATTCAATTCATGATTCATGATTCAATTCTTGATTCATGATTCATGATTCATGATTCGATTCATGATTCATGATTCATGATTCAATTCATGATTCATGATTCAATTCATGATTCATGATTCGTTTCATGATTCTTGATTCATGATTCATGATTCGATTCATGATTCATTAATCATGATTCAATTCATGATTCATGATTCATTATTCATGATTCAATTCATGATTCATGATTCATGATTCAATTCATAATTCATGATTCATGATTCAATTCATGATTTATGATTCATGATTCAATTCATGATTCATGATTCATGATTCATGATTCAATTCATGATTCATGATTCAATTCATGATTCATGATTCATGATTCATGATTCATGATTCGATTCATGATTCATGATTCAATTCATGATTCATGATTCATGATTCATGATTCATGATTCGATTCATGATTCATGATTCATGATTCAATTCATGATTCATGATTCAATTCATGATTCATGATTCATGATTTAATTCATGATTCATTATTCATGATTCAATTCATGATTCATGATTTATGATTCATGATTCATGATTCGATTCATGATTCATTAATCATGATTCAATTCATGATTCATGATTCATTATTCATGATTCAATTCATGATTCATGATTCATGATTCAATTCATAATTCATGATTTATGATTCATGATTCAATTCATGATTCATGATTCATGATTCATGATTCATGATTCAATTCATGATTCATGATTCAATTCATGATTCATGATTCATGATTCATGATTCATTATTCGATTCATGATTCATGATTCATGATTCATGATTCAATTCATGATTCAATTCATGATTCATGATTCAATTCATGATTCATGATTCGATTCATGATTCAATTCATGATTCATGATTCAATTCATGATTCCTAATTCATGATTCATGATTCAATTCATGATTCATGATTTATGATTAGATTCATAATTCATGATTCATGATTCATGATTCAATTCATGATTCATGATTCATGAATCAATTCATGATTCATGATTCATGATTCATGATTCAAGTCTTAATTCATAATTCATGATTCATGATTCATGATTCATGATTCAATTCATGATTCATGATTCAATTCATGATTCAATTCATTATTCATAATTCGTTTCATGATTCTTGATTCATGATTCATGATTTGATTCATTATTCATGATTCATGATTCAATTCATGATTCATTATTCATGATTCATGATTCATGATTCATGATTCATGATTCATGATTCAATTCATAATTCATGATTCATGATTC
This sequence comes from Mixophyes australis, assembly GCA_036250195.1. Classification (NCBI taxonomy): domain Eukaryota; kingdom Metazoa; phylum Chordata; class Amphibia; order Anura; family Limnodynastidae; genus Mixophyes; species Mixophyes australis. The sequence goes on along the minus strand of JAVHZZ010000022.1, from coordinate 434,099 downwards.
ATGATTCATGATTCATGATTCAATTCATGATTTATGATTCATGATTCAATTCATGATTCATGATTCATGATTCATGATTCAATTCATGATTCATGATTCATGATTCAATTCATGATTCATGATTCAATTCATGATTCATGATTCGATTCATGATTCATGAATCATGATTTATGATTCAATTCATGATTCATGATTCATTATTCAATTCATGATTCATGATTCTTGATTCATGATTCATGATTCGATTCATGATTCATGATTCATGATTCAATTCATGATTCATGATTCATGATTCAATTCATGGTTCAAGATTCATGATTCGATTCATGATTCATGATTCGATTCATGATTCATGATTCAATTCATGATTCATGATTCGATTCATGATTCAATTAATGATTCATGATTCGATTCATGATTCGTGATTCAATTCATGATTCATTATTCATGATTCAATTTATGATTTAATTCATGATTCATGATTTAATTCATGATTCATGATTCATGATTCAATTCATGATTCATGATTCATGATTCAATTTATGATTTAATTCATAATTCATGATTCAATTTATGATTCATGATTCATGATTCATGATTCAATTCATGATTCATGATTCAATTCATGATTCAATTCATGATTCATGATTGATGAATTCAATTCATGATTCATGATTTATGATTCAATTCATGATTCAATTCATGATGCATGATTCAATTCATGATTCATGATTCAATTCATGATTCATGATTCATGATTCAATTCATGATTCATGAATCATGATTCATGATTCAATTCATGATTCATGATTCATGACTCGATTCATGATTCAATTCATGATTCATGATTTGATTCATGATTCATAATACAATTCATGATTCATGATTCAATTCATGATTCATGATTCAATTCATGATTCAATTCATGATTCATGATTCAATTCATGATTCATGATTTAATTCATGATTCATGATTCGATTAATGATTCATGATTCATGATTCAATTCATGATTCATGATTCATGATTCATGATTCATGATTCATGATTCAATTCATGATTCATGATTCAATTCATGATTCCTAATTCATGATTCATGATTCAATTCATGATTCATGATTCAATTCTTGATTCAAATCCTGATTCAATTCATGATTCATGATTCATGATTCAATTCATGATTCATGATTCATTATTCAATTCATGATTCATGATTCATGATTCATGATTAGATTCATAATTCATGATTCATGATTCATGATTCAATTAATGATTCATGATTTAATTCATGATTCATGATTCAATTCATGATTCTTGATTCATGATTCGATTCATGATTAATGATTCATGATTCAATTCATGATTCAAGATTCATGATTCGATTCATGATTCATGATTCGATTCATGATTCATGATTCAATTCATGATTCATGATTCGCTTCATGATTCAATTCATGATTCATGATTCGATTCATGATTCATGATTCGATTCATGATTCATGATTCAATTCATGATTCATGATTCATGATTCAATTCATGATTCATGATTCATGATTCAATTTATGATTTAATTCATGATTCATGATTCAATTCATGATTCATGATTCATGATTCAATTCATGATTCATGATTCATGATTAAATTTATGATTTAATTCATAATTCATGATTCAATTTAAGATTCATGATTCATGATTCATGATTCATGATTCAATTCATGATTCATGATTCATTATTCATGATTCAATTCATGATTCATTATTCATGATTCATGATTCGATTCATGATTCATGATTCATGATTCAATTCATGATTCATGATTCAATTAATGATTCATGATTCAATTCAGGATTCAATTCATGATTCATGATTGATGAATTCAATTCATGATTCATGATTCATGATTTATGATTCATGATTCATGATTCAATTCATGATTCATGAATCATGATTCATGATTCAATTCATGATTCATGGTTCATGATTCAATTCATGATTCATAATTCATGATTCAATTCATGATTCAATTTATGATTCATGATTCATGATTTAATTCATGATTCAATTCATGCTTCATGATTCAATTCATGATTCAATTCGTGATTCATGATTCATTATTCAATTCATGATTCATGATTCAATTCATGATTCATGATTTAATTCATGATTCATGATTTGATTCATGATTCATAATTCATGATTCAATTCATGATTCATGATTCATTATTCAATTCATGATTCATGATTCAATTCATGATTCATGATTTAATTCATGATTCATGATTCGATTCATGATTCATGATTCATGATTTAATTCATGATTCATGATTCAATTCATGATTAATGATTCATTATTCAATTCATGATTCATGATTCAATTCATGATTCATGATTCATTTCATGATTCGAATCCTGATTCAATTCATGATTCATGATTCAATTCATGATTCATGATTTGATTCATGATTCATGATTTATGATTCATGATTTAATTCATGATTCATGATTCATGATTCAATTCATGATTCATGATTCATGATTCAATTCATGATTCATGATTCGATTCATGATTCATGATTCATGATTCATGATTCAATTCATGATTCATGATTCAATTCATGATTCATGATTCATGATTCAATTCATAATTCATTATTCATGATTCAATTCATGATTCATGATTCATGATTCAATTCATAATTCATTATTCATGATTCAATTCATGATTCATGATTCATGATTCGATTCATGATTCATGATTCATGATTCAATTCATGATTCATGATTCATGATTCAATTCATGATTCATGATTCGATTCATGATTCTTGATTCATGATTCATGATTCGATTCATGATTCATGATTCATGATTCAATTCATGATTCATGATTCATGATTCATGATTCAATTCATGATTCATGATTCAATTCATGATTCATGATTCATGATTCAATTCATAATTTATGATTCATGATTCATGATTCATGATTCATGATTCGATTTATGATTCATGATTCATGATTCATGATTCATGATTCAATTCATGATTCATGATTCAATTCATGATTCATGATTCATGATTCAATTCATGATTCATGATTCGATTCATGATTTTTGATTCATCATTCATGATTCGATTCATGATTCAATTCATGATTCATTATTCATGATTCGATTCATGATTCATGATTCAATTCATGATTCATGATTCATGATTCAATTCATGATTCATGATTCATGATTCAATTCATGATTCATGATTCATGATTCATGATTCAATTCATGATTCATGATTCAATTCATGATTCATGATTCATGATTCATGATTCAATTCATGATTCATGATTCAATTCATGATTCATGATTCATGATTCATGATTCAATTCATGATTCATGATTCATTATTCATGATTCAATTCATGATTCATGATTCAATTCATGATTCATGATTCATTATTCATGATTCATGATTCATGATTCATGATTCAATTCATGATTCATGATTCATGATTCAATTTATTATTCATGATTCATGATTTAATTCATGATTCAATTCATGATTCATGATTCAATTCAGGATTCAATTCATGATTCATGATTCATGATTCAATTCATGATTCATGATTCATGATTCAATTCATGATTCATGATTCGATTCATGATTCATGATTCATGATTCATGATTCAATTCATAATTCATGATTCATGATTCAAGATTCATGATTCATGATTCAATTTATGATTCATGATTTGATTTATCATTCATTATTTATGATTCAATTCATGATTCATGATTCATGATTCAATTCATGATTCATGATTCATGATTCATGATTCATGATTCGATTTATTATTCATGATTCATGATTTAATTCATGATTCATGATTCAATTCATGATTCATGATTCGATTCATGATTTTTGATTCATGATTCATGATTCGATTCATGATTCATGATTCATGATTCACTTCATGATTCATGATTCATGATTCATGATTCATGATTCAATTCATGATTCATGATTCATGATTCATGATTCAATTCATAATTCATGATTCATGATTCATGATTCAATTCATGATTCATGATTCAATTCATGATTCATGATTCAATTCATGATTCTTGATTCATGATTCATGATTCATGATTCATGATTCAATTCATAATTCATGATTCATGATTCATGATTCAAATCATGATTCATGATTCAATTCATGATTCATGATTCATGATTCATGATTCAATTCATGATTCATGATTCATGATTCAATTCATGATTCATGATTCAATTCATGATTCTTGATTCATGATTCATGATTCATGATTCAATTCATAATTCATGATTCATGATTCATGATTCAATTCATGATTTATGATTCATGATTCAATTCATGATTCATGATTCATGATTCATGATTCATGATTCAATTCATGATTCATGATTCAATTCATGATTTATGATTCATGATTCATGATTCATGATTTGATTCATGATTCAATTCATGATTCATGATTCATGATTCATGATTCATGATTAAATTCATAATTCATGATTCATGATTCATGATTCAATTCATGATTCATGATTCATGAATCAATTCATGATTCATGATTCATGATTCATGATTCATGATTCATGATTCAATTCTTAATTCATGATTCATGATTCATGATTCATGATTCATGATTCAATTCATGATTCATGATTAAATTCATGATTCAATTCATTATTCATAATTCGTTTCATGATTCTTGATTCATGATTCATGATTTGATTCATTATTCATGATTCATGATTCAATTCATGATTCATGATTCATGATTCATGATTCAATTCATGATTCATGATTCATGATTCAATTTATTATTCATGATTCATGATTTAATTCATGATTCAATTCATGATTCATGATTCAATTCAGGATTCAATTCATGATTCATGATTCATGATTCAATTCATGATTCATGATTCATGATTCAATTCATGATTCATGATTCGATTCATGATTCATGATTCATGATTCATGATTCAATTCATAATTCATGATTCATGATTCAAGATTCATGATTCATGATTCAATTTATGATTCATGATTTGATTTATCATTCATTATTTATGATTCAATTCATGATTCATGATTCATGATTCAATTCATGATTCATGATTCATGATTCATGATTCATGATTCGATTTATTATTCATGATTCATGATTTAATTCATGATTCATGATTCAATTCATGATTCATGATTCGATTCATGATTTTTGATTCATGATTCATGATTCGATTCATGATTCATGATTCATGATTCACTTCATGATTCATGATTCATGATTCATGATTCATGATTCAATTCATGATTCATGATTCATGATTCATGATTCAATTCATAATTCATGATTCATGATTCATGATTCAATTCATGATTCATGATTCAATTCATGATTCATGATTCAATTCATGATTCTTGATTCATGATTCATGATTCATGATTCATGATTCAATTCATAATTCATGATTCATGATTCATGATTCAAATCATGATTCATGATTCAATTCATGATTCATGATTCATGATTCATGATTCAATTCATGATTCATGATTCATGATTCAATTCATGATTCATGATTCAATTCATGATTCTTGATTCATGATTCATGATTCATGATTCAATTCATAATTCATGATTCATGATTCATGATTCAATTCATGATTTATGATTCATGATTCAATTCATGATTCATGATTCATGATTCATGATTCATGATTCATGATTCAATTCATGATTCATGATTCAATTCATGATTTATGATTCATGATTCATGATTCATGATTTGATTCATGATTCAATTCATGATTCATGATTCATGATTCATGATTCATGATTAAATTCATAATTCATGATTCATGATTCATGATTCAATTCATGATTCATGATTCATGAATCAATTCATGATTCATGATTCATGATTCATGATTCATGATTCATGATTCAATTCTTAATTCATGATTCTTGATTCATGATTCATGATTTGATTCATTATTCATGATTCATGATTCAATTCATGATTCATGATTCATGATTCATGATTCATGATTCATGATTCATGATTCAATTCATAATTCATGATTCATGATTCATGATTCAATTCATGATTTATGATTCATGATTCATGGTTCAATTCATAATTCATGATTCATGATTCATGATTCATGATTCAATTCATGATTCATGATTCATGATTCAATTCATGATTCATGATTCATGAATCATGATTTATGATTCAATTCATGATTCATGATTCATTATTCAATTCATGATTCATGATTCTTGATTCATGATTCATGATTCGATTCATGATTCATGATTCATGATTCAATTCATGATTCATGATTCATGATTCAATTCATGATTTAAGATTCATGATTCGATTCATGATTCATGATTCGATTCATGATTCATGATTCAATTCATGATTCATGATTCGATTCATGATTCAATTCATGATTCATGATTCGATTTATGATTCATGATTCAATTCATGATTCATGATTCATGATTCAATTCATGATTCAAGATTCATGATTCGATTCAAGATTCATGATTCGATTCATGACTCATGATTCAATTCATGATTCATGATTCGATTCATGATTCAATTCATGATTCATGATTCATGATTCAATTCATGATTCATGATTCATGATTCAATTCATGATTCAAGATTCATGATTCAATTCATGATTCATGATTCATGATTAAATTTATGATTTAATTCATAATTCATGATTCAATTTATGATTCATGATTCATGATTCATGATTCAATTCATGATTCATGATTCAATTCATGATTCATGATTCAATTCATGATTCAATTCATGATTCATGATTGATGAATTCAATTCATGATTCATGATTCATGATTTATGATTCAATTCATGATTCAATTCATGATGCATGATTTAATTCATGATTCATGATTCAATTCATGATTCATGATTCATGATTCAATTCATGATTCATGAATCATGATTCATGATTCAATTCATGATTCATAATTCATGATTCAATTCATGATTCATGAATCATGATTCATGATTCAATTCATGATTCATGATTCATGATTCAATTCATGATTCATGATTCATGATTCAATTCATGATTCAATTTATGATTCATGATTCATGATTTAATTCATGATTCAATTCAGAATTCATGATTCAATTCATGATTCAATTCATGATTCATGATTCATTATTCAATTCATGATTCATGATTCATGATTTAATTCATGATTCATGATTCGATTCATTATTCATGATTCAATTCATGATTCATGATTCATGATTCAGGATTCATGATTCATGATTCAATTCATGATTCATGATTCAATTCTTGATTCGAATCCTGATTCAATTCATGATTCATGATTCAATTCATGATTCATGATTCATGATTCATGATTCATGATTCGATTCATGATTCATGATTCATGATTCATGATTCAATTCATGATTCATGATTCATGATTCAATTAATGATTCATGATTCGTTTCATGATTCTTGATTCATGATTCATGATTCGATTCATGATTCATTAATCATGATTCAATTCATGATTCATGATTCATTAGTCATGATTCAATTCATGATTCATGATTCATGATTCAATTCATAATTCATGATTCATGATTCATGATTCAATTCATGATTTATGATTCATGATTCAATTCATGATTTATGATTCATGATTCAATTCATGATTCATGATTCATGATTCATGATTCAATTCATGATTCATGATTCAATTCATGATTCATGATTCATGATTCATGATTCGATTCATGATTCATGATTCATGATTCATGATTCAATTCATGATTCATGATTCAATTCATGATTCATGATTCATGATTTAATTCATGATTCATTATTCATGATTCAATTCATGATTCATGATTCATGATTCAATTCATGATTCATGATTCATGATTCATGATTCGATTCATGATTCATGATTCATGATTCATGATTCATGATTCATGATTCGATTCATGATTCATTAATCATGATTCAATTCATGATTCATGATTCATTATTCATGATTCAATTCATGATTCATGATTCATGATTCAATTCATAATTCATGATTTATGATTCATGATTCAATTCATAATTCATGATTCATGATTCATGATTCATGATTCAATTCATAATTCATGATTCATGATTTATGATTCAATTCATGATTTATGATTCATGATTCATGATTCAATTCATAATTCATGATTCATGATTCATGATTCATGATTCAATTCATGATTCATGATTCATGATTCATGATTCATGATTCATGATTCGATTCATGATTCATGAATCATGATTTATGATTCAATTCATGATTCATGATTCATTATTCAATTCATGATTCATGATTCTTGATTCATGATTCATGATTCGATTCATGATTCATGATTCATGATTCAATTCATGATTCATGATTCATGATTCAATTCATGATTTAAGATTCATGATTCGATTCATGATTCATGATTCGATTCATGATTCATGATTCAATTCATGATTCATGATTCGATTCATGATTCAATTCATGATTCATGATTCGATTTATGATTCATGATTCAATTCATGATTCAAGATTCATGATTCGATTCATGATTCATGATTCGATTCATGACTCATGATTCAATTCATGATTCATGATTCGATTCATGATTCAATTCATGATTCATGATTCATGATTTAATTCATGATTCATTATTCATGATTCAATTCATGATTCATGATTCATGATTCATGATTCGATTCATGATTCATGATTCATGATTCATGATTCATGATTCATGATTCATGATTCGATTCATGATTCATGATTCATGATTCATGATTCATGATTCATGATTCGATTCATGATTCATTAATCATGATACAATTCATGATTCATGATTTATGATTCATGATTCAATTCATGATTCATGATTCATGATTCATGATTCATGATTCATGATTCAATTCATGATTCATGATTCATGATTCATGATTTATTATTCGATTCATGATTCATGATTCATGATTTAATTCATGATTCAATTCATGATTCATGATTCATTTCAGGATTCATGATTTAATTCATGATTCATGATTCGATTCATGATTCATGATTCATGATTCAATTCATGATTCATGATTCATGATTCATGATTCATGATTCATGATTCATGATTCAATTCATGATTCATAATTCATGATTAATTGATTCAATTCATGATTCATGATTCAATTCTTGATTCGAATCCTGATTCAATTCATGATTCATGATTCAATTCATGATTCATGATTCATGATTCATGATTCATGATTCGATTCATGATTCATGGTTCATGATTCATGATTCAATTCATGATTCATGATTCATGATTCAATTCATGATTCATGATTCGTTTCATGATTCTTGATTCATGATTCATGATTCGATTCATGATTCATTAATCATGATTCAATTCATGATTCATGATTCATGATTCAATTCATGATTCATGATTCATGATCCATGATTCAATTCATGATTCATGATTCAATTCATGATTCATGATTCATGATTCATGATTCATGATTCATGATTCGATTCATGATTCATGATTCATGATTCAATTCATGATTCATGATTCAATTCATGATTCATGATTCATGATTTAATTCATGATTCATTATTCATGATTCAATTCATGATTCATGATTCATGATTCATGATTCGATTCATGATTCATGATTCATGATTCATGATTCATGATTCAATTCATGATTCATGATTCATGATTCATGATTCATGATTCGATTCATGATTCATGATTCATGATTCAATTCATGATTCATGATTCAATTCATGATTCATGATTTAATTCATGATTCATTATTCATGATTCAATTCATGATTCATGATTCATGATTCAATTCATGATTCATGATTCATGATTCAATTCATGATTCATGATTCATGATTCAATTTATGATTTAATTCATGATTCATGATTCAATTCATGATTCATGATTCATGATTCAATTCATGATTCAAGATTCATGATTCAATTTATGATTTAATTCATGATTGATGAATTCAATTCATGATTCATGATTTATGATTCAATTCATAAATCAATTCATGATGCATGATTCAATTCATGATTCATGATTCAATTCATGATTCATGATTCATGATTCAATTCATGATTCATGAATCATGATTCATGATTCAATTCATGATTCATGATTCATGATTCAATTCATGATTCATGATTCATGATTCAATTCATGATTCAATTTATGATTCATGATTCATGATTTAATTCATGATTCAATTCATGATTCATGATTCATTTCAGGATTCATGATTTAATTCAGGATTCATGATTCGATTCATGATTCATGATTAATGATTCAATTCATGATTCATGATTCATGATTCATGATTCATGATTCATGATTCATGATTCAATTCATGATTCATAATTCATGATTAATTGATTCAATTCATGATTCATGATTCAATTCTTGATTCGAATCCTGATTCAATTCATGATTCATGATTCAATTCATGATTCATGATTCATGATTCATGATTCATGATTCATGATTCGATTCATGATTCATGGTTCATGATTCATGATTCAATTCATGATTCATGATTCATGATTCAATTCATGATTCATGATTCGTTTCATGATTCATGATTCATGATTCATGATTCGATTCATGATTCATTAATCATGATTCAATTCATGATTCATGATTCATGATTCATGATTCATGATTCAATTCATGATTCATGATTCGTTTCATGATTCTTGATTCATGATTCATGATTCGATTCATGATTCATTAATCATGATTCAATTCATGATTCATGATTCATTATTCATTATTCAATTCATGATTCATGATTCATGATTCAATTTATAATTCATGATTCATGATTCATGATTCAATTCATGATTTATGATTCATGATTCAATTCATGATTCATGATTCATGATTCATGATTCAATTCATGATTCATGATTCAATTCATGATTCATGATTCATGATTCATGATTCATGATTCGATTCATAATTCATGATTCATGATTCAATTCATGATTCATGATTCAATTCATGATTCATGATTCATGATTTAATTCATGATTCATTATTCATGATTCAATTCATGATTCATGATTCATGATTCATGATTCGATTCATGATTCATGATTCATGATTCATGATTCATGATTCATGATTCAATTCATGATTCATGATTCATGATTCATGATTCATGATTCGATTCATGATTCATGATTCATGATTCAATTCATGATTCATGATTCAATTCATGATTCATGATTCATGATTTAATTCATGATTCATTATTCATGATTCAATTCATGATTCATGATTCATGATTCATGATTCGATTCATGATTCATGATTCATGATTCATGATTCATGATTCGATTCATGATTCATTAATCATGATACAATTCATGATTCATGATTTATGATTCATGATTCAATTCATGATTCATGATTCATGATTCATGATTCATGATTCATGATTCAATTCATGATTCATGATTCATGATTCATGATTTATTATTCGATTCATGATTCATGATTCATGATTCAATTCATGATTCAATTCATGATTCATGATTCAATTCATGATTCATGATTTAATTCATGATTCATGATTCGATTCATGATTCATGATTCATGATTCAATTCATGATTCATGATTCATTATTCATGATTCAATTCATGATTCATGATTCATGATTCATGATTCATGATTCAATTCATGATTCATGATTCAATTCATGATTCATGATTCATGATTCATGATTCATTATTCGATTCATGATTCATGATTCAATTCATGATTGATGATTCAATTCATGATTCCTAATTCATGATTCATGATTCAATTCATGATTCATGATTCAATTCATGAATCATAATTTATGATTCAATTCATGATTCATGATTCATTATTCAATTCATGATTCATGATTCATGATTCATGATTCATGATTAAATTCATAATTCATGATTCATGATTCATGATTCAATTCATGATTCATGATTCATGAATCAATTCATGATTCATGATTCATGATTCATGATTCATGATTCATGATTCAATTCTTAATTCATGATTCATGATTCATGATTCATGATTCATGATTCAATTCATGATTCATGATTAAATTCATGATTCAATTCATTATTCATAATTCGTTTCATGATTCTTGATTCATGATTCATGATTTGATTCATTATTCATGATTCATGATTCAATTCATGATTCATGATTCATGATTCATGATTCATGATTCATGATTCAATTCATAATTCATGATTCATGATTCATGATTCAATTCATGATTTATGATTCATGATTCATGATTCAATTCATAATTCATGATTCATGATTCATGATTCATGATTCAATTCATGATTCATGATTCATGATTCAATTCATGATTCATGATTCATGATTCGATTCATGATTCATGAATCATGATTTATGATTCAATTCATGATTCATGATTCATTATTCAATTCATGATTCATGATTCTTGATTCATGATTCATGATTCGATTCATGATTCATGATTCAATTCATGATTCATGATTCATGATTCAATTCATGATTTAAGATTCATGATTCGATTCATGATTCATGATTCGATTCATGATTCATGATTCAATTCATGATTCATGATTCGATTCATGATTCAATTCATGATTCATGATTCGATTTATGATTCATGATTCAATTCATGATTCATGATTCATGATTCAATTCATGATTCAAGATTCATGATTCGATTCATGATTCATGATTCGATTCATGACTCATGATTCAATTCATGATTCATGATTCATGATTCAATTTATGATTCATGATTCATGATTCAATTCATGATTCAAGCTTCATGATTCAATTCATGATTCATGATTCATGATTAAATTTATGATTTAATTCATAATTCATGATTCAATTTATGATTCATGATTCATGATTCATGATTCAATTCATGATTCATGATTCAATTCATGATTCATGATTCAATTCATGATTCAATTCATGATTCATGATTGATGAATTCAATTCATGATTCATGATTCATGATTTATGATTCAATTCATGATTCAATTCATGATGCATGATTTAATTCATGATTCATGATTCAATTCATGAATCATGATTCATGATTCAATTCATGATTCATGATTCATGATTCAATTCATGATTCATGAATCATGATTCATGATTCAATTCATGATTCATGATTCATGATTCAATTCATGATTCATGATTCATGATTCAATTCATGATTCAATTTATGATTCATGATTCATGATTTAATTCATGATTCAATTCAGAATTCATGATTCAATTCATGATTCAATTCATGATTCATGATTCATTATTCAATTCATGATTCATGATTCATGATTTAATTCATGATTCATGATTCGATTCATTATTCATGATTCAATTCATGATTCATGATTCATGATTCAGGATTCATGATTCATGATTCAATTCATGATTCATGATTCAATTCTTGATTCGAATCCTGATTCAATTCATGATTCATGATTCAATTCATGATTCATGATTCATGATTCATGATTCGATTCATGATTCATGATTCATGATTCATGATTCAATTCTTGATTCATGATTCATGATTCAATTAATGATTCATGATTCGTTTCATGATTCTTGATTCATGATTCATGATTCGATTCATGATTCATTAATCATGATTCAATTCATGATTCATGATTCATTAGTCATGATTCAATTCATGATTCATGATTCATGATTCAATTCATAATTCATGATTCATGATTCATGATTCAATTCATGATTTATGATTCATGATTCAATTCATGATTTATGATTCATGATTCAATTCATGATTCATGATTCATGATTCATGATTCAATTCATGATTCATGATTCAATTCATGATTCATGATTCATGATTCATGATTCGATTCATGATTCATGATTCATGATTCATGATTCAATTCATGATTCATGATTCAATTCATGATTCATGATTCATGATTTAATTCATGATTCATTATTCATGATTCAATTCATGATTCATGATTCATGATTCAATTCATGATTCATGATTCATGATTCATGATTCGATTCATGATTCATGATTCATGATTCATGATTCATGATTCATGATTCGATTCATGATTCATTAATCATGATTCAATTCATGATTCATGATTCATTATTCATGATTCAATTCATGATTCATGATTCATGATTCAATTCATAATTCATGATTTATGATTCATGATTCAATTCATAATTCATGATTCATGATTCATGATTCATGATTCAATTCATAATTCATGATTCATGATTCATGATTCAATTCATGATTTATGATTCATGATTCATGATTCAATTCATAATTCATGATTCATGATTCATGATTCATGATTCATGATTCATGATTCAATTCATAATTCATGATTCATGATTCATGATTCATGATTCAATTCATGATTCATGATTCATGATTCAATTCATGATTCATGATTCATGATTCGATTCATGATTCATGAATCATGATTTATGATTCAATTCATGATTCATGATTCATTATTCAATTCATGATTCATGATTCTTGATTCATGATTCATGATTCGATTCATGATTCATGATTCATGATTCAATTCATGATTCATGATTCATGATTCAATTCATGATTTAAGATTCATGATTCGATTCATGATTCATGATTCGATTCATGATTCATGATTCAATTCATGATTCATGATTCGATTCATGATTCAATTCATGATTCATGATTCGATTTATGATTCATGATTCAATTCATGATTCATGATTCATGATTCAATTCATGATTCAAGATTCATGATTCGATTCATGATTCATGATTCGATTCATGACTCATGATTCAATTCATGATTCATGATTCGATTCATGATTCAATTCATGATTCATGATTCATGATTCAATTCATGATTCATGATTCATGATTCAATTCATGATTCAAGATTCATGATTCAATTCATGATTCATGATTCATGATTAAATTTATGATTTAATTCATAATTCATGATTCAATTTATGATTCATGATTCATGATTCATGATTCATGATTCATGATTCAATTTATGATTCATGATTCAATTCATGATTCATGATTCAATTCATGATTCATGATTGATGAATTCAATTCATGATTCATGATTCATGATTTATGATTCAATTCATGATTCAATTCATGATGCATGATTTAATTCATGATTCATGATTCAATTCATGATTCATGATTCATGATTCAATTCATGATTCATGAATCATGATTCATGATTCAATTCATGATTAATGATTCATGATTCAATTCATGATTCATGAATCATGATTCATGATTCAATTCATGATTCATGATTCATGATTCAATTCATGATTCATGATTCATGATTCAATTCATGATTCAATTTATGATTCATGATTCATGATTTAATTCATGATTCAATTCAGAATTCATGATTCAATTCATGATTCAATTCATGATTCATGATTCATTATTCAATTCATGATTCATGATTCAATTCATGATTCATGATTTTATTCATGATTCATGATTCGATTCATTATTCATGATTCAATTCATGATTCATGATTCATGATTCAGGATTCATGATTCATGATTCAATTCATGATTCATGATTCAATTCTTGATTCGAATCCTGATTCAATTCATGATTCATGATTCAATTCATGATTCATGATTCATGATTCATGATTCATGATTCATGATTCGATTCATGATTCATGATTCATGATTCATGATTCAATTCATGATTCATGATTCATGATTCAATTAATAATTCATGATTCGTTTCATGATTCTTGATTCATGATTCATGATTCGATTCATGATTCATTAATCATGATTCAATTCATGATTCATGATTCATTATTCATGATTCAATTCATGATTCATGATTCATGATTCAATTCATAATTCATGATTCATGATTCATGATTCAATTCATAATTCATGATTCATGATTCATGATTCAATTCATGATTTATGATTCATGATTCAATTCATGATTTATGATTCATGATTCAATTCATGATTCATGATTCATGATTCATGATTCAATTCATGATTCATGATTCAATTCATGATTCATGATTCATGATTCATGATTCGATTCATGATTCATGATTCATGATTCATGATTCAATTCATGATTCATGATTCAATTCATGATTCATGATTCATGATTTAATTCATGATTCATTATTCATGATTCAATTCATGATTCATGATTCATGATTCATGATTCAATTCATGATTCATGATTCGTTTCATGATTCTTGATTCATGATTCATGATTCGATTCATGATTCATTAATCATGATTCAATTCATGATTCATGATTCATTATTCATGATTCAATTCATGATTCATGATTCATGATTCAATTCATAATTCATGATTCATGATTCATGATTCAATTCATGATTTATGATTCATGATTCAATTCATGATTTATGATTCATGATTCAATTCATGATTCATGATTCATGATTCATGATTCAATTCATGATTCATGATTCAATTCATGATTCATGATTCATGATTCATGATTCGATTCATGATTCATGATTCATGATTCATGATTCAATTCATGATTCATGATTCAATTCATGATTCATGATTCATGATTTAATTCATGATTCATTATTCATGATTCAATTCATGATTCATGATTCATGATTCATGATTCGATTCATGATTCATGATTCATGATTCATGATTCATGATTCATGATTCGATTCATGATTCATTAATCATGATTCAATTCATGATTCATGATTCATTATTCATGATTCAATTCATGATTCATGATTCATGATTCAATTCATAATTCATGATTTATGATTCACGATTCAATTCATGATTCATGATTCATGATTCATGATTCATGATTCAATTCATGATTCATGATTCGATTCATGATTCATGATTCATGATTCAATTCATGATTCATGATTCAATTCATGATTCATGATTCATGATTCAATTCTTGATTCATTATTCATGATTCAATTCGTGATTCATGATTCATGATTCATGATTCGATTCATGATTCATGATTCATGATTCAATTCATGATTCATGATTCATGATTCAATTCATGATTCATGATTCATGATTCAATTTATGATTTAATTCATGATTCATGATTCAATTCATGATTCATGATTCAATTCATGATTCATGATTCATAATTCAATTTATGATTCAATTCATGATTCATGATTCATGATTCAATTCATGATTCATGATTCGATTCATGATTCTTGATTTATGATTCATCATTCGATTCATGATTCATGATTCATGATTGAATTCATGATTCATGATTCATGATTCATGATTCAATTCATGATTCATGATTCGATTCATGATTCATGATTCATGATTCATGATTCATGATTCAATTCATGATTCATGATTCAATTCATGATTCATTATTCAATTCATGATTTAAGATTCATGATTGGATTCATGATTCATGATTCAATTCATGATTCATGATTTATGACTCGATTCATGATTCAATTCATGATTCATTATTTGATTCATGATTCATAATACAATTCATGATTCATGATTCAATTCATGATTCATGATTCAATTCATGATTCAATTCATGATTCATGATTCAATTCATGATTCATGATTTAATTCATGATTCATGATTCGATTAATGATTCATGATTCATGATTCAATTCATGATTCATGATTCATGATTCATGATTCATGATTCAATTCATGATTCATGATTCAATTCATGATTCCTAATTCATGATTCATGATTCAATTCATGATTCATGATTCAATTCTTGATTCGAATCCTGATTCAATTCATGATTCAATTCATGATTCATGATTCATTATTCAATTCATTATTCATGATTCATGATTCATGATTAGATTCATAATTCATGATTCATGATTCATGATTCAATTCATGATTCATGATTTAATTCATGATTCATGATTCAATTCATGATTCTTGATTCATGATTCATGATTCGATTCATGATTAATGATTCATGATTTAATTCATGATTCATGATTCATGATTCAATTCATGATTCAAGATTCATGATTCGATTCATGATTCATGATTCGATTCATGATTCATGATTCAATTCATGATTCATGATTCGATTCATGATTCAATTCATGATTCATGATTCGATTCATGATTCATGATTCAATTCATGATTCATGATTCATGATTCAATTCATGATTCATGATTCATGATTCAATTTATGATTTAATTCATGATTCATGATTTAATTCATGATTCATGATTCATGATTCAATTCATGATTCATGATTCATGATTAAATTTATGATTTAATTCATAATTAATGATTCAATTTATGATTCATGATTCATGATTCATGATTCAATTCATGATTCATGATTCAATTCATGATTCATGATTCAATTCATGATTCAATTCATGATTCATGATTGATGAATTCAATTCATGATTCATGATTTATGATTCAATTCATGATTCAATTCATGATGCATGATTTAATTCATGATTCATGATTCAATTCATGATTCATGATTCATGATTCAATTCATGATTCATGAATCATGATTCATGATTCAATTCATGATTCATGATTCATGATTCAATTCATGATTCATGAATCATGATTCAATTCATGATTCAATTCATGATTCATGATTGATGAATTCAATTCATGATTCATGATTTATGATTCAATTCATGATTCAATTCATGATGCATGATTTAATTCATGATTCATGATTCAATTCATGATTCATGATTCATGATTCAATTCATGATTCATGAATCATGATTCATGATTCAATTCATGATTCATGATTCATGATTCAATTCATGATTCATGAATCATGATTCAATTCATGATTCAATTTATGATTCATGATTCATGATTTAATTCATGATTCAATTCAGAATTCATGATTCAATTCATGATTCAATTCATGATTCATGATTCATTATTCAATTCATGATTCATGATTCAATTCATGATTCATGATTTAATTCATGATTCATGATTCGATTCATGATTCATGATTCAATTCATGATTCATGATTCATGATTCAGGATTCATGATTCATGATTCAATTCATGATTCATGATTCAATTCATGATTCATAATTCATGATTCATGATTCAATTCATGATTCATGATTCAATTCTTGATTCGAATCCTGATTTAATTCATGATTCATGATTCAATTCATGATTCATGATTCATGATTCATGATTCATGATTCAATTCATGATTCATGATTCAATTCATGATTTATGATTCATAATTCAATTCATGATTTATGATTCATGATTCAATTCATGATTCATGATTCATGATTCATGATTCAATTCATGATTCATGATTCAATTCATGATTCATGATTCATGATTCATGATTCGATTCATGATTCATGATTCATGATTCATGATTCAATTCATGATTCATGATTCAATTCATGATTCATGATTCATGATTTAATTCATGATTCATGATTCATGATTCATGATTCGATTCATGATTCATGATTCATGATTCATGATTCGATTCATGATTCATTAATCATGATTCAATTCATGATTCATGATTCATTATTCATGATTCAATTCATGATTCATGATTCATGATTCAATTCATAATTCATGATTTATGATTCATGATTCAATTCATGATTCATGATTTATGATTCAATTCATGATTCATGATTCGATTCATGATTCATGATTCATGATTCAATTCATGATTTATGATTCAATTCATGATTCATGATTCAATTCTTGATTCATTATTCATGATTCGATTCATGAATCATGATTCATGATTCAATTCATGATTCATGATTCAATTCATGATTCATGATTCATGATTCAATTTATGATTTAATTCATGATTCATGATTCAATTCATGATTCATGATTCATGATTCAATTCATGATTCATGATTCATAATTCAATTTATGATTTAATTCATGATTCATGATTTAATTCATGATTCATGATTCATAATTCAATTTATGATTTAATTCATGATTCATGATTCAATTTATGATTCATGATTCATGATTCATGATTCAATTCATGATTCATGATTCATGATTCATGATTCATGATTCGATTCATGATTCATGATTCATGATTCAATTCATGATTCATGATTCAATTCATGATTCATGATTCATGATTCAATTCTTGATTCATTATTCATGATTCGATTCATGATTCATGATTCATGATTCAATTCATGATTCATGATTCATGATTCAATTCATGATTCATGATTCATGATTCAATTTATGATTTAATTCATGATTCATGATTCAATTCATGATTCATGATTCATGATTCAATTCATGATTCAAGATTCATGATTCAATTTATGATTTAATTCATGATTGATGAATTCAATTCATGATTCATGATTCATGATTTATGATTCAATTCATGATTCAATTCATGATGCATGATTCAATTCATGATTCATGATTCATGATTCAATTCATGATTCATGATTCATGATTCAATTCATGATTCATGATTCATGATTCAATTTATGATTTAATTCATGATTCATGATTCAATTCATGATTCATGATTCATGATTCAATTCATGATTCATGATTCATGATTCAATTCATGATTCAATTTATGATTCATGATTCATGATTTAATTCATGATTCAATTCATGATTCATGATTCAATTCATGATTCAATTCATGATTCATGATTAATTTTTCAATTCATGATTCATGATTCAATTCATGATTCATGATTTAATTCATGATTCATGATTCGATTCATGATTCATGATTCATGATTCAATTCATGATTCATGATTCATGATTCATGATTCATGATTCGATTCATGATTCATTAATCATGATTCAATTCATGATTCATGATTCATTATTCATGATTCAATTCATGATTCATGATTCATGATTCAATTCATAATTCATGATTTATGATTCATGATTCAATTCATGATTCATGATTCATGATTCATGATTCATGATTCATGATTCAATTCATGATTCATGATTCGATTCATGATTCACGATTCATGATTCAATTCATGATTCATGATTCAATTCATGATTCATGATTCATGATTCAATTTATGATTCATGATTCATGATTTAATTCATGATTCAATTCAGAATTCATGATTCAATTCATGATTCAATTCATGATTCATGATTCATTATTCAATTCATGATTCATGATTCAATTCATGATTCATGATTTAATTCATGATTCATGATTCGATTCATGATTCATGATTCAATTCATGATTCATGATTCATGATTCAGGATTCATGATTCATGATTCAATTCATGATTCATGATTCAATTCATGATTCATAATTCATGATTCATGATTCAATTCATGATTCATGATTCAATTCTTGATTCGAATCCTGATTTAATTCATGATTCATGATTCAATTCATGATTCATGATTCATGATTCATGATTCATGATTCGATTCATGATTTATGATTCATGATTCATGATTCAATTCATGATTCATGATTCATGATTCAATTCATGATTCATGATTCGTTTCATGATTCTTGATTCATGATTCATGATTCGATTCATGATTCATTAATCATGATTCAATTCATGATTCATGATTCATTATTCATGATTCAATTCATGATTCATGATTCATGATTCAATTCATAATTCATGATTCATGATTCATGATTCAATTCATGATTTATGATTCATGATTCAATTCATGATTTATGATTCATGATTCAATTCATGATTCATGATTCATGATTCATGATTCAATTCATGATTCATGATTCAATTCATGATTCATGATTCATGATTCATGATTCAATTCATGATTTATGATTCATAATTCAATTCATGATTTATGATTCATGATTCAATTCATGATTCATGATTCATGATTCAATTCATGATTCATGATTCAATTCATGATTCATGATTCTTGATTCATGATTCGATTCATGATTCATGATTCATGATTCATGATTCAATTCATGATTCATGATTCAATTCATGATTCATGATTCATGATTTAATTCATGATTCATGATTCATGATTCATGATTCGATTCATGATTCATGATTCATGATTCATGATTCGATTCATGATTCATTAATCATGATTCAATTCATGATTCATGATTCATTATTCATGATTCAATTCATGATTCATGATTCATGATTCAATTCATAATTCATGATTTATGATTCATGATTCAATTCATGATTCATGATTCAATTCATGATTCATGATTCGATTCATGATTCATGATTCATGATTCAATTCATGATTCATGATTCAATTCATGATTCATGATTCATGATTCAATTCTTGATTCATTATTCATGATTCGATTCATGAATCATGATTCATGATTCAATTCATGATTCATGATTCAATTCATGATTCAAGATTCATGATTCAATTTATGATTTAATTCATGATTCATGATTCAATTCATGATTCATGATTCATGATTCAATTCATGATTCATGATTCATAATTCAATTTATGATTTAATTCATGATTCATGATTCAATTTATGATTCATGATTCATGATTCATGATTCAATTCATGATTCATGATTCATGATTCATGATTCATGATTCGATTCATGATTCATGATTCATGATTCAATTCATGATTCATGATTCAATTCATGATTCATGATTCATGATTCAATTCTTGATTCATTATTCATGATTCAATTCATGATTCATGATTCATGATTCATGATTCGATTCATGATTCATGATTCATGATTCAATTCATGATTCATGATTCATGATTCAATTCATGATTCATGATTCATGATTCAATTTATGATTTAATTCATGATTCATGATTCAATTCATGATTCATGATTCATGATTCAATTCATGATTCAAGATTCATGATTCAATTTATGATTTAATTCATGATTGATGAATTCAATTCATGATTCATGATTCATGATTTATGATTCAATTCATGATTCAATTCATGATGCATGATTCAATTCATGATTCATGATTCAATTCATGATTCATGATTCATGATTCAATTCATGATTCATGATTCATGATTCATGATTCAATTCATGATTCATGATTCATGATTCAATTCATGATTCAATTTATGATTCATGATTCATGATTTAATTCATGATTCAATTCATGATTCATGATTCAATTCATGATTCAATTCATGATTCATGATTCATTATTCAATTCATGATTCATGATTCAATTCATGATTCATGATTTAATTCATGATTCATGATTCGATTCATGATTCATGATTCATGATTCAATTCATGATTCATGATTCATGATTCATGATTCATGATTCATGATTCGATTCATGATTCATTAATCATGATTCAATTCATGATTCATGATTCATTATTCATGATTCAATTCATGATTCATGATTCATGATTCAATTCATAATTCATGATTTATGATTCATGATTCAATTCATGATTCATGATTCATGATTCATGATTCATGATTCAATTCATGATTCATGATTCGATTCATGATTCATGATTCATGATTCAATTCATGATTCATGATTCAATTCATGATTCATGATTCATGATTCAATTCTTGATTCATTATTCATGATTCAATTCATGATTCATGATTCATGATTCATGATTCGATTCATGATTCATGATTCATGATTCAATTCATGATTCATGATTCATGATTCAATTCATGATTCATGATTCATGATTCAATTTATGATTTAATTCATGATTCATGATTCAATTCATGATTCATGATTCATGATTCAATTCATGATTCATGATTTATAATTCAATTTATGATTCAATTCATGATTCATGATTCATGATTCAATTCATAATTCATGATTTATGATTCATGATTCAATTCATGATTCATGATTCATGATTCATGATTCATGATTCAATTCATGATTCATGATTCGATTCATGATTCACGATTCATGATTCAATTCATGATTCATGATTCAATTCATGATTCATGATTCATGATTCAATTCATGATTCAATTTATGATTCATGATTCATGATTTAATTCATGATTCAATTCAGAATTCATGATTCAATTCATGATTCAATTCATGATTCATGATTCATTATTCAATTCATGATTCATGATTCAATTCATGATTCATGATTAAATTCATGATTCATGATTCGATTCATGATTCATGATTCAATTCATGATTCATGATTCATGATTCAGGATTCATGATTCATGATTCAATTCATGATTCATGATTCAATTCATGATTCATAATTCATGATTCATGATTCAATTCATGATTCATGATTCAATTCTTGATTCGAATCCTGATTTAATTCATGATTCATGATTCAATTCATGATTCATGATTCATGATTCATGATTCATGATTCGATTCATGATTTATGATTCATGATTCATGATTCAATTCATGATTCATGATTCATGATTAAATTCATGATTCATGATTCGTTTCATGATTCTTGATTCATGATTCATGATTCGATTCATGATTCATTAATCATGATTCAATTCATGATTCATGATTCATTATTCATGATTCAATTCATGATTCATGATTCATGATTCAATTCATAATTCATGATTCATGATTCATGATTCAATTCATGATTTATGATTCATGATTCAATTCATGATTTATGATTCATGATTCAATTCATGATTCATGATTCATGATTCATGATTCAATTCATGATTCATGATTCAATTCATGATTTATGATTCATAATTCAATTCATGATTTATGATTCATGATTCAATTCATGATTCATGATTCATGATTCATGATTCAATTCATGATTCATGATTCAATTCATGATTCATGATTCATGATTCATGATTCGATTCATGATTCATGATTCATGATTCATGATTCAATTCATGATTCATGATTCATGATTCATGATTCGATTCATGATTCATTAATCATGATTCAATTCATGATTCATGATTCATTATTCATGATTCAATTCATGATTCATGATTCATGATTCAATTCATAATTCATGATTTATGATTCATGATTCAATTCATGATTCATGATTCATGATTCATGATTCAATTCATGATTCATGATTCGATTCATGATTCATGATTCATGATTCAATTCATGATTCATGATTCAATTCATGATTCATGATTCATGATTCAATTCTTGATTCATTATTCATGATTCGATTCATGAATCATGATTCATGATTCAATTCATGATTCATGATTCAATTCATGATTCATGATTCATGATTCAATTTATGATTTAATTCATGATTCATGATTCAATTCATGATTCATGATTCATGATTCAATTCATGATTCATGATTCATAATTCAATTTATGATTTAATTCATGATTCATGATTCAATTTATGATTCATGATTCATGATTCATGATTCAATTCATGATTCATGATTCATGATTCATGATTCGATTCATGATTCATGATTCATGATTCAATTCATGATTCATGATTCAATTCATGATTCATGATTCATGATTCAATTCTTGATTCATTATTCATGATTCAATTCATGATTCATGATTCATGATTCGATTCATGATTCATGATTCATGATTCAATTCATGATTCATGATTCATGATTCAATTCATGATTCATGATTCAATTTATGATTTAATTCATGATTCATGATTCAATTCATGATTCATGATTCATGATTCAATTCATGATTCAAGATTCATGATTCAATTTATGATTTAATTCATGATTGATGAATTCAATTCATGATTCATGATTCATGATTTATGATTCAATTCATGATTCAATTCATGATGCATGATTCAATTCATGATTCATGATTCAATTCATGATTCATGATTCATGATTCAATTCATGATTCATGATTCATGATTCATGATTCAATTCATGATTCATGATTCATGATTCAATTCATGATTCAATTTATGATTCATGATTCATGATTTAATTCATGATTCAATTCATGATTCATGATTCAATTCATGATTCAATTCATGATTCATGATTCATTATTCAATTCATGATTCATGATTCAATTCATGATTCATGATTTAATTCATGATTCATGATTCGATTCATGATTCATGATTCATGATTCAATTCATGATTCATGATTCATGATTCATGATTCATGATTCATGATTCGATTCATGATTCATTAATCATGATTCAATTCATGATTCATGATTCATTATTCATGATTCAATTCATGATTCATGATTCATGATTCAATTCATAATTCATGATTTATGATTCATGATTCAATTCATGATTCATGATTCATGATTCATGATTCATGATTCAATTCATGATTCATGATTCGATTCATGATTCATGATTCATGATTCAATTCATGATTCATGATTCAATTCATGATTCATGATTCATGATTCAATTCTTGATTCATTATTCATGATTCAATTCATGATTCATGATTCATGATTCATGATTCGATTCATGATTCATGATTCAATTCATGATTCATGATTCATGATTCAATTCATGATTCATGATTCATGATTCAATTTATGATTTAATTCATGATTCATGATTCAATTCATGATTCATGATTCATGATTCAATTCATGATTCATGATTTATAATTCAATTTATGATTCAATTCATGATTCATGATTCATGATTCAATTCATGATTCATGATTCGATTCATGATTCTTGATTCATGATTCATCATTCGATTCATGATTCATGATTCATGATTCAATTCATGATTCATGATTCATGATTCAATTCATGATTCATGATTCGATTCATGATTCATGATTCATGATTCATGATTCATGATTCGATTCATGATTCATGATTCATGATTCAATTCATGATTCATGATTCATTATTCAATTCATGATTTAAGATTCATGATTGGATTCATGATTCATGATTCAATTCATGATTTATGATTCATGACTCAATTCATGATTCAATTCATGATTCATGATTTGATTCATGATTCATAATACAATTCATGATTCATGATTCAATTCATGATTCAATTCATGATTCATGATTCAATTCATGATTCATGATTTAATTCATGATTCATGATTCGATTAATGATTCATGATTCATGATTCAATTCATGATTCATGATTCAATTCATGATTCCTAATTCATGATTCATGATTCAATTCATGATTCATGATTCAATTCATGATTCATGATTCAATTCTTGATTCGAATCCTGATTCAATTCATGATTCATGATTCAATTCATGATTCATGATTCATTATTCAATTCATGATTCATGATTCATGATTCATGATTAGATTCATAATTCATGATTCATGATTCATGATTCAATTTATGATTCATGATTTAATTCATGATTCATGATTCAATTCATGATTCTTGATTCATGATTCATGATTCGATTCATGATTAATGATTCATGATTTAATTCATGATTCATGATTCATGATTCAATTCATGATTCAAGATTCATGATTCGATTCATGATTCATGATTCGATTCATGATTCATGATTCAATTCATGATTCATGATTCGATTCATGATTCAATTCATGATTCATGATTCGATTCATGATTCATGATTCAATTCATGATTCATGATTCATGATTCAATTCATGATTCATGATTCATGATTCAATTTATGATTTAATTCATGATTCATGATTCAATTCATGATTCATGATTCATGATTCAATTCATGATTCATGATTCATGATTCAATTTATGATTTAATTCATAATTCATGATTCAATTTATGATTCATGATTCATGATTCATGATTCAATTCATGATTCATGATTCAATTCATGATTCATGATTCAATTCATGATTCAATTCATGATTCATGATTGATGAATTCAATTCATGATTCATGATTCAATTCATGATTCATGATTCAATTCATGATTCAATTCATGATTCATGATTCAATTCATGATTCATGATTTAATTCATGATTCATGATTCGATTAATGATTCATGATTCATGATTCAATTCATGATTCATGATTCATGATTCATGATTCATGATTCAATTCATGATTCATGATTCAATTCATGATTCCTAATTCATGATTCATGATTCAATTCATGATTCATGATTCAATTCTTGATTCGAATCCTGATTCAATTCATGATTCATGATTCATGATTCAATTCATGATTCATGATTCATTATTCAATTCATGATTCATAATTCATGATTCATGATTAGATTCATAATTCATGATTCATGATTCATGATTCAATTCATGATTCATGATTTAATTCATGATTCATGATTCATGATTCATGATTCTTGATTCATGATTCATGATTCGATTCATGATTAATGATTCATGATTTAATTCATGATTCATGATTCATGATTCAATTCATGATTCAAGATTCATGATTCGATTCATGATTCATGATTCGATTCATGATTCATGATTCAATTCATGATTCATGATTCGATTCATGATTCAATTCATGATTCATGATTCGATTCATGATTCATGATTAAATTCATGATTCATGATTCATGATTCAATTTATGATTTAATTCATGATTCATGATTTAATTCATGATTCATGATTCATGATTCAATTCATGATTCATGATTCATGATTCAATTTATGATTTAATTCATAATTCATGATTCAATTTATGATTCATGATTCATGATTCATGATTCAATTCATGACTCATGATTCAATTCATGATTCATGATTCAATTCATGATTCAATTCATGATTCATGATTGATGAATTCAATTCATGATTCATGATTCATGATTTATGATTCAATTCATGATTCAATTCATGATGCATGATTCAATTCATGATTCATGATTCAATTCATGATTCATGATTCATGATTCAATTCATGATTCATGAATCATGATTCATGATTCAATTCATGATTCATGATTCATGATTCAATTCATGATTCATGAATCATGATTCATGATTCAATTCATGATTCATGATTCATGATTCAATTCATGATTCATGATTAATGATTCAATTCATGATTCAATTTATGATTCATGATTCATGATTTAATTCATGATTCAATTCAGAATTCATGATTCAATTCATGATTCAATTCATGATTCATGATTCATTATTCAATTCATGATTCATGATTCAATTCATGATTCATGATTTAATTCATGATTCATGATTCGATTCATGATTCATGATTCAATTCATGATTCATGATTCAGGATTCATGATTCATGATTCAATTCATGATTCATGATTCAATTCATGATTCATAATTCATGATTCATGATTCAATTCATGATTCATGATTCAATTCTTGATTCGAATCCTGATTCAATTCATGATTCATGATTCAAATCATGATTTATGATTCATGATTCATGATTCATGATTCGATTCATGATTCATGATTCATGATTCATGATTCAATTCATGATTCATGATTCATGATTCAATTCATGATTCATGATTCGTTTCATGATTCTTGATTCATGATTCATGATTCGATTCATGATTCATTAATCATGATTCAATTCATGATTCATGATTCATTATTCATGATTCAATTCATGATTCATGATTCATGATTCAATTCATAATTCATGATTCATGATTCATGATTCAATTCATGATTTATGATTCATGATTCAATTCATGATTTATGATTCATGATTCAATTCATGATTCATGATTCATGATTCAATTCATGATTCATGATTCAATTCATGATTCATGATTCATGATTCATGATTCGATTCATGATTCATGATTCATGATTCATGATTCAATTCATGATTCATGATTCAATTCATGATTCATGATTCATGATTTAATTCATGATTCATTATTCATGATTCAATTCATGATTCATGATTCATGATTCATGATTCGATTCATGATTCATGATTCATGATTCATGATTCATGATTCATCATTCGATTCATGATTCATTAATCATGATTCAATTCATGATTCATGATTCATTATTCATGATTCAATTCATGATTCATGATTCATGATTCAATTCATAATTCATGATTTATGATTCATGATTCAATTCATGATTCATGATTCATGATTCATGATTCATGATTCAATTCATGATTCATGATTCGATTCATGATTCATGATTCATGATTCAATTCATGATTCATGATTCAATTCATGATTCATGATTCATGATTCAATTCTTGATTCATTATTCATGATTCAATTCATGATTCATGATTCATGATTCATGATTCGATTCATGATTCATGATTCATGATTCAATTCATGATTCATGATTCATGATTCAATTCATGATTCATGATTCATGATTCAATTTATGATTTAATTCATGATTCATGATTCAATTCATGATTCATGATTCATGATTCAATTCATGATTCATGATTCATAATTCAATTTATGATTCAATTCATGATTCATGATTCATGATTCAATTCATGATTCATGATTCGATTCATGATTCTTGATTTATGATTCATCATTCGATTCATGATTCATGATTCATGATTGAATTCATGATTCATGATTCATGATTCATGATTCAATTCATGATTCATGATTCGATTCATGATTCATGATTCATGATTCATGATTCATGATTCGATTCATGATTCATGATTCATGATTCAATTCATGATTCATTATTCAATTCATGATTTAAGATTCATGATTGGATTCATGATTCATGATTCAATTCATGATTCATGATTCATGACTCGATTCATGATTCAATTCATGATTCATGATTTGATTCATGATTCATAATACAATTCATGATTCATGATTCAATTCATGATTCATGATTCAATTCATGATTCAATTCATGATTCATGATTCAATTCATGATTCATGATTCAATTCATGATTCATGATTTAATTCATGATTCATGATTCGATTAATGATTCATGATTCATGATTCAATTCATGATTCATGATTCATGATTCATGATTCATGATTCATGATTCAATTCATGATTCATGATTCAATTCATGATTCCTAATTCATGATTCATGATTCAATTCATGATTCATGATTCAATTCTTGATTCGAATCCTGATTCAATTCATGATTCATGATTCAATTCATGATTCATGATTCATTATTCAATTCATGATTCATGATTCATGATTAGATTCATAATTCATGATTCATGATTCATGATTCAATTCATGATTCATGATTTAATTCATGATTCATGATTCAATTCATGATTCTTGATTCATGATTCATGATTCGATTCATGATTAATGATTCATGATTTAATTCATGATTCATGATTCATGATTCAATTCATGATTCAAGATTCATGATTCGATTCATGATTCATGATTCGATTCATGATTCATGATTCAATTCATGATTCATGATTCGATTCATGATTCAATTCATGATTCATGATTCGATTCATGATTCATGATTCAATTCATGATTCATGATTCATGATTCAATTCATGATTCATGATTCATGATTCAATTTATGATTTAATTCATGATTCATGATTCAATTCATGATTCATGATTCATGATTCAATTCATGATTCATGATTCATGATTAAATTTATGATTTAATTCATAATTAATGATTCAATTTATGATTCATGATTCATGATTCATGATTCAATTCATGATTCATGATTCAATTCATGATTCATGATTCAATTCATGATTCAATTCATGATTCATGATTGATGAATTCAATTCATGATTCATGATTTATGATTCAATTCATGATTCAATTCATGATGCATGATTTAATTCATGATTCATGAATCATGATTCATGATTCAATTCATGATTCATGATTCATGATTCAATTCATGATTCATGAATCATGATTCAATTCATGATTCATGATTCATGATTCAATTCATGATTCATGATTCATGATTCAATTCATGATTCAATTTATGATTCATGATTCATGATTTAATTCATGATTCAATTCAGAATTCATGATTCAATTCATGATTCAATTCATGATTCATGATTCATTATTCAATTCATGATTCATGATTCATGATTCAGGATTCATGATTCATGATTCAATTCATGATTCATGATTCAATTCATGATTCATAATTCATGATTTATGATTCAATTCATGATTCATGATTCAATTCTTGATTCGAATCCTGATTTAATTCATGATTCATGATTCAATTCATGATTCATGATTCATGATTCATGATTCGATTCATGATTCATGATTCATGATTCATGATTCAATTCATGATTCATGATTCATGATTCAATTCATGATTCATGATTCGTTTCATGATTCTTGATTCATGATTCATAATTCGATTCATGATTCATTAATCATGATTCAATTCATGATTCATGATTCATTATTCATGATTCAATTCATGATTCATAATTCATGATTCAATTCATAATTCATGATTCATGATTCATGATTCAATTCATGATTCATGATTTAATTCATGATTCATGATTCGATTCATGATTCATGATTCAATTCATGATTCATGATTCATGATTCAGGATTCATGATTCATGATTCAATTCATGATTCATGATTCAATTCATGATTCATAATTCATGATTTATGATTCAATTCATGATTCATGATTCAATTCTTGATTCGAATCCTGATTTAATTCATGATTCATGATTCAATTCATGATTCATGATTCATGATTCATGATTCATGATTCGATTCATGATTCATGATTCATGATTCATGATTCAATTCATGATTCATGATTCATGATTCAATTCATGATTCATGATTCGTTTCATGATTCTTGATTCATGATTCATAATTCGATTCATGATTCATTAATCATGATTCAATTCATGATTCATGATTCATTATTCATGATTCAATTCATGATTCATGATTCATGATTCAATTCATAATTCATGATTCATGATTCATGATTCAATTCATGATTTATGATTCATGATTCAATTCATGATTTATGATTCATGATTCAATTCATGATTCATGATTCATGATTCATGATTCAATTCATGATTCATGATTCAATTCATGATTCATGATTCATGATTCATGATTCAATTCATGATTTATTAATCATGATTCAATTCATGATTTATGATTCATGATTCAATTCATGATTCATGATTCATGATTCATGATTCAATTCATGATTCATGATTCAATTCATGATTCATGATTCATGATTCGATTCATGATTCATGATTCATGATTCATGATTCAATTCATGATTCATGATTCAATTCATGATTCATGATTCATGATTTAATTCACGATTCATTATTCATGATTCAATTCATGATTCATGATTCATGATTCATGATTCGATTCATGATTCATGATTCATGATTCATGATTCATGATTCGATTCATGATTCATTAATCATGATTCAATTCATGATTCATGATTCATTATTCATGATTCAATTCATGATTCATGATTCATGATTCAATTCATAATTCATGATTTATGATTCATGATTCAATTCATGATTCATGATTCATGATTCATGATTCAATTCATGATTCATGATTCGATTCATGATTCATGATTCATGATTCAATTCATGATTCATGATTCAATTCATGATTCATGATTCATGATTCAATTCTTGATTCATTATTCATGATTCGATTCATGAATCATGATTCATGATTCAATTCATGATTCATGATTCATGATTCAATTCATGATTCATGATTCATGATTCAATTTATGATTTGATTCATGATTCAATTCATGATTCATGATTCATGATTCAATTCATGATTCATGATTCATAATTCAATTTATGATTTAATTCATGATTCATGATTCAATTTATGATTCATGATTCATGATTCATGATTCAATTCATGATTCATGATTCATGATTCATGATTCGATTCATGATTCATGATTCATGATTCAATTCATGATTCATGATTCTTGATTCAATTCATGATTCATGATTCATGATTCAATTTATGATTTAATTCATGATTCATGATTCAATTCATGATTCATGATTCATGATTCAATTCATGATTCAAGATTCATGATTCAATTTATGATTTAATTCATGATTGATTAATTCAATTCATGATTCATGATTCATGATTTATGATTCAATTCATGATTCATGATTCATGATTCATGATTCAATTCATGATTAATGATTCATGATTCAATTCATGATTCAATTTATGATTCATGATTCATGATTTAATTCATGATTCAATTCATGATTTATGATTCAATTCATGATTCAATTCATGATTCATGATTCATTATTCAATTCATGATTCATGATTCAATTCATGATTCATGATTTAATTCATGATTCATGATTCGATTCATGATTCATGATTCATGATTCAATTCATGATTCATGATTCATGATTCATGATTCATGATTCGATTCATGATTCATTAATCATGATTCAATTCATGATTCATGATTCATTATTCATGATTCAATTCATGATTCATGATTCATGATTCAATTCATAATTCATGATTTATGATTCATGATTCAATTCATGATGCATGATTCAATTCATGATTCATGATTCAATTCATGATTCATGATTCATGATTCAATTCATGATTCATGATTCATGATTCATGATTCAATTCATGATTCATGATTCATGATTCAATTCATGATTCAATTTATGATTCATGATTTAATTCATGATTCAATTCATGATTCATGATTCAATTCATGATTCAATTCATGATTCATGATTCATTATTCAATTCATGATTCATGATTCAATTCATGATTTATGATTCATGATTCAATTCATGATTTATGATTCATGATTCAATTCATGATTCATGATTCATGATTCATGATTCAATTCATGATTCATGATTCAATTCATGATTCATGATTCATGATTCATGATTCGATTCATGATTCATGATTCATGATTCAATTCATGATTCATGATTCAATTCATGATTCATGATTCATGATTTAATTCATGATTCATTATTCATGATTCAATTCATGATTCATGATTCATGATTCATGATTCGATTCATGATTCATGATTCATGATTCATGATTCATGATTCATGATTCGATTCATGATTCATTAATCATGATTCAATTCATGATTCATGATTCATTATTCATGATTCAATTCATGATTCATGATTCATGATTCATGATTCGATTCATGATTCATGATTCATGATTCATGATTCATGATTCATGATTCGATTCATGATTCATTAATCATGATTCAATTCATGATTCATGATTCATTATTCATGATTCAATTCATGATTCATGATTCATGATTCAATTTATGATTTAATTCATGATTCATGATTCAATTCATGATTCATGATTCATGATTCAATTCATGATTCATGATTCATAATTCAATTTATGATTTAATTCATGATTCATGATTCAATTTATGATTCATGATTCATGATTCATGATTCATGATTCAATTCATGATTCATGATTCATGATTCATGATTCATGATTCATGATTCATGATTCAATTCATGATTCATGATTCAATTCATGATTCATGATTCATGATTCAATTCTTGATTCATTATTCATGATTCAATTCATGATTCATGATTCATGATTCATGATTCGATTCATGATTCATGATTCAATTCATGATTCATGATTCATGATTCAATTCATGATTCATGATTCATGATTCAATTTATGATTTAATTCATGATTCATGATTCAATTCATGATTCATGATTCATGATTCAATTCATGATTCAAGATTCATGATTCAATTTATGATTTAATTCATGATTGATGAATTCAATTCATGATTCATGATTCATGATTTATGATTCAATTCATGATTCAATTCATGATGCATGATTCAATTCATGATTCATGATTCAATTCATGATTCATGATTCATGATTCAATTCATGATTCATGAATCATGATTCATGATTCAATTCATGATTCATGATTCATGATTCATGATTCAATTCATGATTCAATTTATGATTCATGATTCATGATTTAATTCATGATTCAATTCATGATTCATGATTCAATTCAGGATTCATGATTTAATTCATGATTCATGATTCGATTCATGATTCATGATTCATGATTCAATTCATGATTCATGATTCATGATTCATGATTCATGATTCATGATTCATGATTCATGATTCATGATTCAATTCATGATTCATAATTCATGATTAATTGATTCAATTCATGATTCATGATTCAATTCTTGATTCGAATCCTGATTCAATTCATGATTCATGATTCAATTCATGATTCATGATTCATGATTCATGATTCATGATTCATGATTCGATTCATGATTCATGGTTCATGATTCATGATTCATGATTCAATTCATGATTCATGATTCATGATTCAATTCATGATTCATGATTCGTTTCATGATTCTTGATTCATGATTCATGATTCGATTCATGATTCATTAATCATGATTCAATTCATGATTCATGATTCATTATTCATTATTCAATTCATGATTCATGATTCATGATTCAATTTATAATTCATGATTCATGATTCATGATTCAATTCATGATTTATGATTCATGATTCAATTCATGATTCATGATTCATGATTCATGATTCAATTCATGATTCATGATTCAATTCATGATTCATGATTCATGATTCATGATTCATGATTCGATTCATGATTCATGATTCATGATTCAATTCATGATTCATGATTCAATTCATGATTCATGATTCATGATTTAATTCATGATTCATTATTCATGATTCAATTCATGATTCATGATTCATGATTCGATTCATGATTCATGATTCATGATTCATGATTCATGATTCGATTCATGATTCATTAATCATGATACAATTCATGATTCATGATTTATGATTCATGATTCAATTCATGATTCATGATTCGATTCATGATTCATGATTCATGATTCAATTCATGATTCATGATTCATGATTCAATTCATGATTCATGATTCATGATTCAATTTATGATTTAATTCATGATTCATGATTCAATTCATGATTCATGATTCATGATTCAATTCATGATTCATGATTCATAATTCAATTTATGATTCAATTCATGATTCATGATTCATGATTCAATTCATGATTCATGATTCGATTCATGATTCTTGATTCATGATTCATCATTCGATTCATGATTCAGGATTCAGGATTCAATTCATGATTCATGATTCATGATTCATGATTCAATTCATGATTCATGATTCGATTCATGATTCATGATTCATGATTCATGATTCATGATTCGATTCATGATTCATGATTCATGATTCAATTCATGATTCATGATTCATGATTCAATTCATGATTCATGATTCATGATTCAATTTATGATTTAATTCATGATTCATGATTCAATTCATGATTCATGATTCATGATTCAATTCATGATTCAAGATTCATGATTCAATTTATGATTTAATTCATGATTGATGAATTCAATTCATGATTCATGATTCATGATTTATGATTCAATTCATGATTCATGATTCATGATTCATGATTCAATTCATGATTCATGATTCATGATTCAATTCATGATTCAATTTATGATTCATGATTCATGATTTAATTCATGATTCAATTCATGATTCATGATTCAATTCATGATTCAAT
This sequence comes from Mixophyes australis, assembly GCA_036250195.1. NCBI lineage: Eukaryota > Metazoa > Chordata > Amphibia > Anura > Limnodynastidae > Mixophyes > Mixophyes australis. Next base: position 396,228 of record JAVHZZ010000022.1, on the reverse strand, counting down.
TCATGATTCATGATTCATTATTCAATTCATGATTCATGATTCAATTCATGATTCATGATTTAATTCATGATTCATGATTCGATTCATGATTCATGATTCATGATTCAATTCATGATTCATGATTCATGATTCATGATTCATGATTCGATTCATGATTCATTAATCATGATTCAATTCATGATTCATGATTCATTATTCATGATTCAATTCATGATTCATGATTCATGATTCAATTCATAATTCATGATTTATGATTCATGATTCAATTCATGATGCATGATTCAATTCATGATTCATGATTCATTATTCATGATTCAATTCATGATTCATGATTCATGATTCAATTTATGATTTAATTCATGATTCATGATTCAATTCATGATTCATGATTCATGATTCAATTCATGATTCATGATTCATAATTCAATTTATGATTTAATTCATGATTCATGATTCAATTTATGATTCATGATTCATGATTCATGATTCATGATTCAATTCATGATTCATGATTCATGATTCATGATTCATGATTCATGATTCATGATTCAATTCATGATTCATGATTCAATTCATGATTCATGATTCATGATTCAATTCTTGATTCATTATTCATGATTCAATTCATGATTCATGATTCATGATTCATGATTCGATTCATGATTCATGATTCAATTCATGATTCATGATTCATGATTCAATTCATGATTCATGATTCATGATTCAATTTATGATTTAATTCATGATTCATGATTCAATTCATGATTCATGATTCATGATTCAATTCATGATTCAAGATTCATGATTCAATTTATGATTTAATTCATGATTGATGAATTCAATTCATGATTCATGATTCATGATTTATGATTCAATTCATGATTCAATTCATGATGCATGATTCAATTCATGATTCATGATTCAATTCATGATTCATGATTCATGATTCAATTCATGATTCATGAATCATGATTCATGATTCAATTCATGATTCATGATTCATGATTCATGATTCAATTCATGATTCAATTTATGATTCATGATTCATGATTTAATTCATGATTCAATTCATGATTCATGATTCAATTCAGGATTCATGATTTAATTCATGATTCATGATTCGATTCATGATTCATGATTCATGATTCAATTCATGATTCATGATTCATGATTCATGATTCATGATTCATGATTCATGATTCATGATTCATGATTCAATTCATGATTCATAATTCATGATTAATTGATTCAATTCATGATTCATGATTCAATTCTTGATTCGAATCCTGATTCAATTCATGATTCATGATTCAATTCATGATTCATGATTCATGATTCATGATTCATGATTCATGATTCGATTCATGATTCATGGTTCATGATTCATGATTCATGATTCAATTCATGATTCATGATTCATGATTCAATTCATGATTCATGATTCGTTTCATGATTCTTGATTCATGATTCATGATTCGATTCATGATTCATTAATCATGATTCAATTCATGATTCATGATTCATTATTCATTATTCAATTCATGATTCATGATTCATGATTCAATTTATAATTCATGATTCATGATTCATGATTCAATTCATGATTTATGATTCATGATTCAATTCATGATTCATGATTCATGATTCATGATTCAATTCATGATTCATGATTCAATTCATGATTCATGATTCATGATTCATGATTCATGATTCGATTCATGATTCATGATTCATGATTCAATTCATGATTCATGATTCAATTCATGATTCATGATTCATGATTTAATTCATGATTCATTATTCATGATTCAATTCATGATTCATGATTCATGATTCGATTCATGATTCATGATTCATGATTCATGATTCATGATTCGATTCATGATTCATTAATCATGATACAATTCATGATTCATGATTTATGATTCATGATTCAATTCATGATTCATGATTCGATTCATGATTCATGATTCATGATTCAATTCATGATTCATGATTCATGATTCAATTCATGATTCATGATTCATGATTCAATTTATGATTTAATTCATGATTCATGATTCAATTCATGATTCATGATTCATGATTCAATTCATGATTCATGATTCATAATTCAATTTATGATTCAATTCATGATTCATGATTCATGATTCAATTCATGATTCATGATTCGATTCATGATTCTTGATTCATGATTCATCATTCGATTCATGATTCATGATTCAGGATTCAATTCATGATTCATGATTCATGATTCATGATTCAATTCATGATTCATGATTCGATTCATGATTCATGATTCATGATTCATGATTCATGATTCGATTCATGATTCATGATTCATGATTCAATTCATGATTCATGATTCATGATTCAATTCATGATTCATGATTCATGATTCAATTTATGATTTAATTCATGATTCATGATTCAATTCATGATTCATGATTCATGATTCAATTCATGATTCAAGATTCATGATTCAATTTATGATTTAATTCATGATTGATGAATTCAATTCATGATTCATGATTCATGATTTATGATTCAATTCATGATTCATGATTCATGATTCATGATTCAATTCATGATTCATGATTCATGATTCAATTCATGATTCAATTTATGATTCATGATTCATGATTTAATTCATGATTCAATTCATGATTCATGATTCAATTCATGATTCAATTCATGATTCATGATTCATTATTCAATTCATGATTCATGATTCAATTCATGATTCATGATTTAATTCATGATTCATGATTCGATTCATGATTCATGATTCATGATTCAATTCATGATTCATGATTCATGATTCATGATTCATGATTCGATTCATGATTCATTAATCATGATTCAATTCATGATTCATGATTCATTATTCATGATTCAATTCATGATTCATGATTCATGATTCAATTCATAATTCATGATTTATGATTCATGATTCAATTCATGATGCATGATTCAATTCATGATTCATGATTCAATTCATGATTCATCTTTCATGATTCAATTCATGATTCATGATTCATGATTCATGATTCAATTCATGATTCATGATTCATGATTCAATTCATGATTCAATTTATGATTCATGATTCATGATTTAATTCATGATTCAATTCATGATTCATGATTCAATTCATGATTCAATTCATGATTCATGATTCATTATTCAATTCATGATTCATGATTCAATTCATGATTTATGATTCATGATTCAATTCATGATTCATGATTCATGATTCAATTCATGATTCATGATTCAATTCATGATTCATGATTCATGATTCATGATTCGATTCATGATTCATGATTCATGATTCAATTCATGATTCATGATTCAATTCATGATTCGATTCATGATTCATGATTCATGATTCAATTCATGATTCATGATTCAATTCATGATTCATGATTCATGATTTAATTCATGATTCATTATTCATGATTCAATTCATGATTCATGATTCATGATTCATGATTCGATTCATGATTCATGATTCATGATTCATGATTCATGATTCATGATTCATGATTCGATTCATGATTCATTAATCATGATTCAATTCATGATTCATGATTCATTATTCATGATTCAATTCATGATTCATGATTCATGATTCATGATTCGATTCATGATTCATGATTCATGATTCATGATTCATGATTCATGATTCGATTCATGATTCATTAATCATGATTCAATTCATGATTCATGATTCATTATTCATGATTCAATTCATGATTCATGATTCATGATTCAATTTATGATTTAATTCATGATTCATGATTCAATTCATGATTCATGATTCATGATTCAATTCATGATTCATGATTCATAATTCAATTTATGATTTAATTCATGATTCATGATTCAATTTATGATTCATGATTCATGATTCATGATTCATGATTCAATTCATGATTCATGATTCATGATTCATGATTCGATTCATGATTCATGATTCATGATTCAATTCATGATTCATGATTCATGATTCAATTCATGATTCATGATTCATGATTCAATTTATGATTTAATTCATGATTCATGATTCAATTCATGATTCATGATTCAATTCATGATTCAAGATTCATGATTCAATTTATGATTTAATTCATGATTGATGAATTCAATTCATGATTCATGATTCATGATTTATGATTCAATTCATGATTCAATTCATGATGCATGATTCAATTCATGATTCATGATTCAATTCATGATTCATGATTCATGATTCAATTCATGATTCATGAATCATGATTCATGATTCAATTCATGATTCATGATTCATGATTCAATTCATGATTCATGATTCATGATTCAATTCATGATTCAATTTATGATTCATGATTCATGATTTAATTCATGATTCAATTCATGATTCATGATTCAATTCAGGATTCATGATTTAATTCATGATTCATGATTCGATTCATGATTCATGATTCATGATTCAATTCATGATTCATGATTCATGATTCATGATTCATGATTCATGATTCATGATTCATGATTCATGATTCATGATTCATGATTCAATTCATGATTCATAATTCATGATTAATTGATTCAATTCATGATTCATGATTCAATTCTTGATTCGAATCCTGATTCAATTCATGATTCATGATTCAATTCATGATTCATGATTCATGATTCATGATTCATGATTCATGATTCGATTCATGATTCATGGTTCATGATTCATGATTCAATTCATGATTCATGATTCATGATTCAATTCATGATTCATGATTCGTTTCATGATTCTTGATTCATGATTCATGATTCGATTCATGATTCATTAATCATGATTCAATTCATGATTCATGATTCATTATTCATTATTCAATTCATGATTCATGATTCATGATTCAATTTATAATTCATGATTCATGATTCATGATTCAATTCATGATTTATGATTCATGATTCAATTCATGATTCATGATTCATGATTCATGATTCAATTCATGATTCATGATTCAATTCATGATTCATGATTCATGATTCATGATTCATGATTCGATTCATGATTCATGATTCATGATTCAATTCATGATTCATGATTCAATTCATGATTCATGATTCATGATTTAATTCATGATTCATTATTCATGATTCAATTCATGATTCATGATTCATGATTCATGATTCGATTCATGATTCATGATTCATGATTCATGATTCATGATTCATGATTCGATTCATGATTCATTAATCATGATACAATTCATGATTCATGATTTATGATTCATGATTCAATTCATGATTCATGATTCGATTCATGATTCATGATTCATGATTCAATTCATGATTCATGATTCATCATTCAATTCATGATTCATGATTCATGATTCAATTTATGATTTAATTCATGATTCAATTCATGATTCATGATTCATGATTCAATTCATGATTCATGATTCATAATTCAATTTATGATTCAATTCATGATTCATGATTCATGATTCAATTCATGATTCATGATTCGATTCATGATTCTTGATTCATGATTCATCATTCGATTCATGATTCATGATTCAGGATTCAATTCATGATTCATGATTCATGATTCATGATTCAATTCATGATTCATGATTCGATTCATGATTCATGATTCATGATTCATGATTCGATTCATGATTCATGATTCATGATTCAATTCATGATTCATGATTCATTATTCAATTCATGATTTAAGATTCATGATTGGATTCATGATTCATGATTCAATTCATGATTCATGATTCATGACTCGATTCATGATTCAATTCATGATTCATGATTTGATTCATGATTCATAATACAATTCATGATTCATGATTCAATTCATGATTCATGATTCAATTCATGATTCAATTCATGATTCATGATTCAATTCATGATTCATGATTTAATTCATGATTCATGATTCGATTAATGATTCATGATTCATGATTCAATTCATGATTCATGATTCAATTCATGATTCCTAATTCATGATTCATGATTCAATTCATGATTCATGATTCAATTCTTGATTCGAATCCTGATTCAATTCATGATTCATGATTCAATTCATGATTCATGATTCATTATTCAATTCATGATTCATGATTCATGATTCATGATTAGATTCATAATTCATGATTCATGATTCATGATTCAATTCATGATTCATGATTTAATTCATGATTCATGATTCAATTCATGATTCTTGATTCATGATTCATGATTCGATTCATGATTAATGATTCATGATTTAATTCATGATTCATGATTCATGATTCAATTCATGATTCAAGATTCATGATTCGATTCATGATTCGATTCATGATTCATGATTCAATTCATGATTAATGATTTGATTCATGATTCAATTCATGATTCATGATTCGATTCATGATTCATGATTCGATTCATGATTCATGATTCAATTCATGATTCCTGATTCATGATTCAATTCATGATTCATGATTCATGATTCAATTTATGATTTAATTCATGATTCATGATTCAATTCATGATTCATGATTCATGATTCAATTCATGATTCATGATTCATGATTAAATTTATGATTTAATTCATAATTCATGATTCAATTTATGATTCATGATTCATGATTCATGATTCAATTCATGATTCATGATTCAATTCATGATTCATGATTCAATTCATGATTCAATTCATGATTCATGATTGATGAATTCAATTCATGATTCATGATTCATGATTTATGATTCAATTCATGATTCAATTCATGATGCATGATTTAATTCATGATTCATGATTCAATTCATGATTCATGATTCAATTCATGATTCATGAATCATGATTCATGATTCAATTCATGATTCATGATTCATGATTCAATTCATGATTCATGAATCATGATTCATGATTCAATTCATGATTCATGATTCATGATTCAATTCATGATTCATGATTCATGATTCAATTCATGATTCAATTTATGATTCATGATTCATGATTTAATTCATGATTCAATTCAGAATTCATGATTCAATTCATGATTCAATTCATGATTCATGATTCATTATTCAATTCATGATTCATGATTCAATTCACGATTCATGATTTAATTCATGATTCATGATTCGATTCATGATTCATGATTCATGATTCATGATTCAGGATTCATGATTCATGATTCAATTCATGATTCATGATTCAATTCATGATTCATAATTCATGATTCATGATTCAATTCATGATTCATGATTCAATTCTTGATTCGAATCCTGATTCAATTCATGATTCATGATTCAATTCATGATTCATGATTCATGATTCATGATTCATGATTCGATTCATGATTCATGATTCATGATTCATGATTCAATTCATGATTCATGATTCATGATTCAATTCATGATTCATGATTCGTTTCATGATTCTTGATTCATGATTCATGATTCGATTCATGATTCATTAATCATGATTCAATTCATGATTCATGATTCATTATTCATGATTCAATTCATGATTCATGATTCAATTCATAATTCATGATTCATGATTCATGATTCAATTCATGATTTATGATTCATGATTCAATTCATGATTTATGATTCATGATTCAATTCATGATTCATGATTCATGATTCAATTCATGATTCATGATTCAATTCATGATTCATGATTCATGATTCATGATTCGATTCATCATTCATGATTCATGATTCATGATTCAATTCATGATTCATGATTCAATTCATGATTCATGATTCATGATTTAATTCATGATTCATTATTCATGATTCAATTCATGATTCATGATTCATGATTCATGATTCGATTCATGATTCATGATTCATGATTCATGATTCATGATTCATGATTCGATTCATGATTCATTAATCATGATTCAATTCATGATTCATGATTCATTATTCATGATTCAATTCATGATTCATGATTCATGATTCAATTCATGATTCAGGATTCATGATTCAATTTATGATTTAATTCATGATTCATGATTCAATTCATGATTCATGATTCATGATTCAATTCATGATTCATGATTCATAATTCAATTTATGATTTAATTCATGATTCATGATTCAATTTATGATTCATGATTCATGATTCATGATTCAATTCATGATTCATGATTCATGATTCGATTCATGATTCATGATTCATGATTCAATTCATGATTCATGATTCAATTCATGATTCATGATTCATGATTCAATTCTTGATTCATTATTCATGATTCAATTCATGATTCATGATTCATGATTCATGATTCGATTCATGATTCATGATTCATGATTCAATTCATGATTCATGATTCATGATTCAATTCATGATTCATGATTCATGATTCAATTTATGATTTAATTCATGATTCATGATTCAATTCATGATTCATGATTCATGATTCAATTCATGATTCAAGATTCATGATTCAATTTATGATTTAATTCATGATTGATGAATTCAATTCATGATTCATGATTCATGATTTATGATTCAATTCATAAATCAATTCATGATGCATGATTTAATTCATGATTCATGATTCAATTCATGATTCATGATTCATGATTCAATTCATGATTCATGAATCATGATTCATGATTCAATTCATGATTCATGATTCATGATTCAATTCATGATTCAATTTATGATTCATGATTCATGATTTAATTCATGATTCAATTCATGATTCATGATTCAATTCAGGATTCATGATTTAATTCATGATTCATGATTCGATTCATGATTCATGATTCAATTCATGATTCATGATTCATGATTCATGATTCATGATTCATGATTCATGATTCATGATTCAATTCATGATTCATAATTCATGATTAATTGATTCAATTCATGATTCATGATTCAATTCTTGATTCGAATCCTGATTCAATTCATGATTCATGATTCAATTCATGATTCATGATTCATGATTCATGATTCATGATTCATGATTCATGATTCATGATTCGATTCCTGATTCATGGTTCATGATTCATGATTCAATTCATGATTCATGATTCATGATTCAATTCATGATTCATGATTCGTTTCATGATTCTTGATTCATGATTCATGATTCGATTCATGATTCATGATTCATGATTCGATTCATGATTCATTAATCATGATTCAATTCATGATTCATGATTCATTATTCATTATTCAATTTATGATTCATGATTCATGATTCAATTTATAATTCATGATTCATGATTCATGATTCAATTCATGATTTATGATTCATGATTCAATTCATGATTCATGATTCATGATTCATGATTCAATTCATGATTCATGATTCAATTCATGATTCATGATTCATGATTCATGATTCATGATTCGATTCATGATTCATGATTCATGATTCAATTCATGATTCATGATTCAATTCATGATTCATGATTCATGATTTAATTCATGATTCATTATTCATGATTCAATTCATGATTCATGATTCATGATTCATGATTCGATTCATGATTCATGATTCATGATTCATGATTCATGATTCATGATTCAATTCATGATTCATGATTCATGATTCATGATTCGATTCATGATTCATGATTCATGATTCAATTCATGATTCATGATTCAATTCATGATTCATGATTCATGATTTAATTCATGATTCATTATTCATGATTCAATTCATGATTCATGATTCATGATTCGATTCATGATTCATGATTCATGATTCATGATTCATGATTCATGATTCGATTCATGATTCATTAATCATGATACAATTCATGATTCATGATTTATAATTCATGATTCAATTCATGATTCATGATTCATGATTCATGATTCATGATTCAATTCATGATTCATGATTCATGATTCATGATTCATTATTCGATTCATGATTCATGATTCATGATTCATGATTCAATTCATGATTCAATTCATGATTCATGATTCAATTCATGATTCATGATTTAATTCATGATTCATGATTCGATTCATGATTCATGATTCATGATTCAATTCATGATTCATGATTTATTATTCATGATTCAATTCATGATTCATGATTCATGATTCATGATTCAATTCATGATTCATGATTCAATTCATGATTCATGATTCATTATTCGATTCATGATTCATGATTCAATTCATGATTGATGATTCAATTCATGATTCCTAATTCATGATTCATGATTCAATTCATGATTCATGATTCAATTCATGAATCATGATTTATGATTCAATTCATGATTCATGATTCATTATTCAATTCATGATTCATGATTCATGATTCATGATTCATGATTAAATTCATAATTCATGATTTATGATTCATGATTCAATTCATGATTCATGATTCATGAATCAATTCATGATTCATGATTCATGATTCATGATTCATGATTCAATTCATGATTCATGATTAAATTCATGATTCAATTCATTATTCATAATTCGTTTCATGATTCTTGATTCATGATTCATGATTTGATTCATTATTCATGATTCAAGATTCAATTCATGATTCATGATTCATGATTCATGATTCATGATTCATGATTCATGATTCATGATTCAATTCATAATTCATGATTCATGATTCATGATTCAATTCATGATTTATGATTCATGATTCATGATTCAATTCATAATTCATGATTCATGATTCATGATTCATGATTCAATTCATGATTCATGATTTATGATTCAATTCATGATTCATGATTCATGATTCGATTCATGATTCATGAATCATGATTTATGATTCAATTCATGATTCATTATTCAATTCATGATTCATGATTCTTGATTCATGATTCATGATTCGATTCATGATTCATGAATCATGATTTATGATTCAATTCATGATTCATGATTCATGATTCAATTCATGATTCAAGATTCATGATTCGATTCATGATTCATGATTCGATTCATGATTCATGATTCAATTCATGATTCATGATTCGATTCATGATTCAATTCATGATTCATGATTCGATTCATGATTCATGATTCAATTCATAATTCATGATTCATGATTCAATTCATGATTCAAGATTCATGATTCGATTCATGATTCGATTCATGACTCATGATTCAATTCATGATTCATGATTCGATTCATGATTCAATTCATGATTCATGATTCGATTCATGATTCATGATTCATGATTCAATTCATGATTCATGATTCATGATTCAATTAATGATTCAAGATTCATGATTCAATTCATGATTCATGATTCATGATTAAATTTATGATTTAATTCATAATTCATGATTCAATTTATGATTCATGATTCATGATTCATGATTCAATTCATGATTCAATTCATGATTCATGATTCAATTCATGATTCAATTCATGATTCATGATTTATGAATTCAATTCATGATTCATGATTCATGATTTATGATTCAATTCATGATTCAATTCATGATGCATGATTTAATTCATGATTCATGATTCAATTCATGATTCATGATTCATGATTCAATTCATGATTCATGAATCATGATTCATGATTCAATTCATGATTCATGATTCATGATTCAATTCATGATTCATGAATCATGATTCATGATTCAATTCATGATTCATGATTAATGATTCAATTCATGATTCATGATTCATGATTCAATTCATGATTCAATTTATGATTCATGATTCATGATTTAATTCATGATTCAATTCAGAATTCATGATTCAATTCATGATTCAATTCATGATTCATGATTCATTATTCAATTCATGATTCATGATTCAATTCATGATTCATGATTTAATTCATGATTCATGATTCGATTCATTATTCATGATTCAATTCATGATTCATGATTCATGATTCAGGATTCATGATTCATGATTCAATTCATGATTCATGATTCAATTCTTGATTCGAATCCTGATTCAATTCATGATTCATGATTCAATTCATGATTCATGATTCATGAATCATGATTCATGATTCGATTCATGATTCATGATTCATGATTCATGATTCAATTCATGATTCATGATTCATGATTCAATTAATGATTCATGATTCGTTTCATGATTCTTGATTCATGATTCATGATTCGATTCATGATTCATTAATCATGATTCAATTCATGATTCATGATTCATTATTCATGATTCAATTCATGATTCATGATTCATGATTCAATTCATAATTCATGATTCATGATTCATGATTCAATTCATGATTTATGATTCATGATTCAATTCATGATTTATGATTCATGATTCAATTCATGATTCATGATTCATGATTCATGATTCAATTCATGATTCATGATTCAATTCATGATTCATGATTCATGATTCATGATTCGATTCATGATTCATGATTCATGATTCATGATTCAATTCATGATTCATGATTCAATTCATGATTCATGATTCATGATTTAATTCATGATTCATTATTCATGATTCAATTCATGATTCATGATTCATGATTCATGATTCGATTCATGATTCATGATTCATGATTCATGATTCATGATTCATGATTCATGATTCGATTCATGATTCATGATTCATGATTCAATTCATAATTCATGATTTATGATTCATGATTCAATTCATAATTCATGATTCATGATTCAATTCATAATTCATGATTTATGATTCATGATTCAATTCATGATTCATGATTCATGATTCATGATTCATGATTCAATTCATGATTCATGATTCGATTCATGATTCATGATTCATGATTCAATTCATGATTCATGATTCATTATTCATGATTCAATTCATGATTCATGATTCATGATTCAATTCATAATTCATGATTTATGATTCATGATTCAATTCATGATTCATGATTCATGATTCATGATTCATGATTCAATTCATGATTCATGATTCGATTCATGATTCATGATTCATGATTCAATTCATGATTCATGATTTATGATTCATGATTCAATTCATGATTCATGATTCATGATTCATGATTCAATTCATGATTCATGATTCATGATTCATGATTCATGATTCGATTCATGATTCATGATTCATGATTCAATTCATGATTCATGATTCATGATTCAATTCATGATTCATGATTCAATTCTTGATTCGAATCCTGATTCAATTCATGATTCATGATTCAATTCATGATTCATGATTCATGATTCATGATTCATGATTTGATTCATGATTCATGATTCATGATTCATGATTCAATTCATGATTCATGATTCATGATTCAATTCATGATTCATGATTCGTTTCATGATTCTTGATTCATGATTCATGATTCGATTCATGATTCATTAATCATGATTCAATTCATGATTCATGATTCATTATTCATGATTCAATTCATGATTCATGATTCAATTCATAATTCATGATTCATGATTCATGATTCAATTCATGATTTATGATTCATGATTCAATTCATGATTTATGATTCATGATTCAATTCATGATTCATGATTCATGATTCATGATTCAATTCATGATTCATGATTCAATTCATGATTCATGATTCATGATTCATGATTCGATTCATGATTCATGATTCATGATTCATGATTCAATTCATGATTCATGATTCAATTCATGATTCATGATTCATGATTTAATTCATGATTCATTATTCATGATTCAATTCATGATTCATGATTCATGATTCATGATTCGATTCATGATTCATGATTCATGATTCATGATTCATGATTCGATTCATGATTCATTAATCATGATTCAATTCATGATTCATGATTCATTATTCATGATTCAATTCATGATTCATGATTCATGATTCAATTCATGATTCATGATTCATGATTCAATTTATGATTTAATTCATGATTCATGATTCAATTCATGATTCATGATTCATGATTCAATTCATGATTCATGATTCATAATTCAATTTATGATTTAATTCATGATTCATGATTCAATTTATGATTCATGATTCATGATTCATGATTCATGATTCAATTCATGATTCATGATTCATGATTCATGATTCGATTCATGATTCATGATTCATGATTCAATTCATGATTCATGATTCAATTCATGATTCATGATTCATGATTCAATTCTTGATTCATTATTCATGATTCAATTCATGATTCATGATTCATGATTCATGATTCGATTCATGATTCATGATTCATGATTCAATTCATGATTCATGATTCATGATTCAATTCATGATTCATGATTCATGATTCAATTTATGATTTAATTCATGATTCATGATTCAATTCATGATTCATGATTCATGATTCAATTCATGATTCAAGATTCATGATTCAATTTATGATTTAATTCATGATTGATGAATTCAATTCATGATTCATGATTCATGATTTATGATTCAATTCATAAATCAATTCATGATGCATGATTCAATTCATGATTCATGATTCAATTCATGATTCATGATTCATGATTCAATTCATGATTCATGAATCATGATTCATGATTCAATTCATGATTCATGATTCATGATTCAATTCATGATTCATGATTCATGATTCAATTCATGATTCAATTTATGATTCATGATTCATGATTTAATTCATGATTCAATTCATGATTCATGATTCATTTCAGGATTCATGATTTAATTCATGATTCATGATTCGATTCATGATTCATGATTCATGATTCAATTCATGATTCATGATTCATGATTCATGATTCATGATTCATGATTCAATTCATGATTCATAATTCATGATTAATTGATTCAATTCATGATTCATGATTCAATTCTTGATTCGAATCCTGATTCAATTCATGATTCATGATTCAATTCATGATTCATGATTCATGATTCATGTTTCATGATTCATGATTCGATTCATGATTCATGGTTCATGATTCATGATTCAATTCATGATTCATGATTCATGATTCATGATTCGTTTCATGATTCTTGATTCATGATTCATGATTCGATTCATGATTCATTAATCATGATTCAATTCATGATTCATGATTCATTATTCATTATTCAATTCATGATTCATGATTCATGATTCAATTTATAATTCATGATTCATGATTCATGATTCAATTCATGATTTATGATTCATGATTCAATTCATGATTCATGATTCATGATTCATGATTCAATTCATGATTCATGATTCAATTCATGATTCATGATTCATGATTCATGATTCATGATTCATGATTCAATTCATGATTCATGATTCATGATTCAATTCATGATTCATGATTCATGATTCATGATTCGATTCATGATTCATGATTCATGATTCATGATTCATGATTCATGATTCAATTCATGATTCATGATTCATGATTCATGATTCATGATTCGATTCATGATTCATGATTCATGATTCAATTCATGATTCATGATTCAATTCATGATTCATGATTCATGATTTAATTCATGATTCATTATTCATGATTCAATTCATGATTCATGATTCGATTCATGATTCATGATTCATGATTCATGATTCATGATTCATGATTCGATTCATGATTCATTAATCATGATACAATTCATGATTCATGATTTATGATTCATGATTCAATTCATGATTCATGATTCATGATTCATGATTCAATTCATGATTCATGATTCATGATTCATGATTTATTATTCGATTCATGATTCATGATTCATGATTCATGATTCAATTCATGATTCAATTCATGATTCATGATTCAATTCATGATTCATGATTCATGATTCAATTCATGATTCATGAATCATGATTCATGATTCAATTCATGATTCATGATTCATGATTCAATTCATGATTCATGATTCATGATTCAATTCATGATTCAATTTATGATTCATGATTCATGATTTAATTCATGATTCAATTCATGATTCATGATTCATTTCAGGATTCATGATTTAATTCATGATTCATGATTCGATTCATGATTCATGATTCATGATTCAATTCATGATTCATGATTCATGATTCATGATTCATGATTCAATTCATGATTCATAATTCATGATTAATTGATTCAATTCATGATTCATGATTCAATTCTTGATTCGAATCCTGATTCAATTCATGATTCATGATTCAATTCATGATTCATGATTCATGATTCATGATTCATGATTCATGATTCGATTCATGATTCATGGTTCATGATTCATGATTCAATTCATGATTCATGATTCATGATTCAATTCATGATTCATGATTCGTTTCATGATTCTTGATTCATGATTCATGATTCGATTCATGATTCATTAATCATGATTCAATTCATGATTCATTAATCATGATTCAATTCATGATTCATGATTCATTATTCATTATTCAATTCATGATTTATGATTCATGATTCAATTCATGATTCATGATTCATGATTCATGATTCAATTCATGATTCATGATTCAATTCATGATTCATGATTCATGATTCATGATTCATGATTCGATTCATGATTCATGATTCATGATTCAATTCATGATTCATGATTCAATTCATGATTCATGATTCATGATTTAATTCATGATTCATTATTCATGATTCAATTCATGATTCATGATTCATGATTCATGATTCGATTCATGATTCATGATTCATGATTCATGATTCATGATTCAATTCATGATTCATGATTCATGATTCATGATTCATGATTCGATTCATGATTCATGATTCATGATTCAATTCATGATTCATGATTCAATTCATGATTCATGATTCATGATTCAATTCATGATTCATGATTCATGATTCAATTCATGATTCATGATTCATGATTCAATTCATGATTCATGATTCATGATTCAATTTATGATTTAATTCATGATTCATGATTCAATTCATGATTCATGATTCATGATTCAATTCATGATTCAAGATTCATGATTCAATTTATGATTTAATTCATGATTGATGAATTCAATTCATGATTCATGATTTATGATTCAATTCATAAATCAATTCATGATGCATGATTCAATTCATGATTCATGATTCAATTCATGATTCATGATTCATGATTCAATTCATGATTCATGAATCATGATTCATGATTCAATTCATGATTCATGATTCATGATTCAATTCATGATTCATGATTCATGATTCAATTCATGATTCAATTTATGATTCATGATTCATGATTTAATTCATGATTCAATTCATGATTCATGATTCATTTCAGGATTCATGATTTAATTCATGATTCATGATTTAATTCATGATTCATGATTCGATTCATGATTCATGATTCATGATTCAATTCATGATTCATGATTCATGATTCATGATTCATGATTCATGATTCATGATTCATGATTCATGATTCAATTCATGATTCATAATTCATGATTAATTGATTCAATTCATGATTCATGATTCAATTCTTGATTCGAATCCTGATTCAATTCATGATTCATGATTCAATTCATGATTCATGATTCATGATTCATGATTCATGATTCATGATTAGATTCATGATTCATGGTTCATGATTCATTATTCAATTCATGATTCATGATTCATGATTCAATTCATGATTCATGATTCGTTTCATGATTCTTGATTCATGATTCATGATTCGATTCATGATTCATGATTCATGATTCATGATTCATGATTCAATTCATGATTCATGATTCGTTTCATGATTCTTGATTCATGATTCATGATTCGATTCATGATTCATTAATCATGATTCAATTCATGATTCATGATTCATTATTCATTATTCAATTCATGATTCATGATTCAATTTATAATTCATGATTCATGATTCATGATTCAATTCATGATTTATGATTCATGATTCAATTCATGATTCATGATTCATGATTCATGATTCAATTCATGATTCATGATTCAATTCATGATTCATGATTCATGATTCATGATTCATGATTCGATTCATGATTCATAATTCATGATTCATGATTCAATTCATGATTCATGATTCATGATTTAATTCATGATTCATTATTCATGATTCAATTCATGATTCATGATTCATGATTCATGATTCGATTCATGATTCATGATTCATGATTCATGATTCATGATTCATGATTCAATTCATGATTCATGATTCATGATTCATGATTCATGATTCGATTCATGATTCATGATTCATGATTCAATTCATGATTCATGATTCAATTCATGATTCATGATTTAATTCATGATTCATTATTCATGATTCAATTCATTATTCATGATTCATGATTCATGATTCGATTCATGATTCATGATTCATGATTCATGATTCATGATTCATGATTCGATTCATGATTCATTAATCATGATACAATTCATGATTCATGATTTATGATTCATGATTCAATTCATGATTCATGATTCATGATTCATGATTCATGATTCAATTCATGATTCATGATTCATGATTCAATTCATGATTCAATTCATGATTCATGATTCAATTCATGATTCATGATTTAATTCATGATTCATGATTCGATTCATGATTCATGATTCATGATTCAATTCATGATTCATGATTTAATTCATGATTCATGATTCGATTCATGATTCATGATTCATGATTCAATTCATGATTCATGATTCATTATTCATGATTCAATTCATGATTCATGATTCATGATTCATGATTCATGATTCAATTCATGATTCATGATTCAATTCATGATTCATAATTCATGATTCATGATTCATTATTCGATTCATGATTCATGATTCAATTCATGATTGATGATTCAATTCATGATTCCTAATTCATGATTCATGATTCAATTCATGATTCATTATTCAATTCATGATTCATGATTCATGATTCATGATTCATGATTAAATTCATAATTCATGATTCATGATTCATGATTCAATTCATGATTCATGATTCATGAATCAATTCATGATTCATGATTCATGATTCATGATTCATGATTCATGATTCAATTCTTAATTCATGATTCATGATTCATGATTCATGATTCATGATTCAATTCATGATTCATGATTAAATTCATGATTCAATTCATTATTCATAATTCGTTTCATGATTCTTGATTCATGATTCATGATTTGATTCATTATTCATGATTCATGATTCAATTCATGATTCATGATTCATGATTCATGATTCATGATTCATGATTCATGATTCAATTCATAATTCATGATTCATGATTCATGATTCAATTCATGATTTATGATTCATGATTCATGATTCAATTCATAATTCATGATTCATGATTCATGATTCAATTCATGATTCATGATTCATGATTCAATTCATGATTCATGATTCATGATTCATGATTCAATTCATGATTCATGATTCATGATTCATGATTCATGATTCAATTCATGATTCATGATTCATGATTCATGATTCAATTCATGATTCAATTCATGATTCATGATTCAATTCATGATTCATGATTTAATTCATGATTCATGATTCGATTCATGATTCATGATTCATGATTCAATTCATGATTCATGATTCATTATTCATGATTCAATTCATGATTCATAATTCATGATTCATGATTCAATTCATGATTCATGATTCAATTCATGATTCATGATTCAATTCATGATTCATGATTCATGATTCATGATTCATTATTCGATTCATGATTCATGATTCAATTCATGATTGATGATTCAATTCATGATTCCTAATTCATGATTCATGATTCAATTCATGATTCATGATTTAATTCATGAATCATAATTTATGATTCAATTCATGATTCATGATTCATTATTCAATTCATGATTCATGATTCATGATTCATGATTCATGATTAAATTCATAATTCATGATTCATGATTCATGATTCAATTCATGATTCATGATTCATGAATCAATTCATGATTCATGATTCATGATTCATGATTCATGATTCAATTCTTAATTCATGATTCATGATTCATGATTCATGATTCATGATTCATGATTCATGATTCAATTCATGATTCATGATTAAATTCATGATTCAATTCATTATTCATAATTCGTTTCATGATTCTTGATTCATGATTCATGATTTGATTCATTATTCATGATTCATGATTCAATTCATGATTCATGATTCATGATTCATGATTCAATTCATAATTCATGATTCATGATTCATGATTCAATTCATGATTTATGATTCATGAATCATGATTCAATTCATAATTCATGATTCATGATTCATGATTCAATTCATGATTCATGATTCATGATTCAATTCATGATTCATGATTCATGATTCGATTCATGATTCATGAATCATGATTTATGATTCAATTCATGATTCATGATTCATTATTCAATTCATGATTCATGATTCTTGATTCATGATTCATGATTCGATTCATGATTCATGATTCATGATTCAATTCATGATTCATGATTCATGATTCAATTCATGATTTAAGATTCATGATTCGATTCATGATTCATGATTCGATTCATGATTCATGATTCAATTCATGATTCATGATTCGATTCATGATTCAATTCATGATTCATGATTCGATTTATGATTCATGATTCAATTCATGATTCATGATTCATGATTCAATTCATGATTCAAGATTCATGATTCGATTCATGATTTATGATTCGATTCATGATTCAATTCATGATTCATGATTCGATTTATGATTCATGATTCAATTCATGATTCATGATTCATGATTCAATTCATGATTCAAGATTCATGATTCGATTCATGATTTATGATTCGATTCATGACTCATGATTCAATTCATTATTCATAATTCGTTTCATGATTCTTGATTCATGATTCATGATTTGATTCATTATTCATGATTCATGATTCAATTCATGATTCATGATTCATGATTCATGATTCATGATTCATGATTCATGATTCAATTCATAATTCATGATTCATGATTCATGATTCAATTCATGATTTATGATTCATGATTCATGATTCAATTCATAATTCATGATTCATGATTCATGATTCAATTCATGATTCATGATTCATGATTCAATTCATGATTCATGATTCATGATTCATGATTCAATTCATGATTCATGATTCATGATTCATGATTCATGATTCAATTCATGATTCATGATTCATGATTCATGATTCAATTCATGATTCAATTCATGATTCATGATTCAATTCATGATTCATGATTTAATTCATGATTCATGATTCGATTCATGATTCATGATTCATGATTCAATTCATGATTCATGATTCATTATTCATGATTCAATTCATGATTCATGATTCATGATTCATGATTCAATTCATGATTCATGATTCAATTCATGATTCATGATTCATGATTCATGATTCATTATTCGATTCATGATTCATGATTCAATTCATGATTGATGATTCAATTCATGATTCCTAATTCATGATTCATGATTCAATTCATGATTCATGATTCAATTCATGAATCATAATTTATGATTCAATTCATGATTCATGATTCATTATTCAATTCATGATTCATGATTCATGATTCATGATTCATGATTAAATTCATAATTCATGATTCATGATTCATGATTCAATTCATGATTCATGATTCATGAATCAATTCATGATTCATGATTCATGATTCATGATTCATGATTCAATTCTTAATTCATGATTCATGATTCATGATTCATGATTCATGATTCATGATTCAATTCATGATTCATGATTAAATTCATGATTCAATTCATTATTCATAATTCGTTTCATGATTCTTGATTCATGATTCATGATTTGATTCATTATTCATGATTCATGATTCAATTCATGATTCATGATTCATGATTCATGATTCAATTCATAATTCATGATTCATGATTCATGATTCAATTCATGATTTATGATTCATGAATCATGATTCAATTCATAATTCATGATTCATGATTCATGATTCATGATTCAATTCATGATTCATGATTCATGATTCAATTCATGATTCATGATTCATGATTCGATTCATGATTCATGAATCATGATTTATGATTCAATTCATGATTCATGATTCATTATTCAATTCATGATTCATGATTCTTGATTCATGATTCATGATTCGATTCATGATTCATGATTCATGATTCAATTCATGATTCATGATTCATGATTCAATTCATGATTTAAGATTCATGATTCGATTCATGATTCATGATTCGATTCATGATTCATGATTCAATTCATGATTCATGATTCGATTCATGATTCAATTCATGATTCATGATTCGATTTATGATTCATGATTCAATTCATGATTCATGATTCATGATTCAATTCATGATTCAAGATTCATGATTCGATTCATGATTTATGATTCGATTCATGACTCATGATTCAATTCATGATTCATGATTCGATTCATGATTCAATTCATGATTCATGATTCATGATTCAATTCATGATTCATGATTCATGATTCAATTCATGATTCAAGATTCATGATTCAATTCATGATTCATGATTCATGATTAAATTTATGATTTAATTCATAATTCATGATTCAATTTATGATTCATGATTCATGATTCATGATTCAATTCATGATTCATGATTCAATTCATGATTCATGATTCAATTCATGATTCAATTCATGATTCATGATTGATGAATTCAATTCATGATTCATGATTTATGATTCAATTCATGATTCAATTCATGATGCATGATTTAATTCATGATTCATGATTCAATTCATGATTCATGATTCATGATTCAATTCATGATTCATGAATCATGATTCATGATTCAATTCATGATTCATGATTCATGATTCAATTCATGATTCATGAATCATGATTCATGATTCAATTCATGATTCATGATTCATGATTCAATTCATGATTCATGATTCATGATTCAATTCATGATTCAATTTATGATTCATGATTCATGATTTAATTCATGATTCAATTCAGAATTCATGATTCAATTCATGATTCAATTCATGATTCATGATTCATTATTCAATTCATGATTCATGATTCATGATTTAATTCATGATTCATGATTCGATTCATTATTCATGATTCAATTCATGATTCATGATTCATGATTCAGGATTCATGATTCATGATTCAATTCATGATTCATGATTCAATTCTTGATTCGAATCCTGATTCAATTCATGATTCATGATTCAATTCATGATTCATGATTCATGATTCATGATTCGATTCATGATTCATGATTCATGATTCAATTCATGATTCATGATTCATGATTCAATTAATGATTCATGATTCGTTTCATGATTCTTGATTCATGATTCATGATTCGATTCATGATTCATTAATCATGATTCAATTCATGATTCATGATTCATTAGTCATGATTCAATTCATGATTCATGATTCATGATTCAATTCATAATTCATGATTCATGATTCATGATTCAATTCATTATTTATGATTCATGATTCAATTCATGATTTATGATTCATGATTCAATTCATGATTCATGATTCATGATTCATGATTCAATTCATGATTCATGATTCAATTCATGATTCATGATTCATGATTCATGATTCGATTCATGATTCATGATTCATGATTCATGATTCAATTCATGATTCATGATTCAATTCATGATTCATGATTCATGATTTAATTCATGATTCATTATTCATGATTCAATTCATGATTCATGATTCATGATTCAATTCATGATTCATGATTCATGATTCATGATTCGATTCATGATTCATGATTCATGATTCATGATTCATGATTCATGATTCGATTCATGATTCATTAATCATGATTCAATTCATGATTCATGATTCATTATTCATGATTCAATTCATGATTCATGATTCATGATTCAATTCATAATTCATGATTTATGATTCATGATTCAATTCATAATTCATGATTCATGATTCATGATTCATGATTCAATTCATAATTCATGATTCATGATTCATGATTCAATTCATGATTTATGATTCATGATTCATGATTCAATTCATAATTCATGATTCATGATTCATGATTCATGATTCAATTCATGATTCATGATTCATGATTCAATTCATGATTCATGATTCATGATTCGATTCATGATTCATGAATCATGATTTATGATTCAATTCATGATTCATGATTCATTATTCAATTCATGATTCATGATTCTTGATTCATGATTCATGATTCGATTCATGATTCATGATTCATGATTCAATTCATGATTCATGATTCATGATTCAATTCATGATTTAAGATTCATGATTCGATTCATGATTCATGATTCGATTCATGATTCATGATTCAATTCATGATTCATGATTCGATTCATGATTCAATTCATGATTCATGATTCGATTTATAATTCATGATTCAATTCATGATTCATGATTCATGATTCAATTCATGATTCAAGATTCATGATTCGATTCATGATTCATGATTCGATTCATGACTCATGATTCAATTCATGATTCATGATTCGATTCATGATTCAATTCATGATTCATGATTCATGATTTAATTCATGATTCATTATTCATGATTCAATTCATGATTCATGATTCATGATTCATGATTCGATTCATGATTCATGATTCATGATTCATGATTCATGATTCGATTCATGATTCATGATTCATGATTCATAATTCATGATTCGATTCATGATTCATTAATCATGATACAATTCATGATTCATGATTTATGATTCATGATTCAATTCATGATTCATGATTCATGATTCATGATTCATGATTCAATTCATGATTTATGATTCATGATTCATGATTTATTATTCGATTCATGATTCATGATTCATGATTCATGATTCAATTCATGATTCAATTCATGATTCATGATTCAATTCATGATTCATGATTCATGATTCAATTCATGATTCATGAATCATGATTCATGATTCAATTCATGATTCATGATTCATGATTCAATTCATGATTCATGATTCATGATTCAATTCATGATTCAATTTATGATTCATGATTCATGATTTAATTCATGATTCAATTCATGATTCATGATTCATTTCAGGATTCATGATTTAATTCATGATTCATGATTCGATTCATGATTCATGATTCATGATTCAATTCATGATTCATGATTCTTGATTCATGATTCATGATTCATGATTCAATTCATGATTCATAATTCATGATTAATTGATTCAATTCATGATTCATGATTCAATTCTTGATTCGAATCCTGATTCAATTCATGATTCATGATTCAATTCATGATTCATGATTCATGATTCATGATTCATGATTCATGATTCGATTCATGATTCATGGTTCATGATTCATGATTCAATTCATGATTCATGATTCATGATTCAATTCATGATTCATGATTCGTTTCATGATTCTTGATTCATGATTCATGATTCGATTCATGATTCATTAATCATGATTCAATTCATGATTCATGATTCATTATTCATTATTCAATTCATGATTTATGATTCATGATTCAATTCATGATTCATGATTCATGATTCATGATTCAATTCATGATTCATGATTCAATTCATGATTCATGATTCATGATTCATGATTCATGATTCGATTCATGATTCATGATTCATGATTCAATTCATGATTCATGATTCAATTCATGATTCATGATTCATGATTTAATTCATGATTCATTATTCATGATTCAATTCATGATTCATGATTCATGATTCATGATTCGATTCATGATTCATGATTCATGATTCATGATTCAATTCATGATTCATGATTCATGATTCATGATTCATGATTCGATTCATGATTCATGATTCATGATTCAATTCATGATTCATGATTCAATTCATGATTCATGATTCATGATTTAATTCATGATTCATTATTCATGATTCAATTCATGATTCATGATTCATGATTTAATTCATGATTCATGATTCATGATTCAATTCATGATTCATGATTCATGATTCAATTTATGATTTAATTCATGATTCATGATTCAATTCATGATTCATGATTCATGATTCAATTCATGATTCAAGATTCATGATTCAATTTATGATTTAATTCATGATTGATGAATTCAATTCATGATTCATGATTTATGATTCAATTCATAAATCAATTCATGATGCATGATTCAATTCATGATTCATGATTCAATTCATGATTCATGATTCATGATTCAATTCATGATTCATGAATCATGATTCATGATTCAATTCATGATTCATGATTCATGATTCAATTCATGATTCATGATTCATGATTCAATTCATGATTCAATTTATGATTCATGATTCATGATTTAATTCATGATTCAATTCATGATTCATGATTCATTTCAGGATTCATGATTTAATTCATGATTCATGATTCGATTCATGATTCATGATTCATGATTCAATTCATGATTCATGATTCATGATTCATGATTCATGATTCATGATTCAATTCATGATTCATAATTCATGATTAATTGATTCAATTCATGATTCATGATTCAATTCTTGATTCGAATCCTGATTCAATTCATGATTCATGATTCAATTCTTGATTCGAATCCTGATTCAATTCATGATTCATGATTCAATTCATTATTCATGATTCATGATTCATGATTCGATTCATGATTCATGGTTCATGATTCATGATTCAATTCATGATTCATGATTCATGATTCAATTCATGATTCATGATTCGTTTCATGATTCTTGATTCATGATTCATGATTCGATTCATGATTCATTAATCATGATTCAATTCATGATTCATGATTCATGATTCATGATTCATGATTCAATTCATGATTCATGATTCGTTTCATGATTCTTGATTCATGATTCATGATTCGATTCATGATTCATTAATCATGATTCAATTCATGATTCATGATTCATTATTCATTATTCAATTCATGATTCATGATTCATGATTCAATTTATAATTCATGATTCATGATTCATGATTCAATTCATGATTTATGATTCATGATTCAATTCATGATTCATGATTCATGATTCATGATTCAATTCATGATTCATGATTCAATTCATGATTCATGATTCATGATTCATGATTCATGATTCGATTCATGATTCATGATTCATGATTCAATTCATGATTCATGATTCAATTCATGATTCATGATTCATGATTTAATTCATGATTCATTATTCATGATTCAATTCATGATTCATGATTCATGATTCATGATTCGATTCATGATTCATGATTCATGATTCATGATTCATGATTCGATTCATGATTCATGATTCATGATTCAATTCATGATTCATGATTCAATTCATGATTCATGATTCATGATTTAATTCATGATTCATTATTCATGATTCAATTCATGATTCATGATTCATGATTCAATTCATGATTCATGATTCATGATTCAATTCATGATTCATGATTCAATTTATGATTTAATTCATGATTCATGATTCAATTCATGATTCATGATTCATGATTCAATTCATGATTCAAGATTCATGATTCAATTTATGATTTAATTCATGATTGATGAATTCAATTCATGATTCATGATTTATGATTCAATTCATAAATCAATTCATGATGCATGATTCAATTCATGATTCATGATTCAATTCATGATTCATGATTCATGATTCAATTCATGATTCATGAATCATGATTCATGATTCAATTCATGATTCATGATTCATTTCAGGATTCATGATTTAATTCATGATTCATGATTCGATTCATGATTCATGATTCATGATTCAATTCATGATTCATGATTCATGATTCATGATTCATGATTCATGATTCATGATTCAATTCATGATTCATAATTCATGATTAATTGATTCAATTCATGATTCATGATTCAATTCTTGATTCGAATCCTGATTCAATTCATGATTCATGATTCAATTCATGATTCATGATTCATGATTCATGATTCGATTCATGATTCATGGTTCATGATTCATGATTCAATTCATGATTCATGATTCATGATTCAATTCATGATTCATGATTCGTTTCATGATTCTTGATTCATGTTTCATGATTCGATTCATGATTCATTAATCATGATTCAATTCATGATTCATGATTCATGATTCATGATTCATGATTCAATTCATGATTCATGATTCGTTTCATGATTCTTGATTCATGATTCATGATTCGATTCATGATTCATTAATCATGATTCAATTCATGATTCATGATTCATTATTCATTATTCAATTCATGATTCATGATTCATGATTCAATTTATAATTCATGATTCATGATTCATGATTCAATTCATGATTTATGATTCATGATTCAATTCATGATTCATGATTCATGATTCATGATTCAATTCATGATTCATGATTCAATTCATGATTCATGATTCATGATTTAATTCATGATTCATGATTCATGATTCATGATTCGATTCATGATTCATGATTCATGATTCAATTCATGATTCATGATTCAATTCATGATTCATGATTCATGATTTAATTCATGATTCATTATTCATGATTCAATTCATGATTCATGATTCATGATTCATGATTCGATTCATGATTCATGATTCATGATTCATGATTCATGATTCATGATTCAATTCATGATTCATGATTCATGATTCATGATTCGATTCATGATTCATGATTCATGATTCAATTCATGATTCATGATTCAATTCATGATTCATGATGCATGATTTAATTCATGATTCATTATTCATGATTCAATTCATGATTCATGATTCATGATTCATGATTCGATTCATGATTCATGATTCATGATTCATGATTCATGATTCATGATTCGATTCATGATTCATTAATCATGATACAATTCATGATTCATGATTTATGATTCATGATTCAATTCATGATTCATGATTCATGATTCATGATTCATGATTCATGATTCAATTCATGATTCATGATTCATGATTCATGATTTATTATTCGATTCATGATTCATGATTCATGATTCAATTCATGATTCAATTCATGATTCATGATTCAATTCATGATTCATGATTTAATTCATGATTCATGATTCGATTCATGATTCATGATTCAATTCATGATTCATGATTCATTATTCATGATTCAATTCATGATTCATGATTCATGATTCATGATTCATGATTCAATTCATGATTCATGATTCAATTCATGATTCATGATTCATGATTCATGATTCATTATTCGATTCATGATTCATGATTCAATTCATGATTGATGATTCAATTCATGATTCCTAATTCATGATTCATGATTCAATTCATGATTCATGATTCAATTCATGAATCATAATTTATGATTCAATTCATGATTCATGATTCATTATTCAATTCATGATTCATGATTCATGATTCATGATTCATGATTAAATTCATAATTCATGATTCATGATTCATGATTCAATTCATGATTCATGATTCATGAATCAATTCATGATTCATGATTCATGATTCATGATTCATGATTCATGATTCAATTCTTAATTCATGATTCATGATTCATGATTCATGATTCATGATTCAATTCATGATTCATGATTAAATTCATGATTCAATTCATTATTCATAATTCGTTTCATGATTCTTGATTCATGATTCATGATTTGATTCATTATTCATGATTCATGATTCAATTTATGATTCATGATTCATGATTCATGATTCATGATTCATGATTCATGATTCAATTCATAATTCATGATTCATGATTCATGATTCAATTCATGATTTATGATTCATGATTCATGATTCAATTCATAATTCATGATTCATGATTCATGATTCATGATTCAATTCATGATTCATGATTCATGATTCAATTCATGATTCATGATTCATGATTCGATTCATGATTCATGAATCATGATTTATGATTCAATTCATGATTCATGATTCATTATTCAATTCATGATTCATGATTCTTGATTCATGATTCATGATTCGATTCATGATTCATGATTCATGATTCAATTCATGATTCATGATTCATGATTCAATTCATGATTTAAGATTCATGATTCGATTCATGATTCATGATTCGATTCATGATTCATGATTCAATTCATGATTCATGATTCGATTCATGATTCAATTCATGATTCATGATTCGATTTATGATTCATGATTCAATTCATGATTCATGATTCATGATTCAATTCATGATTCAAGATTCATGATTCGATTCATGATTCATGATTCGATTCATGACTCATGATTCAATTCATGATTCATGATTCGATTCATGATTCAATTCATGATTCATGATTCATGATTCAATTCATGATTCATGATTCATGATTCAATTCATGATTCAAGATTCATGATTCAATTCATGATTCATGATTCATGATTAAATTTATGATTTAATTCATAATTCATGATTCAATTTATGATTCATGAATCATGATTGATGATTCAATTCATGATTCATGATTCAATTCATGATTCATGATTCAATTCATGATTCAATTCATGATTCATGATTGATGAATTCAATTCATGATTCATGATTCATGATTTATGATTCAATTCATGATTCAATTCATGATGCATGATTTAATTCATGAATCATGATTCAATTCATGATTCATGATTCAATTCATGATTCATGAATCATGATTCATGATTCAATTCATGATTCATGATTCATGATTCAATTCATGATTCATGAATCATGATTCATGATTCAATTCATGATTCATGATTCATGATTCAATTCATGATTCATGATTCATGATTCAATTCATGATTCAATTTATGATTCATGATTCATGATTTAATTCATGATTCAATTCAGAATTCATGATTCAATTCATGATTCAATTCATGATTCATGATTCATTATTCAATTCATGATTCATGATTCATGATTTAATTCATGATTCATGATTCGATTCATTATTCATGATTCAATTCATGATTCATGATTCATGATTCAGGATTCATGATTCATGATTCAATTCATGATTCATGATTCAATTCTTGATTCGAATCCTGATTCAATTCATGATTCATGATTCAATTCATGATTCATGATTCATGATTCATGATTCATGATTCGATTCATGATTCATGATTCATGATTCATGATTCAATTCATGATTCATGATTCATGATTCAATTAATGATTCATGATTCGTTTCATGATTCTTGATTCATGATTCATGATTCGATTCATGATTCATTAATCATGATTCAATTCATGATTCATGATTCATTAGTCATGATTCAATTCATGATTCATGATTCATGATTCAATTCATAATTCATGATTCATGATTCATGATTCAATTCATGATTTATGATTCATGATTCAATTCATGATTTATGATTCATGATTCAATTCATGATTCATGATTCATGATTCATGATTCAATTCATGATTCATGATTCAATTCATGATTCATGATTCATGATTCATGATTCGATTCATGATTCATGATTCATGATTCATGATTCAATTCATGATTCATGATTCAATTCATGATTCATGATTCATGATTTAATTCATGATTCATTATTCATGATTCAATTCATGATTCATGATTCATGATTCAATTCATGATTCATGATTCATGATTCATGATTCGAATCATGATTCATGATTCATGATTCATGATTCATGATTCATGATTCAATTCATGATTCATGATTCATGATTCAATTCATGATTCATGATTCATGATTCGATTCATGATTCATGAATCATGATTTATGATTCAATTCATGATTCATGATTCATTATTCAATTCATGATTCATGATTCTTGATTCATGATTCATGATTCAATTCATGATTCATGATTCATGATTCAATTCATGATTCATGATTCATGATTCGATTCATGATTCATGAATCATGATTTATGATTCAATTCATGATTCATGATTCATTATTCAATTCATGATTCATGATTCTTGATTCATGATTCATGATTCGATTCATGATTCATGATTCATGATTCAATTCATGATTCATGATTCAATTCATGATTTAAGATTCATGATTCGATTCATGATTCATGATTCGATTCATGATTCATGATTCAATTCATGATTCATGATTCGATTCATGATTCAATTCATGATTCATGATTCGATTTATGATTCATGATTCAATTCATGATTCATGATTCATGATTCAATTCATGATTCAAGATTCATGATTCGATTCATGATTCATGATTCGATTCATGACTCATGATTCAATTCATGATTCATGATTCGATTCATGATTCAATTCATGATTCATGATTCATGATTCAATTCATGATTCATGATTCATGATTCAATTCATGATTCAAGATTCATGATTCAATTCATGATTCATGATTCATGATTAAATTTATGATTTAATTCATAATTCATGATTCAATTTATGATTCATGATTCATGATTGATGATTCAATTCATGATTCATGATTCAATTCATGATTCATGATTCAATTCATGATTCAATTCATGATTCATGATTGATGAATTCAATTCATGATTCATGATTCATGATTTATGATTCAATTCATGATTCAATTCATGATGCATGATTTAATTCATGAATCATGATTCAATTCATGATTCATGATTCAATTCATGATTCATGAATCATGATTCATGATTCAATTCATGATTCATGATTCATGATTCAATTCATGATTCATGAATCATGATTCATGATTCAATTCATGATTCATGATTCATGATTCAATTCATGATTCATGATTCATGATTCAATTCATGATTCAATTTATGATTCATGATTCATGATTTAATTCATGATTCAATTCAGAATTCATGATTCAATTCATGATTCAATTCATGATTCATGATTCATTATTCAATTCATGATTCATGATTCATGATTTAATTCATGATTCATGATTCGATTCATTATTCATGATTCAATTCATGATTCATGATTCATGATTCAGGATTCATGATTCATGATTCAATTCATGATTCATGATTCAATTCTTGATTCGAATCCTGATTCAATTCATGATTCATGATTCAATTCATGATTCATGATTCATGATTCATGATTCATGATTCGATTCATGATTCATGATTCATGATTCATGATTCAATTCATGATTCATGATTCATGATTCAATTCATGATTCATGATTCGTTTCATGATTCTTGATTCATGATTCATGATTCGATTCATGATTCATTAATCATGATTCAATTCATGATTCATGATTCATTAGTCATGATTCAATTCATGATTCATGATTCATGATTCAATTCATAATTCATGATTCATGATTCATGATTCAATTCATGATTTATGATTCATGATTCAATTCATGATTTATGATTCATGATTCAATTCATGATTCATGATTCATGATTCATGATTCAATTCATGATTCATGATTCAATTCATGATTCATGATTCATGATTCATGATTCGATTCATGATTCATGATTCATGATTCATGATTCAATTCATGATTCATGATTCAATTCATGATTCATGATTCATGATTTAATTCATGATTCATTATTCATGATTCAATTCATGATTCATGATTCATGATTCAATTCATGATTCATGATTCATGATTCATGATTCGAATCATGATTCATGATTCATGATTCATGATTCATGATTCATGATTCAATTCATGATTCATGATTCATGATTCAATTCATGATTCATGATTCATGATTCGATTCATGATTCATGAATCATGATTTATGATTCAATTCATGATTCATGATTCATTATTCAATTCATGATTCATGATTCTTGATTCATGATTCATGATTCGATTCATGATTCATGATTCATGATTCAATTCATGATTCATGATTCATGATTCAATTCATGATTTAAGATTCATGATTCGATTCATGATTCATGATTCGATTCATGATTCATGATTCAATTCATGATTCATGATTCGATTCATGATTCAATTCATGATTCATGATTCGATTTATGATTCATGATTCAATTCATGATTCATGATTCATGATTCAATTCATGATTCAAGATTCATGATTCGATTCATGATTCATGATTCGATTCATGACTCATGATTCAATTCATGATTCATGATTCGATTCATGATTCAATTCATGATTCATGATTCATGATTCAATTCATGATTCATGATTCAATTCATGATTCAAGATTCATGATTCAATTCATGATTCATGATTAAATTTATGATTTAATTCATAATTCATGATTCAATTCATGATTCATGATTCAATTCATGATTCATGATTCATGATTCAATTCATGATTCATGAATCATGATTCATGATTCAATTCATGATTCATGATTCATGATTCAATTCATGATTCATGAATCATGATTCATGATTCAATTCATGATTCAATTTATGATTCATGATTCATGATTTAATTCATGATTCAATTCAGAATTCATGATTCAATTTATGATTCAATTCATGATTCATGATTCATTATTCAATTCATGATTCATGATTCAATTCATGATTCATGATTTAATTCATGATTCATGATTCGATTCATGATTCATGATTCATGATTCAATTCATGATTCATGATTCATGATTCAATTCATGATTCATGATTCAATTCATGATTCATGATTCAATTCATGATTCATGATTCATGATTCATGATTCGATTCATGATTCAAGATTCATGATTCATGATTCAATTCATGATTCATGATTCATGATTCAATTCATGATTCATGATTCGTTTCATGATTCTTGATTCATGATTCGATTCATGATTCATTAATCATGATTCAATTCATAATTCATGATTCATTATTCATGATTCAATTCATGATTCATGATTCATGATTCAATTCATAATTCATGATTCATGATTCATGATTCAATTCATGATTTATGATTCATGATTCAATTCATAATTCATGATTCATGATTCATGATTCAATTCATGATTCATGATTCAATTCATGATTCATGATTCATGATTCATGATTCATGATTCGATTCATGATTCATGATTCATGATTCATGATTCAATTCATGATTCATGATTCATGATTCATGATTCATGATTCGATTCATGATTCATGATTCATGATTCATGATTCAATTCATGATTCATGATTCAATTCATGATTCATGATTCATGATTTAATTCATGATTCATTATTCATGATTCAATTCATGATTCATGATTCATGATTCATGATTCATGATTCGATTCATGATTCATGATTCATGATTCAAGATTCATGATTCGATTCATGATTCATTAATCATGATTCAATTCATGATTCATGATTCATTATTCATGTTTCAATTCATGATTCATGATTCATGATTCAATTCATAATTCATGATTTATGATTCATGATTCAATTCATGATTCATGATTCATGATTCATGATTCATGATTCAATTCATGATTCATGATTCAATTCATGATTCATGATTCATGATTCATGATTCATGATTCGATTCATGATTCATGATTCATGATTGAATTCATGATTCATGATTCAATTCATGATTCATGATTCATGATTCAATTCTTTATTCATTATTCATGATTCAATTCATGATTCATGATTCATGATTCATGATTCGATTCATGATTCATGATTCATGATTCAATTCATGATTCATGATTCATGATTCAATTCATGATTCATGATTCAATTCATGATTCATGATTCATGATTCAATTCTTGATTCATTATTCATGATTCAATTCATGATTCATGATTCATGATTCGATTCATGATTCATGATTCATGATTCAATTCATGATTAATGATTCATGATTCAATTCATGATTCATGATTCATGATTCAATTTATGATTTAATTCATGATTCATGATTCAATTTATGATTCATGATTCATGATTCAATTCATGATTCATGATTCAATTTATGATTTAATTCATGATTCATGATTCAATTTATGATTCATGATTCATGATTCATGATTCATGATTCAATTCATGATTCATGATTCATGATTCATGATTCGATTCATGATTCATGATTCATGATTCAATTCATGATTCATGATTCAATTCATGATTCATGATTCATGATTCAATTCTTGATTCATTATTCATGATTCAATTCATGATTCATGATTCATGATTCATGATTCGATTCATGATTCATGATTCATGATTCAATTCATGATTCATGATTCATGATTCAATTCATGATTCATGATTCATGATTCAATTCATGATTCATGATTCATGATTCAATTTATGATTTAATTCATGATTCATGATTCAATTCATGATTCATGATTCATGATTCAATTTATTATTTAATTCATGATTGATGAATTTAATTCATGATTCATGATTCATGATTTATGATTCAATTCATGATTCAATTCATGATGCATGATTCAATTCATGATTCATGATTCAATTCATGATTCATGATTCATGATTCAATTCATGATTCATGAATCATGATTCATGATTCAATTCATGATTCATGATTCATGATTCAATTCATGATTCATGATTCATGATTCAATTCATGATTCAATTTATGATTCATGATTCATGATTTAATTCATGATTCAATTCATGATTCATGATTCAATTCATGATTCAAGTCATGATTCATGATTCATTATTCAATTCATGATTCATGATTCAATTCATGATTCATGATTTAATTCATGATTCATGATTCGATTCATGATTCATGATTCATGATTCAATTCATGATTCATGATTCATGATTCATGATTCATGATTCAATTCATGATTCATGATTCATGATTTAATTCATGATTCATTATTCATGATTCAATTCATGATTCATGATTCATGATTCATGATTCGATTCATGATTCATGATTCATGATTCATGATTCATGATTCGATTCATGATTCATTAATCATGATTCAATTCATGATTCATGATTCATTATTCATGATTCAATTCATGATTCATGATTCATGATTCAATTCATAATTCATGATTTATGATTCATGATTCAATTCATGATTCATGATTCATGATTCATGATTCAATTCATGATTCATGATTCAATTCATGATTCTTGATTCATGATTCATGATTCGATTCATGATTCATGATTCATGATTCAATTCATGATTCATGATTCAATTTATGATTCATGATTCATGATTCAATTCTTGATTCATTATTCATGATTCAATTCATGATTCATGATTCATGATTCATGATTCGATTCATGATTCATGATTCATGATTCAATTCATGATTCATGATTCATGATTCAATTCATGATTCATGATTCAATTCATGATTCATGATTCATGATTCAATTCTTGATTCATTATTCATGATTCAATTCATGATTCATGATTCATGATTCATGATTCGATTCATGATTCATGATTCAATTCATGATTAATGATTCATGATTCAATTCATGATTCATGATTCATGATTCAATTTATGATTTAATTCATGATTCATGATTCAATTCATGATTCATGATTCATGATTCAATTCATGATTCATGATTCATGATTCAATTTATGATTTAATTCATGATTCATGATTCAATTTATGATTCATGATTCATGATTCATGATTCAATTCATGATTCATGATTCATGATTCATGATTCATGATTCGATTCATGATTCATGATTCATGATTCAATTCATGATTCATGATTCAATTCATGATTCATGATTCATGATTCAATTCTTGATTCATTATTCATGATTCAATTCATGATTCATGATTCGATTCATGATTCATGATTCATGATTCAATTCATGATTCATGATTCATGATTCAATTCATGATTCATGATTCATGATTCAATTTATGATTTAATTCATGATTCATGATTCAATTCATGATTCATGATTCAATTCATGATTCATGATTCATGATTCAATTCATGATTCATGATTCATGATTCAATTTATTATTTAATTCATGATTGATGAATTTAATTCATGATTCATGATTCATGATTTATGATTCAATTCATGATTCAATTCATGATGCATGATTCAATTCATGATTCATGATTCAATTCATGATTCATGATTCATGATTCAATTCATGATTCATGAATCATGATTCATGATTCAATTCATGATTCATGATTCATGATTCAATTCATGATTCATGATTCATGACTCAATTCATGATTCAATTTATGATTCATGATTCATGATTTAATTCATGATTCAATTCATGATTCATGATTCAATTCATGATTCAATTCATGATTCATGATTCATTATTCAATTCATGATTCATGATTCAATTCATGATTCATGATTTAATTCATGATTCATGATTCGATTCATGATTCATGATTCATGATTCAATTCATGATTCATGATTCATGATTCATGATTCATGATTCAATTCATGATTCATGATTCAATTCTTGATTCATGATTCATGATTCATGATTCGATTCATGATTCATGATTCATGATTCATGATTCAATTCATGATTCATGATTCAATTCATGATTCATGATTCGTTTCATGATTCTTGATTCATGATTCATGATTCGATTCATGATTCATTAATCATGATTCAATTCATGATTCATGATTCATTATTCATGATTCAATTCATGATTCATGATTCATGATTCAATTCATAATTCATGATTCATGATTCAATTCATGATTTATGATTCATGATTCAATTCATGATTCATGATTCATGATTCATGATTCAATTCATGATTCATGATTCAATTCATGATTCATGATTCATGATTCATGATTCATGATTCGATTCATGATTCATGATTCAATTCATGATTCATGATTCATGATTCATGATTCGATTCATGATTCATGATTCATGATTCAATTCATGATTCATGATTCAATTCATGATTCATGATTCATGATTTAATTCATGATTCATTATTCATGATTCAATTCATGATTCATGATTTATGATTCATGATTCATGATTCGATTCATGATTCATTAATCATGATTCAATTCATGATTCATGATTCATTATTCATGATTCAATTCATGATTCATGATTCATGATTCAATTCATAATTCATGATTTATGATTCATGATTCAATTCATGATTCATGATTCATGATTCATGATTCATGATTCAATTCATGATTCATGATTCAATTCATGATTCATGATTCATGATTCATGATTCATTATTCGATTCATGATTCATGATTCATGATTCATGATTCAATTCATAATTCAATTCATGATTCATGATTCAATTCATGATTCATGATTCGATTCATGATTCAATTCATGATTCATGATTCAATTCATGATTCCTAATTCATGATTCATGATTCAATTCATGATTCATGATTTATGATTAGATTCATAATTCATGATTCATGATTCATGATTCAATTCATGATTCATGATTCATGAATCAATTCATGATTCATGATTCATGATTCATGATTCATGATTCAAGTCTTAATTCATAATTCATGATTCATGATTCATGATTCATGATTCAATTCATGATTCATGATTCAATTCATGATTCAATTCATTATTCATAATTCGTTTCATGATTCTTGATTCATGATTCATGATTTGATTCATTATTCATGATTCATGATTCAATTCATGATTCATTATTCATGATTCATGATTCATGATTCATGATTCATGATTCATGATTCAATTCATAATTCATGATTCATGATTCATGATTCATGATTCATGATTCAATTCATGATTTATGATTCATGATTCAATTCATGATTCATGATTCATGATTCATGATTCAATTCATGATTCATGATTCATGATTCAATTCATGATTCATGATTCAATTCATGATTCATGATTCGATTCATGATTCATGAATCATGATTTATGATTCAATTCATGATTCATGATTCATTATTCAATTCATGATTCATGATTCTTGATTCATGATTCATGATTCGATTCATGATTCATGATTCATGATTCAATTCATGATTCATGATTCATGATTCAATTTATGATTTAATTCATAATTCATGATTCAATTTATGATTCATGATTCATGATTCATGATTCAATTCATGATTCATGATTCAATTCATGATTCAATTCATGATTCATGATTGATGAATTCAATTCATGATTCATGATTTATGATTCAATTCATGATTCAATTCATGATGCATGATTCAATTCATGATTCATGATTCAATTCATGATTCATGATTCATGATTCAATTCATGATTCATGAATCATGATTCATGATTCAATTCATGATTCATGATTCATGACTCGATTCATGATTCAATTCATGATTCATGATTTGATTCATGATTCATAATACAATTCATGATTCATGATTCAATTCATGATTCATGATTCAATTCATGATTCAATTCATGATTCATGATTCAATTCATGATTCATGATTTAATTCATGATTCATGATTCGATTAATGATTCATGATTCATGATTCAATTCATGATTCATGATTCATGATTCATGATTCAATTCATGATTCATGATTCAATTCATGATTCCTAATTCATGATTCATGATTCAATTCATGATTCATGATTCAATTCTTGATTCAAATCCTGATTCAATTCATGATTCATGATTCATGATTCAATTCATGATTCATGATTCATTATTCAATTCATGATTCATGATTCATGATTCATGATTAGATTCATAATTCATGATTCATGATTCATGATTCAATTAATGATTCATGATTTAATTCATGATTCATGATTCAATTCATGATTCTTGATTCATGATTCGATTCATGATTAATGATTCATGATTCAATTCATGATTCAAGATTCATGATTCGATTCATGATTCATGATTCGATTCATGATTCATGATTCAATTCATGATTCATGATTCGCTTCATGATTCAATTCATGATTCATGATTCGATTCATGATTCATGATTCGATTCATGATTCATGATTCAATTCATGATTCATGATTCAT
This sequence comes from Mixophyes australis, assembly GCA_036250195.1. NCBI lineage: Eukaryota > Metazoa > Chordata > Amphibia > Anura > Limnodynastidae > Mixophyes > Mixophyes australis. The sequence continues at coordinate 355,354 of JAVHZZ010000022.1, read as the reverse complement.
GATTCAATTCATGATTCATGATTCATGATTCAATTTATGATTTAATTCATGATTCATGATTCAATTCATGATTCATGATTCATGATTCAATTCATGATTCATGATTCATGATTAAATTTATGATTTAATTCATAATTCATGATTCAATTTAAGATTCATGATTCATGATTCATGATTCATGATTCAATTCATGATTCATGATTCATTATTCATGATTCAATTCATGATTCATTATTCATGATTCATGATTCGATTCATGATTCATGATTCATGATTCAATTCATGATTCATGATTCAATTAATGATTCATGATTCAATTCAGGATTCAATTCATGATTCATGATTGATGAATTCAATTCATGATTCATGATTCATGATTTATGATTCATGATTCATGATTCAATACATGATTCATGAATCATGATTCATGATTCAATTCATGATTCATGGTTCATGATTCAATTCATGATTCATAATTCATGATTCAATTCATGATTCAATTTATGATTCATGATTCATGATTTAATTCATGATTCAATTCATGCTTCATGATTCAATTCATGATTCAATTCGTGATTCATGATTCATTATTCAATTCATGATTCATGATTCAATTCATGATTCATGATTTAATTCATGATTCATGATTTGATTCATGATTCATAATTCATGATTCAATTCATGATTCATGATTCATTATTCAATTCATGATTCATGATTCAATTCATGATTCATGATTTAATTCATGATTCATGATTCGATTCATGATTCATGATTCATGATTTAATTCATGATTCATGATTCAATTCATGATTAATGATTCATTATTCAATTCATGATTCATGATTCAATTCATGATTCATGATTCATTTCATGATTCATGATTTATGATTCATGATTTAATTCATGATTCATGATTCATGATTCAATTCATGATTCATGATTCATGATTCAATTCATGATTCATGATTCGATTCATGATTCATGATTCATGATTCATGATTCAATTCATGATTCATGAATCAATTCATGATTCATGATTCATGATTCAATTCATAATTCATTATTCATGATTCAATTCATGATTCATGATTCATGATTCGATTCATGATTCATGATTCATGATTCAATTCATGATTCATGATTCATGATTCAATTCATGATTCATGATTCGATTCATGATTCTTGATTCATGATTCATGATTCGATTCATGATTCATGATTCATGATTCAATTCATGATTCATGATTCATGATTCATGATTCAATTCATGATTCATGATTCAATTCATGATTCATGATTCATGATTCAATTCATAATTTATGATTCATGATTCATGATTCATGATTCATGATTCGATTTATGATTCATGATTCATGATTCATGATTCATGATTCAATTCATGATTCATGATTCAATTCATGATTCATGATTCATGATTCAATTCATGATTCATGATTCGATTCATGATTTTTGATTCATCATTCATGATTCGATTCATGATTCAATTCATGATTCATTATTCATGATTCGATTCATGATTCATGATTCAATTCATGATTCATGATTCATGATTCAATTCATGATTCATGATTCATGATTCAATTCATGATTCATGATTCAATTCATGATTCATGATTTAATTCATGATTCATGATTCGATTAATGATTCATGATTCATGATTCAATTCATGATTCATGATTCATGATTCATGATTCAATTCATGATTCATGATTCAATTCATGATTCCTAATTCATGATTCATGATTCAATTCATGATTCATGATTCAATTCTTGATTCAAATCCTGATTCAATTCATGATTCATGATTCATGATTCAATTCATGATTCATGATTCATTATTCAATTCATGATTCATGATTCATGATTCATGATTAGATTCATAATTCATGATTCATGATTCATGATTCAATTAATGATTCATGATTTAATTCATGATTCATGATTCAATTCATGATTCTTGATTCATGATTCGATTCATGATTAATGATTCATGATTCAATTCATGATTCAAGATTCATGATTCGATTCATGATTCATGATTCGATTCATGATTCATGATTCAATTCATGATTCATGATTCGCTTCATGATTCAATTCATGATTCATGATTCGATTCATGATTCATGATTCGATTCATGATTCATGATTCAATTCATGATTCATGATTCATGATTCAATTCATGATTCATGATTCATGATTCAATTTATGATTTAATTCATGATTCATGATTCAATTCATGATTCATGATTCATGATTCAATTCATGATTCATGATTCATGATTAAATTTATGATTTAATTCATAATTCATGATTCAATTTAAGATTCATGATTCATGATTCATGATTCATGATTCAATTCATGATTCATGATTCATTATTCATGATTCAATTCATGATTCATTATTCATGATTCATGATTCGATTCATGATTCATGATTCATGATTCAATTCATGATTCATGATTCAATTAATGATTCATGATTCAATTCAGGATTCAATTCATGATTCATGATTGATGAATTCAATTCATGATTCATGATTCATGATTTATGATTCATGATTCATGATTCAATACATGATTCATGAATCATGATTCATGATTCAATTCATGATTCATGGTTCATGATTCAATTCATGATTCATAATTCATGATTCAATTCATGATTCAATTTATGATTCATGATTCATGATTTAATTCATGATTCAATTCATGCTTCATGATTCAATTCATGATTCAATTCGTGATTCATGATTCATTATTCAATTCATGATTCATGATTCAATTCATGATTCATGATTTAATTCATGATTCATGATTTGATTCATGATTCATAATTCATGATTCAATTCATGATTCATGATTCATTATTCAATTCATGATTCATGATTCAATTCATGATTCATGATTTAATTCATGATTCATGATTCGATTCATGATTCATGATTCATGATTTAATTCATGATTCATGATTCAATTCATGATTAATGATTCATTATTCAATTCATGATTCATGATTCAATTCATGATTCATGATTCATTTCATGATTCATGATTTATGATTCATGATTTAATTCATGATTCATGATTCATGATTCAATTCATGATTCATGATTCATGATTCAATTCATGATTCATGATTCGATTCATGATTCATGATTCATGATTCATGATTCAATTCATGATTCATGATTCAATTCATGATTCATGATTCATGATTCAATTCATAATTCATTATTCATGATTCAATTCATGATTCATGATTCATGATTCGATTCATGATTCATGATTCATGATTCAATTCATGATTCATGATTCATGATTCAATTCATGATTCATGATTCGATTCATGATTCTTGATTCATGATTCATGATTCGATTCATGATTCATGATTCATGATTCAATTCATGATTCATGATTCATGATTCATGATTCAATTCATGATTCATGATTCAATTCATGATTCATGATTCATGATTCAATTCATAATTTATGATTCATGATTCATGATTCATGATTCATGATTCGATTTATGATTCATGATTCATGATTCATGATTCATGATTCAATTCATGATTCATGATTCAATTCATGATTCATGATTCATGATTCAATTCATGATTCATGATTCGATTCATGATTTTTGATTCATCATTCATGATTCGATTCATGATTCAATTCATGATTCATTATTCATGATTCGATTCATGATTCATGATTCAATTCATGATTCATGATTCATGATTCAATTCATGATTCATGATTCATGATTCAATTCATGATTCATGATTCATGATTCATGATTCAATTCATGATTCATGATTCAATTCATGATTCATGATTCATGATTCATGATTCAATTCATGATTCATGATTCAATTCATGATTCATGATTCATGATTCATGATTCAATTCATGATTCATGATTCATTATTCATGATTCAATTCATGATTCATGATTCAATTCATGATTCATGATTCATTATTCATGATTCATGATTCATGATTCATGATTCAATTCATGATTCATGATTCATGATTCAATTTATTATTCATGATTCATGATTTAATTCATGATTCAATTCATGATTCATGATTCAATTCAGGATTCAATTCATGATTCATGATTCAATTCATGATTCATGATTCATGATTCAATTCATGATTCATGATTCGATTCATGATTCATGATTCATGATTCATGATTCAATTCATAATTCATGATTCATGATTCAAGATTCATGATTCATGATTCAATTTATGATTCATGATTTGATTTATCATTCATTATTTATGATTCAATTCATGATTCATGATTCATGATTCAATTCATGATTCATGATTCATGATTCATGATTCATGATTCGATTTATTATTCATGATTCATGATTTAATTCATGATTCATGATTCAATTCATGATTCATGATTCGATTCATGATTTTTGATTCATGATTCATGATTCGATTCATGATTCATGATTCATGATTCACTTCATGATTCATGATTCATGATTCATGATTCATGATTCAATTCATGATTCATGATTCATGATTCATGATTAAATTCATAATTCATGATTCATGATTCATGATTCAATTCATGATTCATGATTCAATTCATGATTCATGATTCAATTCATGATTCTTGATTCATGATTCATGATTCATGATTCATGATTCAATTCATAATTCATGATTCATGATTCATGATTCAATTCATGATTCATGATTCAATTCATGATTCATGATTCATGATTCATGATTCAATTCATGATTCATGATTCATGATTCAATTCATGATTCATGATTCAATTCATGATTCTTGATTCATGATTCATGATTCATGATTCAATTCATAATTCATGATTCATGATTCATGATTCAATTCATGATTTATGATTCATGATTCAATTCATGATTCATGATTCATGATTCATGATTCATGATTCATGATTCAATTCATGATTCATGATTCAATTCATGATTTATGATTCATGATTCATGATTTGATTCATGATTCAATTCATGATTCATGATTCATGATTCATGATTCATGATTAAATTCATAATTCATGATTCATGATTCATGATTCAATTCATGATTCATGATTCATGAATCAATTCATGATTCATGATTCATGATTCATGATTCATGATTCATGATTCAATTCTTAATTCATGATTCATGATTCATGATTCATGATTCATGATTCAATTCATGATTCATGATTAAATTCATGATTCAATTCATTATTCATAATTCGTTTCATGATTCTTGATTCATGATTCATGATTTGATTCATTATTCATGATTCATGATTCAATTCATGATTCATGATTCATGATTCATGATTCATGATTCATGATTCATGATTCAATTCATAATTCATGATTCATGATTCATGATTCAATTCATGATTTATGATTCATGATTCATGGTTCAATTCATAATTCATGATTCATGATTCATGATTCATGATTCAATTCATGATTCATGATTCATGATTCAATTCATGATTCATGATTCATGAATCATGATTTATGATTCAATTCATGATTCATGATTCATTATTCAATTCATGATTCATGATTCTTGATTCATGATTCATGATTCGATTCATGATTCATGATTCATGATTCAATTCATGATTCATGATTCATGATTCAATTCATGATTTAAGATTCATGATTCGATTCATGATTCATGATTCGATTCATGATTCATGATTCAATTCATGATTCATGATTCGATTCATGATTCATGATTCAATTCATGATTCATGATTCATGATTCAATTCATGATTCAAGATTCATGATTCGATTCATGATTCATGATTCGATTCATGACTCATGATTCAATTCATGATTCATGATTCGATTCATGATTCAATTCATGATTCATGATTCATGATTCAATTCATGATTCATGATTCATGATTCAATTCATGATTCAAGATTCATGATTCAATTCATGATTCATGATTCATGATTAAATTTATGATTTAATTCATAATTCATGATTCAATTTATGATTCATGATTCATGATTCATGATTCAATTCATGATTCATGATTCAATTCATGATTCATGATTCAATTCATGATTCAATTCATGATTCATGATTGATGAATTCAATTCATGATTCATGATTCATGATTTATGATTCAATTCATGATTCAATTCATGATGCATGATTTAATTCATGATTCATGATTCAATTCATGATTCATGATTCATGATTCAATTCATGATTCATGAATCATGATTCATGATTCAATTCATGAATCATGATTCATGATTCAATTCATGATTCATGATTCATGAATCATGATTCATGATTCAATTCATGATTCATGATTCATGATTCAATTCATGATTCATGATTCATGATTCAATTCATGATTCAATTTATGATTCATGATTCATGATTTAATTCATGATTCAATTCAGAATTCATGATTCAATCCATGATTCAATTCATGATTCATGATTCATTATTCAATTCATGATTCATGATTCATGATTTAATTCATGATTCATGATTCGATTCATTATTCATGATTCAATTCATGATTCATGATTCATGATTCAGGATTCATGATTCATGATTCAATTCATGATTCATGATTCAATTCTTGATACGAATCCTGATTCAATTCATGATTCATGATTCAATTCATGATTCATGATTCATGATTCATGATTCATGATTCGATTCATGATTTATGATTCATGATTCATGATTCAATTCATGATTCATGATTCATGATTCAATTAATGATTCATGATTCGTTTCATGATTCTTGATTCATGATTCATGATTCGATTCATGATTCATTAATCATGATTCAATTCATGATTCATGATTCATTAGTCATGATTCAATTCATGATTCATGATTCATGATTCAATTCATAATTCATGATTCATGATTCATGATTCAATTCATGATTTATGATTCATGATTCAATTCATGATTTATGATTCATGATTCAATTCATGATTCATGATTCATGATTCATGATTCAATTCATGATTCATGATTCAATTCATGATTCATGATTCATGATTCATGATTCGATTCATGATTCATGATTCATGATTCATGATTCAATTCATGATTCATGATTCAATTCATGATTCATGATTCATGATTTAATTCATGATTCATTATTCATGATTCAATTCATGATTCATGATTCATGATTCAATTCATGATTCATGATTCATGATTCATGATTCGATTCATGATTCATGATTCATGATTCATGATTCATGATTCGATTCATGATTCATTAATCATGATTCAATTCATGATTCATGATTCATTATTCATGATTCAATTCATGATTCATGATTCATGATTCAATTCATAATTCATGATTTATGATTCATGATTCAATTCATAATTCATGATTCATGATTCATGATTCATGATTCAATTCATAATTCATGATTCATGATTCATGATTCAATTCATGATTTATGATTCATGATTCATGATTCAATTCATAATTCATGATTCATGATTCATGATTCATGATTCAATTCATGATTCATGATTCATGATTCAATTCATGATTCATGATTCATGATTCGATTCATGATTCATGAATCATGATTTATGATTCAATTCATGATTCATGATTCATTATTCAATTCATGATTCATGATTCTTGATTCATGATTCATGATTCGATTCATGATTCATGATTCATGATTCAATTCATGATTCATGATTCATGATTCAATTCATGATTTAAGATTCATGATTCGATTCATGATTCATGATTCGATTCATGATTCATGATTCAATTCATGATTCATGATTCGATTCATGATTCAATTCATGATTCATGATTCGATTTATGATTCATGATTCAATTCATGATTCAAGATTCATGATTCGATTCATGATTCATGATTCGATTCATGACTCATGATTCAATTCATGATTCATGATTCGATTCATGATTCAATTCATGATTCATGATTCATGATTTAATTCATGATTCATTATTCATGATTCAATTCATGATTCATGATTCATGATTCATGATTCGATTCATGATTCATGATTCATGATTCATGATTCATGATTCGATTCATGATTCATGATTCATGATTCATGATTCATGATTCATGATTCGATTCATGATTCATTAATCATGATACAATTCATGATTCATGATTTATGATTCATGATTCAATTCATGATTCATGATTCATGATTCATGATTCATGATTCATGATTCAATTCATGATTCATGATTCATGATTCATGATTTATTATTCGATTCATGATTCATGATTCATGATTTAATTCATGATTCAATTCATGATTCATGATTCATTTCAGGATTCATGATTTAATTCATGATTCATGATTCGATTCATGATTCATGATTCATGATTCAATTCATGATTCATGATTCATGATTCATGATTCATGATTCATGATTCATGATTCAATTCATGATTCATAATTCATGATTAATTGATTCAATTCATGATTCATGATTCAATTCTTGATTCGAATCCTGATTCAATTCATGATTCATGATTCAATTCATGATTCATGATTCATGATTCATGATTCATGATTCGATTCATGATTCATGGTTCATGATTCATGATTCAATTCATGATTCATGATTCATGATTCAATTCATGATTCATGATTCGTTTCATGATTCTTGATTCATGATTCATGATTCGATTCATGATTCATTAATCATGATTCAATTCATGATTCATGATTCATGATTCAATTCATGATTCATGATTCATGATTCATGATTCAATTCATGATTCATGATTCAATTCATGATTCATGATTCATGATTCATGATTCATGATTCGATTCATGATTCATGATTCATGATTCAATTCATGATTCATGATTCAATTCATGATTCATGATTCATGATTTAATTCATGATTCATTATTCATGATTCAATTCATGATTCATGATTCATGATTCATGATTCGATTCATGATTCATGATTCATGATTCATGATTCATGATTCATGATTCAATTCATGATTCATGATTCATGATTCATGATTCATGATTCGATTCATGATTCATGATTCATGATTCAATTCATGATTCATGATTCAATTCATGATTCATGATTCATGATTTAATTCATGATTCATTATTCATGATTCAATTCATGATTCATGATTCATGATTCAATTCATGATTCATGATTCATGATTCAATTCATGATTCATGATTCATGATTCAATTTATGATTTAATTCATGATTCATGATTCAATTCATGATTCATGATTCATGATTCAATTCATGATTCAAGATTCATGATTCAATTTATGATTTAATTCATGATTGATGAATTCAATTCATGATTCATGATTTATGATTCAATTCATAAATCAATTCATGATGCATGATTCAATTCATGATTCATGATTCAATTCATGATTCATGATTCATGATTCAATTCATGATTCATGAATCATGATTCATGATTCAATTCATGATTCATGATTCATGATTCAATTCATGATTCATGATTCATGATTCAATTCATGATTCAATTTATGATTCATGATTCATGATTTAATTCATGATTCAATTCATGATTCATGATTCATTTCAGGATTCATGATTTAATTCAGGATTCATGATTCGATTCATGATTCATGATTCATGATTCATGATTCAATTCATGATTCATGATTCATGATTCATGATTCATGATTCATGATTCATGATTCATGATTCAATTCATGATTCATAATTCATGATTAATTGATTCAATTCATGATTCATGATTCAATTCTTGATTCGAATCCTGATTCAATTCATGATTCATGATTCAATTCATGATTCATGATTCATGATTCATGATTCATGATTCGATTCATGATTCATGGTTCATGATTCATGATTCAATTCATGATTCATGATTCATGATTCAATTCATGATTCATGATTCGTTTCATGATTCTTGATTCATGATTCATGATTCGATTCATGATTCATTAATCATGATTCAATTCATGATTCATGATTCATGATTCATGATTCATGATTCAATTCATGATTCATGATTCGTTTCATGATTCTTGATTCATGATTCATGATTCGATTCATGATTCATTAATCATGATTCAATTCATGATTCATGATTCATTATTCATTATTCAATTCATGATTCATGATTCATGATTCAATTTATAATTCATGATTCTTGATTCATGATTCATCATTCGATTCATGATTCATGATTCATGATTCAATTCATGATTCATGATTCATGATTCAATTCATGATTCATGATTCGATTCATGATTCATGATTCATGATTCATGATTGATGATTCGATTCATGATTCATGATTCATGATTCAATTCATGATTCATGATTCATTATTCAATTCATGATTTAAGATTCATGATTCGATTCATGATTCATGATTCAATTCATGATTCATGATTCATGATTCATGATTCGATTCATGATTCAATTCATGATTTATGATTTGATTCATGATTCATAATACAATTCATGATTCATGATTCATGATTCAATACATGATTCATGATTCAATTCATGATTCAATTCATGATTCATGATTCAATTCATGATTCATGATTTAATTCATGATTCATGATTCGATTCATGATTCATGATTCATGATTCAATTCATGATTCATGATTCATGATTCATGATTCATGATTCATGATTCAATTCATGATTCTTGATTCAATTCATGATTCCTAATTCATGATTCATGATTCAATTCATGATTCATGATTCATGATTCAATTCATGATTCATGAATTAAATAATGAATCATGAATTGAATCATGAATCATGAATCATGAATTGAATCATGAATCATGAATTAGGAATCATGAATTGAATCAAGAATCATGAATTGAATCATGAATCATGAATCATGAATCATGAATCATGAATTGAATCATGAATCATGAATCATGAATCGAATCATGAATTAAATCATGAATCATGAATTGAATCATGAATCATGAATTGAATCATGAATTGAATCATGAATCATGTATTGAATCATGAATCATGAATCATGAATTGTATTATGAATCATGAATCAAATCATAAATCATGAATTGAATCATGAATCGAATCATGAATCATGAATCATGAATCATGAATCATGAATTGAATCATGAATCATGAATCGAATCATGAATCTTAAATCATGAATTGAATAATGAATCATGAATCATGAATTGAATCATGAATCATGAATCATGAATCGAATCATGAATCATGAATCATGAATCATGAATCATGAATCGAATCATGAATCATGAATTGAATCATGAATCATGAATCATGAATTGAATCATGAATCATGAATCATGAATTGAATGATGAATCATGAATCAAGAATCATGAATCGAATCATGAATCATGAATTGAATCATGAATCATGAATCATGAATTGAATCATGAATCATGAATCATGAATCGAATCATGAATCATGAATCATGAATCATGAATTGAATCATGAATCATGAATCATGAATTTAATTATGAATCATAAATCATGAAACATGAATCATGAATTGAATCATGAATCATGAAATGATACATGAATCATGAATCATGAATCAAATCATGAATCATGAATCATGAATCATGAATTGAATCATGAATCATGAATTGAATCATGAATAATGAATAATGAATCATGAATCATGAATTGAATCATGAATCATGAATCATGAATTGAATCATAAATCATGAATTGAATCATGAATCATGAATCATGAATTGAATTATGAATCATGAATCATGAATTATGAATTGAATCATGAATCATGAATCATGAATCATGAATCATGAATCATGAATCATGAATTGAATCATGAATCATGAATCATGAATCATGAATCATGAATCATGAATTGAATCATGAATCATGAATTGAATCATGAATCATGAATCATGAATCATGAATCGAATCATGAATCATGAATCATGAATCATGAATCATGAATCGATTCATGAATCATGAATTGAATCATGAATCATGAATCATGAATCATGGATTGAATCATGAATCATAAATCATGAATTGAATCATGAATCATGAATCATGAATTATGAATTGAATCATGAATCATGAATCATTAATCATGGATTGAATCATGAATCATAAATCATGAATTGAATCATGAATCCTGAATCATGAATTATGAATTGAATCATGAATCATGAATCATGAATCATGAATCATGAATTGAATCATGAATAATGAATCATGAATCATGAATTGAATCATGATTAATGAATCATGAATCGAATCATGAATCAAGAATCATGAAACAAATCATGAATCATGAATTGAATCATGAATCATGAATCATGAATTGAATCATGAATCATAAATCATGAATCATGAATCGAATCATGAATCATGAATTGAATCATGAATCATGAATTGAATCAGGATTCGAAAATTGAATTGAATAATGAATCAAGAATTGAATCATGAATCATGAATTTTGAATCATGAATTGAATCATGAATCATGAATTGAAATATTGAATCATGAATCATGAATCATGAATTGAATCATGAATCATGAATCATGAATCGAATCATGAATCATGAATCGAATCATGAATCATGAATTAAATCATGAATCATGAATTGAATCATGAATCATGAATTGAATAATGAATCATGAATCGTGAATTGAATCATGCATTGAATCATGAATCATGAATTGAATCATGAATTAAATCATGAATCATGAATCATAAATTGAATCATGAATTGAATCATGAATCATGAATCATGAATTGAATCATGAATCATGAATCATGAATTGAATCATGAATCATGATTCATGAATCATGAATTGAATCATGAATCATGAATCATGAATTGAATCATGCATCATGAATTGAATCATGAATTGAATCATAAATCATGAATCATGAATCATGAATCATGAATTGAATCATGCATCATGAATTGAATCATGAATTGAATCATAAATCATGAATCATGAATCATGAATTGAATTCATCAATCATGAATCATGAATTGAATCATGAATTGAATCATGAATCATGAATTGAATCATGAATCATGAATTGAATCATGAATCATGAATCATGAATCATGAATCATAAATTGAATCATGAATTATGAATTAAATCATAAATTGAATCATGAATCATGAATCATGAATTGAATCATGAATCATGAATCATGAATTAAATCATAAATTGAATCATGAATCATGAATTGAATCATGAATCATGAATCATGAATTGAATCATGAATCATGAATTAAATCATAAATTGAATCATGAATCATGAATCATGAATTGAATCATGAATCATGAATCGAATCATGAATCATGAATTGAATCATGAATCGAATCATGAATCATGAATTGAATCATGAATCATGAATCGAATCATGAATCATGAATCGAATCATGAATCTTGAATCATGAATTGAATCATGAATCATGAATTGAATCATGAATCATGAATCATGAATCGAATCATGAATCATGAATCAAGAATCATGAATTGAATCATGAATCATGAATTAAATCATGAATCATGAATTGAATCATGAATCATGAATCATGAATTATGAATCTAATCATGAATCATGAATCATGAATCATGAATTAAATAATGAATCATGAATTGAATCATGAATCATGAATCATGAATTGAATCATGAATCATGAATTAGGAATCATGAATTGAATCAAGAATAATGAATTGAATCATGAATCATGAATCATGAATCATGAATCATGAATTGAATCATGAATCATGAATCATGAATCGAATCATGAATTAAATCATGAATCATGAATTGAATCATGAATCATGAATTGAATCATGAATTGAATCATGAATCATGTATTGAATCATGAATCATGAATCATGAATTGTATTATGAATCATGAATCAAATCATAAATCATGAATTGAATCATGAATCGAATCATGAATCATGAATCATGAATCATGAATTGAATCATGAATCATGAATCGAATCATGAATCTTAAATCATGAATTGAATAATGAATCATGAATCATGAATTGAATCATGAATCATGAATCATGAATCGAATCATGAATCATGAATCATGAATCATGAATCGAATCATGAATCATGAATTGAATCATGAATCATGAATCATGAATTGAATCATGAATCATGAATCATGAATTGAATGATGAATCATGAATCAAGAATCATGAATCGAATCATGAATCATGAATTGAATCATGAATCATGAATCATGAATTGAATCATGAATCATGAATCGAATCATGAATCATGAATCATGAATCATGAATTGAATCATGAATCATGAATCATGAATTTAATTATGAATCATAAATCATGAAACATGAATCATGAATTGAATCATGAATCATGAAATGATACATGAATCATGAATCATGAATCAAATCATGAATCATGAATCATGAATCATGAATTGAATCATGAATAATGAATAATGAATCATGAATCATGAATTGAATCATGAATCATGAATCATGAATTGAATCATAAATCATGAATTGAATCATGAATCATGAATCATGAATTGAATTATGAATCATGAATCATGAATTATGAATTGAATCATGAATCATGAATCATGAATCATGAATCATGAATTGAATCATGAATCATGAATCATGAATCATGAATCATGAATCATGAAGTGAATCATGAATCATGAATCATGAATCGAATCATGAATTATGAATCAAAAATCATGAATCGAATCATGAATCATTAATTGAATCATGAATCATAAATCATGAATTAAATCATGAATCATGAATCATGAATAATAAATCGAATCATGAATCATGAATCATGAATCATGAATTGAATCATAAATTATGAATGATAAATCAAATCATGAATCATGAATTGAATCATGAATCATAAATTATGAATCATGAATTGAATCATGAATCATGAATCATGAATTATGAATTGAATCATGAATCATGAATCATGAATCATGAATCATGAATCGAATCATGAATCATGAATTGAATCATGAATCATGAATCATGAATTGAATCATGAATCATGAATTGAATCATGAATCATGAATCATGAATTGAATCATGAATCGAATCATGAATCATGAATCAAAAATCATGAATCGAATCATGAATCATGAATCATGAATCATGAATTGAATCATGAATCATGAATTGAATCATGAATCATGAATCATGAATCATGAATCATAAATCGAATCATGAATCATGAATCATGAATCATAAATCATGAATTGAATCATGAATCATGAATCATGAATTGAATCATGAATCATGAATCATGAATTAAATCATGAATCATGAATCATGAATTGAATCATGAATCATGAATCATGAATCGAATCATGAATCATGAATCAAGAATCATGAATCGAATCATGAATCATGAATTGAATCATGAATCATGAATCATGAATTGAATCATGAATCATGAATCATGAATCGAATCATGAATCATGAATTGAAATATTGAATCATGAATCATGAATTGAATCATGAATAATGAATCATGAATCATGAATTGAATCGTGAATAATGAATCATGAATTGAATCATGAATCATGAATCATGAATTGAATCATGAATCATGAACTGAATCATGAATCATGAATCATGAATCGAATCATGAATCATGAATCATGAATCATGAATCATGAATTGAATCATGAATCATGAATTGAATCATGAATCATGAATCATGAATCATGGATTGAATCATGAATCATAAATCATGAATTGAATCATGAATCATGAATCATGAATTATGAATTGAATCATGAATCATGAATCATGAATTGAATCATGAATAATGAATCATGAATCATGAATTGAATCATGATTAATGAATCATGAATCGAATCATGAATCATGAATCAAGAATCATGAAACAAATCATGAATCATGAATTGAATCATGAATCATGAATCATGAATTGAATCATGAATCATAAATCATGAATCATGAATCGAATCATGAATCATGAATTGAATCTTGAATCATGAATTGAATCAGGATTCGAATAATGAATTGAATCATGAATCATGAATTGAATCATGAATCATGAATTATGAATCATGAATTGAATCATGAATCATGAATTGAAATATTGAATCATGAATCATGAATCATGAATTGAATCATGAATCATGAATCATGAATCGAATCATGAATCATGAATTAAATCATGAATCATGAATTGAATAATGAATCATGAATCATGAATTGAATCATGAATTGAATCATGAATCATGAATTGAATCATGAATTAAATCATGAATCATGAATCATGAATTGAATCATGAATCATGAATCATGAATTGAATCATGAATCATGATTAATGAATCATGAATTGAATCATGAATCATGAATCATGAATTGAATCATGCATCATGAATTGAATCATGAATTGAATCATAAATCATGAATCATGAATCATGAATTGAATTCATCAATCATGAATCATGAATTGAATCATGAATCATGAATTGAATCATGAATCATGAATTGAATCATGAATCATGAATCATGAATCATGAATCATAAATTGAATCATTAATTATGAATTAAATCATAAATTGAATCATGAATCATGAATCATGAATTGAATCATGAATCATGAATCATGAATTGAATCATGAATCATGAATTAAATCATAAATTGAATCATGAATCATGAATTGAATCATGAATCATGAATCATGAATTGAATCATGAATCATGAATCGAATCATGAATCATGAATTGAATCATGAATCGAATCATGAATCATGAATTGAATCATGAATCATGAATCGAATCATGAATCATGAATCGAATCATAAATCATGAATCATAAATCATGAATTGAATCATAAATCATGAATTGAATCATGAATCATGAATCATGTATTGAATTATGAATCATGAATTGAATCATGAATCATGAATCATGAATCATGAATCATGAATTGAATCATGAATCATGAATCATGAATCGAATCATGAATCATGAATCATGAATCATGAATTGAATCATGAATAATGAATCATGAATTGAATCATGAATCATGAATCATGAATTGAATCATGAATCATGAATTGAATCATGAATCATGAATCGAATCATGAATCATGAATCATGAATCATGAATCATGAATCGATTAATGAATCATGAATTGAATCATGAATCATGAATCATGAATCATGGATTGAATCATGAATCATAAATCATGAATTGATTCATGAATCATGAATCATGAATTATGAATTGAATCATGAATCATGAATCATGAATCATGGATTGAATCATGAATCATAAATCATGAACTGAATCATGAATCATGAATTATGAATTGAATCATGAATCATGAATCATGAATCATGAATCATGAATCATGAATCATGAATTGAATCATGAATAATGAATCATGAATCATGAATTGAATCATGATTAATGAATCATGAATCGAATCATGAATCAAGAATCATGAAACAAATCATGAATCATGAATTGAATCATGAATCATGAATCATGAATTGAATCATGAATCATAAATCATGAATCATGAATCGAATCATGAATCATGAATTGAATCATGAATCATGAATTGAATCAGGATTCGAAAATTGAATTGAATAATGAATCAAGAATTGAATCATGAATCATGAATTTTGAATCATGAATTGAATCATGAATCATGAATCATGAATCGAATCATGAATCATGAATCGAATCATGAATCATGAATTAAATCATGAATCATGAATTGAATCATGAATCATGAATTGAATAATGAATCATGAATCGTGAATTGAATCATGCATTGAATCATGAATCATGAATTGAATCATGAATCATGAATTATGAATCATGAATTGATTCATGAATTGTGAATTATGAATCATGAATTGAATCATGAATCATGAATCATGAATCGAATCATGAATCGAATCATGAATCATGAATTATGAATCATGAATTGAATCATGAATCATGAATCATGAACCATGAATCATGAATTGAATCATGAATCATGAATTATGAATCATGAATTGAATCATGAATCATGAATCATGAACCATGAATCATGAACCATGAATCATGAATTGAATCATGAATCGATTAATGAATTGAATCATGAATCATGAATTGAATCATGAATCATGAATCATAAATTGAATCATGAATCATTAATCATGAATAATGAATCATGAATTGAATCATGAATTGAATCATAAATCATATATCATGAATTAAATCATGAATCATAAATTTAATCATGAATCATGAATCATGAATTGAATCATGAATTTAATCATGAATCATGAATCGAATCATGAATCATGAATTAAATCATGAATCATGAATCATGAATTGAATCATGAATCAGGAATTCAATCATGAATCATGAATTAAGAATCATGAATCGAATCATGAATCATAAATTGAATCATGAATCATGTATTGAATCATGAATCAGGAATCATGAATCGAATCATGTATCATGAATCATCAATTGAATCATGAATCATGAATCATGAATCATGAATCATGAATTGAATCATGAATCATAAATCGAATCATAAATCATGAATTGAATCAGGATTCGAATCATGAATTGAATCATGAATCATGAATTGAATCATGAATCATGAATCATGAATTGAATCATGAATCATGAATTATGAATTGAATCATGAATAATGAATTGAATCATGAATCATGAATCATGAATTGAATCATGGATTATGAATCAAATCATGAATTGAATCATGAAACATGGATCATGAATTGAATCATGAATCATGAATCATGAATTGAATCATGAATCATGAATCATAAATCAAATCATGAATCATAAATTGAACCAGGATTCGAATCATGAATTGAATCCTGAATCATGAATTGAATCATGAATCATGAATCTTGAATCATGAATTGAATCTTGAATCATAAATTATGAATCATGAATTAAATCATGAATCAGGAATTGAATCATGAATCATGAATCATGAATTGAATCATGAATCATGAATCATGAATCGAATCATGAATCATGAATTGAATCATGGATCATGAATCATGAATTGAATCATGAATCATGAATTGAATCCTGAATTGAATCATGAATCATGAATTGAATCATGAATTAAATCATGAATCATGAATAATAAATTGAATCATGAATCATGAATTTAATCATGAATTGAATCATGAATCATGAATCATGAATTGAATCATGAATTGAATCATGAATCATGAATTATGAATTGAATCATGAATCATTAATCATGAATCATGAATTGAATCATGAATCATGAATTATAAATTGAATCATGAATCAATAATCATGAATCATGAATCATGAATTGAATCATGAATTAAATCATGAATCATGAATAATAAATTGAATCATGAATCATGGATTGAATCATGAATTGAATCATGAATCATGAATTATGAATTGAATCATGAATCATGAAATGAATCATGATTAAGGAAACATGAATCGAATCATGAATTATGAATCATGAATCAAGAATTGAATCATGAATCATGAATCATGAATTGAATCATGAATCATAAATCGAATCATGAATCATGAATTGAATCAGGATTTGAATCATGAATTGAATCATGAATCTTGAATTGAATCATGAATCATGAATTATAAATCATGAATCGAATCATGAATACAGAATCTTGAATCGAATCATGAATCATGAATTGAATCATGAATTGAATCATGAATCATGAATCATAAATTGAACCATGAATCATGAATCTTGAATCATGAATCATGAATTGAATCATGAATCATAAATTATGAATCATGAATTGAATCATGAATCAGGAATTGAATCATGAATTATGAATCATGAATCATGAATCATGAATCATGAAATGAATCATGAATCAGGAAACATTAATCGAATCATGAATTATGAATCATGAATCATGAATTGAATCATGAATCATGAATCATGAATCATGAATTAAATCATGAATCATGAATCGAATCATGAATCATGAATCGAATCATGAATCATGAATTTAATCATGAATCGAATCATGAATTGAATCATGAATCATGAATCGAATCATAAATCATGAATCGAATCATGAATCGAATCATGAATTGAATCATGAATCATGAATCGAATCATGAATCGAATCATGAATCGAATCATGAATTGAATCATGAATCATGAATCGAATCATGAATCATGAATCAAATCATAAATCTTGAATCATGAATTGAATCATGAATCATGAATCATGAATCATGAATTGTATCATGAATCATGAATCATGAATCGAATCATGAATCATGAATCATGAATTGAATCATGAATCATGAATTATAATTTGAATCATGAATCATGAATCATGAATCATGAATTGAATCATGAATCATGAATTATGAATCATGAATTATGAATCATGAAGTGAATCATGAATCATGAATCATGAATCGAATCATGAATCATGAATCAAAAATCATGAATCGAATCATGAATCATGAATTCAATCATAAATCATGAATCATGAATTGAATCATGAATCATGAATCGAATCATGAATCATGAATCATGAATCATGAATCATGAATTGAATCATGAATCATGAATCATGAATTGAATCATGAATCATGAATTATGAATTGAATCATGAATCATGAATCATAAATCAAATCATGAATCATAAAATTGAATCAGGATTCGAATCATGAATTGAATCCTGAATCATGAATTGAATCATGAATCATGAATCTTGAATCATGAATCATGAATTGAATCTTGAATCATAAATTATGAATCATGAATTGAATCAGGAATCAGGAATTGAATCATGAATCATGAATCATAAATCATGAATCGAATCATGAATCATGAATTGAATCATGAATCATGAATCATGAATTGAATCATGAATCATGAATCATGACTTGAATCTTGAATTGAATCATGAATCATGAATTGAATCATGAATTAAATCATGTATCATGAATAATAAATTGAATCATGAATCATGAATCATGAATTGAAACATGAATTGAATCATGAATCATGAATTATGAATTGAATCATGAATCATTAATCATGAATTGAATCATGAATCATGAATCATGAATCGAATCATGAATCATGAATCATGAATTGAATCATGAATCATGAATCATGAATTGAATCAAGAATCATGAATTGAATCATAATTCTTGAATCATGAATCATGAAATAAATCATGAATCATGAATCATGAATTGAATCATGAATTAAATCATGAATCATGAATAATAAATTGAATCATGAATCATGGATTCAATCATGAATTGAATCATGAATCGTGAATTATGAATTGAATCATGAATCATTAATCATGAATCATGAATCATGAATTGAATCATGAATCATGAATCATGAATTGAATCATGAATCATGAATCATGAATCGAATCATGAATCATGAATCATGAATCATGAATTGAATAATGAATCATGAATCATGAATTGAATCATGAATCATGAATCATGAATTGAATCATGAATCATGAATCATGAATTGAATCATGAATCATGAATCATGAATTGAATCATGAATCATGAATTGAATCATGAATCATGAATCATGAATCATGACATGAATCATGAATCATAAATCAAATCATGAATAATAAACTGAATTAGGATTTGAATCATGACTTGAATCATGAATCATGAATTAAATCATGAATCATGAATCTTGAATCATGAATCATGAATTGAATCATGAATCAGGAATCATGAATTGAATCATGAATTGAATCATGAATCAGGAATCATGAATCATGAATTGAATCATGAATCATGAATCATGAATCATGAATTGAATCATGAATCATGAATCATGAATCGAATCATGAATCATGAATTGAATCATAAATCATGAATCATGAATCGAATCATGAATCATGAATCATGAATTGAATCATGAATCATGACTCATGAATTATGAATCATGAATTGATTCATGAATTGTGAATTATGAATCATGAATTGAATCATGAATTGAATCATGAATCATGAATTATGAATCATTAATTGAATCATGAATCATGAATCATGAACCATGAATCATGAATTGAAACATGAATCATGAATTATGAATCATGAATTGAATCATGAATCATGAATCATGAACCATGAATCATGAATTGAATCATGAATTGAATCATGAATCGATTAATGAATTGAATCATGAATCATGAATTGAATCATGAATCATGAATCATGAATCATGAATTGAATCATGAATCATGAATTGAATCATGAATTGAATCATAAATCATATATCATGAATTGAATCATGAATCATAAATTGATTCATGAATCATGAATCATGAATTGAATCATGAATTTAATCATGAATCATAAATCGAATCATGAATCATGAATTAAATCATGAATCATGAATCATGAATTGAATCATGAATCAGGAATTGAATCATGAATCATGAATCAAGAAACATGAATTGAATCATGAATCATAAATTGAATCATGAATCATGAATCATGAATTGAATCATGAATCATGAATCATGAATCATGAATCATGAATCATGAATTGAATCATGAATCATGAATTATGAATCATGAATTGATTCATGAATTGTGAATTATGAATCATGAATTGAATCATGAATCATGAATCATGAATTGAATCATGAATCATGAATCATGAATTGAATCCTGAATTGAATCATGAATCATGAATTGAATCATGAATTAAATCATGAATCATGAATAATAAATTGAATCATGAATCATGAATCATGAATTGAATCATGAATTGAATCATGAATCATGAATTATGAATTGAATCATGAATCATTAATCATGAATCATGAATCCTGAATTGAATCATGAATTAAATCATGAATCATGAATAATAAATTGAATCATGAATCATGGATTGAATCATGAATTGAATCATGAATCATGAATTATGAATTGAATCATGAATCATTAATCATGAATCATGAATTGAATCATGAATCATGAATCATGAATTGAATCATGAATCATGAATCATGAATCGAATCATGAATCATGAATCATGAATCATGAATCATGAATTGAATCATGAATCATGAATCATGAATTGAATCATGAATCATGAATCATGAATTGAATCATGAATCATGAATCATGAATTGAATCATGAATCATGAATCATGAATTGAATCATGAATCATGAATCATAAATCAAATCATGAATCATAAATTGAATTAGGATTCGAATCATGAATTGAATCATGAATCATGAATTAAATCATGAATCATGAATCTTGAATCATGAATCATGAATTGAATCATGAATCAGGAATCATGAATTGAATCATGAATTGAATCATGAATCATGAATTGAATCATGAATCATGAATCATGAATCGAATCATGAATCATGAATTGAATCATGAATCATGAATCATGAATCGAATCATGAATCATGAATTGAATCATAAATCATGAATCATGAATCGAATCATGAATCATGAATCATGAATTGAATCATGAATCATGAATCATGAATTATGAATCAAGAATTGATTCATGAATTGTGAATTATGAATCATGAATTGAATCATGAATCATAAATCATGAATCGAATCATGAATCGAATCATGAATCATGAATTATGAATCATTAATTGAATCATGAACCATGAATCATGAATTGAATCATGAATCATAAATTATGAATCATGAATTGAATCACGAATCATGAATCATGAACCATGAATCATGAATTGAATCATGAATTGAATCATGAATCGATTAATGAATTGAATCATGAATCATGAATTGAATCATGAATCATGAATCATGAATCATGAATTGAATCATGAATCATGAATTGAATCATGAATTGAATCATAAATCATATATCATGAATTGAATCATGAATCATAAATCATAAATTGAATCA
Source organism: Mixophyes australis (assembly GCA_036250195.1). Taxonomy (NCBI): domain Eukaryota; kingdom Metazoa; phylum Chordata; class Amphibia; order Anura; family Limnodynastidae; genus Mixophyes; species Mixophyes australis. Next base: position 331,286 of record JAVHZZ010000022.1, on the reverse strand, counting down.
TGAATCATGAATTGAATCATGAATTTAATCATGAATCATAAATCGAATCATGAATCATGAATTAAATCATGAATCATGAATCATGAATTGAATCATGAATCAGGAATTGAATCATGAATAATGAATCAAGAATCATGAATCGAATCATGAATCATAAATTGAATCATGAATTATGAATCATGAATTGAATCATGAATCATGAATCATGAATCATGAATCATGAATTGAATCATGAATCATGAATTATGAATCATGAATTGATTCATGAATTGTGAATTATGAATCATGAATTGAATCATGAATCATGAATCATGAATCGAATCATGAATCGAATCATGAATCATGAATTATGAATCATGAATTGAATCATGAATCATGAATCATGAACCATGAATCATGAATTGAATCATGAATCATGAATTATGAATCATGAATTGAATCATGAATCATGAATCATGAACCATGAATCATGAATTGAATCATGAATCGATTAATGAATTGAATCATGAATCATGAATTGAATCATGAATCATGAATCATAAATTGAATCATGAATCATGAATCATGAATAATGAATCATGAATTTAATCATGAATCATGAATCGAATCATGAATCATGAATTAAATCATGAATCATGAATCATGAATTGAATCATGAATCATGAATCATGAATCGAATCATGAATCATGAATCATGAATCATGAATTGAATCATGAATCATGAATCATGAATTGAATCATGAATTGAATCATGAATCATGAATCATGAATTGAATCATGAATCATGAATCATGAATTGAATCATGAATCATGAATCATGAATTGAATCATGAATCATGAATCATAAATCAAATCATGAATCATAAATTGAATTAGGATTCGAATCATGAATTGAATCATGAATCATGAATTAAATCATGAATCATGAATCTTGAATCATGAATCATGAATTGAATCATGAATCAGGAATCATGAATTGAATCATGAATTGAATCATGAATCATGAATTGAATCATGAATTGAATCATGAATTGAATCATGAATCATGAATTGAATCATGAATCATGAATCATGAATCGAATCATGAATCATGAATTGAATCATGAATCATGAATCATGAATCGAATCATGAATCATGAATTGAATCATAAATCATGAATCATGAATCGAATCATGAATCATGAATCATGAATTGAATCATGAATCATGAATCATGAATTATGAATCAAGAATTGATTCATGAATTGTGAATTATGAATCATGAATTGAATCATGAATCATAAATCATGAATCGAATCATGAATCGAATCATGAATCATGAATTATGAATCATTAATTGAATCATGAACCATGAATCATGAATTGAATCATGAATCATAAATTATGAATCATGAATTGAATCACGAATCATGAATCATGAACCATGAATCATGAATTGAATCATGAATTGAATCATGAATCGATTAATGAATTGAATCATGAATCATGAATTGAATCATGAATCATGAATCATGAATCATGAATTGAATCATGAATCATGAATTGAATCATGAATTGAATCATAAATCATATATCATGAATTGAATCATGAATCATAAATCATAAATTGAATCATGAATCATGAATTGAATCATGAATTTAATCATGAATCATAAATCGAATCATGAATCATGAATTAAATCATGAATCATGAATCATGAATTGAATCATGAATCAGGAATTGAATCATGAATAATGAATCAAGAATCATGAATCGAATCATGAATCATAAATTGAATCATGAATTATGAATCATGAATTGAATCATGAATCATGAATCATGAATCATGAATCATGAATTGAATCATGAATCATGAATTATGAATCATGAATTGATTCATGAATTGTGAATTATGAATCATGAATTGAATCATGAATCATGAATCATGAATCGAATCATGAATCGAATCATGAATCATGAATTATGAATCATGAATTGAATCATGAATCATGAATCATGAACCATGAATCATGAATTGAATCATGAATCATGAATTATGAATCATGAATTGAATCATGAATCATGAATCATGAACCATGAATCATGAATTGAATCATGAATCGATTAATGAATTGAATCATGAATCATGAATTGAATCATGAATCATGAATCATGAATTGAATCATGAATCATGAATCATGAATAATGAATCATGAATTTAATCATGAATCATGAATCGAATCATGAATCATGAATTAAATCATGAATCATGAATCATGAATTGAATCATGAATCAGGAATTGAATCATGAATCATGAATCAAGAATCATGAATTGAATCATGAATCATAAATTGAATCATGAATCATGTATTGAATCATGAATCAGGAATCATGAATCGAATCATGTATCATGAATCATCAATTGAATCATGAATCATGAATCATGAATCATGAATTGAATCATGAATCATAAATCGAATCATAAATCATGAATTGAATCAGGATTCGAATCATGAATTGAATCATGAATCATGAATTGAATCATGAATCATGAATCATGAATTGAATCATGAATCATGAATTATGAATTGAATCATGAATAATGAATTGAATCATGAATCATGAATCATGAATTGAATCATGAATCATGAATCATAAATCAAATCATGAATCATAAATTGAACCAGGATTCGAATCATGAATTGAATCCTGAATCATGAATTGAATCATGAATCATGAATCTTGAATCTTGAATCATGAATTGAATCATGAATCATGAATCTTGAATCTTGAATCATGAATTGAATCTTGAATCATAAATTATGAATCATGAATTAAATCATGAATCAGGAATTGAATCATAAATCATATATCATGAATTGAATCATGAATCATGAATCATAAATTGAATCATGAATCATGAATTGAATCATGGATCATGAATCATGAATTGAATCATGAATCATGAATCTTGAATCTTGAATCATGAATTGAATCTTGAATCATAAATTATGAATCATGAATTAAATCATGAATCAGGAATTGAATCATAAATCATATATCATGAATTGAATCATGAATCATGAATCATAAATTGAATCATGAATCATGAATTGAATCATGAATCATGAATCATGAATTATGAATCAAGAATTGATTCATGAATTGTGAATTATGAATCATGAATTGAATCATGAATCATGAATCATGAATCGAATCATGAATCGAATCATGAATCATGAATTATGAATCATTAATTGAATCATGAACCATGAATCATGAATTGAATCATGAATCATAAATTATGAATCATGAATTGAATCACGAATCATGAATCATGAACCATGAATCATGAATTGAATCATGAATTGAATCATGAATCGATTAATGAATTGAATCATGAATCATGAATTGAATCATGAATCATGAATCATGAATCATGAATTGAATCATGAATCATGAATTGAATCATGAATTGAATCATAAATCATATATCATGAATTGAATCATGAATCATGAATCATAAATTGAATCATGAATCATGAATTGAATCATGAATTTAATCATGAATCATAAATCGAATCATGAATCATGAATTAAATCATGAATCATGAATCATGAATTGAATCATGAATCAGGAATTGAATCATGAATAATGAATCAAGAATCATGAATCGAATCATGAATCATAAATTGAATCATGAATTATGAATCATGAATTGAATCATGAATCATGAATCATGAATCATGAATCATGAATTGAATCATGAATCATGAATTATGAATCATGAATTGATTCATGAATTGTGAATTATGAATCATGAATTGAATCATGAATCATGAATCATGAATCGAATCATGAATCGAATCATGAATCATGAATTATGAATCATGAATTGAATCATGAATCATGAATCATGAACCATGAATCATGAATTGAATCATGAATCATGAATTATGAATCATGAATTGAATCATGAATCATGAATCATGAACCATGAATCATGAATTGAATCATGAATCGATTAATGAATTGAATCATGAATCATGAATTGAATCATGAATCATGAATCATAAATTGAATCATGAATCATGAATCATGAATAATGAATCATGAATTGAATCATGAATTGAATCATAAATCATATATCATGAATTGAATCATGAATCATGAATCATAAATTGAATCATGAATCATGAATCATGAATTGAATCATGAATTTAATCATGAATCATGAATCGAATCATGAATCATGAATTAAATCATGAATCATGAATCATGAATTGAATCATGAATCAGGAATTGAATCATGAATCATGAATCAAGAATCATGAATTGAATCATGAATCATAAATTGAATCATGAATCATGTATTGAATCATGAATCAGGAATCATGAATCGAATCATGTATCATGAATCATCAATTGAATCATGAATCATGAATCATGAATCATGAATCATGAATTGAATCATGAATCATGAATCATGAACCATGAATCATGAATTGAAACATGAATCATGAATTATGAATCATGAATTGAATCATGAATCATGAATCATGAACCATGAATCATGAATTGAATCATGAATTGAATCATGAATCGATTAATGAATTGAATCATGAATCATGAATTGAATCATGAATCATGAATCATGAATCATGAATTGAATCATGAATCATGAATTGAATCATGAATTGAATCATAAATCATATATCATGAATTGAATCATGAATCATAAATTGATTCATGAATCATGAATCATGAATTGAATCATGAATTTAATCATGAATCATAAATCGAATCATGAATCATGAATTAAATCATGAATCATGAATCATGAATTGAATCATGAATCAGGAATTGAATCATGAATCATGAATCAAGAAACATGAATTGAATCATGAATCATAAATTGAATCATGAATCATGAATCATGAATTGAATCATGAATCATGAATCATGAATCATGAATCATGAATCATGAATTGAATCATGAATCATGAATTATGAATCATGAATTGATTCATGAATTGTGAATTATGAATCATGAATTGAATCATGAATCATGAATCATGAATTGAATCATGAATCATGAATCATGAATTGAATCCTGAATTGAATCATGAATCATGAATTGAATCATGAATTAAATCATGAATCATGAATAATAAATTGAATCATGAATCATGAATCATGAATTGAATCATGAATTGAATCATGAATCATGAATTATGAATTGAATCATGAATCATTAATCATGAATCATGAATCCTGAATTGAATCATGAATTAAATCATGAATCATGAATAATAAATTGAATCATGAATCATGGATTGAATCATGAATTGAATCATGAATCATGAATTATGAATTGAATCATGAATCATTAATCATGAATCATGAATTGAATCATGAATCATGAATCATGAATTGAATCATGAATCATGAATCATGAATCGAATCATGAATCATGAATCATGAATCATGAATCATGAATTGAATCATGAATCATGAATCATGAATTGAATCATGAATCATGAATCATGAATTGAATCATGAATCATGAATTGAATCATGAATCATGAATCATGAATTGAATCATGAATCATGAATCATAAATCAAATCATGAATCATAAATTGAATTAGGATTCGAATCATGAATTGAATCATGAATCATGAATTAAATCATGAATCATGAATCTTGAATCATGAATCATGAATTGAATCATGAATCATGAATCATGAATCGAATCATGAATCATGAATTGAATCATGAATCATGAATCATGAATCGAATCATGAATCATGAATTGAATCATAAATCATGAATCATGAATCGAATCATGAATCATGAATCATGAATTGAATCATGAATCATGAATCATGAATTATGAATCAAGAATTGATTCATGAATTGTGAATTATGAATCATGAATTGAATCATGAATCATAAATCATGAATCGAATCATGAATCGAATCATGAATCATGAATTATGAATCATTAATTGAATCATGAACCATGAATCATGAATTGAATCATGAATCATAAATTATGAATCATGAATTGAATCACGAATCATGAATCATGAACCATGAATCATGAATTGAATCATGAATTGAATCATGAATCGATTAATGAATTGAATCATGAATCATGAATTGAATCATGAATCATGAATCATGAATCATGAATTGAATCATGAATCATGAATTGAATCATGAATTGAATCATAAATCATATATCATGAATTGAATCATGAATCATAAATCATAAATTGAATCATGAATCATGAATTGAATCATGAATTTAATCATGAATCATAAATCGAATCATGAATCATGAATTAAATCATGAATCATGAATCATGAATTGAATCATGAATCAGGAATTGAATCATGAATAATGAATCAAGAATCATGAATCGAATCATGAATCATAAATTGAATCATGAATTATGAATCATGAATTGAATCATGAATCATGAATCATGAATCATGAATCATGAATTGAATCATGAATCATGAATTATGAATCATGAATTGATTCATGAATTGTGAATTATGAATCATGAATTGAATCATGAATCATGAATCATGAATCGAATCATGAATCGAATCATGAATCATGAATTATGAATCATGAATTGAATCATGAATCATGAATCATGAACCATGAATCATGAATTGAATCATGAATCATGAATTATGAATCATGAATTGAATCATGAATCATGAATCATGAACCATGAATCATGAATTGAATCATGAATCGATTAATGAATTGAATCATGAATCATGAATTGAATCATGAATCATGAATCATAAATTGAATCATGAATCATGAATCATGAATAATGAATCATGAATTTAATCATGAATCATGAATCGAATCATGAATCATGAATTAAATCATGAATCATGAATCATGAATTGAATCATGAATCATGAATCATGAATCGAATCATGAATCATGAATCATGAATCATGAATTGAATCATGAATCATGAATCATGAATTGAATCATGAATTGAATCATGAATCATGAATCATGAATTGAATCATGAATCATGAATCATGAATTGAATCATGAATCATGAATCATGAATTGAATCATGAATCATGAATCATAAATCAAATCATGAATCATAAATTGAATTAGGATTCGAATCATGAATTGAATCATGAATCATGAATTAAATCATGAATCATGAATCTTGAATCATGAATCATGAATTGAATCATGAATCAGGAATCATGAATTGAATCATGAATTGAATCATGAATCATGAATTGAATCATGAATCATGAATCATGAATCGAATCATGAATCATGAATTGAATCATGAATCATGAATCATGAATCGAATCATGAATCATGAATTGAATCATAAATCATGAATCATGAATCGAATCATGAATCATGAATCATGAATTGAATCATGAATCATGAATCATGAATTATGAATCAAGAATTGATTCATGAATTGTGAATTATGAATCATGAATTGAATCATGAATCATAAATCATGAATCGAATCATGAATCGAATCATGAATCATGAATTATGAATCATTAATTGAATCATGAACCATGAATCATGAATTGAATCATGAATCATAAATTATGAATCATGAATTGAATCACGAATCATGAATCATGAACCATGAATCATGAATTGAATCATGAATTGAATCATGAATCGATTAATGAATTGAATCATGAATCATGAATTGAATCATGAATCATGAATCATGAATCATGAATTGAATCATGAATCATGAATTGAATCATGAATTGAATCATAAATCATATATCATGAATTGAATCATGAATCATAAATCATAAATTGAATCATGAATCATGAATTGAATCATGAATTTAATCATGAATCATAAATCGAATCATGAATCATGAATTAAATCATGAATCATGAATCATGAATTGAATCATGAATCAGGAATTGAATCATGAATAATGAATCAAGAATCATGAATCGAATCATGAATCATAAATTGAATCATGAATTATGAATCATGAATTGAATCATGAATCATGAATCATGAATCATGAATCATGAATTGAATCATGAATCATGAATTATGAATCATGAATTGATTCATGAATTGTGAATTATGAATCATGAATTGAATCATGAATCATGAATCATGAATCGAATCATGAATCGAATCATGAATCATGAATTATGAATCATGAATTGAATCATGAATCATGAATCATGAACCATGAATCATGAATTGAATCATGAATCATGAATTATGAATCATGAATTGAATCATGAATCATGAATCATGAACCATGAATCATGAATTGAATCATGAATCGATTAATGAATTGAATCATGAATCATGAATTGAATCATGAATCATGAATCATAAATTGAATCATGAATCATGAATCATGAATAATGAATCATGAATTTAATCATGAATCATGAATCGAATCATGAATCATGAATTAAATCATGAATCATGAATCATGAATTGAATCATGAATCAGGAATTGAATCATGAATCATGAATCAAGAATCATGAATTGAATCATGAATCATAAATTGAATCATGAATCATGTATTGAATCATGAATCAGGAATCATGAATCGAATCATGTATCATGAATCATCAATTGAATCATGAATCATGAATCATGAATCATGAATTGAATCATGAATCATAAATCGAATCATAAATCATGAATTGAATCAGGATTCGAATCATGAATTGAATCATGAATCATGAATTGAATCATGAATCATGAATCATGAATTGAATCATGAATCATGAATTATGAATTGAATCATGAATAATGAATTGAATCATGAATCATGAATCATGAATTGAATCATGAATCATGAATCATAAATCAAATCATGAATCATAAATTGAACCAGGATTCGAATCATGAATTGAATCCTGAATCATGAATTGAATCATGAATCATGAATCTTGAATCTTGAATCATGAATTGAATCATGAATCATGAATCTTGAATCTTGAATCATGAATTGAATCTTGAATCATAAATTATGAATCATGAATTAAATCATGAATCAGGAATTGAATCATAAATCATATATCATGAATTGAATCATGAATCATGAATCATAAATTGAATCATGAATCATGAATTGAATCATGGATCATGAATCATGAATTGAATCATGAATCATGAATCTTGAATCTTGAATCATGAATTGAATCTTGAATCATAAATTATGAATCATGAATTAAATCATGAATCAGGAATTGAATCATAAATCATATATCATGAATTGAATCATGAATCATGAATCATAAATTGAATCATGAATCATGAATTGAATCATGAATCATGAATCATGAATTATGAATCAAGAATTGATTCATGAATTGTGAATTATGAATCATGAATTGAATCATGAATCATGAATCATGAATCGAATCATGAATCGAATCATGAATCATGAATTATGAATCATTAATTGAATCATGAACCATGAATCATGAATTGAATCATGAATCATAAATTATGAATCATGAATTGAATCACGAATCATGAATCATGAACCATGAATCATGAATTGAATCATGAATTGAATCATGAATCGATTAATGAATTGAATCATGAATCATGAATTGAATCATGAATCATGAATCATGAATCATGAATTGAATCATGAATCATGAATTGAATCATGAATTGAATCATAAATCATATATCATGAATTGAATCATGAATCATGAATCATAAATTGAATCATGAATCATGAATTGAATCATGAATTTAATCATGAATCATAAATCGAATCATGAATCATGAATTAAATCATGAATCATGAATCATGAATTGAATCATGAATCAGGAATTGAATCATGAATAATGAATCAAGAATCATGAATCGAATCATGAATCATAAATTGAATCATGAATTATGAATCATGAATTGAATCATGAATCATGAATCATGAATCATGAATCATGAATTGAATCATGAATCATGAATTATGAATCATGAATTGATTCATGAATTGTGAATTATGAATCATGAATTGAATCATGAATCATGAATCATGAATCGAATCATGAATCGAATCATGAATCATGAATTATGAATCATGAATTGAATCATGAATCATGAATCATGAACCATGAATCATGAATTGAATCATGAATCATGAATTATGAATCATGAATTGAATCATGAATCATGAATCATGAACCATGAATCATGAATTGAATCATGAATCGATTAATGAATTGAATCATGAATCATGAATTGAATCATGAATCATGAATCATAAATTGAATCATGAATCATGAATCATGAATAATGAATCATGAATTGAATCATGAATTGAATCATAAATCATATATCATGAATTGAATCATGAATCATGAATCATAAATTGAATCATGAATCATGAATCATGAATTGAATCATGAATTTAATCATGAATCATGAATCGAATCATGAATCATGAATTAAATCATGAATCATGAATCATGAATTGAATCATGAATCAGGAATTGAATCATGAATCATGAATCAAGAATCATGAATTGAATCATGAATCATAAATTGAATCATGAATCATGTATTGAATCATGAATCAGGAATCATGAATCGAATCATGTATCATGAATCATCAATTGAATCATGAATCATGAATCATGAATCATGAATCATGAATTGAATCATGAATCATGAATCATAAATCGAATCATAAATCATGAATTGAATCAGGATTCGAATCATGAATTGAATCATGAATCATGAATTGAATCATGAATCATGAATCATGAATTGAATCATGAATCATGAATTATGAATTGAATCATGAATAATGAATTGAATCATGAATCATGAATCATGAATTGAATCATGGATTATGAATCAAATCATGAATTGAATCATGAATCATGAATCATGAATTGAATCATGAATCATGAATCATGAATTGAATCATGAATCATGAATCATAAATCAAATCATGAATCATAAATTGAACCAGGATTCGAATCATGAATTGAATCCTGAATCATGGATTGAATCATGAATCATGAATCTTGAATCTTGAATCATGAATTGAATCTTGAATCATAAATTATGAATCATGAATTAAATCATGAATCAGGAATTGAATCATAAATCATATATCATGAATTGAATCATGAATCATGAATCATAAATTGAATCATGAATCATGAATTGAATCATGAATTTAATCATGAATCATAAATCGAATCATGAATCATGAATTAAATCATGAATCATGAATCATGAATTGAATCATGAATCAGGAATTGAATCATGAATAATGAATCAAGAATCATGAATCGAATCATGAATCATAAATTGAATCATGAATTATGAATCATGAATTGAATCATGAATCATGAATCATGAATCATGAATCATGAATTGAATCATGAATCATGAATTATGAATCATGAATTGATTCATGAATTGTGAATTATGAATCATGAATTGAATCATGAATCATGAATCATGAATCGAATCATGAATCGAATCATGAATCATGAATTATGAATCATGAATTGAATCATGAATCATGAATCATGAACCATGAATCATGAATTGAATCATGAATCATGAATTATGAATCATGAATTGAATCATGAATCATGAATCATGAACCATGAATCATGAATTGAATCATGAATCGATTAATGAATTGAATCATGAATCATGAATTGAATCATGAATCATGAATCATAAATTGAATCATGAATCATGAATCATGAATAATGAATCATGAATTGAATCATGAATTGAATCATAAATCATATATCATGAATTGAATCATGAATCATGAATCATAAATTGAATCATGAATCATGAATCATGAATTGAATCATGAATTTAATCATGAATCATGAATCGAATCATGAATCATGAATTAAATCATGAATCATGAATCATGAATTGAATCATGAATCAGGAAGTGAATCATGAATCATGAATCAAGAATCATGAATTGAATCATGAATCATAAATTGAATCATGAATCATGTATTGAATCATGAATCAGGAATCATGAATCGAATCATGTATCATGAATCATCAATTGAATCATGAATCATGAATCATGAATCATGAATCATGAATTGAATCATGAATCATGAATCATAAATCGAATCATAAATCATGAATTGAATCAGGATTCGAATCATGAATTGAATCATGAATCATGAATTGAATCATGAATCATGAATCATGAATTGAATCATGAATCATGAATTATGAATTGAATCATGAATAATGAATTGAATCATGAATCATGAATCATGAATTGAATCATGGATTATGAATCAAATCATGAATTGAATCATGAATCATGAATCATGAATTGAATCATGAATCATGAATCATGAATTGAATCATGAATCATGAATCATAAATCAAATCATGAATCATAAATTGAACCAGGATTCGAATCATGAATTGAATCCTGAATCATGAATTGAATCATGAATCATGAATCTTGAATCTTGAATCATGAATTGAATCTTGAATCATAAATTATGAATCATGAATTAAATCATGAATCAGGAATTGAATCATGAATCATGAATCATGAATTGAATCATGAATCATGAATCATGAATCGAATCATGAATCATGAATTGAATCATGAATCATGAATTGAATCCTGAATTGAATCATGAATCATGAATTGAATCATGAATTAAATCATGAATCATGAATAATAAATTGAATCATGAATCATGAATCATGAATTGAATCATGAATTGAATCATGAATCATGAATCATGAATTGAATCATGAATTGAATCATGAATCATGAATTATGAATTGAATCATGAATCATGAATTATAAATTGAATCATGAATCATTAATCATGAATCATGAATCATGAATTGAATCATGAATTAAATCATGAATCATGAATAATAAATTGAATCATGAATCATGAATCATGGATTGAATCATGAATTGAATCATGAATCATGAATTATGAATTGAATCATGAATCATTAATCATGAATCATGAATCATGAATTTAATCATGAATCATTAATCATGAATCATGAATTGAATCATGAATCATGAATCGAATCATGAATCATGAATTGAATCATGAATTAAATCATGAATCATGAATAATAAATTGAATCATGAATCATGGATTGAATCATGAATTGAATCATGAATCATGAATTATGAATTGAATCATGAATCATTAATCATGAATCATGAATTTAATCATGAATCATTAATCATGAATCATGAATTGAATCATGAATCATGAATCGAATCATGAATCATGAATCAAATATCATGAATCGAATCATGAATCATGAATCGAATCATGAATCATGAATCATGAATCATGAATTGAATCATGAATTATGAATCATGAATTAAATCATGAATCATGAATTGAATCATGAATCATGAATCATGAATCATAAATCAAATCATGAATCATAAATTGAATTAGGATTCGAATCATGAATCATGAATTAAATCATGAATCATGAATCTTGAATCATGAATCATGAATTGAATCATGAATCATGAATTATGAATCATGAATTGAATCATGAATCAGGAATCATGAATTTAATCATGAATTGAATCATGAATCATGAATTGAATCATGAATTAAATCATGAATCATGAATCTTAAATTGAATCATGAATTGAATCATGAATTGAATCATGAATCATGAAACATGAATCGAATCATGAATCATGACTCATGAATCATGAATTGAATCATGAATCATGAATTGAATCAAGAATCATGAATCATGAATTGAATCATGAATCATGAATCATGAATCGAATCATGAATCATGAATTGAATCATAAATCATGAATCATGAATCGAATCATGAATCATGAATCATGAATTGAATCATGAATCATGAATTATGAATCATGAATTGATTCATGAATTGTGAATTATGAATCATGAATTGAATCATGAATCATGAATCATGAATCGAATCATGAATCGAATCATGAATCATGAATTATGAATCATGAATTGAATCATGAATCATGAATCATGAACCATGAATCATGAATTGAATCATGAATCATGAATTATGAATCATGAATTGAATCATGAATCATGAATCATGAACCATGAATCATGAATTGAATCATGAATTTATTAATGAATTGAATCATGAATCATGAATTGAATCATGAATCATGAATCATGAATCATGAATCATGAATTGAATCATGAATCATGAATCATGAACCATGAATCATGAATTGAATCATGAATCATGAATTATGAATCATGAATTGAATCATGAATCATGAATCATGAACCATGAATCATGAATTGAATCATGAATTTATTAATGAATTGAATCATGAATCATGAATTGAATCATGAATCATGAATCATGAACCATGAATCATGAATTGAATCATGAATTTATTAATGAATTGAATCATGAATCATGAATTGAATCATGAATCATGAATCATAAATTGAATCATGAATCATGAATTGAATCATGAATTTAATCATGAATCATAATTTGAATCATGAATCATGAATTAAATCATGAATCATGAATCATGAATTGAATCATGAATCAGGAATTGAATCATGAATCATGAATCAAGAATCATGAATCGAATCATGAATCATAAATTGAATCATGAATCATGAATCATGTATTGAATCATGAATCAGGAATCATGAATCAAATCATGTATCATGAATCATTAATTGAATCATGAATCATAAATTGAATCATGAATCATGAATCATGTATTGAATCATGAATCAGGAATCATGAATCAAATCATGTATCATGAATCATTAATTGAATCAATAATCATGAATCATGAATCATGAATCATGAATTGAATCATGAATCATGAATCATAAATCGAATCATAAATCATGAATTGAATCAGGATTCGAATCATGAATCATGAATTGAATCATGAATCATGAATTGAATCATGAATCATGAATTATGAATTGAATCATGAATAATGAATTGAATCATGAATCATGAATCATGAATTGAATCATGGATCATGAATCGAATCATGAATTGAATCATGAATAAAATCATGAATCATGAATCATGAATTGAATCATGGATCATGAATCATGAATCGAATCATGAATCATGAATCATGAATCATGAATCATGAATTGAATCATGAATCATGAATTGAATCATGAATCATGAATCATGAATCGAATCATGAATCATGAATTAAATCATACATTTTGAATCATGAATCATGAATTGAATCATGAATTATGAATCATGAATTAAATCATGAATCATGAATTGAATCATGAATCATGAATCATGAATCATAAATCAAATCATGAATCATAAATTGAATTAGGATTCGAATCATGAATCATGAATTAAATCATGAATCATGAATCTTGAATCATGAATCATGAATTGAATCATGAATCATGAATTATGAATCATGAATTGAATCATGAATCAGGAATCATGAATTTAATCATGAATTGAATCATGAATCATGAATTGAATCATGAATTAAATCATGAATCATGAATCTTAAATTGAATCATGAATTGAATCATGAATTGAATCATGAATCATGAAACATGAATCGAATCATGAATCATGACTCATGAATCATGAATTGAATCATGAATCATGAATTGAATCAAGAATCATGAATCATGAATTGAATCATGAATCATGAATCATGAATCGAATCATGAATCATGAATTGAATCATAAATCATGAATAATGAATCGAATCATGAATCATGAATCATGAATTGAATCATGAATCATGAATTATGAATCATGAATTGATTCATGAATTGTGAATTATGAATCATGAATTGAATCATGAATCATGAATCATGAATCGAATCATGAATCGAATCATGAATCATGAATTATGAATCATGAATTGAATCATGAATCATGAATCATGAACCATGAATCATGAATTGAATCATGAATCATGAATTATGAATCATGAATTGAATCATGAATCATGAATCATGAACCATGAATCATGAATTGAATCATGAATTTATTAATGAATTGAATCATGAATCATGAATTGAATCATGAATCATGAATCATGAATTGAATCATGAATCATGAATCATGAACCATGAATCATGAATTGAATCATGAATCATGAATTATGAATCATGAATTGAATCATGAATCATGAATCATGAACCATGAATCATGAATTGAATCATGAATTTATTAATGAATTGAATCATGAATCATGAATTGAATCATGAATCATGAATCATGAACCATGAATCATGAATTGAATCATGAATTTATTAATGAATTGAATCATGAATCATGAATTGAATCATGAATCATGAATCATAAATTGAATCATGAATCATGAATTGAATCATGAATTTAATCATGAATCATAATTTGAATCATGAATCATGAATTAAATCATGAATCATGAATCATGAATTGAATCATGAATCAGGAATTGAATCATGAATCATGAATCAAGAATCATGAATCGAATCATGAATCATAAATTGAATCATGAATCATGAATCATGTATTGAATCATGAATCAGGAATCATGAATCAAATCATGTATCATGAATCATTAATTGAATCATGAATCATAAATTGAATCATGAATCATGAATCATGTATTGAATCATGAATCAGGAATCATGAATCAAATCATGTATCATGAATCATTAATTGAATCAATAATCATGAATCATGAATCATGAATCATGAATTGAATCATGAATCATGAATCATAAATCGAATCATAAATCATGAATTGAATCAGGATTCGAATCATGAATTGAATCATGAATCATGAATTGAATCATGAATCATGAATTGAATCATGAATCATGAATTATGAATTGAATCATGAATAATGAATTGAATCATGAATCATGAATCATGAATTGAATCATGGATCATGAATCGAATCATGAATTGAATCATGAATAAAATCATGAATCATGAATCATGAATTGAATCATGGATCATGAATCATGAATCGAATCATGAATCATGAATCATGAATCATGAATCATGAATTGAATCATGAATCATGAATTGAATCATGAATCATGAATCATGAATCGAATCATGAATCATGAATTAAATCATACATTTTGAATCATGAATCATGAATTGAATCATGAATCATGAATCAAGAGTCATGAATCGAATCATGAATCATGAATTGAATCATGAATCATGAATTGAATCATGAATCAGGAAACATGAATCGAATCATGAATTATGAATCATGAATCATGAATTGAATCATAAATCATGAATTATGAATTATGAATTAAATCATGAATCATAAATCGAATCATGAATGATGAATTGAATCAGGATTCGAATCATGAATTGAATCACGAATCATGATTAATGAATCATGAATCATGAATTATGAATTGAATCATGAATCATAAATCGAATCATGAATCATGAATTGAATCAGGATTCGAATCATGAATCGAATCATGAATCATGAATCAAGAATCTTGAATCAAATCATGAATCATGAATTGAATCATGAATCATGAATCATGAATTAAATCATGAATTATGAATCATGAATTGAATCATGAATCGAATCATGTATCATGAATCATGAATTGTATCATGAATCATGAATCATGAATTAAATCATGAATCATGATTTAAGAATTATGAATCGAATCATGAATCATGAATTGAATCATGAATCATGAATCATGAAATGAATCATGAATCAGGAAACATGAATCGAATCATGAATTATGAATCATGAATCATGAATTGAATCATGAATCATGAATCATGAATCATGAATTGAATCATGAATCATAAATCGAATCATGAATCATGAATTGAATCAGGATTCAAATCATGAATTGAATCATGAATCTTAAATTGAATCATGAACCATGAATTATAAATCATGAATCGAATCATGAATACAGAATCTTGAATCGAATCATGAATCATGAATTGAATCATGAATTGAATCATGAATCATGAATCATAAATTGAACCATGAATCATGAATCTTAAATCATGAATCATGAATTGAATCGTGAATTATAAAATCTGAATCATGAATTGAATCATGAATCAGGAATTGAATCATGAATCATGAATTATGAATCATGAATCATGAATTGAATCATGAATCATGAATCATGAATCGAATCATGAATTATGAATTGAATCATGAATCATGAATTGAATCATGAATCATGAATCATGAATTGAATCCTGAATTGAATCATGAATCATGAATTGAATTATGAATTAAATCACGAATCATGAATAATAAATTGAATCATGAATCATGAATCATCAATTAAATCATGAATTGAATCATAAATCATGAATCATGAATTGAGTCATGAATCATGAATCATGAATTGAATCATGAATCATAAATCATGAAATGAAACATGAATCATGAATCATGAATTGAATCATGAATCATGAATTGAATCATGAAACATGAATCGAATCATGAATCATGAAACATGAATTGAATCATGAATCATGAATCATGAATTGAGTCATGAATCATGAATTATGAATTGAATTATGAATCATGAATCATGAATTGATTCATAAATCATGAATTATGAATCGAATCATGAATCATGAATCATGAATTGAATCATGAATCATGAATCATGAATTGAATCATGAATCATGAATCATGAACCATGAATCATGAATTGATTCATGAATCATGAATTATGAATCATGAATTGAATCATGAATCATGAATCATGAATTATGAATTGAATCATGAATTGAATCATGATTCATGAATTATGAATCATGAATTGAATCATGAATCATGAATCATGAATTATGAATCATGAATTGAATCATGAATTATGAACCATGAATCATGAATTGAATCATGAATTGAATCATGAATCGATTAATGAACTGAATCATGAATCATGAATTGAATCATGAATCATGAATCATGAATTGAATCATGAATCATGAATTATTAATCATGAATCGAATCATGAATCATGAATCATGAATTATGAATAATGAATTGAATCATGAATCAGGAATCATGAATCGAATCATGAATCATGAAATATAAATCGAATCATGAATCATTAATTGAATCAGGTTTCGAATCATGAATTGAATCATGAATCATGAATTGAATCATGAATCATGAATCTTGAATCATGAATCATGAATTGAATCATGAATCGTGAATTATGAATCATGAATTGAATCATGAATAATGAATCGAATCATGAATCATGAATTAAATCATAAATTTTGAATCATGAATCATGAATTATATCATGAATCATGAATCAAGAGTCATGAATTGAATCATGAATCATGAATTGAATCATGAATCATGAATTGAATCATGAATCAGGAAACATGAATCGAATCATGAATCATGAATCATGAATTGAATCATAAATCATGAATTATGAATTATGAATTAAATCATGAATCATAAATCGAATCATGAATCATGAATTGAATCAGGATTCGAATCATGAATTGATTCACGAATCATGATTAATGAATCATGAATCATGAATCATGAATTATGAATTGAATCATGAATCATGTATTGAATCATGAATCAGGAATCATGAATCGAATCATGTATCATGAATCATCAATTGAATCATGAATCATGAATCATGAATCATGAATCATGAATTGAATCATGAATCATGAATCATAAATCGAATCATAAATCATGAATTGAATCAGGATTCGAATCATGAATTGAATCATGAATCATGAATTGAATCATGAATCATGAATCATGAATTGAATCATGAATCATGAATTATGAATTGAATCATGAATAATGAATTGAATCATGAATCATGAATCATGAATTGAATCATGGATTATGAATCAAATCATGAATTGAATCATGAATCATGAATCATGAATTGAATCATGAATCATGAATCATGAATTGAATCATGAATCATGAATCATAAATCAAATCATGAATCATAAATTGAACCAGGATTCGAATCATGAATTGAATCCTGAATCATGAATTGAATCATGAATCATGAATCTTGAATCTTAAATCATGAATTGAATCTTGAATCATAAATTATGAATCATGAATTAAATCATGAATCAGGAATTGAATCATGAATCATGAATCATGAATTGAATCATGAATCATGAATCATGAATCGAATCATGAATCATGAATTGAATCATGGATCATGAATCATGAATTGAATCATGAATCATGAATCATGAATTGAA
This sequence comes from Mixophyes australis, assembly GCA_036250195.1. Classification (NCBI taxonomy): domain Eukaryota; kingdom Metazoa; phylum Chordata; class Amphibia; order Anura; family Limnodynastidae; genus Mixophyes; species Mixophyes australis. The sequence goes on along the minus strand of JAVHZZ010000022.1, from coordinate 311,009 downwards.
TCCTGAATTGAATCATGAATCATGAATTGAATCATGAATTAAATCATGAATCATGAATAATAAATTGAATCATGAATCATGAATTGAATCATGAATTGAATCATGAATCATGAATCATGAATTGAATCATGAATTGAATCATGAATCATGAATTATGAATTGAATCATGAATCATGAATTATAAATTGAATCATGAATCATTAATCATGAATCATGAATCATGAATTGAATCATGAATTAAATCATGAATCATGAATAATAAATTGAATCATGAATCATGAATCATGGATTGAATCATGAATTGAATCATGAATCATGAATTATGAATTGAATCATGAATCATTAATCATGAATCATGAATCATGAATTTAATCATGAATCATTAATCATGAATCATGAATTGAATCATGAATCATGAATCGAATCATGAATCATGAATTGAATCATGAATTAAATCATGAATCATGAATAATAAATTGAATCATGAATCATGGATTGAATCATGAATTGAATCATGAATCATGAATTATGAATTGAATCATGAATCATGAATCATGAATTTAATCATGAATCATGAATCAAATATCATGAATCGAATCATGAATCATGAATCGAATCATGAATCATGAATCAAATATCATGAATCGAATCATGAATCATGAATCGAATCATGAATCATGAATCATGAATTGAATCATGAATTATGAATCATGAATTAAATCATGAATCATGAATTGAATCATGAATCATGAATCATGAATCATAAATCAAATCATGAATCATAAATTGAATTAGGATTCGAATCATGAATCATGAATTAAATCATGAATCATGAATCTTGAATCATGAATCATGAATTGAATCATGAATCATGAATTATGAATCATGAATTGAATCATGAATCAGGAATCATGAATTTAATCATGAATTGAATCATGAATCATGAATTGAATCATGAATTAAATCATGAATCATGAATCTTAAATTGAATCATGAATTGAATCATGAATTGAATCATGAATCATGAAACATGAATCGAATCATGAATCATGACTCATGAATCATGAATTGAATCATGAATCATGAATTGAATCAAGAATCATGAATCATGAATTGAATCATGAATCATGAATCATGAATCGAATCATGAATCATGAATTGAATCATAAATCATGAATCATGAATCGAATCATGAATCATGAATCATGAATTGAATCATGAATCATGAATTATGAATCATGAATTGATTCATGAATTGTGAATTATGAATCATGAATTGAATCATGAATCATGAATCATGAATCGAATCATGAATCGAATCATGAATCATGAATTATGAATCATGAATTGAATCATGAATCATGAATCATGAACCATGAATCATGAATTGAATCATGAATCATGAATTATGAATCATGAATTGAATCATGAATCATGAATCATGAACCATGAATCATGAATTGAATCATGAATTTATTAATGAATTGAATCATGAATCATGAATTGAATCATGAATCATGAATCATGAATCATGAATCATGAATTGAATCATGAATTGAATCATAAATCATATATCATGAATTGAATCATGAATCATGAATCATAAATTGAATCATGAATCATGAATCATGAATTGAATCATGAATTTAATCATGAATCATAATTTGAATCATGAATCATGAATTAAATCATGAATCATGAATCATGAATTGAATCATGAATCAGGAATTGAATCATGAATCATGAATCAAGAATCATGAATCGAATCATGAATCATAAATTGAATCATGAATCATGTATTGAATCATGAATCAGGAATCATGAATCAAATCATGTATCATGAATCATGAATTGAATCATGAATCATGAATTGAATCATGAATCATGAATCATGAATCGAATCATGAATCATGAATTAAATCATACATTTTGAATCATGAATCATGAATTGAATCATGAATCATGAATCAAGAGTCATGAATCGAATCATGAATCATGAATTGAATCATGAATCATGAATTGAATCATGAATCAGGAAACATGAATCGAATCATGAATTATGAATCATGAATCATGAATTGAATCATAAATCATGAATTATGAATTATGAATTAAATCATGAATCATAAATCGAATCATGAATCATGAATCGAATCATGAATCATGAATTGAATCATAAATCATGAATCATGAATCGAATCATGAATCATGAATCATGAATTGAATCATGAATCATGAATTATGAATCATGAATTGATTCATGAATTGTGAATTATGAATCATGAATTGAATCATGAATCATGAATCATGAATCGAATCATGAATCGAATCATGAATCATGAATTATGAATCATGAATTGAATCATGAATCATGAATCATGAACCATGAATCATGAATTGAATCATGAATCATGAATTATGAATCATGAATTGAATCATGAATCATGAATCATGAACCATGAATCATGAATTGAATCATGAATCATGAATTATGAATTGAATCATGAATCATTAATCATGAATCATGAATCATGAATTTAATCATGAATCATTAATCATGAATCATGAATTGAATCATGAATCATGAATCGAATCATGAATCATGAATTGAATCATGAATTAAATCATGAATCATGAATAATAAATTGAATCATGAATCATGGATTGAATCATGAATTGAATCATGAATCATGAATTATGAATTGAATCATGAATCATGAATCATGAATTTAATCATGAATCATTAATCATGAATCATGAATTGAATCATGAATCATGAATCGAATCATGAATCATGAATCAAATATCATGAATCGAATCATGAATCATGAATCGAATCATGAATCATGAATCATGAATCATGAATTGAATCATGAATTATGAATCATGAATTAAATCATGAATCATGAATTGAATCATGAATCATGAATCATGAATCATAAATCAAATCATGAATCATAAATTGAATTAGGATTCGAATCATGAATCATGAATTAAATCATGAATCATGAATCTTGAATCATGAATCATGAATTGAATCATGAATCATGAATTATGAATCATGAATTGAATCATGAATCAGGAATCATGAATTTAATCATGAATTGAATCATGAATCATGAATTGAATCATGAATTAAATCATGAATCATGAATCTTAAATTGAATCATGAATTGAATCATGAATTGAATCATGAATCATGAAACATGAATCGAATCATGAATCATGACTCATGAATCATGAATTGAATCATGAATCATGAATTGAATCAAGAATCATGAATCATGAATTGAATCATGAATCATGAATCATGAATCGAATCATGAATCATGAATTGAATCATAAATCATGAATCATGAATCGAATCATGAATCATGAATCATGAATTGAATCATGAATCATGAATTATGAATCATGAATTGATTCATGAATTGTGAATTATGAATCATGAATTGAATCATGAATCATGAATCATGAATCGAATCATGAATCGAATCATGAATCATGAATTATGAATCATGAATTGAATCATGAATCATGAATCATGAACCATGAATCATGAATTGAATCATGAATCATGAATTATGAATCATGAATTGAATCATGAATCATGAATCATGAACCATGAATCATGAATTGAATCATGAATTTATTAATGAATTGAATCATGAATCATGAATTGAATCATGAATCATGAATCATGAATCATGAATCATGAATTGAATCATGAATTGAATCATAAATCATATATCATGAATTGAATCATGAATCATGAATCATAAATTGAATCATGAATCATGAATCATGAATTGAATCATGAATTTAATCATGAATCATAATTTGAATCATGAATCATGAATTAAATCATGAATCATGAATCATGAATTGAATCATGAATCAGGAATTGAATCATGAATCATGAATCAAGAATCATGAATCGAATCATGAATCATAAATTGAATCATGAATCATGAATCATGTATTGAATCATAAATCAGGAATCATGAATCAAATCATGTATCATGAATCATGAATTGAATCATGAATCATGAATTGAATCATGAATCATGAATCATGAATCGAATCATGAATCATGAATTAAATCATACATTTTGAATCATGAATCATGAATTGAATCATGAATCATGAATCAAGAGTCATGAATCGAATCATGAATCATGAATTGAATCATGAATCATGAATTGAATCATGAATCAGGAAACATGAATCGAATCATGAATTATGAATCATGAATCATGAATTGAATCATAAATCATGAATTATGAATTATGAATTAAATCATGAATCATAAATCGAATCATGAATCATGAATCGAATCATGAATCATGAATTGAATCATAAATCATGAATCATGAATCGAATCATGAATCATGAATCATGAATTGAATCATGAATCATGAATTATGAATCATGAATTGATTCATGAATTGTGAATTATGAATCATGAATTGAATCATGAATCATGAATCATGAATCGAATCATGAATCGAATCATGAATCATGAATTATGAATCATGAATTGAATCATGAATCATGAATCATGAACCATGAATCATGAATTGAATCATGAATCATGAATTATGAATCATGAATTGAATCATGAATCATGAATCATGAACCATGAATCATGAATTGAATCATGAATTTATTAATGAATTGAATCATGAATCATGAATTGAATCATGAATCATGAATCATGAATCATGAATCATGAATTGAATAATGAATTGAATCATAAATCATATATCATGAATTGAATCATGAATCATGAATCATAAATTGAATCATGAATCATGAATCATGAATTGAATCATGAATTTAATCATGAATCATAATTTGAATCATGAATCATGAATTAAATCATGAATCATGAATCATGAATTGAATCATGAATCAGGAATTGAATCATGAATCATGAATCAAGAATCATGAATCGAATCATGAATCATAAATTGAATCATGAATCATGAATCATGTATTGAATCATGAATCAGGAATCATGAATCAAATCATGTATCATGAATCATTAATTGAATCATGAATCATAAATTGAATCATGAATCATGAATCATGTATTGAATCATGAATCAGGAATCATGAATCAAATCATGTATCATGAATCATTAATTGAATCAATAATCATGAATCATGAATCATGAATCATGAATTGAATCATGAATCATGAATCATAAATCGAATCATAAATCATGAATTGAATCAGGATTCGAATCATGAATTGAATCATGAATCATGAATTGAATCATGAATCATGAATTGAATCATGAATCATGAATTATGAATTGAATCATGAATAATGAATTGAATCATGAATCATGAATCATGAATTGAATCATGGATCATGAATCGAATCATGAATTGAATCATGAATAAAATCATGAATCATGAATCATGAATTGAATCATGGATCATGAATCATGAATCGAATCATGAATCATGAATCATGAATCATGAATCATGAATTGAATCATGAATCATGAATTGAATCATGAATCATGAATCATGAATCGAATCATGAATCATGAATTAAATCATAAATTTTGAATCATGATTCATGAATTGAATCATGAATCATGAATCAAGAGTCATGAATCGAATCATGAATCATGAATTGAATCATGAATCATGAATTGAATCATGAATCAGGAAACATGAATCGAATCATGAATTATGAATCATGAATCATGAATTGAATCATAAATCATGAATTATGAATTATGAATTAAATCATGAATCATAAATCGAATCATGAATCATGAATTGAATCAGGATTCGAATCATGAATTGAATCACGAATCATGATTAATGAATCATGAATCATGAATTATGAATTGAATCATGAATCATAAATCGAATCATGAATCATGAATTGAATCAGGATTCGAATCATGAATCGAATCATGAATCATGAATCAAGAATCTTGAATCAAATCATGAATCATGAATTGAATCATGAATCATGAATCATGAATTAAATCATGAATTATGAATCATGAATTGAATCATGAATCGAATCATGTATCATGAATCATGAATTGTATCATGAATCATGAATCATGAATTAAATCATGAATCATGATTTAAGAATCATGAATCGAATCATGAATCATGAATTGAATCATGAATCATGAATCATGAAATGAATCATGAATCAGGAAACATGAATCGAATCATGAATTATGAATCATGAATCATGAATTGAATCATGAATCATGAATCATGAATCATGAATTGAATCATGAATCATAAATCGAATCATGAATTGAATCAGGATTCAAATCATGAATTGAATCATGAGTCTTGAATTGAATCATGAACCATGAATTATAAATCATGAATCGAATCATGAATACAGAATCTTGAATCGAATCATGAATCATGAATTGAATCATGAATTGAATCATGAATCATGAATCATAAATTGAACCATGAATCATGAATCTTAAATCATGAATCATGAATTGAATCGTGAATTATAAAATCTGAATCATGAATTGAATCATGAATCAGGAATTGAATCATGAATCATGAATTATGAATCATGAATCATGAATTGAATCATGAATCATGAATCATGAATCGAATCATGAATTATGAATTGAATCATGAATCATGAATTGAATCATGAATCATGAATCATGAATTGAATCCTGAATTGAATCATGAATCATGAATTGAATTATGAATTAAATCACGAATCATGAATAATAAATTGAATCATGAATCATGAATCATCAATTAAATCATGAATTGAATCATAAATCATGAATCATGAATTGAGTCATGAATCATGAATCATGAATTGAATCATGAATCATAAATCATGAAATGAAACATGAATCATGAATCATGAATTGAATCATGAATCATGAATTGAATCATTAAACATGAATCATGAATCGAATCATGAATCATGAATTGAATCATGAATCATGAATCATGAATTGAGTCATGAATCATGAATTATGAATTGAATCATGAATCATGAATCATGAATTGAATCATAAATCATGAATTATGAATCGAATCATGAATCATGAATCATGAATTGAATCATGAATCATGAATCATGAATTGAATCATGAATCATGAATCATGAACCATGAATCATGAATTGATTCATGAATCATGAATTATGAATCATGAATTGAATCATGAATCATGAATCATGAATTATGAATTGAATCATGAATTGAATCATGAATCATGAATTATGAATCATGAATTGAATCATGAATCATGAATCATGAATTATGAATCATGAATTGAATCATGAATTATGAACCATGAATCATGAATTGAATCATGAATTGAATCATGAATCGATTAATGAACTGAATCATGAATCATGAATTGAATCATGAATCATGAATCATGAATTGAATCATGAATCATGAATTATTAATCATGAATCGAATCATGAATCATGAATCATGAATTATGAATAATGAATTGAATCATGAATCAGGAATCATGAATCGAATCATGAATCATGAAATATAAATCGAATCATGAATCATTAATTGAATCAGGTTTCGAATCATGAATTGAATCATGAATCATTAATTGAATCATGAATCATGAATCTTGAATCATGAATCATGAATTGAATCATGAATCGTGAATTATGAATCATGAATTGAATCATGAATAATGAATCGAATCATGAATCATGAATTAAATCATAAATTTTGAATCATGAATCATGAATTATATCATGAATCATGAATCAAGAGTCATGAATTGAATCATGAATCATGAATTGAATCATGAATCATGAATTGAATCATGAATCAGGAAACATGAATCGAATCATGAATCATGAATCATGAATTGAATCATAAATCATGAATTATGAATTATGAATTAAATCATGAATCATAAATCGAATCATGAATCATGAATTGAATCAGGATTCGAATCATGAATTGATTCACGAATCATGATTAATGAATCATGAATCATGAATCATGAATTATGAATTGAATCATGAATCATAAATCAAATCATGAATCATGAATTGAATCAGGATTCGAATCATGAATCGAATCATGAATCATGAATCAAGAATCTTGAATCGAATCATGAATCATGAATTGAATCATGAATCATGAATTAAATCATGAATTATGAATCATGAATTGAATCATGAATCGAATCATGAATCATGAATCATGAATTGTATCATGAATCAGGATTTAAGAATCATGAATCGAATCATGAATCATGAATTGAATCATGAATCATGAATCATGAAATGAATCATGAATCAGGAAACATGAATCGAATCATGAATTATGAATCATGAATCATGAATTGAATCATGAATCATGAATCATGAATTGAATCATGAATCATAAATCGAATCATGAATCATGAATTGAATCAGGATTCGAATCATGAATTGAATCATGAATCTTGAATTGAATCATGAATCATGAATTATAAATCATGAATCGAATCATGAATACAGAATCTTGAATCGAATCATGAATCATGAATTGAATCATGAATTGAATCCTGAATCATGAATCATAAATTGAACCATGAATCATGAATCTTGAATCATGAATCATGAACTGAATCATGAATCATAAATTATGAATCATGAATTGAATCATGAATCAGGAATTGAATCATGAATCAAGAATTATGAATCATGAATCATGAATTGAATCATGAATCATGAATCGAATCATGAATTATGAATTGAATCATGAATCATGAATCATGAATTGAATCATGAATCATGAATCATGAATTGAATCCTGAATAGAATCATGAATCATGAATTGAATCATAAATCATGAATTATGAATTATGAATTAAATCATGAATCATAAATCGAATCATGAATCATGAATTGAATCAGGATTCGAATCATGAATTGATTCACGAATCATGATTAATGAATCATGAATCATGAATCATGAATTATGAATTGAATCATGAATCATAAATCGAATCATGATTCATGAATTGAATCAGGATTCAAATCATGAATCGAATCATGAATCATGAATCAAGAATCTTGAATCGAATCATGAATCGTGAATTGAATCATGAATCATGAATTAAATCATGAATTATGAATCATGAATTGAATCATTAATCGAATCATGAATCATGAATCATGAATTGTATCATGAATCATGAATCATGAATCATGAATTGAATCATGAATCATGATTTAAGAATCATGAATCGAATCATGAATCATGAATTGAATCATGAATCATGAATCATGAAATGAATCATGAATCAGGAAACATGAATCGAATCATGAATTATGAATCATGAATCATGAATTGAATCATGAATCATGAATCATGAATCATGAATTGAATCATGAATCAGGAATTGAATCATGAATCATGAATCAAGAATCATGAATCGAATCATGAATCATAAATTTAATCATGAATCATGTATTGAATCATGAATCAGGAATCATGAATCGAATCATGTATCATGAATCATCAATTGAATCATGAATCATGAATCATGAATCATGAATCATGAATTGAATCATGAATCATGAATCATAAATCGAATCATAAATCATGAATTGAATCAGGATTCGAATCATGAATTGAATCATGAATCATGAATTGAATCATGAATCATGAATCATGAATTGAATCATGAATCATGAATTATGAATTGAATCATGAATAATGAATTGAATCATGAATCATGAATCATGAATTGAATCATGGATTATGAATCAAATCATGAATTGAATCATGAATCATGAATCATGAATTGAATCATGAATCATGAATCATGAATTAAATCATGAATCATGAATCATAAATCAAATCATGAATCATAAATTGAACCAGGATTCGAATCATGAATTGAATCCTGAATCATGAATTGAATCATGAATCATGAATCTTGAATCTTGAATCATGAATTGAATCTTGAATCATAAATTATGAATCATGAATTAAATCATGAATCAGGAATTGAATCATGAATCATGAATCATGAATTGAATCATGAATCATGAATCATGAATCGAATCATGAATCATGAATTGAATCATGGATCATGAATCATGAATTAAATCATGAATCATGAATCATGAATTGAATCCTGAATTGAATCATGAATCATGAATTGAATCATGAATTAAATCATGAATCATGAATAATAAATTGAATCATGAATCATGAATCATGAATTGAATCATGAATTGAATCATGAATCATGAATCATGAATTGAATCATGAATTGAATCATGAATCATGAATTATGAATTGAATCATGAATCATTAATCATGAATCATGAATTGAATCATGAATCATGAATTATAAATTGAATCATGAATCATTAATCATGAATCATGAATCATGAATTGAATCATGAATTAAATCATGAATCATGAATAATAAATTGAATCATGAATCATGGATTGAATCATGAATTGAATCATGAATCATGAATTATGAATTGAATCATGAATCATTAATCATGAATCATGAATTTAATCATGAATCATTAATCATGAATCATGAATTGAATCATGAATCATGAATCGAATCATGAATCATGAATTGAATCATGAATTAAATCATGAATCATGAATAATAAATTGAATCATGAATCATGGATTGAATCATGAATTGAATCATGAATCATGAATTATGAATTGAATCATGAATCATTAATCATGAATCATGAATCATGAATTTAATCATGAATCATTAATCATGAATCATGAATTGAATCATGAATCATGAATCGAATCATGAATCATGAATCAAATATCATGAATCGAATCATGAATCATGAATCGAATCATGAATCATGAATCATGAATCATGAATTGAATCATGAATTATGAATCATGAATTAAATCATGAATCATGAATTGAATCATGAATCATGAATCATGAATCATAAATCAAATCATGAATCATAAATTGAATTAGGATTCGAATCATGAATCATGAATTAAATCATGAATCATGAATCTTGAATCATGAATCATGAATTGAATCATGAATCATGAATTATGAATCATGAATTGAATCATGAATCAGGAATCATGAATTTAATCATGAATTGAATCATGAATCATGAATTGAATCATGAATTAAATCATGAATCATGAATCTTAAATTGAATCATGAATTGAATCATGAATTGAATCATGAATCATGAAACATGAATCGAATCATGAATCATGACTCATGAATCATGAATTGAATCATGAATCATGAATCATGAATCATGAATTGAATCAAGAATCATGAATCATGAATTGAATCATGAATCATGAATAATGAATCGAATCATGAATCATGAATTGAATCATAAATCATGAATCATGAATCGAATCATGAATCATGAATTGAATCATGAATCATGAATTATGAATCATGAATTGATTCATGAATTGTGAATTATGAATCATGAATTGAATCATGAATCATGAATCATGAATCGAATCATGAATCGAATCATGAATCATGAATTATGAATCATGAATTGAATCATGAATCATGAATCATGAACCATGAATCATGAATTGAATCATGAATCATGAATTATGAATCATGAATTGAATCATGAATCATGAATCATGAACCATGAATCATGAATTGAATCATGAATTTATTAATGAATTGAATCATGAATCATGAATTGAATCATGAATCATGAATCATGAATCATGAATTGAATCATGAATTGAATCATAAATCATATATCATGAATTGAATCATGAATCATGAATCATAAATTGAATCATGAATCATGAATCATGAATTGAATCATGAATTTAATCATGAATCATAATTTGAATCATGAATCATGAATTAAATCATGAATCATGAATCATGAATTGAATCATGAATCAGGAATTGAATCATGAATCATGAATCAAGAATCATGAATCGAATCATGAATCATAAATTGAATCATGAATCATGAATCATGTATTGAATCATGAATCAGGAATCATGAATCAAATCATGTATCATGAATCATTAATTGAATCATGAATCATAAATTGAATCATGAATCATGAATCATGTATTGAATCATGAATCAGGAATCATGAATCAAATCATGTTTTATGAATCATTAATTGAATCAATAATCATGAATCATGAATCATGAATTGAATCAGGATTCGAATCATGAATTGAATCATGAATCATGAATTGAATCATGAATCATGAATTGAATCATGAATCATGAATTATGAATTGAATCATGAATAATGAATTGAATCATGAATCATGAATTGAATCATGGATCATGAATCGAAAAATGAATTGAATCATGAATAAAATCATGAATCATGAATTGAATCATGGATCATGAATCATGAATCGAATCATGAATCATGAATCATGAATCATGAATCATGAATTGAATCATGAATCATGAATTGAATCATGAATCATGAATCATGAATCGAATCATGAATCATGAATTAAATCATACATTTTGAATCATGAATCATGAATTGAATCATGAATCATGAATCAAGAGTCATGAATCGAATCATGAATCATGAATTGAATCATGAATCATGAATTGAATCATGAATCAGGAAACATGAATCGAATCATGAATCATGAATCATGAATCATGAATTGAATCATAAATCATGAATTATGAATTATGAATTAAATCATGAATCATAAATCGAATCATGAATCATGAATTGAATCAGGATTCGAATCATGAATTGAATCACGAATCATGATTAATGAATCATGAATCATGAATTATGAATTGAATCATGAATCATAAATCGAATCATGAATCATGAATTGAATCAGGATTCGAATCATGAATCGAATCATGAATCATGAATCAAGAATCTTGAATCAAATCATGAATCATGAATTGAATCATGAATCATGAATCATGAATTAAATCATGAATTATGAATCATGAATTGAATCATGAATCGAATCATGAATCATGAATCATGAATTGTATCATGAATCATGATTTATGAATCATGAATTGAATCATGAATCATGATTTAAGAATCATGAATCGAATCATGAATCATGAATTGAATCATGAATCATGAAATGAATCATGAATAAGGAAACATGAATCGAATCATGAATTATGAATCATGAATCATGAATTGAATCATGAATCATGAATCATGAATCATGAATTGAATCATGAATCATAAATCGAATCATGAATCATGAATTGAATCAGGATTCGAATCATGAATTGAATCATGAATCTTGAATTGAATCATGAATCAGGAAACATGAATCAAATCATGAATCATGAATCATGAATCATGAATTGAATCATAAATCATGAATTATGAATTATGAATTAAATCATGAATCATAAATCGAATCATGAATCATGAATTGAATCAGGATTCGAATCATGAATTGAATCACGAATCATGATTAATGAATCATGAATCATGAATTATGAATTGAATCATGAATCATAAATCGAATCATGAATCATGAATTGAATCAGGATTCGAATCATGAATCGAATCATGAATCATGAATCAAGAATCTTGAATCAAATCATGAATCATGAATTGAATCATGAATTGAATCATGAATCATGAATCATGAATTGAATCATGAATTGAATCATGAATCATGAATTATGAATTGAATCATGAATCATTAATCATGAATCATGAATTGAATCATGAATCATGAATTATAAATTGAATCATGAATCATTAATCATGAATCATGAATCATGAATTGAATCATGAATTAAATCATGAATCATGAATAATAAATTGAATCATGAATCATGGATTGAATCATGAATTGAATCATGAATCATGAATTATGAATTGAATCATGAATCATTAATCATGAATCATGAATTTAATCATGAATCATTAATCATGAATCATGAATTGAATCATGAATCATGAATCGAATCATGAATCATGAATTGAATCATGAATTAAATCATGAATCATGAATAATAAATTGAATCATGAATCATGGATTGAATCATGAATTGAATCATGAATCATGAATTATGAATTGAATCATGAATCATTAATCATGAATCATGAATCATGAATTTAATCATGAATCATTAATCATGAATCATGAATTGAATCATGAATCATGAATCGAATCATGAATCATGAATCAAATATCATGAATCGAATCATGAATCATGAATCGAATCATGAATCATGAATCATGAATCATGAATTGAATCATGAATTATGAATCATGAATTAAATCATGAATCATGAATTGAATCATGAATCATGAATCATGAATCATAAATCAAATCATGAATCATAAATTGAATTAGGATTCGAATCATGAATCATGAATTAAATCATGAATCATGAATCTTGAATCATGAATCATGAATTGAATCATGAATCATGAATTATGAATCATGAATTGAATCATGAATCAGGAATCATGAATTTAATCATGAATTGAATCATGAATCATGAATTGAATCATGAATTAAATCATGAATCATGAATCTTAAATTGAATCATGAATTGAATCATGAATTGAATCATGAATCATGAAACATGAATCGAATCATGAATCATGACTCATGAATCATGAATTGAATCATGAATCATGAATCATGAATCATGAATTGAATCAAGAATCATGAATCATGAATTGAATCATGAATCATGAATAATGAATCGAATCATGAATCATGAATTGAATCATAAATCATGAATCATGAATCGAATCATGAATCATGAATTGAATCATGAATCATGAATTATGAATCATGAATTGATTCATGAATTGTGAATTATGAATCATGAATTGAATCATGAATCATGAATCATGAATCGAATCATGAATCGAATCATGAATCATGAATTATGAATCATGAATTGAATCATGAATCATGAATCATGAACCATGAATCATGAATTGAATCATGAATCATGAATTATGAATCATGAATTGAATCATGAATCATGAATCATGAACCATGAATCATGAATTGAATCATGAATTTATTAATGAATTGAATCATGAATCATGAATTGAATCATGAATCATGAATCATGAATCATGAATTGAATCATGAATTGAATCATAAATCATATATCATGAATTGAATCATGAATCATGAATCATAAATTGAATCATGAATCATGAATCATGAATTGAATCATGAATTTAATCATGAATCATAATTTGAATCATGAATCATGAATTAAATCATGAATCATGAATCATGAATTGAATCATGAATCAGGAATTGAATCATGAATCATGAATCAAGAATCATGAATCGAATCATGAATCATAAATTGAATCATGAATCATGAATCATGTATTGAATCATGAATCAGGAATCATGAATCAAATCATGTATCATGAATCATTAATTGAATCATGAATCATAAATTGAATCATGAATCATGAATCATGTATTGAATCATGAATCAGGAATCATGAATCAAATCATGTTTTATGAATCATTAATTGAATCAATAATCATGAATCATGAATCATGAATTGAATCATGAATCATGAATCATAAATCGAATCATAAATCATGAATTGAATCAGGATTCGAATCATGAATTGAATCATGAATCATGAATTGAATCATGAATCATGAATTGAATCATGAATCATGAATTATGAATTGAATCATGAATAATGAATTGAATCATGAATCATGAATTGAATCATGGATCATGAATCGAAAAATGAATTGAATCATGAATAAAATCATGAATCATGAATTGAATCATGGATCATGAATCATGAATCGAATCATGAATCATGAATCATGAATCATGAATCATGAATTGAATCATGAATCATGAATTGAATCATGAATCATGAATCATGAATCGAATCATGAATCATGAATTAAATCATACATTTTGAATCATGAATCATGAATTGAATCATGAATCATGAATCAAGAGTCATGAATCGAATCATGAATCATGAATTGAATCATGAATCATGAATTGAATCATGAATCAGGAAACATGAATCGAATCATGAATCATGAATCATGAATCATGAATTGAATCATAAATCATGAATTATGAATTATGAATTAAATCATGAATCATAAATCGAATCATGAATCATGAATTGAATCAGGATTCGAATCATGAATTGAATCACGAATCATGATTAATGAATCATGAATCATGAATTATGAATTGAATCATGAATCATAAATCGAATCATGAATCATGAATTGAATCAGGATTCGAATCATGAATCGAATCATGAATCATGAATCAAGAATCTTGAATCAAATCATGAATCATGAATTGAATCATGAATCATGAATCATGAATTAAATCATGAATTATGAATCATGAATTGAATCATGAATCGAATCATGAATCATGAATCATGAATTGTATCATGAATCATGATTTATGAATCATGAATTGAATCATGAATCATGATTTAAGAATCATGAATCGAATCATGAATCATGAATTGAATCATGAATCATGAAATGAATCATGAATAAGGAAACATGAATCGAATCATGAATTATGAATCATGAATCATGAATTGAATCATGAATCATGAATCATGAATCATGAATTGAATCATGAATCATAAATCGAATCATGAATCATGAATTGAATCAGGATTCGAATCATGAATTGAATCATGAATCTTGAATTGAATCATGAATCAGGAAACATGAATCAAATCATGAATCATGAATCATGAATCATGAATTGAATCATAAATCATGAATTATGAATTATGAATTAAATCATGAATCATAAATCGAATCATGAATCATGAATTGAATCAGGATTCGAATCATGAATTGAATCACGAATCATGATTAATGAATCATGAATCATGAATTATGAATTGAATCATGAATCATAAATCGAATCATGAATCATGAATTGAATCAGGATTCGAATCATGAATCGAATCATGAATCATGAATCAAGAATCTTGAATCAAATCATGAATCATGAATTGAATCATGAATCATGAATCATGAATTAAATCATGAATTATGAATCATGAATTGAATCATGAATCGAATCATGAATCATGAATCATGAATTGTATCATGAATCATGAATCATGAATCATGAATTGAATCATGAATCATGATTTAAGAATCATGAATCGAATCATGAATCATGAATTGAATCATGAATCATGAATCATGAAATGAATCATGAATCAGGAAACATGAATCGAATCATGAATTATGAATCATGAATCATGAATTGAATCATAAATCATGAATCATGAATCATGAATTGAATCATGAATCATAAATCGAATCATGAATCATGAATTGAATCAGGATTCGAATCATGAATTGAATCATGAATCATGAATTATAAATCATGAATCGAATCATGAATACAGAATCTTGAATCGAATCATGAATCATGAATTGAATCATGAATTGAATCATGAATCATGAATCATAAATTGAACCATGAATCATGAATCTTAAATCATGAATCATGAATTGAATCGTGAATTATAAAATCTGAATCATGAATTGAATCATGAATCAGGAATTGAATCATGAATCATGAATTATGAATCATGAATCATGAATTGAATCATGAATCATGAATCATGAATCGAATCATGAATTATGAATTGAATCATGAATCATGAATTGAATCATGAATCATGAATCATGAATTGCATCCTGAATTGAATCATGAATCATGAATTGAATTATGAATTAAATCACGAATCATGAATAATAAATTGAATCATGAATCATGAATCATCAATTAAATCATGAATTGAATCATAAATCATGAATCATGAATTGAGTCATGAATCATGAATCATGAATTGAATCATGAATCATAAATCATGAAATGAAACATGAATCATGAATCATGAATTGAATCATGAATCATGAATTGAATCATGAAACATGAATCATGAATCGAATCATGAATCATGAAACATGAATTGAATCATGAATCATGAATCATGAATTGAGTCATGAATCATGAATTATGAATTATGAATTGAATCATGAATCATGAATTGAATCATAAATCATGAATTATGAATCGAATCATGAATCATGAATCATGAATTGAATCATGAATCATGAATCATGAATTGAATCATGAATCATGAATCATGAATCATGAATCATGAATTGATTCATGAATCATGAATTATGAATCATGAATTGAATCATGAATCATGAATCATGAATTATGAATTGAATCATGAATTGAATCATGAATCATGAATTATGAATCATGAATTGAATCATGAATCATGAATTATGAATCATGAATTGAATCATGAATTATGAACCATGAATCATGAATTGAATCATGAATTGAATCATGAATCGATTAATGAACTGAATCATGAATCATGAATTGAATCATGAATCATGAATCATGAATTGAATCATGAATCATGAATAATGAATCATGAATTGAATTATGAATTGAATGATGAATTGAATCATAAATCATGAATCATGAATTGAATCACGAATCATGAATCATGAATTGAATCATGATTCATGAATCATAAATCATGAATTGAATCATGAATCATGAATCATGAATCGAATCATAAATCATGAATTATGAATCATGAATTGATTCATGAATCATGAATTATTAATCATGAATCGAATCATGAATCATGAATCATGAATTATGAATAATGAATTGAATCATGAATCAGGAATCATGAATCGAATCATGAATCATGAAATATAAATCGAATCATGAATCATTAATTGAATCAGGTTTCGAATCATGAATTGAATCATGAATCATGAATTGAATCATGAATCGTGAATTATGAATCATGAATTGAATCATGAATAATGAATCGAATCATGAATCATGAATTAAATCATAAATTTTGAATCATGAATCATGAATTGTATCATGAATCATGAATCAAAAGTCATGAATTGAATCATGAATCATGAATTGAATCATGAATCATGAATTGAATCATGAATCAGGAAACATGAATCGAATCATGAATCATGAATCATGAATCATGAATTGAATCATAAATCATGAATTATGAATTATGAATTAAATCATGAATCATAAATCGAATCATGAATCATGAATTGAATCAGGATTCGAATCATGAATTGATTCACGAATCATGATTAATGAATCATGAATCATGAATCATGAATTATGAATTGAATCATGAATCATAAATCGAATCATGAATCATGAATTGAATCAGGATTCGAATCATGAATCGAATCATGAATCATGAATCAAGAATCTTGAATCGAATCATGAATCATGAATTGAATCATGAATCATGAATTAAATCATGAATTATGAATCATGAATTGAATCATGAATCGAATCATGAATCATGAATCATGAATTGTATCATGAATCATGAATCATGAATCATGAATTGAATCATGAATCATGATTTAAGAATCATGAATCGAATCATGAATCATGAATTGAATCATGAATCATGAATCATGAAATGAATCATGAATCAGGAAACATGAATCGAATCATGAATTATGAATCATGAATCATGAATTGAATCATGAATCATGAATCATGAATCATGAATTGAATCATGAATCATAAATCGAATCATGAATCATGAATTGAATCAGGATTCGAATCATGAATTGAATCATGAATCATGAATTGAATCATGAATCATGAATTGAATCCTGAATCATGAATCATAAATTGAACCATGAATCATGAATCTTGAATCATGAATCATGAACTGAATCATGAATCATGAATCATGAATCATGAATTGAATCATGAATCAGGAATTGAATCATGAATCAAGAATTATGAATCATGAATCATGAATTGAATCATGAATCATGAATCAAATCATGAATTATGAATTGAATCATGAATCATGAATCATGAATTGAATCATGAATCATGAATCATGAATTGAATCCTGAATAGAATCATGAATCATGAATTGAATCATAAATCATGAATTATGAATTATGAATTAAATCATGAATCATAAATCGAATCATGAATCATGAATTGAATCAGGATTCGAATCATGAATTGATTCACGAATCATGATTAATGAATCATGAATCATGAATCATGAATTATGAATTGAATCATGAATCATAAATCGAATCATGATTCATGAATTGAATCAGGATTCAAATCATGAATCGAATCATGAATCATGAATCAAGAATCTTGAATCGAATCATGAATCATGAATTGAATCATGAATCATGAATCATAAATTGAACCATGAATCATGAATCTTGAATCATGAATCATGAACTGAATCATGAATCATAAATTATGAATCATGAATTGAATCATGAATCAGGAATTGAATCATGAATCAAGAATTATGAATCATGAATCATGAATTGAATCATGAATCATGAATCAAATCATGAATTATGAATTGAATCATGAATCATGAATCATGAATTGAATCATGAATCATGAATCATGAATTGAATCCTGAATAGAATCATGAATCATGAATTGAATCATAAATCATGAATTATGAATTATGAATTAAATCATGAATCATAAATCGAATCATGAATCATGAATTGAATCAGGATTCGAATCATGAATTGATTCACGAATCATGATTAATGAATCATGAATCATGAATCATGAATTATGAATTGAATCATGAATCATAAATCGAATCATGATTCATGAATTGAATCAGGATTCAAATCATGAATCGAATCATGAATCATGAATCAAGAATCTTGAATCGAATCATGAATCATGAATTGAATCATGAATCATGAATTAAATCATGAATTATGAATCATGAATTGAATCATTAATCGAATCATGAATCATGAATCATGAATTGTATCATGAATCATGAATCATGAATCATGAATTGAATCATGAATCATGATTTAAGAATCATGAATCGAATCATGAATCATGAATTGAATCATGAATCATGAATCATGAAATGAATCATGAATCAGGAAACATGAATCGAATCATGAATTATGAATCATGAATCATGAATTGAATCATGAATCATGAATCATGAATTGAATCATGAATCATAAATCGAATCATGAATCATGAATTGAATCAGGATTCGAATCATGAATTGAATCATGAATCTTGAATTGAATCATGAATCATGAATTATAAATCATGAATTGAATCATGAATACAGAATCTTGAATCGAATCATGAATCATGAATTGAATCATGAATTGAATCCTGAATCATGAATCATAAATTGAACCATGAATCATGAACTGAATCATGAATCATAAATTATGAATCATGAATTGAATCATGAATCAGGAATTGAATCATGAATCATGAATCATGAATCGAATCATGAATTATGAATTGAATCATGAATCATGAATCATGAATTGAATCATGAATCATGAATCATGAATTGAATCCTGAATTGAATCATGAATCATGAATTGAATCATGAATTAAATCACGAATCATGAATAATAAATTGAATCATGAATCATGAATCATGAATTAAATCATGAATTGAATCATGAATCATGAATCATGAATTGAGTCATGAATCATGAATCATGAATTGAATCATGAATCATAAATCATGAAATGAAACAAGAATCATGAATCACGAATTGAATCATGAATCATGAATTGAGTCATGAATCATGAATTATGAATTATGAATTGAATCATGAATCATGAATCATGAATTGAATCATAAATCATGAATTATGAATCGAATCATGAATCATGAATCATGAATTGAATCATGAATCATAAATCATGAATTGAATCATGAATCATGAATCATGAATCATAAATCATGAATCATGAATTGATTCATGAATCATGAATTATGAATCATGAATCATGAATTGAATCATGAATCATGAATCATGAATTATGAATTGAATCATGAATTGAATCATGAATCATGAATTATAAATCATGAATTGAATCATGAATCATGAATCATGAATCATGAATTATGAATCATGAATTGAATCATGAATCATGAACCATGAATCATGAATTGAATCATGAATTGAATCATGAATCGAATAATGAATTGAATCATGAATCATGAATTGAATCATGAATCATGAATCATGAATTGAATCATGAATCATGAATAATGAATCATGAATTGAATTATAAATTGAATCATGAATTGAATCATAAATCATGAATCATGAATTGAATCACGAATCATGAATCATGAATTGAATCATGATTCATGAATCATGAATCATGAATTGAATCATGAATCATGAATCATGAATCGAATCATAAATCATGAATGATGAATCATGAATTGATTCATGAATCATGAATTATTAATCATGAATCGAATCATGAATCATCAATCATGAATTATGAATTGAATCATGAATTGAATCATGAATCATGAATTATGAATCATGAATTGTATCATGAATCAGGAATCAATAATCGAATCATGAATCATGAATCATTAATTGAATCATAAATTATGAATCATTAATCATGAATTAAATCATGAATCATGAAATATAAATCGAATCATGAATCATTAATTGAATCAGGATTCGAATCATGAATTGAATCATGAATCATGAATTGAATCATGAATCATGAATCTTGAATCATGAATCATGAATTGAATCATGAATCGTGAATTATGAATCATGAATTGAATCATGAATAATGAATTGAATCATGAATCATGAATCAGGAATTGAATCATGAATCATGAATCGAATCATGAATTATGAATCATGAATTGAATCATGAATCATAATTTATGAATCATGAATTGAATCATGAATCATGAATTATGAATCATGAATTGAATCATGACTCATGAATCATGAATCATGAATCATGAATTGAATCATGAATTAAATCATGAATCATGAATCATGAATCATGAATTGAATCATGAATCGTGAATTATGAATCATGAATTGAATCATGAATCGAATCATGAATCATGAATTATGAATCATGAATTGAATCATGAATCATGAATCATGAATCGATCCATGAATCATGAATCATGAATTGTATCATGAATCATGAATTGAATCATGAATCATGAATCATGAATTGAATCATGAATCATGAATTATGAATCATGAATTGAATCATGAATCGAATCATGAATCATGAATTATGAATCATGAATTGAATCATGAATCATGAATCATGAATCGATCCATGAATCATGAATCATGAATTGTATCATGAATCATGAATTGAATCATGAATCATGAATCATGAATTGAATCATGAATCAGGAAACATGAATCGAATCATGAATCATGAATCATGAATCATAAATCGAATAATGAATCATGAATTGAATCACGAATCATGAATCATGAATCATGAATCATGAATCATGAATTGAATCATGAATCATGAATTATAAATTGAATCATGAATCATAAATCGAATCATGAATCATGAATTGAATCAGGATTCGAATCATGAATCGAATCATGAATCATGAATCAAGAATCTTGAATCGAATCATGAATTATGAATTGAATCATGAATCATGAGTCATAAATTAAATCATGAATTATGAATCATGAATTGAATCATGAATCGAATCATGAATCATGAATCATGAATTGAATCATGAATCATGAATCATGAATCATGAATTAAATCATGAATCATGATTTAAGATTCATGAATTGAATCATGAATCATAAATTGAATCATGAATCATGAATCATGAATTGAATCATGAATCAGGAAACATGAATCGAATCATGAATTATGAATCATGAATCATAAATTGAATCATGAATCATGAATTGAATCATGAATTGAATCATGAATCATGAATCATGAATTGAATCATGAATCATGAATCATGAATCATGAATTGAATCATGAATCATGAATCATGAATCATGAATTGAATCAAGAATCATGAATCATGAATCATGAATTGAATCATGAATCATGAATCATGAATCGAATCATGAATCATGAATTGAATCATAAATCATGAATCATGAATCGAATCATGAATCATGAATCATGAATTGAATCATGAATCATGAATCATGAATCATGAATCATGAATCATGAATTGAATCATGAATCATGAATTATAAATTGAATCATGAATCATAAATCGAATCATGAATCATGAATTGAATCAGGATTCGAATCATGAATCGAATCATGAATCATGAATCAAGAATCTTGAATCGAATCATGAATTATGAATTGAATCATGAATCATGAGTCATAAATTAAATCATGAATTATGAATCATGAATTGAATCATGAATCGAATCATGAATCATGAATCATGAATTGAATCATGAATCATGAATCATGAATCATGAATTAAATCATGAATCATGATTTAAGATTCATGAATTGAATCATGAATCATAAATTGAATCATGAATCATGAATCATGAATTGAATCATGAATCAGGAAACATGAATCGAATCATGAATTATGAATCATGAATCATAAATTGAATCATGAATCATGAATTGAATCATGAATTGAATCATGAATCATGAATCATGAATTGAATCATGAATCATGAATCATGAATCATGAATTGAATCATGAATCATGAATCATGAATCATGAATTGAATCAAGAATCATGAATCATGAATCATGAATTGAATCATGAATCATGAATCATGAATCGAATCATGAATCATGAATTGAATCATAAATCATGAATCATGAATCGAATCATGAATCATGAATCATGAATTGAATCATGAATCATGAATCATGAATCATGAATCATGAATTGAATCATGAATCATGAATTATGAATCATGAAATGATTCATGAATTGTGAATTATGAATCATGAATTGAATCATGAATCATGAATCATGAATCGAATCATTAATCTTGAATCATGAACCATGAATCATGAATTGAATCATGAATCATGAATTATGAATCATGAATTGAATCATGAATCATGAATCATGAACCATGTATCATGAATTGAATCATGAATAATGAATTATGAATCATGAATTAAATCATCAATCGATTAATGAATTGAATAATGAATCATGAATTGAATCATGAATCATATATCATGAAGTGAATCATGAATCATGAATCATAAATTGAATCATGAATCATGAATCATGAATTGAATCATGAATTTAATCATGAATCATGAATCGAATCATGAATCATGAATTAAATCATGACTCATGAATCATGAATTGAATCATGAATCAGGAATTATGAATCATGAATTGAATCATGACTCATGAATCATGAATCATGAATCATGAATTGAATCATGAATTTAATCATGAATCATGAATCGAATCATGAATCATGAATTAAATCATGACTCATGAATCATGAATCATGAATCATGAATTGAATCATGAATCGAATCATGAATCATAAATTGAATCATGAATCATGAATTGAATCATGAATCATGAATCATGAATCATGAATTGAATCATGAATCATGAATTATGATTCATGAATTGATTCATGAATTGTGAATTATGAATCATGAATTGAATCATGAATCATGAATCATGAATTGAATCATGAATCATGAATTATGATTCATGAATTGATTCATGAATTGTGAATTATGAATCATGAATTGAATCATGAATCATGAATCATGAATCGAATTATGAATCGAATCAGGAATCATGAATTATGAATCATGAATTGAATCATGAATCATGAATCATGAACCATGAATCATGAATTGAATAATGAATCATGAATTATGAATCATGAATTGAATCATGAATCATGAATCATGAACCATGAATCATGAATTGAATCATGAATCGATTAATGAATTGAATCATGAATCATGAATTGAATCATGAATCATGAATCATGAATCATGAATTGAATCATGAATCATTAATCATGAACCATGTATCATGAATTGAATCATGAATAATGAATTATGAATCATGAATTAAATCAGGATTCGAATCATGAATTGAATCACGAATCATGAATCATGAATTGAATCATGAATCATGAATCATGAATTATAAATTGAATCATGAATCATAAATCGAATCATGAATCATGAATTGAATCAGGATTCGAATCATGAATCGAATCATGAATCATGAATCAAGAATCTTGAATCGAATCATGAATCATGAATTGAATCATGAATCATGAGTCATAAATTAAATCATGAATTATGAATCATGAATTGAATCATGAATCGAATCATGAATCATGAATCATAAATTGTATCATGAATCATGAATCATGAATCATGAATTGAATCATGAATCATGAATCATGAATTGAATCATGAATCAGGAAACATGAATCAAATCATTAATTATGAATCATAAATTGAATCATGAATCATGAATTGAATCATGAATTGAATCATGAATCATGAATCATGAATTGAATCATGAATCATGAATCATGAATCATGAATTGAATCATGAATTGAATCATGAATTTAATCATGAATCATGAATCGAATCATGAATCATGAATTAAATCATGACTCATGAATCATGAATTGAATTAAGAATCATGAATCATGAATTGAATCATAAATCATGAATCATGAATCGAATCATGAATCATGAATCATGAATTGAATCATGAATCATGAATCATGAATCATGAATCATGAATCATGAATCATGAATTGAATCATGAATCATGAATTATGAATCATGAAATGATTCATGAATTGTGAATTATAAATCATGAATTGAATCATGAATCATGAATCATGAATCGAATCATGAATCATGAATCATGAATCATGAATTAAATCATCAATCGATTAATGAATTGAATAATGAATCATGAATTGAATCATGAATCATGAATCATGAATCATGAATTGAATCATGAATTGAATCATAAATCATATATCATGAATTGAATCATGAATCATGAATCATAAATTGAATCATGAATCATGAATCATGAATTGAATCATGAATTTAATCATGAATCATGAATCGAATCATGAATCATGAATTAAATCATGACTCATGAATCATGAATTGAATCATGAATCAGGAATTGAATCATGAATCATGAATCAAGAATCATGAATCGAATCATGAATCATAAATTGAATCATGAATCATGAATTGAATCATGAATCATGAATCATGAATCATGAATTGAATCATGAATCATGAATTATGAATCATGAATTGATTCATGAATTGTGAATTATGAATCATGAATTGAATCATGAATCATGAATCATGAATCGAATCATGAATCATGAATTATGAATCATGAATTGAATCATGAATCATGAATCATGAACCATGAATCATGAATTGAATCATGAATCATGAATTATGAATCATGAATTAAATCATGAATCATGAATAATGAATCATGAATTGAATCATGAATCATGAATTGAATCATG
The DNA here is from genome assembly GCA_036250195.1 of Mixophyes australis. Taxonomy (NCBI): domain Eukaryota; kingdom Metazoa; phylum Chordata; class Amphibia; order Anura; family Limnodynastidae; genus Mixophyes; species Mixophyes australis. Next base: position 283,590 of record JAVHZZ010000022.1, on the reverse strand, counting down.
AATCATGAATCATGAATCATGAATTGAATCATGAATCATGAATAATGAATCATGAATTGAATCATGAATTGAATCATAAATCATATATCATGCATTGAATCATGAATCATGAATCATAAATTGAATCATGAATCATGAAACATGAATTGAATCATGAATTTAATCATGAATCATGAATCGAATCATGAATCATGAATTAAATCATGAATCATGAATTAAATCATGAATCATGAATCATGAATTGAATCATGAATCAGGAATTGAATCATGAATCATGAATCAAGAATCATGAATCGAATCATGAATCATAAATTGAATCATGAATCATGAATCATGTATTGAATCATGAATCAGGAATCATGAATCGAATCATATATCATGAATCATTAATTGAATCATGAATCATGAATCATGAATCATGAATTGAATCATGAATCATAAATCGAATCATAAATCATGAATTGAATCAGGATTCAAATCATGAATTGAATCATGAATCATGAATTGAAGCATGAATCATGAATCATGAATTGATTCATGAATCATGAATTATGAATTGAATCATGAATAATGAATTGAATCATGAATCACGAATCATGAATTGAATCATGGTTCATGAATCGAATCATTCATGATTCATGATTTAATTCATGAATCAATTCATCATGAATTGAATCATGGATCCTGAATCATGAATCTAATCATGAATCATGAATCATGAATCGAATCATGAATCATGAATTAAATCATAAATTTTGAATCATGAATCATGAATTGAATCATGAATCATGAATTAAATCATAAATTTTGAATCATGAATCATGAATTGAATCATGAATCATGAATCAAGAGTCATGAATCGAATCATGAATCATGAATTGAATCATGAATCATGAATTGAATCATGAATCAGGAAACATGAATCGAATCATGAATCATGAATCATGAATCATGAATTGAATCATAAATCATAAATCGAATCATGAATCATGAATTGAATCAGGATTCGAATCATGAATTGAATCACGAATCATGATTAATGAATCATGAATCATGAATTGAATCATGAATCATGAATTGAATCATGAATCATGAATCATGAATTATGAATTGAATCATGAATCATAAAACGAATCATGAATCATGAATTGAATCAGGATTCGAATCATGAATCGAATCATGAATCATGAATCAAGAATCTTGAATCGAATCATGAATCATGAATCGAATCATGAATCATGAATCATGAATTGTATCATGAATCATGAATTGAATCATGAATCATGATTTTAGAATCATGAATCGAATCATGAATCATGAATTGAATCATGAATCATGAATCATGAATTGAATCATGAATCATGAATCATGAATCATGAATTGAATCATGAATCATAAATCGAATCATGAATCATGAATTGAATCAGGATTCGAATCATGAATTGAATCATGAATCTTGAATTGAATCATGAATCATGAATTATAAATCATGAATTGAATCATGAATAATAAATCATTAATCGAATCATGAATACAGAATCTTGAATCGAATCATAAATCATGAATTGAATCATGAATTGAATCATGAATCATGAATTATAAAATGAACCATGAATCATGAATCTTGAATCATGAATCATGAATTGAATCATGAATCATAAATTATGAATCATGAATTGAATAATGAATCAGGAACTAAATCATGAATCATGAATCATAATTCATGAATCATGAATCATGAATTGAATCATGAATCATGAATCATGAATCGAATCATGAATTATGAATTGAATCATGAATCATGAATCATGAATTGAATCATGAATCATGAATTGAATCCTGAATTGAATCATGAATCATGAATTAAATCATGAATTAAATCACGAATCATGAATAATAAATTGAATCATGAATCATGAATCATGAATTAAATCATGAATTGAATCATGAATCATGAATCATGAATTGAATCATGAATCATGAATCATGCATTGAATCATGAATCATAAATCATGAAATGAAACATGAATCATGAATCATGAATTGAATCATGAATCATGAATTGAATCATGAATTAAATAACGAATCATGAATAATAAATTGAATCATGAATCATGAATCATGAATTAAATCATGAATTGAATCATGAATCATGAATCAGGAATTGAATCATGAATCATGAATTGAATCATGAATAATAAATCATGAAATGAAACATGAATCATTAAACATGAATTGAATCATGAATCTTGAATCATGAATTGAGTCATGAATCATGAATTATGAATTATGAATTGAATCATGAATCATGAATCATGAATTGAATCATAAATCATGAATTATGAATCGAATCATGAATCATGAATCATGAATTGAATCATGAATCATGAATTATGAATCGAATCATGAATCATGAATCATGAATTGATTCATGAATCATGAATTATGAATCATGAATTGAATCATGAATCAGGAATCATGAATTATGAATCATGAATTGAATCATGAATCATGAACCATGAATCATGAATTGAATCATGAATTGAATCATGATTCGATTAATGAATTGAATCATGAATCATGAATCATGAATTGAATCATGAATCATGAATAATGAATCATGAATTGAATTATGAATTGAATCATGAATTGAATCATAAATCATGAATCATGAATTGAATCATGAATCATGAATCATGAATTGAATCATGATTCATGAATCTTGAATCATGAATTGAATCATGAATCATGAATCATGAATCGAATCATAAATCATGAATTATGAATCATGAATTGATTCATGAATCATGAATTATTAATCATGAATCGAATCATGAATCATGAATAATGAATTATGAATTGAATCATGAATTGAATCATGAATCATAAATTATGAATCATGAATTGAATCATGAATCAGGAATCATGAATCATTAATTGAATCATAAATCATGAATCATGAATCATGAATTAAATCATGAATCATGAAATATAAATCGAATCATGAATCATTAATTGAATCATGATTTGAATCATGAATTGAATCATGAATCATGAATTGAATCATGAATCATGAATTGAATCATGAATCGTGAATTATGAATCATGAATTGAATCATGAATAATGAATTGAATCATGAATCATGAATCAGGAATTGAATCATGAATCATGAATCGAATCATGAATTATGAATCATGAATTGAATCATGAATCATGAAATATGAATCATGAATTGAATCATGAATCATGAATTATGAATCATGAATTGAATCATGAATTGAATCATGAATCATGAATCATGAATCATGAATTGAATCATGAATTAAATCATGAATCATGAATCATGAATCATGAATTATGAATCATGAATCGAATCATGAATCATGAATTAAATCATGAATTATGAATCATGAATTGAATCATGAATCATGAATCATGAATTGAATCATGAATCATGAATTAAATCATAAATTATGAATCATGAATTGAATCATGAATCGAATCATGAATCATGAATCATGAATTGTATCATGAATCATGAATTGAATCATGAATCATGAATCAAGAGTCATGAATCGAATCATGAATCCTGAATTGAATCATGAATCATGAATCATGAAATGAATCATGAATCATGAATCATGAATTGAATCATGAATCATGAATTATGAATTATGAATTGAATCATGAATCATAAATCGAATAATGAATCATGAATTGAATCAGGATTCGAATCATGAATTGAATCACGAATCATGAATCAAGAATCTTGAATCGAATCATGAATCATGAATTGAATCATGAATCATGAGTCATGAATTAAATCATGAATTATGAATCATGAATTGAATCATGAATCGAATCATGAATCATTAATTGAATCATGAATCATGATTTAAGAATCATGAATTGAATCATGAATCATAAATTGAATCATGAATCATGAATCATGAATTGAATCATGAATCAGGAAACATGAATCGAATCATGAATTATGAATCATGAATCATGAATTTAATCATGAATCATGAATCATGAATCATGAATTGAATCATGAATCATAAATCGAATCATGAATCATGAATCAGGAAACATGAATCGAATCATGAATCATGAATCATGAATTGAATCATGAATCATGAATCATGAATCATGAATTGAATCATGAATCATAAATCGAATCATGAATCATGAATTGAATCAGGATTCGAATCATGAATTGAATCATGAATCATAAATTGAATCATGAATCATGAATTATAAATCATGAATCGAATCATGAATCAAGAATCTTGTATCGATTCATGAATCATGAATTGAATCAGGAATCATAAATCAAGAATCGAATCATGAGTCATGAATTGAATCATGAATCATGAATTGAATCATGAATCATGAATTGAATCATGAATCATGAATCATGAATTGAATCATGAATTGAATCATGAATTAAATTGAGAATCATGAATCATGAATCATAATTTGAATCATGAATTGAATCATGAATCATGAATTGAATAATGAATCATGAATTTAATCATGATTCATGAATCATGAATTGAATCATGAATTAAATCATGAATCATGAATCATGAATCATAAATTGAATCATGAATTGAATCATGAATCATGAATCATGAATTGAATCATGAATTATGAATCATGAATTGAATCATGAATCATGATTCATTAATCGAATCATGAATCATGAATTGAATCATGAATCATGAATCATGAATTGAATCATAAATCATGAATTGAATCATGAATCATGAATTGAATCATGAATTGAATCATAAATCATGAATCACGAATCATGAATTGAATTCATCAATCATGAATCATGAATTGAATCATGAATTAAATCATGAATCATGAATTGAATCATGAATCATAAATTGAATCATGAATCATGAATCATGTATTGAATCATGAATCAGGAATCATGAATCGAATCATGAATCATAAATTGAATCATGAATCATGAATCATGTATTGAATCATGAATCATGAATCATTAATTGATTCATGAATCATGAATCATGAATCATGAATTGAATCATGAATCATGAATCATAAATCGGATCATGAATCATGAATTGAATCAGGATTCGAATCATGAATTGCATCATGAATCATGAATTGAATCATGAATCATGAATTATGAATCATGAATTGAATCATGAATAATGAATTGAATCATGAATCATGAATCGAATCATGAATCATGAATCATGAATCATGAATTGAATTATGAATTAAATCATGAATCATGAATTGAATCATGGATCATGAATCATGAATCGAATCATGAATCATGAATCATGAATCATGAATTGAATCATGAATCATGAATCATGAATTGAATCATGAATCATGAATCATGAATTGAATCATGAATCATGAATCATGAATCATGAATTGAATCCTGAATCATGAATCATGAATTGAATCATGAATCATGAATCATGAATCAAATCATGAATCATGAATTGAATCATGAATCATGAATTGAATCATGAATCATGAATTGAATCATGAATCATGAATCATGAATTGAATCATGAATCATGAATCATAAATCATGAATTAAATCATGAATCATGAATCATAAATCATGAATTGAATCATGAATCATGAATCATAAATCATGAATTGAATCATGAATCATGAATCATGAATCATGAATCATGAATTGAATCATGAATTATGAATCATGAATCATGAATTGAATCATGAATCATGAATCATGAATCAAATCATGAATCATGAATCATGAATCATAAATCGAATCATGAATCATGAATCATGAATCATGAATCATGAATTGAATCATGAATTGAATCATGAATCATGAATCATGAATTGAATCATGAATCATGAATCATGAATTGAATCATGAATCATGAATCATGAATCATGAATCATGAATTGAATCATGAATCATGAATCATGAATTGAATCATGAATCATGAATCATGAATCGAATCATGAATCATGAATTGAATCATGAATCTTGAATCATGAATCATGAATTGTATCATGAATTGAATCATTATTCATGAATCATGAATTGAATCATGAATTAAATTGAGAATCATGAATCATAAATTGAATCATGAATTGAATCATGAATCATGAATCATGAATTGAATCATGAATTAAATAATGAATCATGAATCATGAATCATAAATTGAATCATGAATTGAATCATGAATTGAATCATGAATCATGAATCATAATTTGAATCATGAATCATGATTCATGAATCGAATCATGAATCATGAATTCAATCATGAATCATGAATCATGAATTCAATCATGAATCATGAATTGAATCATAAATCATGAATTGAATCATGAATTGAATCATAAATCATGAATCATGAATCATGAATTGAATTCATCAATCATGAATTGAATCATGAATTGAATCATGATTCATGAATCATGAATTGAATCTTGATTTAAATTGAGAATCATGAATCATGAATCATAAATTGAATCATGAATTGAATCATGAATCATGAATCATGAATTTAATCATAAATCATGAATCATGAATCATGAATTGAATTCATCAATCATGAATCATGAATTGAATCATGAATTGAATCATGAATCATTAATTGAATGATGAATCATAAATTGAATCATGAATCATGAATAATGTATTGAATCATGAATCAGAAATCATGAATCGAATCATGAATCATGTATTGAATCATTAATTGAATCAGAAATCATGAATCATGAATCATAAATCATGAATCATAAATCGAATCATGAATCATGAATTGAATCAGGATTCGAATCATGAATTGAATCATGAATCATGAATTGAATCATGAATCATGAATCATGAATTGAATCATGAATCATGAATTATGAATCATGAATTGAATCATGCATAATGAATTGAATCATGCATAATGAATTGAATCATGAATTAAATCATGAATCATGAATCATGAATTGAATCATGGATCATGAATCATGAATCAAATTATGAATCATGAATCATGAATCATGAATCATGAATTGAATCATGAATCATGAATCATGAATTGAATCATGAATCATGAATCATGAATCATGAATCAAATCATGAATCATGAATTTAAATCATAAATTATGAATCATGAATTGAATCATGAATCGAATCATGAATCATGAATCATGAATTGAATCATGAATCATGAATCAAGAGTCATGAATCGAATCATGAATCATGAATTGAATCATGAATCATGAATCATGAATTGAATCATGAATCAGGAAACATGAATCGAATCATGAATCATGAATCATAAATCATGAATTAAATCATGAATCATGAATCATAAATCATGAATTGAATCATGAATCATGAATCATAAATCATGAATTGAATCATGAATCATGAATCATGAATCATGAATCATGAATTGAATCATGAATTATGAATCATGAATCATGAATTGAATCATGAATCATGAATCATGAATCAAATCATGAATCATGAATCATGAATCATAAATCGAATCATGAATCATGAATCATGAATCATGAATCATGAATTGAATCATGAATTGAATCATGAATCATGAATCATGAATTGAATCATGAATCATGAATCATGAATTGAATCATGAATCATGAATCATGAATCATGAATCATGAATTGAATCATGAATCATGAATCATGAATTGAATCATGAATCATGAATCATGAATCGAATCATGAATCATGAATTGAATCATGAATCTTGAATCATGAATCATGAATTGTATCATGAATTGAATCATTATTCATGAATCATGAATTGAATCATGAATTAAATTGAGAATCATGAATCATAAATTGAATCATGAATTGAATCATGAATCATGAATCATGAATTGAATCATGAATTAAATAATGAATCATGAATCATGAATCATAAATTGAATCATGAATTGAATCATGAATTGAATCATGAATCATGAATCATAATTTGAATCATGAATCATGATTCATGAATCGAATCATGAATCATGAATTCAATCATGAATCATGAATCATGAATTCAATCATGAATCATGAATTGAATCATAAATCATGAATTGAATCATGAATTGAATCATAAATCATGAATCATGAATCATGAATTGAATTCATCAATCATGAATTGAATCATGAATTGAATCATGATTCATGAATCATGAATTGAATCTTGATTTAAATTGAGAATCATGAATCATGAATCATAAATTGAATCATGAATTGAATCATGAATCATGAATCATGAATTTAATCATAAATCATGAATCATGAATCATGAATTGAATTCATCAATCATGAATCATGAATTGAATCATGAATTGAATCATGAATCATTAATTGAATGATGAATCATAAATTGAATCATGAATCATGAATAATGTATTGAATCATGAATCAAAAATCATGAATCGAATCATGAATCATGTATTGAATCATTAATTGAATCATAAATCATGAATCATGAATCATAAATCATGAATCATAAATCGAATCATGAATCATGAATTGAATCAGGATTCGAATCATGAATTGAATCATGAATCATGAATTGAATCATGAATCATGAATCATGAATTGAATCATGAATCATGAATTATGAATCATGAATTGAATCATGCATAATGAATTGAATCATGCATAATGAATTGAATCATGAATTAAATCATGAATCATGAATCATGAATTGAATCATGGATCATGAATCATGAATCAAATTATGAATCATGAATCATGAATCATGAATCATGAATTGAATCATGAATCATGAATCATGAATTGAATCATGAATCATGAATCATGAATCATGAATCAAATCATGAATCATGAATTTAAATCATAAATTATGAATCATGAATTGAATCATGAATCGAATCATGAATCATGAATCATGAATTGAATCATGAATCATGAATCAAGAGTCATGAATCGAATCATGAATCATGAATTGAATCATGAATCATGAATCATGAATTGAATCATGAATCAGGAAACATGAATCGAATCATGAATCATGAATCATGAATCATGAATTGAATCATGAATCATGAATTATGAATTATGAATTAAATCATGAATCATAAATCGAATCATGAATCATGAATTGAATCAGGATTTGAATCATGAATTGAACCAAGAATCATGAATCATGAATCATGAATCATGAATTGAATCATGAATCATGAATCATGAATTGAATCCTGAATTGAATCATGAATCATGAATTGAATCATGAATTAAATCATGAATCATGAATAATAAATTGAATCATGAATCATGAATCATGAATTGAATCATGAATCATCAATTATGAATTGATTCATGAATCATTAATCATGAATCATGAATCATAAATTGAATCATGAATTAAATCATGAATCATGAATAATAAATTGAATCATGAATCATGAATTGAATCATGAATTGAATCATGAATCATGAATTATGAATTGAATCATGAATCATTAATCATGAATCATGAATCATGAATTGAATCATGAATCATGAATCATGAATCATGAATCATGAATTGAATCATGAATCATGAATCATGAATAGAATCATGAATCATGAATCAAATATCATGAATCGAATCATGAATCATGAATTGAATCATGAATAATGAATCATGAATTGAATCATGAATCATGAATCATAATTCGAATCATGAATCATGAATCATGAATCATGAATTGAATCATGAATCATAAATCGAATAATGAATCATGAATTGAATCAGGATTCGAATCATGAATTGAATCACGAATCATGAATCAAGAATCTTGAATCGAATCATGAATCATGAATTGAATCATGAATCATGAGTCATGAATTAAATCATGAATTATGAATCATGAATTGAATCATGAATCAAATCATGAATCATAAATTGAATCATGAATCATGAATCATGAATTGAATCATGAATCAGGAAACATGAATCGAATCATGAATTATGAATCATAAATCGAATCATGAATCATGAATCATGAATCATGAATCATGAATTGAATCATGAATCATAAATCGAATCATGAATCATGAATCAGGAAACATGAATCGAATCATGAATCATGAATCATGAATTGAATCATGAATCATGAATCATGAATCATGAATTGAATCATGAATCATAAATCGAATCATGAATCATGAATTGAATCAGGATTCGAATCATGAATTGAATAATGAATCATAAATTGAATCATGAATCATGAATTATAAATCATGAATCGAATCATGAATCAAGAATCTTGTATCGATTCATGAATCATGAATTGAATCAGGAATCATGAACCATGAATCATGAATCATGAATTAAATCATGAATCGTGAATCATGAATTGAATCATGAATCATAAATCAAGAATCGAATCATGAGTCATGAATTGAATCATGAATCATGAATTGAATCATGAATCATGAATTGAATCATGAATCATGAATCATGAATTGAATCATGAATTGAATCATGAATTAAATTGAGAATCATGAATCATGAATCATAATTTGAATCATGAATTGAATCATGAATCATGAATTGAATAATGAATCATGAATTTAATCATGATTCATGAATCATGAATTGAATCATGAATTAAATCATGAATCATGAATCATGAATCATAAATTGAATCATGAATTGAATCATGAATCATGAATCATGAATTGAATCATGAATTATGAATCATGAATTGAATCATGAATCATGATTCATTAATCGAATCATGAATCATGAATTGAATCATGAATCATGAATCATGAATTGAATCATAAATCATGAATTGAATCATGAATCATGAATTGAATCATGAATTGAATCATAAATCATGAATTGAATCATGAATCATGAATCATGAATTGAATCATGAATCATGAATCATAAATCATGAATTAAATCATGAATCATGAATCATAAATCATGAATTGAATCATGAATCATGAATCATAAATCATGAATTGAATCATGAATCATGAATCATGAATCATGAATCATGAATTGAATCATGAATTATGAATCATGAATCATGAATTGAATCATGAATCATGAATCATGAATCAAATCATGAATCATGAATCATGAATCATAAATCGAATCATGAATCATGAATCATGAATCATGAATCATGAATTGAATCATGAATTGAATCATGAATCATGAATCATGAATTGAATCATGAATCATGAATCATGAATTGAATCATGAATCATGAATCATGAATCATGAATCATGAATTGAATCATGAATCATGAATCATGAATTGAATCATGAATCATGAATCATGAATCGAATCATGAATCATGAATTGAATCATGAATCTTGAATCATGAATCATGAATTGTATCATGAATTGAATCATTATTCATGAATCATGAATTGAATCATGAATTAAATTGAGAATCATGAATCATAAATTGAATCATGAATTGAATCATGAATCATGAATCATGAATTGAATCATGAATTAAATAATGAATCATGAATCATGAATCATAAATTGAATCATGAATTGAATCATGAATTGAATCATGAATCATGAATCATAATTTGAATCATGAATCATGATTCATGAATCGAATCATGAATCATGAATTCAATCATGAATCATGAATCATGAATTCAATCATGAATCATGAATTGAATCATAAATCATGAATTGAATCATGAATTGAATCATAAATCATGAATCATGAATCATGAATTGAATTCATCAATCATGAATTGAATCATGAATTGAATCATGATTCATGAATCATGAATTGAATCTTGATTTAAATTGAGAATCATGAATCATGAATCATAAATTGAATCATGAATTGAATCATGAATCATGAATCATGAATTTAATCATAAATCATGAATCATGAATCATGAATTGAATTCATCAATCATGAATCATGAATTGAATCATGAATTGAATCATGAATCATTAATTGAATGATGAATCATAAATTGAATCATGAATCATGAATAATGTATTGAATCATGAATCAGAAATCATGAATCGAATCATGAATCATGTATTGAATCATTAATTGAATCATAAATCATGAATCATGAATCATAAATCATGAATCATAAATCGAATCATGAATCATGAATTGAATCAGGATTCGAATCATGAATTGAATCATGAATCATGAATTGAATCATGAATCATGAATCATGAATTGAATCATGAATCATGAATTATGAATCATGAATTGAATCATGCATAATGAATTGAATCATGCATAATGAATTGAATCATGAATTAAATCATGAATCATGAATCATGAATTGAATCATGGATCATGAATCATGAATCAAATTATGAATCATGAATCATGAATCATGAATCATGAATTGAATCATGAATCATGAATCATGAATTGAATCATGAATCATGAATCATGAATCATGAATCAAATCATGAATCATGAATTTAAATCATAAATTATGAATCATGAATTGAATCATGAATCGAATCATGAATCATGAATCATGAATTGAATCATGAATCATGAATCAAGAGTCATGAATCGAATCATGAATCATGAATTGAATCATGAATCATGAATCATGAATTGAATCATGAATCAGGAAACATGAATCGAATCATGAATCATGAATCATGAATCATGAATTGAATCATGAATCATGAATTATGAATTATGAATTAAATCATGAATCATAAATCGAATCATGAATCATGAATTGAATCAGGATTTGAATCATGAATTGAACCAAGAATCATGAATCATGAATCATGAATCATGAATTGAATCATGAATCATGAATCATGAATTGAATCCTGAATTGAATCATGAATCATGAATTGAATCATGAATTAAATCATGAATCATGAATAATAAATTGAATCATGAATCATGAATCATGAATTGAATCATGAATTGAATCATGAATCATCAATTATGAATTGATTCATGAATCATTAATCATGAATCATGAATCATAAATTGAATCATGAATTAAATCATGAATCATGAATAATAAATTGAATCATGAATCATGAATCATGAATTGAATCATGAATTGAATCATGAATCATGAATTATGAATTGAATCATGAATCATTAATCATGAATCATGAATCATGAATTGAATCATGAATCATGAATCATGAATCATGAATCATGAATTGAATCATGAATCATGAATCATGAATAGAATCATGAATCATGAATCAAATATCATGAATCGAATCATGAATCATGAATTGAATCATGAATAATGAATCATGAATTGAATCATGAATCATGAATCATAATTCGAATCATGAATCATGAATCATGAATCATGAATTGAATCATGAATCATAAATCGAATAATGAATCATGAATTGAATCAGGATTCGAATCATGAATTGAATCACGAATCATGAATCAAGAATCTTGAATCGAATCATGAATCATGAATTGAATCATGAATCATGAGTCATGAATTAAATCATGAATTATGAATCATGAATTGAATCATGAATCAAATCATGAATCATAAATTGAATCATGAATCATGAATCATGAATTGAATCATGAATCAGGAAACATGAATCGAATCATGAATTATGAATCATAAATCGAATCATGAATCATGAATCATGAATCATGAATCATGAATTGAATCATGAATCATAAATCGAATCATGAATCATGAATCAGGAAACATGAATCGAATCATGAATCATGAATCATGAATTGAATCATGAATCATGAATCATGAATCATGAATTGAATCATGAATCATAAATCGAATCATGAATCATGAATTGAATCAGGATTCGAATCATGAATTGAATAATGAATCATAAATTGAATCATGAATCATGAATTATAAATCATGAATCGAATCATGAATCAAGAATCTTGTATCGATTCATGAATCATGAATTGAATCAGGAATCATGAACCATGAATCATGAATCATGAATTAAATCATGAATCGTGAATCATGAATTGAATCATGAATCATAAATCAAGAATCGAATCATGAGTCATGAATTGAATCATGAATCATGAATTGAATCATGAATCATAAATCAAGAATCGAATCATGAGTCATGAATTGAATCATGAATCATGAATTGAATCATGAATCATGAATTGAATCATGAATCATGAATCATGAATTGAATCATGAATTGAATCATGAATTAAATTGAGAATCATGAATCATGAATCATAATTTGAATCATGAATTGAATCATGAATCATGAATTGAATAATGAATCATGAATTTAATCATGATTCATGAATCATGAATTGAATCATGAATTAAATCATGAATCATGAATCATGAATCATAAATTGAATCATGAATTGAATCATGAATCATGAATCATGAATTGAATCATGAATTATGAATCATGAATTGAATCATGAATCATGATTCATTAATCGAATCATGAATCATGAATTGAATCATGAATCATGAATCATGAATTGAATCATAAATCATGAATTGAATCATGAATCATGAATTGAATCATGAATTGAATCATAAATCATGAATCACGAATCATGAATTGAATTCATCAATCATGAATCATGAATTGAATCATGAATTAAATCATGAATCATGAATTGAATCATGAATCATAAATTGAATCATGAATCATGAATCATGTATTGAATCATGAATCAGGAATCATGAATCGAATCATGAATCATAAATTGAATCATGAATCATGAATCATGTATTGAATCTTGAATCATGAATCATTAATTGATTCATGAATCATGAATCATGAATCATGAATTGAATCATGAATCATAAATCGGATCATGAATCATGAATTGAATCAGGATTCGAATCATGAATTGCATCATGAATCATGAATTGAATCATGAATCATGAATTATGAATCATGAATTGAATCATGAATAATGAATTGAATCATGAATCATGAATCGAATCATGAATCATGAATCATGAATCATGAATTGAATTATGAATTAAATCATGAATCATGAATTGAATCATGGATCATGAATCATGAATCGAATCATGAATCATGAATCATGAATCATGAATTGAATCATGAATCATGAATCATGAATTGAATCATGAATCATGAATCATGAATTGAATCATGAATCATGAATCATGAATCATGAATTGAATCCTGAATCATGAATCATGAATTGAATCATGAATCATGAATCATGAATCGAATCATGAATCATGAATCATAAATCATGAATTAAATCATGAATCATGAATCATAAATCATGAATTGAATCATGAATCATGAATCATAAATCATGAATTGAATCATGAATCATGAATCATGAATCATGAATCATGAATTAAATCATGAATTATGAATCATGAATCATGAATCATGAATTGAATCATGAATCATGAATCATGAATCAAATCATGAATCATGAATCATGAATCATAAATCGAATCATGAATCATGAATCATGAATCATGAATTGAATCATGAATTGAATCATGAATCATGAATCATGAATTGAATCATGAATCATGAATCATGAATCATGAATTGAATCATGAATCATGAATCATGAATTGAATCATGAATCATGAATCGAATCATGAATCATGAATTGAATCATGAATCTTGAATCATGAATCATGAATTGTATCATGAATTGAATCATTATTCATGAATCATGAATTGAATCATGAATTAAATTGAGAATCATGAATCATGAATCATAAATTGAATCATGAATTGAATCATGAATCATGAATCATGAATTGAATCATGAATTAAATAATGAATCATGAATCATGAATCATAAATTGAATCATGAATTGAATCATGAATTGAATCATGAATCATGAATCATAATTTGAATCATGAATCATGATTCATGAATCGAATCATGAATCATGAATTCAATCATGAATCATGAATCATGAATTGAATCATGAATCATGAATTGAATCATAAATCATGAATTGAATCATGAATTGAATCATAAATCATGAATCATGAATCATGAATTGAATTCATCAATCATGAATTGAATCATGAATTGAATCATGATTCATGAATCATGAATTGAATCTTGAATTAAATTGAGAATCATGAATCATGAATCATAAATTGAATCATGAATTGAATTCATCAATCATGAATCATGAATTGAATCATGAATTGAATCATGAATCATTAATTGAATGATGAATCATAAATTGAATCATGAATCATGAATAATGTATTGAATCATGAATCAGAAATCATGAATCGAATCATGAATCATGTATTGAATAATTAATTGAATCATAAATCATGAATCATGAATCATAAATCATGAATCATAAATCGAATCATGAATCATGAATTGAATCAGGATTCGAATCATGAATTGAATCATGAATTGAATCATGAATCATGAATCATGAATTGAATCATGAATCATGAATTATGAATCATGAATTGAATCATGCATAATGAATTGAATCATGAATTAAATCATGAATCATGAATCATGAATTGAATCATGGATCATGAATCATGAATCAAATTATGAATCATGAATCATGAATCATGAATCATGAATTGAATCATGAATCATGAATTGAATCATGAATCATGAATCATGAATCAAATCATGAATCATGAATTTAAATCATAAATTATGAATCATGAATTGAATCATGAATCGAATCATGAATCATGAATCATGAATTGAATCATGAATCATGAATCAAGAGTCATGAATCGAATCATGAATCATGAATTGAATCATGAATCATGAATCATGAATTGAATCATGAATCAGGAAACATGAATCGAATCATGAATCATGAATCATGAATCATGAATTGAATCATGAATCATGAATTATAAATTATGAATTAAATCATGAATCATAAATCGAATCATGAATCATGAATTGAATCAGGATTTGAATCATGAATTGAACCAAGAATCATGAATCATGAATCATGAATTGAATCATGAATCATGAATCATGAATTGAATCCTGAATTGAATCATGAATCATGAATTGAATCATGAATTAAATCATGAATCATGAATAATAAATTGAATCATGAATCATGAATCATGAATTGAATCATGAATTGAATCATGAATCATCAATTATGAATTGATTCATGAATCATTAATCATGAATCATGAATCATAAATTGAATCATGAATTAAATCATGAATCATGAATAATAAATTGAATCATGAATCATGAATCATGAATTGAATCATGAATTGAATCATGAATCATGAATTATGAATTGAATCATGAATCATTAATCATGAATCATGAATCATGAATTGAATCATGAATCATGAATCATGAATCATGAATTGAATCATGAATCATGAATCATGAATCGAATCATGAATCATGAATCAAATATCATGAATCGAATCATGAATCATGAATTGAATCATGAATAATGAATCATGAATTGAATCATGAATCATGAATCATGAATCGAATCATGAATCATGAATCATGAATTAAATCATGAATCATGATTTGAATCATGAATCATGAATCATGAATCATGACATGAATCATGAATCATAAATTAAATCATGATCATAAATTGAATTAGGATTCGAATTATGAATTGAATTATGAATCATGAATTAAATCATGAATCATGAATTAAATCATGAATCATGAATCTTGAATCATGAATCATGAATTGAATCATAATCATGAATTATGAATCATGAATCATGAATCATGAATTGAATCATGAATTAAATCGAGAATCATGAATCATAAATTGAATCATGAATCATGAATTGAATCATGAATTGAATCATGAATCATGAATTGAATCATGAATCATGAATTATGAATTGAATCATGAATCATGAATCATGAATCATGAATTGAATCATGAATCATGAATCGAATCATGAATCGAATGATGAATCATGAATTGAATCATAAATCATGAATCATGAATCGAATCATGAATCATGAATCATGAATTGAATCATGAATCATGAATCATGAATTGAATTATGAATCATGAATTATGAATCATGAATTGAATCATGAATCATGAATCATGAATTGAATCATAAATTATGAATCATGAATCGAATCATAAATAATGAATTTTGAATTGAATCATGAATCATGAATTGAATCATGAATCATGAATCATGAATCTTGAATCATGAATTGATTCATGAATCGTGAATTATGAATCATGAATTGAATCATGAATCATGAATCATGAATCGAATCATGAATCATGAATTATGAATCATGAATTAAATCATGAATCATGAATCATGAATTGAATCATGAATCATGAATCATGAATCTTGAATCATGAATTGATTCATGAATCGTGAATTATGAATCATGAATTGAATCATGAATCATGAATCATGAATCGAATCATGAATCATGAATTATGAATCATGAATTAAATCATGAATCATGAATCATGAACCATGAATCATGAATTGAATCATGAATTGAATCATGAATTGAATCATGAATCGATTAATGAATTGAATCATGAATCATGAATCATGAATTGAATCATGAATCATGAATAATGAATCATGAATTGAATCATGAATTGAATCATATATCATGAATCATGAATTGAATCATGAATTGAATCATGAATTGAATCATGAATCGATTAATGAATTGAATCATGAATCATGAATCATGAATTGAATCATGAATCATGAATTATGAATCATGAATTGAATCATGCATAATGAATTGAATCATGAATTAAATCATGAATCATGAATCATGAATTGAATCATGGATCATGAATCATGAATCAAATTATGAATCATGAATCATGAATCATGAATCATGAATTGAATCATGAATCATGAATTGAATCATGAATCATGAATCATGAATCATGAATCGAATCATGAATCATGAATTTAAATCATAAATTATGAATCATGAATTGAATCATGAATCGAATCATGAATCATGAATCATGAATTGAATCATGAATCATGAATCAAGAGTCATGAATCGAATCATGAATCATGAATTGAATCATGAATCATGAATCATGATTTGAATCATGAATCATGAATCATGAATCATGACATGAATCATGAATCATAAATTAAATCATGATCATAAATTGAATTAGGATTCGAATTATGAATTGAATTATGAATCATGAATTAAATCATGAATCATGAATCTTGAATCATGAATCATGAATTGAATCATAATCATGAATTATGAATCATGAATCATGAATCATGAATTGAATCATGAATTAAATCGAGAATCATGAATCATAAATTGAATCATGAATCATGAATTGAATCATGAATTGAATCATGAATCATGAATTGAATCATGAATCATGAATTATGAATTGAATCATGAATCATGAATCATGAATCATGAATTGAATCATGAATCATGAATCGAATCATGAATCGAATGATGAATCATGAATTGAATCATAAATCATGAATCATGAATCGAATCATGAATCATGAATCATGAATTGAATCATGAATCATGAATCATGAATTGAATTATGAATCATGAATTATGAATCATGAATTGAATCATGAATCATGAATCATGAATTGAATCATAAATTATGAATCATGAATCGAATCATAAATAATGAATTTTGAATTGAATCATGAATCATGAATTGAATCATGAATCATGAATCATGAATCTTGAATCATGAATTGATTCATGAATCGTGAATTATGAATCATGAATTGAATCATGAATCATGAATCATGAATCGAATCATGAATCATGAATTATGAATCATGAATTAAATCATGAATCATGAATCATGAACCATGAATCATGAATTGAATCATGAATTGAATCATGAATTGAATCATGAATCGATTAATGAATTGAATCATGAATCATGAATCATGAATTGAATCATGAATCATGAATAATGAATCATGAATTGAATCATGAATTGAATCATATATCATGAATCATGAATTGAATCATGAATTGAATCATGAATTGAATCATGAATCGATTAATGAATTGAATCATGAATCATGAATCATGAATTGAATCATGAATCATGAATTATGAATCATGAATTGAATCATGCATAATGAATTGAATCATGAATTAAATCATGAATCATGAATCATGAATTGAATCATGGATCATGAATCATGAATCAAATTATGAATCATGAATCATGAATCATGAATCATGAATTGAATCATGAATCATGAATTGAATCATGAATCATGAATCATGAATCATGAATCGAATCATGAATCATGAATTTAAATCATAAATTATGAATCATGAATTGAATCATGAATCGAATCATGAATCATGAATCATGAATTGAATCATGAATCATGAATCAAGAGTCATGAATCGAATCATGAATCATGAATTGAATCATGAATCATGAATCATGAATTGAATCATGAATCATGAATCAAGAGTCATGAATCGAATCATGAATCATGAATTGAATCATGAATCATGAATCATGAATTGAATCATGAATCATGAATTATGAATTATGAATTAAATCATGAATCATAAATCGAATCATGAATCATGAATTGAATCAGGATTTGAATCATGAATTGAACCAAGAATCATGAATCATAAATCATGAATCATGAATTGAATCATGAATCATGAATCATGAAATGAATCCTGAATTGAATCATGAATCATGAATTGAATCATGAATTAAATCATGAATCATGAATAATAAATTGAATCATGAATCATGAATCATGAATTGAATCATGAATTGAATCATGAATCATCAATTATGAATTGATTCATGAATCATTAATCATGAATCATGAATCATAAATTGAATCATGAATTAAATCATGAATCATGAATAATAAATTGAATCATGAATCATGAATTGAATCATGAATTGAATCATGAATCATGAATTATGAATTGAATCATGAATCATTAATCATGAATCATGAATCATGAATTGAATCATGAATCATGAATTGAATCATGAATCATGAATCATGAATCGAATCATGAATCATGAATCAAATATCATGAATCAAATCATGAATCATGAATTGAATCATGAATAATGAATCATGAATTGAATCATGAATCATGAATCATGAATCGAATCATGAATCATGAATCACGAATCATGAATTGAATCATGAATCATGAATTGAATCATGAATCATGAATCATGAATCATGACATGAATCATGAATCATAAATTAAATTATGATCATAAATTGAATTAGGTTTCGAATTATGAATTGAATTATGAATCATGAATTAAATCATGAATCATGAATCTTGAATCATGAATCATGAATTGAATCATAATCATGAATTATGAATCATGAATCATGAATCATGAATTGAATCATGAATTAAATCATGAATCATGAATCATAAATTGAATCATGAATCATGAATTGAATCATGAATTGAATCATGAATCATGAATTGAATCATGAATCATGAATTATGAATTGAATCATGAATCATGAATCATGAATTGAATCATGAATCATGAATCATGAATCGAATCATGAATCGAATGATGAATCATGAATTGAATCATAAATCATGAATCATGAATCGAATCATGAATCATGAATCATGAATTGAATCATGAATCATGAATCATGAATTGAATTATGAATCATGAATTACGAATCATGAATTGAATCATGAATCATGAATCATGAATTGAATCATAAATTATGAATCATGAATCGAATCATAAATAATGAATTTTGAATTGAATCATGAATCATGAATTGAATCATGAATCATGAATCATGAATCTTGAATCATGAATTGATTCATGAATCGTGAATTATGAATCATGAATTGAATCATGAATCATGAATCATGAATCGAATCATGAATCATGAATTATGAATCATGAATTAAATCATGAATCATGAATCATGAACCATGAATCATGAATTGAATCATGAATTGAATCATGAATTGAATCATGAATCGATTAATGAATTGAATCATGAATCATGAATCATGAATTGAATCATGAATTATGAATAATGAATCATGAATTGAATCATGAATTGAATCATATATCATGAATCATGAATTGAATCATGAATTGAATCATGAATTGAATCATGAATCGATTAATGAATTGAATCATGAATCATGAATCATGAATTGAATCATGAATCATGAATTGTATCATGCATAATGAATTGAATCATGAATTAAATCATGAATCATGAATCATGAATTGAATCATGGATCATGAATCATGAATCAAATTATGAATCATGAATCATGAATCATGAATCATGAATTGAATCATGAATCATGAATCATGAATTGAATCATGAATCATGAATCATGAATCATGAATCGAATCATGAATCATGAATTTAAATCATAAATTATGAATCATGAATTGAATCATGAATCGAATCATGAATCATGAATCATGAATTGAATCATGAATCATGAATCAAGAGTCATGAATCGAATCATGAATCATGAATTGAATCATGAATCATGAATCATGAATTGAATCATGAATCAGGAAACATGAATCGAATCATGAATCATGAATCATGAATCATGAATTGAATCATGAATCATGAATTATGAATTATGAATTAAATCATGAATCATAAATCGAATCATGAATCATGAATTGAATCAGGATTTGAATCATGAATTGAACCAAGAATCATGAATCATGAATCATGAATCATGAATTGAATCATGAATCATGAATCATGAAATGAATCCTGAATTGAATCATGAATCATGAATTGAATCATGAATTAAATCATGAATCATGAATAATAAATTGAATCATGAATCATGAATCATGAATTGAATCATGAATTGAATCATGAATCATCAATTATGAATTGATTCATGAATCATTAATCATGAATCATGAATCATAAATTGAATCATGAATTAAATCATGAATCATGAATAATAAATTGAATCATGAATCATGAATCATGAATTGAATCATGAATCATGAATCAAATATCATGAATCGAATCATGAATCATGAATTGAATCATTAATCATGAATTGAATCATGAATTTAATCATAAATCATGAATCGAATCATGAATCATGAATCGAATCATGAATCATGAATCGAATCATGAATCATGAATAAAATCATGACTCATGAATCATGAATTGAATCATGAATCGAATCATGAATCATGAATCATGAATTGAATCATGAATCAGGAATTGAATCATGAATCATGAATCAAGAATCATGAATCGAATCATGAATCATAAATTTAATCATGAATCATGAATCATGTATTGTATCATGAATCAGGAATCATGAATCAAATCATGAATCATGAATCATTAATTAAATCATGAATCATAAATCATGAATCATGAATTGAATCATGAATCATGAATCATAAATCGAATCATGAATCATGAATTGAATAAGGATTCGAATCGTGAATTGAATCATGAATCATGAATTGAATCATGAATCATGAATCTTGAATTGAATCATGAATCATGAATCATGAATCATGAATTCAATCATGAGTCAAGAATCATGAATCGAATCATGAATCATGAATTATGAATTGAATCATGAATCATGAATCATGAATCATGAATCATGAATTGAATCATGAATCATGAATCATGAATCATGAATTGAATCATGAATCATGAATCATGAATCGAATCATGAATCATGATTTAAGAATCATGAATCGAATCATGAATCATGAATTGAATCATGAATTGAATCATGAATCATGAATTGAATCATGAATCATGAATCATGAATTGAATCATGAATCATGAATTGAATCATGAATCATGAATCATGAATTGAATCATGAATCATGAATTATGAA
This sequence comes from Mixophyes australis, assembly GCA_036250195.1. Lineage (NCBI taxonomy): Eukaryota > Metazoa > Chordata > Amphibia > Anura > Limnodynastidae > Mixophyes > Mixophyes australis. Next base: position 259,732 of record JAVHZZ010000022.1, on the reverse strand, counting down.
TCATGAATTAAATCATTAATCATGAATCATGAATTGAATCAGGATTCGAATCATGAATTGAATCATGAATCATGAATTGAATCATGAATCCTGAATTATGAATCATGACTTGAATCATGAATCATGAATTGAATCATGAATCATGAATCATGAATCATGAATCATGAATCATGAATCATGAATCATAAATCATGAATTGAATCATGAATCATGAATTGAATCATGAATCATGAATTGAATCATGAATCATGAATCATGAATTGAATCATGAATTCAATCATGAATCATGAATTGAATCATGAATTAAATCATGAATCATGAATCATAAATTGAATCATGAATTGAATCATGAATCATGAATCATGAATGGAATCATGAATCATGAATCATGAATTGAATCATGAATCATGAATCATGATTTGAATCATGAATCATGAATTAAATCATGAATCATGAATTGAATCATGAATTGAATCATGAATCATGAATCATGAATCATGAATCATGAATCATGAATTGAATCATGAATCATGAATCATGATTTGAATCATGAATCATGAATTGAATCATGAATTGAATCATGAATCATGAATTGAATCATGAATCATGAATCGAATCATGAATCATGAATTGAATCATGAATCATGAATTGAATCATGAATCATGAATTGAATCATGAATCATGAATCATGAATTGAATCATGAATCATGAATCGAATCATGAATCATGAATTGAATCATGAATCATGAATTGAATCATGAATCATGAATTGAATCATGAATCATGAATTAAATCATGAATCATGAATCATGAATCGAATCATGAATCTTGAATCATGAATTGAATCATGAATCATGAATCATGAATCATGAATCATGAATTGAATCATGAATCATGAATCATGAATCATGAATCATGAATCATGAATCGAATCATGAATCATGAATCAAGAATCATGAATTGAATCATGAATCATGAATTGAATCATGAATCATGAATTAAATCATGAATCATGAATCATGAATCGAATCATGAATCTTGATTAATGAATTGAATCATAAATCATGAATTGAATCATGAATCATGAATTAAATCATGAATCATGAATCATGAATCATGTATCGAATCATGAATCATGAGTCAAGAATCATGAATCGAATCATGAATCATGAATCATGAATTATGAATTGAATCATGAATCATGAATCATGAATCATGAATTGAATCATGAATCATGAATCATGAATCATGAATCATGAATTGAATCATGAATCATGAATCATGAATCGAATCATGAATTATGAATTGAATCATGAATCATGAATCATGAATTGAATCATGAATCATGAATCATGAATTGAATCCTGAATTGAATCATGAATTATGAATTGAATTATGAATTAAATTACGAATCATGAATAATAAATTGAATCATGAATCATGAATTAAATCATGAATTGAATCATGAATCATGAATCATGAATTGAATCATGAATCATGAATCATGCATTGAATCATGAATCATAAATCATGAAATGAAACATGAATCATGAATCATGAATTGAATCATGAATTATGAATCATGAATTGAATCATGAATCATGAATCATGAATCGAATCTTAAATCATGAATTATGAATCATGAATTGATTCATGAATCATGAATTATGAATCATGAATTGAATCATGAATCATGAATCATGAATTATGAATCATGAATTGAATCATGAATCATGAAAAATGAATCATGAATCATGAATTGAATCATGAATCATGAATAATGAATCATGAATTGAATTATGAATTGAATCATGAATTGAATCATAAATCATGAATCATAATTTGAATCACGAATCATGAATCATGAATTGAATCATGATTCATGAATCTTGAATCATGAATTGAATCATGAATCATGAATCATGAATCGAATCATAAATCATGAATTATGAATCATGAATTGATTCATGAATCATGAATTATTAATCATGCATCGAATCATGAATCATGAATAATGAATTATGAATTGAATCATGAATTGAATCATGAATCATAAATTATGAATCATGAATTGAATCATGAATCAGGAATCATGAATCATTAATTGAATCATTAATCATGAATCATGAATCATGAATTAAATCATGAATCATGAAATATAAATCGAATCATGAATCATTAATTGAATCAGGATTCGAATCATGAATTGAATCATGAATCATGAATTGAATCATGAATCATGAATTGAATCATGAATCATGAATCTTGAATCATGAATCATGAATTGAATCATGAATCGTGAATTATGAATCATGAATTGAATCATGAATAATGAATTGAATCATGAATCATGAATCAGGAATTGAATCATGAATCATGAATCGAATCATGAATTGAATCATGAATTGAATCATGAATCATGAATTATGAATCATGAATTGAATCATGAATCATGAATTATGAATCATGAATTGAATCATGAATTGAATCATAAATCATGAATCATGAATCATGAATTAAATCATGAATTATGAATCATGAATTGAATCATGAATCATGAATCATGAATTGAATCATGAATCATGAATCATGAATTAAATCATAAATTATGAATCATGAATTGAATCATGAATCGAATCATGAATCATGAATCATGAATCGTATCATGAATCATGAATTGAATCATGAATCAAGAGTCATGAATCGAATCATGAATCCTGAATTGAATCATGAATCATGAATCATGAATTGAATCATGAATCATGAATCATGAATTGAATCATGAATCATGAATTATGAATTATGAATTGATTCATGAATCATAAATCGAATAATGAATCATGAATTGAATCATGAATCATGAATCATGAATCATGAATTGAATCATGAATCATGAATCATGAATCGAATCATGAATCATGAATCAAGAATCATGAATCGAATCATGAATCATGAATTGAATCATGAATTGAATCATGAATCATGAATTGAATCATGAATCATGAATCATGAATTGAATCATTAATCATGAATTATGAATCATGAATTGAATCATTAATCATGAATCATGAATTGAATCAGGATTCGAATCATGAATTGAATCATGAATCATGAATTGAACCATGAATCATGAATTATGAATCATGAATTGAATCATGAATCATGAATTGAATCATGAATCATCAATCATGAATCATGAATCATGAATCATAAATCATGAATTGAATCATGAATCATGAATCGAATCATGAATCATGAATTGAATCATGAATCATGAATTGAATCATGAATCATGAATCATGAATTGAATCATGAATTCAATCATGAATCATGAATTGAATCATGAATTAAATCATGAATCATGAATCATAAATTGAATCATGAATTGAATCATGAATCATGAATCATGAATTGAATCATGAATCATGAATCATGATTTGAATCATGAATCATGAATTGAATCATGAATCATGAATTGAATCATGAATAGAATCATGAATCATGAATCATGAATTGAATCATGAATCATGAATCGAATCATGAATCATGAATTGAATCATGAATCATGAATTGAATCATGAATCATGAATCGAATCATGAATCATGAATTGAATCATGAATCATGAATTGAATCATGAATCATTAATTGAATCATGAATCATGAATCATGAATTGAATCATGATTAATGAATCATGAATTAAATCATGAATCATGAATCATGAATCGATTCATGAATCTTGAATCATGAATTGAATCATGAATCATGAATCATGAATCATGAATTGAATCATGAATCATGAATCATGAATCGAATCATGAATCATGAATCAAGAATCATGAATTGAATCATGAATCATGAATTGAATCATGAATCATGAATCTTGAATCATGAATCATGAATTGAATCATAAATCATGAATTGAATCATGAATCATGAATTAAATCATGAATCATGAATCATGAATCATGAATCATGAATCATGAATCGAATCATGAATCATGAGTCAAGAATCATGAATCGAATCATGAATCATGAATCATGAATTGAATCATGAATCATGAATCATGAATTGAATCATGAATCATGAATCATGAATCATGAATTGAATCATGAATCATGAATCATGAATCGAATCATGAATTATGAATTGAATCATGAATCATGAATCATGAATTGAATCATGAATCATGAATCATGAATTGAATCCTGAATTGAATCATGAATTATGAATTGAATCATGAATCATGAATCATGAATTGAATCATGAATCATGAATCATGAATTAAATCATGAATTGAATCATGAATCATGAATCATGAATTGAATCATGAATCATGAATCATGAATTGAATCATGAATCATAAATCATGAAATGAAACATGAATCATGAATCATGAATTGAATCATGAATCATGAATTGAATCATGAATTAAATCACGAATCATGAATAATAAATTGAATCATGAATCATGATTCATGAATTAAATCATGAATTGAATCATGAATCATGAATCAGGAATTGAATCATGAATCATGAATCATGAATTGAATCATGAATCATAAATCATGAAATGAAACATGAATCATGAAACATGAATTGAATCATGAATCATGAATTGAGTCATGAATCATGAATTATGAATTATGAATTGAATCATGAATCATGAATCATGAATTGAATCATAAATCATGAATTATGAATCGAATCATGAATCATGAATCATGAATTGAATCATGAATTATGAATCATGAATTGAATCATGAATCATGAATCATGAATTATGAATCATGAATTGAATCATGAATCATGAACCATGAATCATGAATCATGAATTGAATCATGAATCATGAATAATGAATCATGAATTGAATTATGAATTGAATCATGAATTGAATCATAAATCATGAATCATAATTTGAATCACGAATCATGAATCATGAATTGAATCATGATTCATGAATCTTGAATCATGAATTGAATCATGAATCATGAATCATGAATCGAATCATAAATCATGAATTATGAATCATGAATTGATTCATGAATCATGAATTATTAATCATGAATTGAATCATGAATCATGAATAATGAATTATGAATTGAATCATGAATTGAATCATGAATCATAAATTATGAATCATGAATTGAATCATGAATCAGGAATCATGAATCATTAATTGAATCATGAATCATGAATCATGAATCATGAATTAAATCATGAATCATGAAATATAAATCGAATCATGAATCATTAATTGAATCAGGATTCGAATCATGAATTAAATCATGAATCATGAATTGAATCATGAATCATGAATTGAATCATGAATCATGAATCTTGAATCATGAATCATGAATTGAATCATGAATCGTGAATTATGAATCATGAATTGAATCATGAATAATGAATTGAATCATGAATCATTAATTGAATCAGGATTCGAATCATGAATTGAATCATGAATCATGAATTGAATCATGAATCATGAATTGAATCATGAATCATGAATCTTGAATCATGAATCATGAATTGAATCATGAATCGTGAATTATGAATCATGAATTGAATCATGAATAATGAATTGAATCATGAATCATGAATCAGGAATTGAATCATGAATCATGAATCGAATCATGAATTATGAATCATGAATTGAATCATGAATCATGAATTATGAATCATGAATTGAATCATGAATCATGAATTATGAATCATGAATTGAATCATGAATTGAATCATGAATCATGAATCATGAATCATGAATTAAATCATGAAATATGAATCATGAATTGAATCATGAATCATGAATCATGAATTGAATCATGAATCATGAATCATGAATTAAATCATAAATTATGAACCATGAATTGAATCATGAATCGAATCATGAATCATGAATCATGAATTGTATCATGAATCATGAATTGAATCATGAATCAAGAGTCATGAATCAAATCATGAATCCTGAATTGAATCATGAATCATGAATCATGAATTGAATCATGAATCATGAATCATGAATTGAATCATGAATCATGAATTATGAATTGAATCATGAATCATAAATCGAATAATGAATCATGAATTGAATCAGGATTCGAATCATGAATTGAATCACGAATCATGAATCATGAATTGAATCATGAATCATGAATCATGAATTATGAATTGAATCATGAATCATAAATCGAATCATGAATCATGAATTGAATCAGGATTCGAATCATGAATCATGAATCAAGAATCTTGAATCGAATCATGAATCATGAATTGAATCATGAATCATGAGTCATGAATTAAATCATGAATTATGAATCATGAATTGAATCATGAATCGAGTCATGAATCATGAATCATGAAATGTATCATGAATCATGAATCATAAATCATGAATTGAATCAAGAATCATGATTTAAGAATCATGAATTGAATCATGAATCAGGAAACATGAATCGAATCATGAATTATGAATCATGAATCATGAATTGAATCATTAATCATGAATCATGAATCATGAATTGAATCATGAATCATAAATCGAATCATGAATCAGGAAACATGAATCGAATCATGAATTATGAATCATGAATCATGAATTGAATCATGAATCATGAATCATGAATCATGAATTGAATCATGAATCATAAATCGAATCATGAATCATGAATTGAATCAGGATTCGAATCATGAATTGAATCATGAATCATAAATTTAATCATGAATCATGAATTATAAATCATGAATCGAATCATGAATCAAGAATCTTGTATCGAATCATGAATCATGAATTGAATCAGGAATCATGAACCATGAATCATGAATTAGATCATGAATCGTGAATCATGAATTGAATCATGAAGCATAAATCAAGAATCGAATCATGAGTCATGAATTGAATCATGAATCATGAATTGAATCATGAATCATGAATCATGAATTGAATCATGAATCATGAATTATGAATCATGAATTGAATCATGAATAATGAATTGAATCATGAATCATGAATCGAATCATGAATCATGAATCATGAATCATGAATTGAATCATGAATAATGAATTGATTCATGAATCATGAATCGAATCATGAATCATGAATCATGAATCATGAATTGAATTATGAATTAAATCATGAATCATGAATTGAATCATGGATCATGAATCATGAATCGAATCATGAATCATGAATCATGAATCATGAATCATGAATTGAATCATGAATCATGAATTGAATCATGAATCATGAATCATGAATTGAATCATGAATCATGAATCATGAATCATGAATTGAATCCTGAATCATGAATCATGAATTGAATCATGAATCATGAATCGAATCATGAATCATGAATCATGAATTGAATCATGAATCATGAATTGAATCATGAATCATGAATTGAATCATGAATCATGAATCATGAATTGAATCATGAATCATAAATCATGAATTAAATCATGAATCATGAATCATAAATCATGAATTGAATCATGAATCATGAATCATAAATCATGAATTGAATCATGAATCATGAATCATGAATCATGAATCATGAATTGAATCATGAATTATGAATCATGAATCATGAATCATGAATTGAATCATGAATCATGAATCATGAATCAAATCATGAATCATGAATCATGAATCATAAATCGAATCATGAATCATGAATCATGAATCATGAATCATGAATTGAATCATGAATCATGAATCATGAATTGAATCATGAATCATGAATCATGAATAATGAATCATGAATTGAATCATGAATCGAATCATGAATCATGAATTGAATCATGAATCTTGAATCATGAATCATGAATTGTATCATGAATTGAATCATTATTCATGAATCATGAATTGAATCATGAATTAAATTGAGAATCATGAATCATGAATCATAAATTGAATCATGAATTGAATCATGAATCATGAATCATGAATTGAATCATGAATTAAATAATGAATCATGAATCATGAATCATAAATTGAATCATGAATTGAATCATGAATTGAATCATGAATCATGAATCATAATTTGAATCATGAATCATGATTCATGAATCGAATCATGAATCATGAATTCAATCATGAATCATGAATCATGAATTGAATCATGAATCATGAATAGAATCATAAATCATGAATTGAATCATGAATTGAATCATAAATCATGAATCATGAATCATGAATTGAATTCATCAATCATGAATTGAATCATGAATTGAATCATGATTCATGAATCATGAATTGAATCTTGAATTAAAGTGAGAATCATGAATCATGAATCATAAATTGAATCATGAATTGAATCATGAATCATGAATCATGAATTTAATCATAAATCATGAATCATGAATCATGAATTGAATTCATCAATCATGAATCATGAATTGAATCATGAATTGAATCATGAATCATGAATTGAATGATGAATCATAAATTGAATCATGAATCATGAATCATGTATTGAATCATGAATCAGAAATCATGAATCGAATCATGAATCATGTATTGAATCATTAATTGAATCATAAATCATGAATCATGAATAATAAATCATGAATCATAAATCGAATCATGAATCATGAATTGAATCAGGATTCGAATCATGAATTGAATCATGAATCATGAATTGAATCATGAATCATGAATCATGAATTGAATCATGAATCATGAATTATGAATCATGAATTGAATCATGCATAATGAATTGAATCATGAATTAAATCATGAATCATGAATCATGAATTGAATCATGGATCATGAATCATGAATCGAATTATGAATCATGAATCATGAATCATGAATCATGAATTGAATCATGAATCATGAATCATGAATTGAATCATGAATCATGAATCATGAATCATGAATCGAATCATGAATCATGAATTTAAATCATAAATTATGAATCATGAATTGAATCATGAATCGAATCATGAATCATGAATTGAATCATGAATCATGAATCAAGAGTCATGAATCGAATCATGAATCATGAATTGAATCATGAATCATGAATCATGAATTGAATCATGAATCAGGAAACATGAATCGAATCATGAATCATGAATCATGAATCATGAATTGAATCATGAATCATGAATTATGAATTATGAATTAAATCATGAATCATAAATCGAATCATGAATCATGAATTGAATCAGGATTTGAATCATGAATTGAACCAAGAATCATGAATCATGAATCATGAATCATGAATTGAATCATGAATCATGAATCATTAATTGAATCCTGAATTGAATCATGAATCATGAATTGAATCATGAATTAAATCATGAATCATGAATAATAAATTGAATCATGAATCATGAATCATGAATTGAATCATGAATCATCAATTATGAATTGATTCATGAATCATTAATCATGAATCATGAATCATAAATTGAATCATGAATTAAATCATGAATCATGAATAATAAATTGAATCATGAATCATGAATCATGAATTGAATCATGAATTGAATCATGAATCATGAATTATGAATTGAATCATGAATCATTAATCATGAATCATGAATCATGAATTGAATCATGAATCATGAATCATGAATCATGAATTGAATCATGAATCATGAATCATGAATCGAATCATGAATCATGAATCAAATATCATGAATCGAATCATGAATCATGAATTGAATCATGAATTGAATCATGAATCACGAATTGAATCATGAATCATGAATCATGAATTGAATCATGAATCATGAATTGAATCATGAATCATGAATCATGAATTGAATAATGAATCATGAATCATGAATTGAATCATTAATCATGAATCATGAATTGAATCAGGATTCGAATCATGAATTGAATCATGAATCATGAATTGAATCATGAATCATGAATTATGAATCATGAATTGAATCATGAATCATGAATTGAATCATGAATCATGAATCATGAATCATAAATCATGAATTGAATCATGAATCATGAATCGAATCATGAATCATGAATTGAATCATGAATCATGAATTGAATCATGAATCATGAATCATGAATTGAATCATGAATTCAATCATGAATCATGAATTGAATCATGAATTAAATCATGTATCATGAATCATAAATTGAATCATGAATTGAATCATGAATCATGAATCATGAATTGAATCATGAATCATGAATCATGAATTGAATCATGAATCATGAATCATGATTTGAATCATGAATCATGAATTGAATCATGAATCATGAATTGAATCATGAATTGAATCATGAATCATGAATCATGAATTGAATCATGAATCATGAATCATGAATTGAATCATGAATCATGAATCATGATTTGAATCATGAATCATGAATTGAATCATGAATTGAATCATGAATCATGAATTGAATCATGAATCATGAATCGAATCATGAATCATGAATTGAATCATGAATCATGAATTGAATCATGAATCATGAATTGAATCATGAATCATGAATCATGAATTGAATCATGAATCATGAATCATGAATTGAATCATGAATCATGAATCGAATCATGAATCATGAATTGAATCATGAATCATGAATTGAATCATGAATCATGAATTGAATCATGAATCATGAATCATGAATTAAATCATGAATCATGAATCATGAATCGAATCATGAATCTTGAATCATGAATTGAATCATGAATCATGAATCATGAATCATGAATTGAATCATGAATCATGAATCATGAATCGAATCATGAATCATGAATCAAGAATCATGAATTGAATCATGAATCATGAATTGAATCATGAATCATGAATCTTGAATCATGAATCATGAATTGAATCATAAATCATGAATTGAATCATGAATCATGAATTAAATCATGAATCATGAATCATGAATCATGAATCATGTATCGAATCATGAATCATGAGTCAAGAATCATGAATCGAATCATGAATCATGAATCATTAATTGAATCCTGAATTGAATCATGAATCATGAATTGAATCATGAATTAAATCATGAATCATGAATAATAAATTGAATCATGAATCATGAATCATGAATTGAATCATGAATTGAATCATGAATCATCAATTATGAATTGATTCATGAATCATTAATCATGAATCATGAATCATAAATTGAATCATGAATTAAATCATGAATCATGAATAATAAATTGAATCATGAATCATGAATCATGAATTGAATCATGAATTGAATCATGAATCATGAATTATGAATTGAATCATGAATCATTAATCATGAATCATGAATCATGAATTGAATCATGAATCATGAATCATGAATCATGAATTGAATCATGAATCATGAATCATGAATCGAATCATGAATCATGAATCAAATATCATGAATCGAATCATGAATCATGAATTGAATCATGAATTGAATCATGAATCACGAATTGAATCATGAATCATGAATCATGAATTGAATCATGAATCATGAATTGAATCATGAATCATGAATCATGAATTGAATAATGAATCATGAATCATGAATTGAATCATTAATCATGAATCATGAATTGAATCAGGATTCGAATCATGAATTGAATCATGAATCATGAATTGAATCATGAATCATGAATTATGAATCATGAATTGAATCATGAATCATGAATTGAATCATGAATCATGAATCATGAATCATGAATCATAAATCATGAATTGAATCATGAATCATGAATCGAATCATGAATCATGAATTGAATCATGAATCATGAATTGAATCATGAATCATGAATCATGAATTGAATCATGAATTCAATCATGAATCATGAATTGAATCATGAATTAAATCATGTATCATGAATCATAAATTGAATCATGAATTGAATCATGAATCATGAATCATGAATTGAATCATGAATCATGAATCATGAATTGAATCATGAATCATGAATCATGATTTGAATCATGAATCATGAATTGAATCATGAATCATGAATTGAATCATGAATTGAATCATGAATCATGAATCATGAATTGAATCATGAATCATGAATCATGAATTGAATCATGAATCATGAATCATGATTTGAATCATGAATCATGAATTGAATCATGAATTGAATCATGAATCATGATTTGAATCATGAATCATGAATCGAATCATGAATCATGAATTGAATCATGAATCATGAATTGAATCATGAATCATGAATTGAATCATGAATCATGAATCATGAATTGAATCATGAATCATTAATCATGAATTGAATCATGAATCATGAATCGAATCATGAATCATGAATTGAATCATGAATCATGAATTGAATCATGAATCATGAATTGAATCATGAATCATGAATCATGAATTAAATCATGAATCATGAATCATGAATCGAATCATGAATCTTGAATCATGAATTGAATCATGAATCATGAATCATGAATCATGAATCATGAATCATGAATTGAATCATGAATCATGAATCATGAATCGAATCATGAATCATGAATCAAGAATCATGAATTGAATCATGAATCATGAATTGAATCATGAATCATGAATCTTGAATCATGAATCATGAATTGAATCATAAATCATGAATTGAATCATGAATCATGAATTAAATCATGAATCATGAATCATGAATCATGAATCATGTATCGAATCATGAATCATGAGTCAAGAATCATGAATCGAATCATGAATCATGAATCATGAATTATGAATTGAATCATGAATCATGAATCATGAATCATGAATCATGAATTGAATCATGAATCATGAATCATGAATTGAATCATGAATCATGAATCGAATCATGAATTATGAATTGAATCATGAATCATGAATCATGAATTGAATCATGAATCATGAATCATGAATTGAATCATGAATCATGAATCATGAATTGAATCATGAATCATGAATCATGAATTGAATCATGAATCATGAATCATGAATTGAATCCTGAATTGAATCATGAATTATGAATTGAATTATGAATTAAATTACGAATCATGAATAATAAATTGAATCATGAATCATGAATCATGAATTAAATCATGAATTGAATCATGAATCATGAATCATGAATTGAATCATGAATCATGAATCATGCATTGAATCATGAATCATAAATCATGAAATGAAACATGAATCATGAATCATGAATTGAATCATGAATCATGAATTGAATCATGAATTAAATCACGAATCATGAATAATAAATTGAATCATGAATCATGAATCATGAATTAAATCATGAATTGAATCATGAATCATGAATCAGGAATTGAATCATGAATCATGAATCATGAATTGAATCATGAATCATAAATCATGAAATGAAACATGAATCATGAAAGATGAATTGAATCATGAATCATGAATCATGAATTGAGTCATGAATCATGAATTATGAATTATGAATTGAATCATTAATCATGAATCATGAATTGAATCATAAATCATGAATTATGAATCGAATCATGAATCATGAATCATGAATTGAATCATGAATTATGAATCATGAATTGAATCATGAATCATGAATCATGAATCATGAATCATGAATCGAATCTTAAATCATGAATTATGAATCATGAATTGATTCATGAATCATGAATGATGAATCATGAATTGAATAATGAATCATGAATCATGAATTATGAATCATGAATTGAATCATGAATCATGAACCATGAATCATGAATCATGAATTGAATCATGAATCATGAATAATGAATCATGAATTGAATTATGAATTGAATCATGAATTGAATCATAAATCATGAATCATAATTTGAATCACGAATCATGAATCATGAATTGAATCATGATTCATGAATCTTGAATCATGAATTGAATCATGAATCATGAATCATGAATCGAATCATAAATCATGAATCATGAATCATGAATTCAATCATGAGTCAAGAATCATGAATCGAATCATGAATCATGAATTATGAATTGAATCATGAATCATGAATCATGAATCATGAATTGAATCATGAATCATGAATCATGAATCATGAATTGAATCATGAATCATGAATCATGAATCGAATCATGAATCATGAATCAAGAATCATGAATCGAATCATGAATCATGAATTGAATCATGAATTGAATCATGAATCATGAATTGAATCATGAATCATGAATCATGAATTGAATCATGAATCATGAATTGAATCATGAATCATGAATCATGAATTGAATCATGAATCATGAATTATGAATCATGAATCGAATCATGAATCAAGAATCTTGTATCGAATCATGAATCATGAATTGAATCAGGAATCATGAACCATGAATCTTGAATTAGATCATGAATCGTGAATCATGAATTGAATCATGAATCATGAATCATGAATTGAATCATGAATCATGAATCATGAATTGAATCATGAATCATGAATCATGAATCATGAATTGAATCCTGAATCATGAATCATGAATTGAATCATGAATCATGAATCATGAATCAAATCATGAATCATGAATCATGAATCATAAATCAAATCATGAATCATGAATCATGAATCATGAATCATGAATTGAATCATGAATTGAATCATGAATCATGAATTGAATCATGAATCATGAATCATGAATCATGAATTGAATCATGAATCATGAATCATGAATTGAATCATGAATCATGAATCATGAATCGAATCATGAATCATGAATTGAATCATGAATCTTGAATCATGAATCATAATTTGTGTCATGAATTGAATCATTATTCATGAATCATGAATTGAATCATGAATTAAATTGAGAATCATGAATCATGAATCATAAATTGAATCATGAATTAAATAATGAATCATGAATCATGAATCATAAATTGAATCATGAATTGAATCATGAATTGAATCATGAATCATGAATCATAATTTAAATCATGAATCATGATTCATGAATCGAATCATGAATCATGAATTCAATCATGAATCATGAATCATGAATTGAATCATGAATCATGAATTGAATCATAAATCATGAATTGAATCATGAATTGAATCATAAATCATGAATCATGAATCATGAATTGAATTCATCAATCATGAATTGAATCATGAATTGAATCATGATTCATGAATCATGAATTGAATCTTGAATTAAATTGAGAATCATGAATCATGAATCATAAATTGAATCATGAATTGAATCATGAATCATGAATCATGAATTTAAACATAAATCATGAATCATGAATCATGAATTGAATTCATCAATCATGAATCATGAATTGAATCATGAATTGAATCATGAATCATGAATTGAATGATGAATCATAAATTGAATCATGAATCATGAATCATGTATTGAATCATGAATCAGAAATCATGAATCGAATCATGAATCATGTATTGAATCATTAATTGAATCATAAATCATGAATCATGAATCATGAATCATAAATCATGAATCATAAATCGATTCATGAATCATGAATTGAATCAGGATTCGAATCATGAATTGAATCATGAATCATGAATTGAATCATGAATCATGAATCATGAATTGAATCATGAATCATGAATTATGAATCATGAATTGAATCATGCATAATGAATTGAATCATGAATTAAATCATGAATCATGAATCATGAATTGAATCATGGATCATGAATCATGAATCGAATTATGAATCATGAATCATGAATCATGAATCATGAATTGAATCATGAATCATGAATCATGAATTGAATCATGAATCATGAATCATGAATCATGAATCGAATCATGAATCATGAATTTAAATCATAAATTATGAATCATGAATTGAATCATGAATCGAATCATGAATCATGAATCATGAATTGAATCATGAATCATGAATCAAGAGTCATGAATCGAATCATGAATCATGAATTGAATCATGAATCATGAATTGAATCATGAATCAGGAAACATGAATCGAATCATGAATCATGAATCATGAATCATGAATTGAATCATGAATCATGAATTATGAATTATGAATTAAATCATGAATCATAAATCGAATCATGAATCATGAATTGAATCAGGATTTGAATCATGATTTGAACCAAAAATCATGAATCATGAATCATGAATCATGAATTGAATCATGAATCATGAATTGAATCCTGAATTGAATCATGAATCATGAATTGAATCATGAATTAAATCATGAATCATGAATAATAAATTGAATCATGAATCATGAATCATGAATTGAATCATGAATTGAATCATGAATCATTAATTATGAATTGATTCATGAATCATTAATCATGAATCATGAATCATAAATTGAATCATGAATTAAATCATGAATCATGAATAATAAATTGAATCATGAATCATGAATTGAATCATGAATTGAATCATGAATTATGAATTGAATCATGAATCATTAATCATGAATCATGAATCATGAATTGAATCATGAATCATGAATCATGAATCATGAATCATGAATTGAATCATGAATCATGAATCATGAATCGAATCATGAATCATGAATCAAATATCATGAATCGAATCATGAATCATGAATTGAATCAGGAATCATGAATCATGAATTGAATCATGAATCATGAATCATGAATCGAATCATGAATCATGAATCATGAATCATGAATTGAATCATGAATCATGAATCATGAATTGAAACATGAATCATGAATCATGAATCATGACATGAATCATGAATCATAAATTAAATCATGATCATAAATTGAATTAGGATTCGAATTATGAATTGAATTATGAATCATGAATTAAATCATGAATCATGAATCTTGAATCATGAATCATGAATTGAATCATAATCATGAATTATGAATCATGAATCATGAATCATGAATTGAATCATGAATTAAATCATGAATCATGAATCATAAATTGAATCATGAATCATGAATTGAATCATGAATTGAATCATGAATCATGAATCGAATCATGAATCATGAATTATGAATTGAATCATGAATCAGGAATTGAATCATGAATCATGAATCAAGAATCATGAATCGAATCATGAATCATAAATTTAATCATGAATCATGTATTGAATCATGAATCAGGAATCATGAATCAGATCATGAATCATGAATCATTAATTAAATCATGAATCATAAATCATGAATCATGAATTGAATCATGAATCATGAATCATAAATCGAATCATGAATCATGAATTGAATAAGGATTCGAATCGTGAATTGAATCATGAATCATGAATTGAATCATGAATCATGAATTGAATCATGAATCATGAATCATGAATCATGAATCATGAATTCAATCATGAGTCAAGAATCATGAATCGAATCATGAATCATGAATTATGAATTGAATCATGAATCATGAATCATGAATCATGAATCATGAATTGAATCATGAATCATGAATCATGAATCATGAATTGAATCATGAATCATGAATCATGAATCGAATCATGAATCATGAATCAAGAATCATGAATCGAATCATGAATCATGAATTGAATCATGAATTGAATCATGAATCATGAATTGAATCATGAATCATGAATCATGAATTGAATCATGAATCATGAATTGAATCATGAATCATGAATCATGAATTGAATCATGAATCATGAATTATGAATCATGAATTGAATCATTAATCATGAATCATGAATTGAATCAGGATTCGAATCATGAATTGAATCATGAATCATGAATTGAATCATGAATCATGAATTATGAATCATGAATTGAATCATGAATCATGAATTGAATCATGAATCATGAATCATGAATCATAAATCATGAATTGAATCATGAATCATGAATCGAATCATGAATCATGAATTGAATCATGAATCATGAATTGAATCATGAATCATGAATCATGAATTGAATCATGAATTCAATCATGAATTATGAATTGAATCATGAATCATGAATCATGAATCATGAATTGAATCATGAATCATGAATCATGAATCGAATCATGAATCGAATGATGAATCATGAATTGAATCATAAATCATGAATCATGAATCGAATCATGAATCATGAATCATGAATTGAATCATGAATCATGAATCATGAATTGAATTATGAATCATGAATTATGAATCATGAATTGAATCATGAATCATGAATCATGAATTGAATCATAAACTATGAATCATGAATCGAATCATAAATAATGAATTTTGAATTGAATCATGAATCATGAATTGAATCATGAATCATGAATCATGAATCATGAATCATGAATTGATTCATGAATCGTGAATTATGAATCATGAATTGAATCATGAATCATGAATCATGAATCGAATCATGAATCATGAATTATGAATCATGAATTAAATCATGAATCATGAATCATGAACCATGAATCATGAATTGAATCATGAATTGAATCATGAATTGAATCATGAATCGATTAATGAATTGAATCATGAATCATGAATCATGAATTGAATCATGAATCATGAATAATGAATCATGAATTGAATCATGAATTGAATCATATATCATGAATCATGAATTGAATCATGAATCATGAATCATAAATTGAATCATTAATCATGAATTGAATCATGAATTGAATCATATATCATGAATCATGAATTGAATCATGAATCATAAATTGAATCATTAATCATGAATTGAATCATGAATTTAATCATAAATCATGAATCGAATCATGAATCATGAATCGAATCATGAATCATGAATCGAATCATGAATCATGAATAAAATCATGACTCATGAATCATGAATTGAATCATGAATCGAATCATGAATCATGAATCATGAATTGAATCATGAATCAGGAATTGAATCATGAATCATGAATCAAGAATCATGAATCGAATCATGAATCATAAATTTAATCATGAATCATGTATTGAATCATGAATCAGGAATCATGAATCAGATCATGAATCATGAATCATTAATTAAATCATGAATCATAAATCATGAATCATGAATTGAATCATGAATCATGAATCATAAATCGAATCATGAATCATGAATTGAATAAGGATTCGAATCGTGAATTGAATCATGAATCATGAATTGAATCATGAATCATGAATTGAATCATGAATCATGAATCATGAATCATGAATCATGAATTCAATCATGAGTCAAGAATCATGAATCGAATCATGAATCATGAATTATGAATTGAATCATGAATCATGAATCATGAATCATGAATCATGAATTGAATCATGAATCATGAATCATGAATCATGAATTGAATCATGAATCATGAATCATGAATCGAATCATGAATCATGAATCAAGAATCATGAATCGAATCATGAATCATGAATTGAATCATGAATTGAATCATGAATCATGAATTGAATCATGAATCATGAATCATGAATTGAATCATGAATCATGAATTGAATCATGAATCATGAATCATGAATTGAATCATGAATCATGAATTATGAATCATGAATTGAATCATTAATCATGAATCATGAATTGAATCAGGATTCGAATCATGAATTGAATCATGAATCATGAATTGAATCATGAATCATGAATTATGAATCATGAATTGAATCATGAATCATGAATTGAATCATGAATCATGAATCATGAATCATAAATCATGAATTGAATCATGAATCATGAATCGAATCATGAATCATGAATTGAATCATGAATCATGAATTGAATCATGAATCATGAATCATGAATTGAATCATGAATTCAATCATGAATCATGAATTGAATCATGAATTAAATCATGAATCATGAATCATAAATTAAATCATGAATTGAATCATGAATCATGAATCATGAATTGAATCATGAATCATGAATCATAAATTGAATCATGAATCATGAATTTAATCATGAATCATGAATTGAATCATGAATTGAATCATGAATCATGAATCATGAATTGAATCATGAATCATGAATCATGAATTGAATCATGAATCATGAATCATGATTTGAATCATGAATCATGAATTGAATCATGAATTGAATCATGAATCATGAATTGAATCATGAATCATGAATCGAATCATGAATCATGAATTGAATCATGAATCATGAATTGAATCATGAATCATGAATTGAATCATGAATCATGAATCATGAATTGAATCATGAATCATGAATCGAATCATGAATCATGAATTGAATCATGAATCATGAATTGAATCATGAATCATGAATTGAATCATGAATCATGAATCATGAATTAAATCATGAATCATGAATCATGAATCGAATCATGAATCTTGAATCATGAATTGAATCATGAATCATGAATCATGAATCATGAATTGAATCATGAATCATGAATCATGAATCGAATCATGAATCATGAATCAAGAATCATGAATTCAATCATGAATCATGAATTGAATCATGAATCATGAATCTTGAATCATGAATCATGAATTGAATCATAAATCATGAATTGAATCATGAATCATGAATTAAATCATGAATCATGAATCATGAATCATGAATCATGTATCGAATCATGAATCATGAGTCAAGAATCATGAATCGAATCATGAATCATGAATTGAATCATGAATCATGAATCATGAATCATGAATCATGAATTGAATCATGAATCATGAATCATGAATCATGAATTGAATCATGAATCATGAATCATGAATCGAATCATGAATTATGAATTGAATCATGAATCATGAATCATGAATTGAATCATGAATCATGAATCATGAATTGAATCCTGAATTGAATCATGAATTATGAATTGAATTATGAATTAAATTACGAATCATGAATAATAAATTGAATCATGAATCATGAATCATGAATTAAATCATGAATTGAATCATGAATCATGAATCATGAATTGAATCATGAATCATGAATCATGCATTGAATCATGAATCATAAATCATGAAATGAAACATGAATCATGAATCATGAATTGAATCATGAATCATGAATTGAATCATGAATTAAATCACGAATCATGAATAATAAATTGAATCATGAATCATGAATCATGAATTAAATCATGAATTGAATCATGAATCATGAATCAGGAATTGAATCATGAATCATGAATCATGAATTGAATCATGAATCATAAATCATGAAATGAAACATGAATCATGAAACATGAATTGAATCATGAATCATGAATCATGAATTGAGTCATGAATCATGAATTATGAATTATGAATTGAATCATTAATCATGAATCATGAATTGAATCATAAATCATGAATTATGAATCGAATCATGAATCATGAATCATGAATTGAATCATGAATCATGAATCATGAATCAAATCTTAAATCATGAATTATGAATCATGAATTGATTCATGAATCATGAATTATGAATCATGAATTGAATCATGAATCATGAATTATGAATCATGAATTGGATCATGAATCATGAACCATGAATCATGAATCATGAATTGAATCATGAATCACGAATAATGAATCATGAATTGAATTATGAATTGAATCATGAATTGAATCATAAATCATGAATCATAATTTGAATCACGAATCATGAATCATGAATTGAATCATGATTCATGAATCTTGAATCATGAATTGAATCATGAATCATGAATCATGAATCGAATCATAAATCATGAATTATGAATCATGAATTGATTCATGAATCATGAATTATTAATCATGAATCGAATCATGAATCATGAATAATGAATTATGAATTGAATCATGAATTGAATCATGAATCATAAATTATGAATCATGAATTGAATCATGAATCAGGAATCATGAATCATTAATTGAATCATTAATCATGAATCATGAATCATGAATTAAATCATGAATCATGAAATATAAATCGAATCATGAATCATTAATTGAATCAGGATTCGAATCATGAATCATGAATTGAATCATGAATCATGAATTGAATCATGAATCATGAATCTTGAATCATGAATCATGAATTGAATCATGAATAATGAATTGAATCATGAATCATGAATCAGGAATTGAATCATGAAAAATGAATCGAATCATGAATTATGAATCATGAATTGAATCATGAATCATGAATTATGAATCATGAATTGAATCATGAATCATGAATTATGAATCATGAATTGAATCATGAATTGAATCATGAATCATGAATCATGAATCATGAATTAAATCATGAATTATGAATCATGAATTGAATCATGAATCATGAATCATGAATTGAATCATGAATCATGAATCATGAATTAAATCATAAATTATGAATCATGAACTGAATCATGAATCGAATCATGAATCATGAATCATGAATTGTATCATGAATCATGAATTGAATCATGAATCAAGAGTCATGAATCGAATCATGAATCGTGAATTGAATCATGAATCATGAATCATGAATTGAATCATGAATCATGAATCATGAATTGAATCATGAATCATGAATTATGAATTATGAATTGAATCATGAATCATAAATCGAATAATGAATCATGAATTGAATTATGAATCATGAATCATGAATCATGAATTGAATCATGAATCATGAATCATGAATCGAATCATGAATCATGAATCAAGAATAATGAATCGAATCATGAATCATGAATTGAATCATGAATTGAATCATGAATCATGAATTGAATCATGAATCATGAATCATGAATTGAATCATGAATCATGAATTATGAATCATGAATTGAATCATTAATCATGAATCATGAATTGAATCAGGATTCGAATCATGAATTGAATCATGAATCATGAATTGAACCATGAATCATGAATTATGAATCATGAATTGAATCATGAATCATGAATCGAATCATGAATCATGAATTGAATCATGAATTGAATCATGAATCATGAATCATGAATTGAATTATGAATCATGAATCATGAATCATGAATCATGAATTGAATCATGAATCATAAATCGAATCATGAATCATGAATTGAATCAGGATTCGAATCATGAATTGAATCATGAATCATAAATTGAATCATGAATCATGAATTATAAATCATGAATCGAATCATGAATCAAGAATCTTGTATCGAATCATGAATCATGAATTGAATCAGGAATCGTGAATCATGAATTGAATCATGAATCATAAATCAAGAATCGAATCATGAGTCATGAATTGAATCATGAATCATGAATTGAATCATGAATCATAAATTGAATCATGAATCATGAATTATGAATTGAATCATGAATTGAATCATGATTCATGAATCATGAATTGAATCATGAATCATGAATTGAATCATGAATTAAATCATGAATCATG
Organism: Mixophyes australis; assembly: GCA_036250195.1. Taxonomy (NCBI): domain Eukaryota; kingdom Metazoa; phylum Chordata; class Amphibia; order Anura; family Limnodynastidae; genus Mixophyes; species Mixophyes australis. The sequence goes on along the minus strand of JAVHZZ010000022.1, from coordinate 236,509 downwards.
AATCATGAATCATAAATTGAATCATGAATTGAATCATGAATCATGAATCATGAATTGAATCATGAATTATGAATCATGAATTGAATCATGAATCATGATTCATTAATCGAATCATGAATCATGAATTAAATCATGAATCATGAATCATGAATTGAATCATAAATCATGAATTGAATCATGAATCATGAATTGAATCATGAATTGAATCATAAATCATGAATCATGAATCATGAATTGAATTCATCAATCATGAATCATGAATCATGAATCATGAATTGAATCATGAATCGTGAATTATGCATCATGAATTGAATCATGAATAATGAATTGAATCATGAATCATGAATCAGGAATTGAATCATGAATCATGAATCGAATCATGAATTATGAATCATGAATTGAATCATGAATCATGAATTATGAATCATGAATTGAATCATGAATCATGAATTATGAATCATGAATTGAATCATGAATTGAATCATGAATCATGAATCATGAATCATGAATTAAATCATGAATTATGAATCATGAATTGAATCATGAATCATGAATCATGAATTGAATCATGAATCATGAATCATGAATTAAATCATAAATTATGAATCATGAATTGAATCATGAATCGAATCATGAATCATGAATCATGAATTGTATCATGAATCATGAATTGAATCATGAATCAAGAGTCATGAATCGAATCATGAATCCTGAATTGAATCATGAATCATGAATCATGAATTGAATCATGAATCATGAATCATGAATTGAATCATGAATCATGAATCATGAATTGAATCATGAATCATGAATTATGAATTATGAATTGAATCATGAATCATAAATCGAATAATGAATCATGAATTGAATCATGAATCATGAATCATGAATCATGAATTGAATCATGAATCATGAATCATGAATCGAATCATGAATCATGAATCAAGAATCATGAATCGAATCATGAATCATGAATTGAATCATGAATTGAATCATGAATCATGAATTGAATCATGAATCATGAATCATGAATTGAATCATGAATCATGAATTATGAATCATGAATTGAATCATTAATCATGAATCATGAATTGAATCAGGATTCGAATCATGAATTGAATCATGAATCATGAATTGAACCATGAATCATGAATTATGAATCATGAATTGAATCATGAATCATGAATTGAATCATGAATCATGAATCATGAATCATGAATCATAAATCATGAATTGAATCATGAATCATGAATCGAATCATGAATCATGAATTGAATCATGAATCATGAATTGAATCATGAATCATGAATCATGAATTGAATCATGAATTCAATCATGAATCATGAATTGAATCATGAATTAAATCATGAATCATGAATCATAAATTGAATCATGAATTGAATCATGAATCATGAATCATGAATTGAATCATGAATCATGAATCATGAATTGAATCATGAATCATGAATCATGATTTGAATCATGAATCATGAATTGAATCATGAATCATGAATTGAATCATGAATTGAATCATGAATCATGAATCATGAATTGAATCATGAATCATGAATCGAATCATGAATCATGAATTGAATCATGAATCATGAATTGAATCATGAATCATGAATCGAATCATGAATCATGAATTGAATCATGAATCATGAATCATGAATTGAATCATGAATCATGAATCATGAATTAAATCATGAATCATGAATCATGAATCGAATCATGAATCTTGAATCATGAATTGAATCATGAATCATGAATCATGAATTATGAATTGAATCATGAATCATGAATCATGAATCAAATCATGAATCATGAATCAAGAATCATGAATTGAATCATGAATCATGAATTGAATCATGAATCATGAATCTTAAATCATGAATCATGAATTGAATCATAAATCATGAATTGAATCATGAATCATGAATTAAATCATGAATCATGAATCATGAATCATGAATCATGAATCATGAATCGAATCATGAATCATGAGTCAAGAATCATGAATCGAATCATGAATCATGAATCATGAATTATGAATTGAATCATGAATCATGAATCATGAATTGAATCATGAATCATGAATCATGAATCATGAATTGAATCATGAATCATGAATCGAATCATGAATTATGAATTGAATCATGAATCATGAATCATGAATTGAATCATGAATCATGAATCATGAATTGAATCCTGAATTGAATCTTGAATCAGGATTCGAATCATGAATCATGAATCAAGAATCTTGAATCGAATCATGAATCATGAATTGAATCATGAATCATGAGTCATGAATTAAATCATGAATTATGAATCATGAATTGAATCATGAATCGAATCATGAATCATGAATCATGAATTGTATCATGAATCATGAATCATAAATCATGAACTGAATCAAGAATCATGATTTAAGAATCATGAATTGAATCATGAATCAGGAAACATGAATCGAATCATGAATTATGAAATCATGAATCATAAATTGAATCATGAATCATGAATCATGAATCATGAATTGAATCATGAATCATAAATCGAATCATGAATCAGGAAACATGAATCGAATCATGAATTATGAATCATGAATCATGAATTGAATCATGAATCATGAATCATGAATTGAATCATGAATCATAAATCGAATCATGAATCATGAATTGAATCATGAATCATGAATTGAATCATGAATCATGAATTGAATCATGAATTGAATCATGAATCATGAATCATGAATTGAATATTGAATCATGAATCGAATCATGAATCATGAATTGAATCATGAATCATGAATTGAATCATGAATCATGAATCGAATCATGAATCATGAATTGAATCATGAATCATGAATTGAATCATGAATCATTAATTGAATCATGAATCATGAATCATGAATTGAATCATGAATCATGAATCATGAATTAAATCATGAATCATGAATCATGAATCGAATCATGAATCTTGAATCATGAATTGAATCATGAATCATGAATCATGAATCATGAATTGAATCATGAATCATGAATCATAAATCGAATCATGAATCATGAATCAAGAATCATGAATTGAATCATGAATCATGAATTGAATCATGAATCATGAATCTTGAATCATGAATCATGAATTGAATCATAAATCATGAATTGAATCATGAATCATGAATTAAATCATGAATCATGAATCATTAATCATGAATCATGAATCATGAATTGAATCATGAATCATGAGTCAAGAATCATGAATCGAATCATGAATCATGAATCATGAATTATGAATTGGAATCATGAATCATAAATCATGAATCATAATTTGAATCACGAATCATAAATCATGAATTGAATCATGATTCATGAATCTTGAATCATGAATTGAATCATGAATCATGAATCATGAATCGAATCATAAATCATGAATTATGAATCATGAATTGATTCATGAATCATGAATTATTAATCATGAATCGAATCATGAATCATGAATAATGAATTATGAATTGAATCATGAATTGAAACATGAATCATAAATTATGAATCATGAATTGAATCATGAATCAGGAATCATGAATCATTAATTGAATCATGAATCATGAATCATGAATCATGAATTAAATCATGAATCATGAAATATAAATCGAATCATGAATCATTAATTGAATCAGGATTCGAATCATGAATTAAATCATGAATCATGAATTGAATCATGAATCTAGAATTGAATCATGAATCATGAATCTTGAATCATGAATCATGAATTGAATCATGAATCGTGAATTATGAATCATGAATTGAATCATGAATAATGAATTGAATCATGAATCATTAATTGAATCAGGATTCGAATCATGAATTGAATCATGAATCATGAATTGAATCATGAATCATGAATTGAATCATGAATCATGAATCTTGAATCATGAATCATGAATTGAATCATGAATCGTGAATTATGAATCATGAATTGAATCATGAATAATGAATTGAATCATGAATAATGAATCAGGAATTGAATCATGAATCATGAATCGAATCATGAATTATGAATCATGAATTGAATCATGAATCATGAATTATGAATCATGAATTGAATCATGAATCATGAATTATGAATCATGAATTGAATCATGAATTGAATCATGAATCATGAATCATGAATTAAATCATGAATTATGAATCATGAATTGAATCATGAATCATGAATCATGAATTGAATCATGAATCATGAATCATGAATTAAATCATAAATTATGAATCATGAATTGAATCATGAATCGAATCATGAATCATGAATCATGAATTGTATCATGAATCATGAATTGAATCATGAATCAAGAGTCATGAATCGAATCATGAATCCTGAATTGAATCATGAATCATGAATCATGAATTGAATCATGAATCATGAATCATGAATTGAATCATGAATCATGAATTTATGAATTATGAATTGAATCATGAATCATAAATCGAATAATGAATCATGAATTGAATCAGGATTCGAATCATGAATTGAATCACAAATCATGAATCATGAATTGAATCATGAATCATGAATTATGAATTGAATCATGAATCATAAATCGAATCATGAATCATGAATCATGAATTGAATCAGGATTCGAATCATGAATCATGAATCAAGAATCTTGAATCGAATCATGAATCATGAATTGAATCATGAATCATGAGTCATGAATTAAATCATGAATTATGAATCATGAATTGAATCATGAATCGAATCATGAATCATGAATTGTATCATGAATCATGAATCATAAATCATGAATTGAATCAAGAATCATGATTTAAGAATCATGAATTGAATCATGAATCAGGAAACATGAATCGAATCATGAATTATGAATCATGAATCATGAATTGAATCATGAATCATGAATCATGAATCATGAATTGAATCATGAATCATAAATCGAATCATGAATCATGAATCAGGAAACATGAATCGAATCATGAATTATGAATCATGAATCATGAATTGAATCATGAATCATGAATCATGAATCATGAATCATGAATTGAATCATGAATCATAAATCGAATCATGAATCATGAATTGAATCAGGATTCGAATCATGAATTGAATCATGAATCATAAATTGAATCATGAATCATGAACTATAAATCATGAATCGAATCATGAATCAAGAATCTTGTATCGAATCATGAATCATGAATTGAATCAGGAATCATGAACCATGAATCATGAATTAGATCATGAATCGTGAATCATGAATTGAATCATGAAGCATAAATCAAGAATCGAATCATGAGTCATGAATTGAATCATGAATCATGAATTGAATCATGAATCATGAATTGAATCATGAATCATGAATTATGAATTGAATCATGAATTGAATCATGATTCATGAATCATGAATTGAATCATGAATTAAATTGAGAATCATGAATCATGAATCATAAATTGATTCATGAATTGAATCATGAATCATGAATCATGAATTGAATAATGAATCATGAATTTAATCATGATTCATGAATCATGAATTGAATCATGAATTAAATCATGAATCATGAATCATGAATCATAAATTGAATCATGAATTGAATCATGAATCATGAATCATGAATTGAATTATGAATCATGAATCATGAATTGAATCATGAATCATGAATCATGAATTGAATCATGAATCATAAATCGAATCATGAATCATGAATTGAATCAGGATTCGAATCATGAATTGAATCATGAATCATAAATTGAATCATGAATCATGAATTATAAATCATGAATCGAATCATGAATCAAGAATCTTGTATCGAATCATGAATCATGAATTGAATCAGGAATCATGAACCATGAATCATGAATTAAATCATGAATCGTGAATCATGAATTGAATCATGAATCATAAATCAAGAATCGAATCATGAGTCATGAATTGAATCATGAATCATGAATTGAATCATGAATCATGAATTGAATCATGAATCATGAATTATGAATTGAATCATGAATTGAATCATGATTCATGAATCATGAATTGAATCATGAATTAAATCATGAATCATGAATCATAAATTGAATCATGAATTGAATCATGAATCATGAATCATGAATTGAATCATGAATTATGAATCATGAATTGAATCATGAATCATGATTCATTAATCGAATCATGAATCATGAATTAAATCATGAATCATGAATCATGAATTGAATCATAAATCATGAATTGAATCATGAATCATGAATTGAATCATGAATTGAATCATAAATCATGAATCATGAATCATGAATTGAATTCATCAATCATGAATCATGAATTGAATCATGAATTGAATCATGAATTAAATCATGAATCATTAATTGATTCATGAATCATGAATCAGGAATCATGAATCATGAATTGAATCATGAATCATGAATCATAAATCGAATCATGAATCATGAATTGAATCAGGATTCGAATCATGAATTGCATCATAAATTATGAATTGAATCATGAATCATGAATCATGAATTGAATCATGAATCATGAATAATGAATTATGAATTGAATCATGAATTGAATCATGAATCATAAATTATGAATCATGAATTGAATCATGAATCAGGAATCATGAATCATTAATTGAATCATTAATCATGAATCATGAATCATGAATTAAATCATGAATCATGAAATATAAATCGAATCAAGAATCATTAATTGAATCAGGATTCGAATCATGAATTGAATCATGAATCATGAATTGAATCATGAATCATGAATCTTGAATCATGAATCATGAATTGAATCATGAATCGTGAATTATGAATCATGAATTGAATCATGAATAATGAATTGAATCATGAATCATGAATCAGGAATTGAATCATGAATCATGAATCGAATCTTGAATTATGAATCATGAATTGAATCATGAATCATGAATTATGAATCATGAATTGAATCATGAATCATGAATTATGAATCATGAATTGAATCATGAATTGAATCATGAATCATGAATCATGAATCATGAATTAAATCATGAATTAAATCATGAATCATGAATCATAAATTGAATCATGAATTGAATCATGAATCATGAATCATGAATTGAATCATGAATCATGAATCATGAATTGAATCATGAATCATGAATCATGATTTGAATCATGAATCATGAATTGAATCATGAATCATGAATTGAATCATGAATTGAATCATGAATCATGAATCATGAATTGAATCATGAATCATGAATCGAATCATGAATCATGAATTGAATCATGAATCATGAATTGAATCATGAATCATGAATCGAATCATGAATCATGAATTGAATCATGAATCATGAATTGAATCATGAATCATGAATTGAATCATGAATCATGAATCATGAATTGAATCATGAATCATGAATCATGAATTAAATCATGAATCATGAATCATGAATCGAATCATGAATCTTGAATCATGAATTGAATCATGAATCATGAATCATGAATCATGAATTGAATCATGAATCATGAATCATGAATCGAATCATGAATCATGAATCAAGAATCATGAATTGAATCATGAATCATGAATTGAATCATGAATCATGAATCTTGAATCATGAATCATGAATTGAATCATAAATCATGAATTGAATCATGAATCATGAATTAAATCATGAATCATGAATCATGAATCATGAATCATGAATCATGAATCGAATCATGAATCATGAGTCAAGAATCATGAATTGAATCATGAATCATGAATTGAATCATGAATTAAATCATGAATCATGAATCATGAATCATAAATTGAATCATGAATTGAATCATGAATCATGAATCATGAATTGAATCATGAATTATGAATCATGAATTGAATCATGAATCATGATTCATTAATCGAATCATGAATCATGAATTAAATCATGAATCATGAATCATGAATTGAATCATAAATCATGAATTGAATCATGAATCATGAATTGAATCATGAATTGAATCATAAATCATGAATCATGAATCATGAATTGAATTCATCAATCATGAATCATGAATCATGAATCATGAATTGAATCATGAATCGTGAATTATGCATCATGAATTGAATCATGAATAATGAATTGAATCATGAATCATGAATCAGGAATTGAATCATGAATCATGAATCGAATCATGAATTATGAATCATGAATTGAATCATGAATCATGAATTATGAATCATGAATTGAATCATGAATCATGAATTATGAATCATGAATTGAATCATGAATTGAATCATGAATCATGAATCATGAATCATGAATTAAATCATGAATTATGAATCATGAATTGAATCATGAATCATGAATCATGAATTGAATCATGAATCATGAATCATGAATTAAATCATAAATTATGAATCATGAATTGAATCATGAATCGAATCATGAATCATGAATCATGAATTGTATCATGAATCATGAATTGAATCATGAATCAAGAGTCATGAATCGAATCATGAATCCTGAATTGAATCATGAATCATGAATCATGAATTGAATCATGAATCATGAATCATGAATTGAATCATGAATCATGAATCATGAATTGAATCATGAATCATGAATTATGAATTATGAATTGAATCATGAATCATAAATCGAATAATGAATCATGAATTGAATCATGAATCATGAATCATGAATCATGAATTGAATCATGAATCATGAATCATGAATCGAATCATGAATCATGAATCAAGAATCATGAATCGAATCATGAATCATGAATTGAATCATGAATTGAATCATGAATCATGAATTGAATCATGAATCATGAATCATGAATTGAATCATGAATCATGAATTATGAATCATGAATTGAATCATTAATCATGAATCATGAATTGAATCAGGATTCGAATCATGAATTGAATCATGAATCATGAATTGAACCATGAATCATGAATTATGAATCATGAATTGAATCATGAATCATGAATTGAATCATGAATCATGAATCATGAATCATGAATCATAAATCATGAATTGAATCATGAATCATGAATCGAATCATGAATCATGAATTGAATCATGAATCATGAATTGAATCATGAATCATGAATCATGAATTGAATCATGAATTCAATCATGAATCATGAATTGAATCATGAATTAAATCATGAATCATGAATCATAAATTGAATCATGAATTGAATCATGAATCATGAATCATGAATTGAATCATGAATCATGAATCATGAATTGAATCATGAATCATGAATCATGATTTGAATCATGAATCATGAATTGAATCATGAATCATGAATTGAATCATGAATTGAATCATGAATCATGAATCATGAATTGAATCATGAATCATGAATCGAATCATGAATCATGAATTGAATCATGAATCATGAATTGAATCATGAATCATGAATCGAATCATGAATCATGAATTGAATCATGAATCATGAATCATGAATTGAATCATGAATCATGAATCATGAATTAAATCATGAATCATGAATCATGAATCGAATCATGAATCTTGAATCATGAATTGAATCATGAATCATGAATCATGAATTATGAATTGAATCATGAATCATGAATCATGAATCAAATCATGAATCATGAATCAAGAATCATGAATTGAATCATGAATCATGAATTGAATCATGAATCATGAATCTTAAATCATGAATCATGAATTGAATCATAAATCATGAATTGAATCATGAATCATGAATTAAATCATGAATCATGAATCATGAATCATGAATCATGAATCATGAATCGAATCATGAATCATGAGTCAAGAATCATGAATCGAATCATGAATCATGAATCATGAATTATGAATTGAATCATGAATCATGAATCATGAATTGAATCATGAATCATGAATCATGAATCATGAATTGAATCATGAATCATGAATCGAATCATGAATTATGAATTGAATCATGAATCATGAATCATGAATTGAATCATGAATCATGAATCATGAATTGAATCCTGAATTGAATCTTGAATCAGGATTCGAATCATGAATCATGAATCAAGAATCTTGAATCGAATCATGAATCATGAATTGAATCATGAATCATGAGTCATGAATTAAATCATGAATTATGAATCATGAATTGAATCATGAATCGAATCATGAATCATGAATCATGAATTGTATCATGAATCATGAATCATAAATCATGAACTGAATCAAGAATCATGATTTAAGAATCATGAATTGAATCATGAATCAGGAAACATGAATCGAATCATGAATTATGAATCATGAATCATAAATTGAATCATGAATCATGAATCATGAATCATGAATTGAATCATGAATCATAAATCGAATCATGAATCAGGAAACATGAATCGAATCATGAATTATGAATCATGAATCATGAATTGAATCATGAATCATGAATCATGAATTGAATCATGAATCATAAATCGAATCATGAATCATGAATTGAATCATGAATCATGAATTGAATCATGAATCATGAATTGAATCATGAATTGAATCATGAATCATGAATCATGAATTGAATATTGAATCATGAATCGAATCATGAATCATGAATTGAATCATGAATCATGAATTGAATCATGAATCATGAATCGAATCATGAATCATGAATTGAATCATGAATCATGAATTGAATCATGAATCATTAATTGAATCATGAATCATGAATCATGAATTGAATCATGAATCATGAATCATGAATTAAATCATGAATCATGAATCATGAATCGAATCATGAATCTTGAATCATGAATTGAATCATGAATCATGAATCATGAATCATGAATTGAATCATGAATCATGAATCATAAATCGAATCATGAATCATGAATCAAGAATCATGAATTGAATCATGAATCATGAATTGAATCATGAATCATGAATCTTGAATCATGAATCATGAATTGAATCATAAATCATGAATTGAATCATGAATCATGAATTAAATCATGAATCATGAATCATTAATCATGAATCATGAATCATGAATTGAATCATGAATCATGAGTCAAGAATCATGAATCGAATCATGAATCATGAATCATGAATTATGAATTGAATCATGAATCATAAATCATGAATCATAATTTGAATCACGAATCATAAATCATGAATTGAATCATGATTCATGAATCTTGAATCATGAATTGAATCATGAATCATGAATCATGAATCGAATCATAAATCATGAATTATGAATCATGAATTGATTCATGAATCATGAATTATTAATCATGAATCGAATCATGAATCATGAATAATGAATTATGAATTGAATCATGAATTGAAACATGAATCATAAATTATGAATCATGAATTGAATCATGAATCAGGAATCATGAATCATTAATTGAATCATGAATCATGAATCATGAATCATGAATTAAATCATGAATCATGAAATATAAATCGAATCATGAATCATTAATTGAATCAGGATTCGAATCATGAATTAAATCATGAATCATGAATTGAATCATGAATCATGAATTGAATCATGAATCATGAATCTTGAATCATGAATCATGAATTGAATCATGAATCGTGAATTATGAATCATGAATTGAATCATGAATAATGAATTGAATCATGAATCATTAATTGAATCAGGATTCGAATCATGAATTGAATCATGAATCATGAATTGAATCATGAATCATGAATTGAATCATGAATCATGAATCTTGAATCATGAATCATGAATTGAATCATGAATCGTGAATTATGAATCATGAATTGAATCATGAATAATGAATTGAATCATGAATAATGAATCAGGAATTGAATCATGAATCATGAATCGAATCATGAATTATGAATCATGAATTGAATCATGAATCATGAATTATGAATCATGAATTGAATCATGAATCATGAATTATGAATCATGAATTGAATCATGAATTGAATCATGAATCATGAATCATGAATTAAATCATGAATTATGAATCATGAATTGAATCATGAATCATGAATCATGAATTGAATCATGAATCATGAATCATGAATTAAATCATAAATTATGAATCATGAATTGAATCATGAATCGAATCATGAATCATGAATCATGAATTGTATCATGAATCATGAATTGAATCATGAATCAAGAGTCATGAATCGAATCATGAATCCTGAATTGAATCATGAATCATGAATCATGAATTGAATCATGAATCATGAATCATGAATTGAATCATGAATCATGAATTATGAATTATGAATTGAATCATGAATCATAAATCGAATAATGAATCATGAATTGAATCAGGATTCGAATCATGAATTGAATCACAAATCATGAATCATGAATTGAATCATGAATCATGAATTATGAATTGAATCATGAATCATAAATCGAATCATGAATCATGAATTGAATCAGGATTCGAATCATGAATCATGAATCAAGAATCTTGAATCGAATCATGAATCATGAATTGAATCATGAATCATGAGTCATGAATTAAATCATGAATTATGAATCATGAATTGAATCATGAATCGAATCATGAATCATGAATTGTATCATGAATCATGAATCATAAATCATGAATTGAATCAAGAATCATGATTTAAGAATCATGAATTGAATCATGAATCAGGAAACATGAATCGAATCATGAATTATGAATCATGAATCATGAATTGAATCATGAATCATGAATCATGAATCATGAATTGAATCATGAATCATAAATCGAATCATGAATCATGAATCAGGAAACATGAATCGAATCATGAATTATGAATCATGAATCATGAATTGAATCATGAATCATGAATCATGAATCATGAATCATGAATTGAATCATGAATCATAAATCGAATCATGAATCATGAATTGAATCAGGATTCGAATCATGAATTGAATCATGAATCATAAATTGAATCATGAATCATGAACTATAAATCATGAATCGAATCATGAATCAAGAATCTTGTATCGAATCATGAATCATGAATTGAATCAGGAATCATGAACCATGAATCATGAATTAGATCATGAATCGTGAATCATGAATTGAATCATGAAGCATAAATCAAGAATCGAATCATGAGTCATGAATTGAATCATGAATCATGAATTGAATCATGAATCATGAATTGAATCATGAATCATGAATTATGAATTGAATCATGAATTGAATCATGATTCATGAATCATGAATTGAATCATGAATTAAATTGAGAATCATGAATCATGAATCATAAATTGATTCATGAATTGAATCATGAATCATGAATCATGAATTGAATAATGAATCATGAATTTAATCATGATTCATGAATCATGAATTGAATCATGAATTAAATCATGAATCATGAATCATGAATCATAAATTGAATCATGAATTGAATCATGAATCATGAATCATGAATTGAATTATGAATCATGAATCATGAATTGAATCATGAATCATGAATCATGAATTGAATCATGAATCATAAATCGAATCATGAATCATGAATTGAATCAGGATTCGAATCATGAATTGAATCATGAATCATAAATTGAATCATGAATCATGAATTATAAATCATGAATCGAATCATGAATCAAGAATCTTGTATCGAATCATGAATCATGAATTGAATCAGGAATCATGAACCATGAATCATGAATTAAATCATGAATCGTGAATCATGAATTGAATCATGAATCATAAATCAAGAATCGAATCATGAGTCATGAATTGAATCATGAATCATGAATTGAATCATGAATCATGAATTGAATCATGAATCATGAATTATGAATTGAATCATGAATTGAATCATGATTCATGAATCATGAATTGAATCATGAATTAAATCATGAATCATGAATCATAAATTGAATCATGAATTGAATCATGAATCATGAATCATGAATTGAATCATGAATTATGAATCATGAATTGAATCATGAATCATGATTCATTAATCGAATCATGAATCATGAATTAAATCATGAATCATGAATCATGAATTGAATCATAAATCATGAATTGAATCATGAATCATGAATTGAATCATGAATTGAATCATAAATCATGAATCATGAATCATGAATTGAATTCATCAATCATGAATCATGAATTGAATCATGAATTGAATCATGAATTAAATCATGAATCATTAATTGATTCATGAATCATGAATCAGGAATCATGAATCATGAATTGAATCATGAATCATGAATCATAAATCGAATCATGAATCATGAATTGAATCAGGATTCGAATCATGAATTGCATCATAAATTATGAATTGAATCATGAATCATGAATCATGAATTGAATCATGAATCATGAATAATGAATTATGAATTGAATCATGAATTGAATCATGAATCATAAATTATGAATCATGAATTGAATCATGAATCAGGAATCATGAATCATTAATTGAATCATTAATCATGAATCATGAATCATGAATTAAATCATGAATCATGAAATATAAATCGAATCAAGAATCATTAATTGAATCAGGATTCGAATCATGAATTGAATCATGAATCATGAATTGAATCATGAATCATGAATCTTGAATCATGAATCATGAATTGAATCATGAATCGTGAATTATGAATCATGAATTGAATCATGAATAATGAATTGAATCATGAATCATGAATCAGGAATTGAATCATGAATCATGAATCGAATCTTGAATTATGAATCATGAATTGAATCATGAATCATGAATTATGAATCATGAATTGAATCATGAATCATGAATTATGAATCATGAATTGAATCATGAATTGAATCATGAATCATGAATCATGAATCATGAATTAAATCATGAATTAAATCATGAATCATGAATCATAAATTGAATCATGAATTGAATCATGAATCATGAATCATGAATTGAATCATGAATCATGAATCATGAATTGAATCATGAATCATGAATCATGATTTGAATCATGAATCATGAATTGAATCATGAATCATGAATTGAATCATGAATTGAATCATGAATCATGAATCATGAATTGAATCATGAATCATGAATCGAATCATGAATCATGAATTGAATCATGAATCATGAATTGAATCATGAATCATGAATCGAATCATGAATCATGAATTGAATCATGAATCATGAATTGAATCATGAATCATGAATTGAATCATGAATCATGAATCATGAATTGAATCATGAATCATGAATCATGAATTAAATCATGAATCATGAATCATGAATCGAATCATGAATCTTGAATCATGAATTGAATCATGAATCATGAATCATGAATCATGAATTGAATCATGAATCATGAATCATGAATCGAATCATGAATCATGAATCAAGAATCATGAATTGAATCATGAATCATGAATTGAATCATGAATCATGAATCTTGAATCATGAATCATGAATTGAATCATAAATCATGAATTGAATCATGAATCATGAATTAAATCATGAATCATGAATCATGAATCATGAATCATGAATCATGAATCGAATCATGAATCATGAGTCAAGAATCATGAATCGAATCATGAATCATGAATCATGAATTATGAATTGAATCATGAATCATGAATCATGAATCATGAATCATGAATTGAATCATGAATCATGAATCATGAATCATGAATTGAATCATGAATCATGAATCATGAATCGAATCATGAATTATGAATTGAATCATGAATCATGAATCATGAATTGAATCATGAATCATGAATCATGAATTGAATCCTGAATTGAATCATGAATTATGAATTGAATTATGAATTAAATTACGAATCATGAATAATAAATTGAATCATGAATCATGAATCATGAATTAAATCATGAATTGAATCATGAATCATGAATCATGAATTGAATCATGAATCATGAATCATGAATTGAATCATGAATCATAAATCATGAAATGAAACATGAATCATGAATCATGAATTGAATCATGAATCATGAATTGAATCATGAATTAAATCACGAATCATGAATAATAAATTGAATCATGAATCATGAATCATGAATTAAATCATGAATTGAATCATGAATCAGGAATTGAATCATGAATCATGAATCATGAATTGAATCATGAATCATAAATCATGAAATGAAACATGAATCATGAAACATGAATTGAATCATGAATCATGAATTGAGTCATGAATCATGAATTATGAATTATGAATTGAATCATGAATCATGAATTGAATCATAAATCATGAATTATGAATTGAATCATGAATCATGAATCATGAATCATGAATCGAATCTTAAATCATGAATTATGAATCATGAATTGATTCATGAATCATGAATTATGAATCATGAATTGAATCATGAATCATGAATCATGAATTATGAATCATGAATTGAATCATGAATCATGCACCATGAATCATGAATCATGAATTGAATCTTGAATCATGAATAATGAATCATGAATTGAATTATGAATTGAATCATGAATTGAATCATAAATCATGAATCATAATTTGAATCACGAATCATGAATCATGAATTGAATCATGATTCATGAATCTTAAATCATGAATTGAATCATGAATCATGAATCATGAATCGAATCATAAATCATGAATTATGAATCATGAATTGATTCATGAATCATAAATTATGAATCATGAATTGAATCATGAATCAGGAATCATGAATCATTAATTGAATCATGAATCATGAATCATGAATCATGAATTAAATCATGAATCATGAAATATAAATCGAATCATGAATCATTAATTGAATCAGGATTCGTATCATGAATTAAATCATGAATCATGAATTGAATCATGAATCATGAATTGAATCATGAATCATGAATCTTGAATCATGAATCATGAATTGAATCATGAATCGTGAATTATGAATCATGAATTGAATCATGAATAATGAATTGAATCATGAATCATGAATCATGAATTGAATCATGAATCGTGAATTATGAATCATGAATTGAATCATGAATAATGAATTGAATCATGAATCATTAATTGAATCAGGATTCGAATCATGAATTGAATCATGAATAATGAATTGAATCATGAATTATGAATCATGAATTGAATCATGAATCATGAATTATGAATCATGAATTGAATCATGAATCATGAATTATGAATCATGAATTGAATCATGAATTGAATCATGAATCATGAATCAGGAATTGAATCATGAATCATGAATCGAATCATGAATTATGAATCATGAATTGAATCATGAATCATGAATTATGAATCATGAATTGAATCATGAATCATGAATTATGAATCATGAATTGAATCATGAATTGAATCATGAATCATGAATCATGAATCATGAATTAAATCATGAATTATGAATCATGAATTGAATCATGAATCATGAATCATGAATTGAATCATGAATCATGAATCATGAATTAAATCATAAATTATGAATCATGAATTGAATCACGAATCGAATCATGAATTATGAATCATGAATTGTATCATGAATCATGAATTGAATCATGAATCAAGAGTCATGAATCGAATCATGAATCCTGAATTGTATCATGAATCATGAATCATGAATTGAATCATGAATCATGAATCATGAATTGAATCATGAATCATGAATTATGAATTATGAATTGAATCATGAATCATAAATCGAATAATGAATCATGAATTGAATCATGAATCATGAATCATGAATCATGAATTGAATCATGAATCATGAATCATGAATCGAATCATGAATCATGAATCAAGAATCATGAATCGAATCATGAATCATGAATTGAATCATGAATTGAATCATGAATCATGAATTGAATCATGAATCATGAATCATGAATTGAATCATGAATCATGAATTATGAATCATGAATTGAATCATTAATCATGAATCATGAATTGAATCAGGATTCGAATCATGAATTGAATCATGAATCATGAATTGAACCATGAATCATGAATTATGAATCATGAATTGAATCATGAATCATGAATTGAATCATGAATCATGAATCATGAATCATGAATCATAAATCATGAATTGAATCATGAATCATGAATCGAATCATGAATCATGAATTGAATCATGAATCATGAATTGAATCATGAATCATGAATCATGAATTGAATCATGAATTCAATCATGAATCTTGAATTGAATCATGAATTAAATCATGAATCATGAATTATAAATTGAATCATGAATTGAATCATGAATCATGAATCATGAATTGAATCATGAATCATGAATTGAATCATGAATCATGAATCATGATTTGAATCATGAATCATGAATTGAATCATGAATCATGAATTGAATCATGAATTGAATCATGAATCATGAATCATGAATTGAATCATGAATCATGAATCGAATCATGAATCATGAATTGAATCATGAATCATGAATTGAATCATGAATCATGAATCGAATCATGAATCATGAATTGAATCATGAATCATGAATTGAATCATGAATCATGAATTGAATCATGAATCATGAATCATGAATTGAATCATGAATCATGAATCATGAATTAAATAATGAATCATGAATCATGAATCGAATCATGAATCTTGAATCATGAATTGAATCATGAATCATGAATCATGAATCATGAATTGAATCATGAATCATGAATCATGAATCGAATCATGAATCATGAATCAAGAATCATGAATTGAATCATGAATCATGAATTGAATCATGAATCATGAATCTTGAATCATGAATCATGAATTGAATCATAAATCATGAATTGAATCATGAATCATGAATTAAATCATGAATCATGAATCATGAATCATGAATCATGAATCATGAATCGAATCATGAATCATGAGTCAAGAATCATGAATCGAATCATGAATCATGAATCATGAATTATGAATTGAATCATGAATCATGAATCATGAATCATGAATCATGAATTGAATCATGAATCATGAATCATGAATCATGAATTGAATCATGAATCATGAATCATGAATCGAATCATGAATTATGAATTGAATCATGAATCATGAATCATGAATTGAATCCTGAATTGAATCATGAATTATGAATTGAATTATGAATTAAATTACGAATCATGAATAATAAATTGAATCATGAATCATGAATCATGAATTAAATCATGAATTGAATCATGAATCATGAATCATGAATTGAATCATGAATCATGAATCATGAATTGAATCATGAATCATAAATCATGAAATGAAACATGAATCATGAATCATGAATTGAATCATGAATCATGAATTGAATCATGAATTAAATCACGAATCATGAATAATAAATTGAATCATGAATCATGAATCATGAATTAAATCATGAATTGAATCATGAATCAGGAATTGAATCATGAATCATGAATCATGAATTGAATCATGAATCATAAATCATGAAATGAAACATGAATCATGAAACATGAATTGAATCATGAATCATGAATTGAGTCATGAATCATGAATTATGAATTATGAATTGAATCATGAATCATGAATTGAATCATAAATCATGAATTATGAATTGAATCATGAATCATGAATCATGAATCATGAATCGAATCTTAAATCATGAATTATGAATCATGAATTGATTCATGAATCATGAATTATGAATCATGAATTGAATCATGAATCATGAATCATGAATTATGAATCATGAATTGAATCATGAATCATGCACCATGAATCATGAATCATGAATTGAATCTTGAATCATGAATAATGAATCATGAATTGAATTATGAATTGAATCATGAATTGAATCATAAATCATGAATCATAATTTGAATCACGAATCATGAATCATGAATTGAATCATGATTCATGAATCTTAAATCATGAATTGAATCATGAATCATGAATCATGAATCGAATCATAAATCATGAATTATGAATCATGAATTGATTCATGAATCATTAATTATTAATCATGAATCGAATCATGAATCATGAATAATGAATTATGAATTGAATCATGAATTGAATCATGAATCATAAATTATGAATCATGAATTGAATCATGAATCAGGAATCATGAATCATTAATTGAATCATGAATCATGAATCATGAATCATGAATTAAATCATGAATCATGAAATATAAATCGAATCATGAATCATTAATTGAATCAGGATTCGTATCATGAATTAAATCATGAATCATGAATTGAATCATGAATCATGAATTGAATCATGAATCATGAATCTTGAATCATGAATCATGAATTGAATCATGAATCGTGAATTATGAATCATGAATTGAATCATGAATAATGAATTGAATCATGAATCATTAATTGAATTAGGATTCGAATCATGAATTGAATCATGAATCATGAATTCAATCATGAATCATGAATTCAATCATGAATCATGAATCTTGAATCATGAATCATGAATTGAATCATGAATCGTGAATTATGAATCATGAATTGAATCATGAATAATGAATTGAATCATGAATCATGAATCAGGAATTGAATCATGAATCATGAATCGAATCATGAATTATGAATCATGAATTGAATCATGAATCATGAATTATGAATCATGAATTGAATCATGAATCATGAATTATGAATCATGAATTGAATCATGAATTGAATCATGAATCATGAATCATGAATTAAATCATGAATTATGAATCATGAATTGAATCATGAATCATGAATTGAATCATGATTCATGAATCATGAATTAAATCATAAATTATGAATCATGAATTGAATCATGAATCGAATCATGAATCATGAATCATGAATTGTATCATGAATCATGAATTGAATCATGAATCAAGAGTCATGAATTGAATCATGAATCCTGAATTAAATCATGAATCATGAATCATGAATTGAATCACGAATCATGAATCATGAATTGAATCATGAATCATGAATCATGAATTATGAATTGAATCATGAATCATAAATCGAATCATGAATCATGAATTGAATCAGGATTCGAATCATGAATCATGAATCAAGAAACTTGAATCAAATCATGAATCATGAATTGAATCATGAATCATGAGTCATGAATTAAATCATGAATTATGAATCATGAATTGAATCATGAATCGAATCATGAATCATGAATCATGAATTGTATCATGAATCATTAATCATAAATCATGAATTGAATCAAGAATCATGATTTAAGAATCATGAATTGAATCATGAATCAGGAAACATGAATCGAATCATGAATTATGAATCATGAATCATGAATTGAATCATGAATCATGAATCATGAATCATGAATTGAATCATGAATCATAAATCGAATCATGATTCATGAATCAGGAAACATGAATCGAATCATGAATTATGAATCATGAATCATGAATTGAATCATGAATCATGAATCATGAATCATGAATTGAATCATGAATCATAAATCGAATCATGAATCATGAATTGAATCAGGATTCGAATCATGAATTGAATCATGAATCATAAATTGAATCATGAATCATGAATTATAAATCATGAATCGAATCATGAATCAAGAATCTTGTATCGAATCATGAATCATGAATTGAATCAGGAATCATGAACCATGAATCATGAATTAGATCATGAATCGTGAATCATGAATTGAATCATGAAGCATAAATCAAGAATCGAATCATGAGTCATGAATTGAATCATGAATCATGAATTGAATCATGAATCATGAATTGAATCATGAATCATGAATTATGAATTGAATCATGAATTGAATCATGATTCATGAATCATAAATTGAATCATGAATTAAATTGAGAATCATGAATCATGAATCATAAATTGAATCATGAATTGAATCATGAATCATGAATCATGAATTGAATAATGAATCATGAATTTAATCATGATTCATGAATCATGAATTGAATCATGAATTAAATCATGAATCATGAATCATGAATCATAAATTGAATCATGAATTGAATCATGAATCATGAATCATGAATTGAATTATGAATCATGAATCATGAATTGAATCATGAATCATGAATCATGAATCATGAATTGAATCATGAATCATAAATCGAATCATGAATCATGAATTGAATCAGGATTCGAATCATGAATTGAATCATGAATCATAAATTGAATCATGAATCATGAATTATAAATCATGAATCGAATCATGAATCAAGAATCTTGTATCGAATCATGAATCATGAATTGAATCAGGAATCATGAACCATGAATCATGAATTAAATCATGAATCGTGAATCATGAATTGAATCATGAATCATAAATCAAGAATCAAATCATGAGTCATGAATTGAATCATGAATCATGAATTGAATCATGAATCATGAATTGAATCATGAATCATGAATTATGAATTGAATCATGAATTGAATCATGATTCATGAATCATGAATTGAATCATGAATTAAATCATGAATCATGAATCATGAATCATAAATTGAATCATGAATTGAATCATGAATCATGAATCATGAATTGAATCATGAATTATGAATCATGAATTGAATCATGAATCATGATTCATTAATCGAATCATAAATCATGAATTAAATCATGAATCATGAATCATGAATTGAATCATAAATCATGAATTGAATCATGAATCATGAATTGAATCATGAATTGAATCATAAATCATGAATCATGAATCATGAATTGAATCATAAATCATGAATCATGAATTAAATCATGAATTAAATCATGAATCATGAATTGAATTATGAATCATAAATTGAATCATGAATCATGAATCATGTATTGAATCATGAATCAAGAATCATGAATCGAATCATGAATCATAAATTGAATCATGAATCATGAATCATGTATTGAATCATGAATCAGGAATCATGAATCGAATCATGAATCATGAATCATTAATTGATTCATGAATCATGAATCAGGAATCATGAATCATGAATTGAATCATGAATCATGAATCATAAATCGAATCATGAATCATGAATTGAATCAGGATTCGAATCATGAATTGCATCATGAATTATGAATTGAATCATGAATCATGAATCATGAATTGAATCATGAATCATGAATTATGAATCATGAATTGAATCATGAATAATGAATTGAATCATGAATCATGAATCATAAATCATGAATTGAATCATGAATCATGAATCATGAATCATGAATCATGAATTGAATCATGAATCATGAATCATGAATCATGAATCATGAATCATGGATCATGAATCAAATCATGAATCATGAATCATGAATCATAAATCGAATCATGAATCATGAATCATGAATCATGAATCATGAATTGAATCATGAATTGAATCATGAATCATGAATCATGAATTGAATCATGAATCATGAATCATGAATCATGAATCATGAATTGAATCATGAATCATGAATCATGAATTGAATCATGAATCATGAATCGAATCATGAATCATGAATTGAATCATGAATCATGAATCATGAATTGTATCATGAATTGAATCATGAATCATGAATCATGAATTGAATCATGAATTAAATTGAGAATCATGAATCATGAATCATAAATTGAATCATGAATTGAATCATGAATCATGAATCATGAATTGAATCATGAATTAAATCATAAATCATGAATCATAAATTGAATCATGAATTGAATCATGAATTGAATCATGAATCATGAATCATGAATTGAATCATGAATCATGATTTCATAAATCAAATCATGAATAATAAATTGAATTAGGATTCGAATCATGACTTGAATCATGAATCATGAATTAAATCATGAATCATGAATCTTGAATCATGAATCATGAATTGAATCATGAATCAGGAATCATGAATTGAATCATGAATTGAATCATGAATCAGGAATCATGAATCATGAATTGAATCATGAATCATGAATCATGAATCATGAATTGAATCATGAATCATGAATCATGAATCGAATCATGAATCATGAATTGAATCATAAATCATGAATCGAATCATGAATCATGAATCATGAATTGAATCATGAATCATGACTCATGAATTATGAATCATGAATTGATTCATGAATTGTGAATTATGAATCATGAATTGAATCATGAATCGAATCATGAATCATGAATTATGAATCATTAATTGAATCATGAATCATGAATCATGAACCATGAATCATGAATTGAAACATGAATCATGAATTATGAATCATGAATTGAATCATGAATCATGAATCATGAACCATGAATCATGAATTGAATCATGAATTGAATCATGAATCGATTAATGAATTGAATCATGAATCATGAATTGAATCATGAATCATGAATCATGAATCATGAATTGAATCATGAATCATGAATTGAATCATGAATTGAATCATAAATCATATATCATGAATTGAATCATGAATCATAAATTGATTCATGAATCATGAATCATGAATTGAATCATGAATTTAATCATGAATCATAAATCGAATCATGAATCATGAATTAAATCATGAATCATGAATCATGAATTGAATCATGAATCAGGAATTGAATCATGAATCATGAATCAAGAAACATGAATTGAATCATGAATCATAAATTGAATCATGAATCATGAATCATGAATTGAATCATGAATCATGAATCATGAATCATGAATCATGAATTGAATCATGAATCATGAATTATGAATCATGAATTGATTCATGAATTGTGAATTATGAATCATGAATTGAATCATGAATCATGAATCATGAATTGAATCATGAATCATGAATCATGAATTGAATCCTGAATTGAATCATGAATCATGAATTGAATCATGAATTAAATCATGAATCATGAATAATAAATTGAATCATGAATCATGAATCATGAATTGAATCATGAATTGAATCATGAATCATGAATTATGAATTGAATCATCATCATCATCACCATTTATTTATATAGCGCCACTGATTCCGCAGCGCTGTACAGAGAACTCATTCACATCAGTCCCTGCCCCATTGGAGCTTACAATCTAAATTCCCTAACACACACACATAGACAGAGAGAGAAACTAGGGTCAATTTTGATAACAGTCAATTAACCTACCAGTATGTTTTTGGAATGTGGGAGGAAACCGGAGCACCCCGGAGGAAACCCACGCAAACACAGGGAGAACATACAAACTCCACACAGATAAGGCCATGGTCGGGAATTGAACTCATGACCCCAGTGCTGTGAGGCAGAAGTGCTAACCACTTAGCCACCGTGCTGCCCATGAATCAATAATCATGAATCATGAATCCTGAATTGAATCATGAATTAAATCATGAATCATGAATAATAAATTGAATCATGAATCATGGATTGAATCATGAATTGAATCATGAATCATGAATTATGAATTGAATCATGAATCATTAATCATGAATCATGAATTGAATCATGAATCATGAATCATGAATTGAATCATGAATCATGAATCATGAATCGAATCATGAATCATGAATCATGAATCATGAATCATGAATTGAATCATGAATCATGAATCATGAATTGAATCATGAATTGAATCATGAATCATGAATCATGAATTGAATCATGAATCATGAATCATGAATTGAATCATGAATCATGAATCATGAATCATGACATGAATCATGAATCATAAATCAAATCATGAACCATAAATTGAATTAGGATTCGAATCATGAATTGAATCATGAATCATGAATTAAATCATGAATCATGAATCTTGAATCATGAATTGAATCATGAATCAGGAATCATGAATTGAATCATGAATTGAATCATGAATCAGGAATCATGAATCATGAATTGAATCATGAATCATGAATCATGAATCATGAATTGAATCAAGAATCATGAATCATGAATCATGAATTGAATCATGAATCATGAATCATGAATCGAATCATGAGTCATGAATTGAATCATGAATCATGAATCATGAATCGAATCATGAATCATGAATTGAATCATAAATCATGAATCATGAATCGAATCATGAATCATGAATCATGAATTGAATCATGAATCATGAATCATGAATTATGAATCATGAATTGATTCATGAATTGTGAATTATGAATCATGAATTGAATCATGAATCATGAATCATGAATCGAATCATGAATCATGAATCATGAATCATGAATTATGAATTGAATCATGAATCATAAATCATGAATTATGAATTGAATCATGAATCATGAATCATGAATTGAATCATGAATAATGAATCATGAATCATGAATTGAATCATGATTAATGAATCATGAATCGAATCATGAATCATGAATCATGAATCATGAATCATGAATCATGAATCGAATCATGAATCATGAATCATGAATCATGAATTGAATCATGAATCATGAATCATGAATTGAATCATGAATAATGAATCATGAATTAAATCATGAATCATGAATCATGAATTGAATCATGAATCATGAATTGAATCATGAATCATGAATCATGAATCATGAATCGAATCATGAATCATGAATCATGAATCATGAATTGAATCATGAATCATGAATTGAATCATGAATCATGAATCATGAATCATGAATTGAATCATGAATCATAAATCATGAATTGAATCATGAATCATAAATCATGAATTGAATCATGAATCATGAATCATGAATTATGAATTGAATCATGAATCATGAATCATGAATTGAATCATGACTAATGAATCATGAATCATGAATTGAATCATGATTAATGAATCATGAATCGAATCATGAATCATGAATCAAGAATCATGAAACGAATCATGAATCATTAATTGAATCATGAATCATGAATCATGAATTGAATCATGAATCATGAATCATGAATCGAATCATGAATCATGAATCATGAATCATGAATCATGAATTGAATCATGAATCATGAATTGAATCAGGATTCGAATCAAGAATTGAATCATGAATCATGAATTGAATCATGAATCATGAATCCTGAATCATGAATCATGAATCATGAATTGAATCATGAATAATGAATCGAATCATGAATCATGAATTAAATCATGAATCATGAATCATGAATTGAATAATGAATCATGAATCATGAATTGAATCATGAATTGAATCATGAATTCTGAATTGAATCATGAATTAAATCATGAATCATGAATCATAAATTGAATCATGAATTGAATCATGAATCATGAATCATGAATTGAATCATGAATCATGAATCATGAATTGAATCATGAATCATGATTCATGAATCATGAATTGAATCATGAATCATGAATCATGAATTGAATCATGAATCATGATTCATGAATCATGAATTGAATCATGAATCATGAATCATGAATTGAATCATGAATCATGAATTAAATCATGCATCATGAATTGAATCATGAATTGAATCATAAATCATGAATCATGAATCATGAATTGAATTCATCAATCATGAATCATGAATTGAATCATGAATTGAATCATGAATCATGAATTGAATCATGAATCATGAATTGAATCATGAATCATGAATCATGAATCATAAATTGAATCATGAATTATGAATTAAATCATAAATTTAATCATGAATCATGAATCATGAATTGAATCATGAATCTTGAATCATGAATTGAATCATGAATCATGAATCATGAATTGAATCATGAATCATGAATCATGAATTGAATCATGAATCGAATCATGAATCATGAATTGAATCATGAGTCATGAATCGAATCATAAATCATGAATCGAATCATGAATCTTGAATCATGAATTGAATCATGAATCATGAATCATGAATTGAATCATGAATCATAAATCGAATCATGAATCATGAATTGAATCATGAATCGAATCATGAATCATGAATTGAATCATGAATCATGAATCGAATCATGAATCATGAATCGAATCATGAATCTTAAATCATGAATTGAATCATGAATCATGAATCATGAATCGAATCATGAATCATGAATCAAGAATCATGAATCATGAATTGAATAATGAATCATGAATCATGAATTGAATCATAAATCATGATTCATGAATCATGAATCGAATCATGAATCATGAATCATGAATTGAATCATGAATCATGAATCATGAATTGAATCATGAATCATGAATCATGAATCATGAATTATGAATTGAATCATGATTCATGAATCATAAATCATGAATTGAATCATGAATCATGAATCATGAATTATGAATTGAATCATGAATCATGAATCATGAATCATGAATTGAATCATGAATCATGAATAATGAATCAAATCATGAATCATGAATCAAGAATCATGAAACGAATTATGAATAATGAATTGAATCATGAATTTAATCATGAATCATGAATTGAATCATGAATCATGAATCATGAATCATGAATCATGAATCATGAATTAAGAATTGAATCATGAATCATGAATCATGAATCATGAATCATGAATCATGAATTGATTCATGAATCATGAATCATGAATTGAATCATGAATCATGAATCATGAATTATGAATTTAATCATGAATCATGAATCATGAATCATGAATCATGAATTGAATAATGAATCATGAATCATGAATTGAATCATAAATTATGATTCATGAATTGAATCATGAATCATGAATTGAATCATGAATCATGAATTAGGAATCATGAATTGAATCATCAATCATGAATTGAATCATGAATCATGAATCGAATAATGAATCATGAATCATGAATCATGAATCATGAATTGAATCATGAATCATGAATTGAATCATGAATCATGAATCATGAATCATGAATTGAATCATGAATAATGAATCATGAATCATGAATTGAATCATGAATCATGAATCATGAATCGAATCATGAATCATGAATTAAATCATGAATCATGAATTGAATCATGAATCATGAATTGAATCATGAATTGAATCATGAATCATGAATCATGAATCATGAATTGAATCATGAATCATGAATCATGAATCATGAATCATGAATCATGAATTGAATCATGAATCATGAATCATGAATCATGAATTGAATCATGAATCATGAATCATGAATTGAATCATGAATCATGAATCATGAATTATGAATTGAATCATGAATCATGAATCATAAATCATGAATTGAATCATGAATCATGAATCATGAATTATGAATTGAATCATGAATCATGAATCATGAATCATGAATCATGAATCATGAATCATGAATTGAATCATGAATCATGAATAATGAATCAAATCATGAATCATGAATCAAGAATCATGAAACGAATTATGAATAATGAATTGAATCATGAGTCATGAATCGAATCATAAATCATGAATCGAATCATGAATCTTGAATCATGAATTGAATCATGAATCATGAATCATGAATTGAATCATGAATCATAAATCGAATCATGAATCATGAATTGAATCATGAATCAAATCATAAATCATGAATCGAATCATGAATCTTGAATCATGAATTGAATCATGAATCATGAATCATGAATTGAATCATGAATCATAAATCGAATCATGAATCATGAATTGAATCATGAATCGAATCATGAATCATGAATTGAATCATGAATCATGAATCGAATCATGAATCATGAATCGAATCATGAATCTTAAATCATGAATTGAATCATGAATCATGAATCATGAATTGAATCATGAATCATGAATCATGAATCGAATCATGAATCATGAATCAAGAATCATGAATCATGAATTGAATAATGAATCATGAATCATGAATTGAATCATAAATCATGATTCATGAATCATGAATCGAATCATGAATCATGAATCATGAATTGAATCATGAATCATGAATCATGAATTGAATCATGAATCATGAATCATGAATCATGAATTATGAATTGAATCATGATTCATGAATCATAAATCATGAATTGAATCATGAATCATGAATCATGAATTATGAATTGAATCATGAATCATGAATCATGAATCATGAATTGAATCATGAATCATGAATAATGAATCAAATCATGAATCATGAATCAAGAATCATGAAACGAATTATGAATAATGAATTGAATCATGAATTTAATCATGAATCATGAATTGAATCATGAATCATGAATCATGAATCATGAATCATGAATCATGAATCATGAATCATGAATTAAGAATTGAATCATGAATCATGAATCATGAATCATGAATCATGAATTGATTCATGAATCATGAATCATGAATTGAATCATGAATCATGAATCATGAATTATGAATTTAATCATGAATCATGAATCATGAATCATGAATCATGAATTGAATAATGAATCATGAATCATGAATTGAATCATAAATTATGATTCATGAATTAAATCATGAATCATGAATTGAATCATGAATCATGAATTAGGAATCATGAATTGAATCATCAATCATGAATTGAATCATGAATCATGAATCGAATAATGAATCATGAATCATGAATCATGAATCATGAATTGAATCATGAATCATGAATTGAATCATGAATCATGAATCATGAATCATGAATCATGAATTGAATCATGAATAATGAATCATGAATCATGAATTGAATCATGAATCATGAATCATGAATCGAATCATGAATCATGAATTAAATCATGAATCATGAATTGAATCATGAATCATGAATTGAATCATGAATTGAATCATGAATCATGAATCATGAATCATGAATTGAATCATGAATCATGAATCATGAATCATGAATCATGAATTGAATCATGAATCATGAATCATGAATCATGAATTGAATCATGAATCATGAATCATGAATTGAATCATGAATCATGAATCATGAATTATGAATTGAATCATGAATCATGAATCATAAATCATGAATTGAATCATGAATCATGAATCATGAATTATGAATTGAATCATGAATCATGAATCATGAATTGAATCATGAATCATGAATCATGAATTATGAATTGAATCATGAATCATGAATCATAAATCATGAATTGAATCATGAATCATGAATCATGAATTATGAATTGAATCATGAATCATGAATCATGAATCATGAATCATGAATCATGAATCATGAATTGAATCATGAATCATGAATAATGAATCAAATCATGAATCATGAATCAAGAATCATGAAACGAATTATGAATAATGAATTGAATCATGAATTTAATCATGAATCATGAATTGAATCATGAATCATGAATCATGAATCATGAATCATGAATTAAGAATTGAATCATGAATCATGAATCATGAATCATGAATCATGAATCATGAATTGATTCATGAATCATGAATCATGAATTGAATCATGAATCATGAATCATGAATTATGAATTTAATCATGAATCATGAATCATGAATCATGAATCATGAATTGAATAATGAATCATGAATCATGAATTGAATCATAAATTATGATTCATGAATTGAATCATGAATCATGAATTGAATCATGAATCATGAATTAGGAATCATGAATTGAATCATCAATCATGAATTGAATCATGAATCATGAATCGAATAATGAATCATGAATCATGAATCATGAATCATGAATTGAATCATGAATCATGAATTGAATCATGAATCATGAATCATGAATCATGAATCATGAATTGAATCATGAATAATGAATCATGAATCATGAATTGAATCATGAATCATGAATCATGAATCGAATCATGAATCATGAATTAAATCATGAATCATGAATTGAATCATGAATCATGAATTGAATCATGAATTGAATCATGAATCATGAATCATGAATTGAATCATGAATCATGAATCATGAATCATGAATCATGAATCATGAATTGAATCATGAATCATAAATCATGAATCATGAATTGTATCATGATTAATGAATCATGAATCGAATCATGAATCATGAATCATGAATCATGAATCATGAATCATGAATCGAATCATGAATCATGAATCATGAATCATGAATTGAATCATGAATAATGAATCATGAATTAAATCATGAATCATGAATCATGAATTGAATCATGAATCATGAATTGAATCATGAATCATGAATCATGAATCGAATCATGAATCATGAATCATGAATCATGAATCATGAATTGAATCATGAATCATGAATCATGAATCATGAATCATGAATCATGAATCGAATCATGAATCATGAATCATGAATCATGAATTGAATCATGAATAATGAATCATGAATTAAATCATGAATCATGAATCATGAATTGAATCATGAATCATGAATTGAATCATGAATCATGAATCATGAATCGAATCATGAATCATGAATCATGAATCATGAATCATGAATTGAATCATGAATCATGAATTGAATCATGAATCATGAATCATGAATCATGAATTGAATCATGAATCATAAATCATGAATTGAATCATGAATCATGAATCATGAATTATAAATTGAATCATGAATCATGAATTGAATAATGAATAATGAATCATGAATCATGAATTGAATCATGATTAATGAATCATGAATCGAATCATGAATCATGAATCAAGAATCATGAAACGAATCATGAATCATGAATTGAATCATGAATCATGAATCATGAATCATGAATCATGAATTGAATCATGATTAATGAATCATGAATCGAATCATGAATCATGAATCAAGAATCATGAAACGAATCATGAATCATGAATTGAATCATGAATCATGAATCATGAATTGAATAATGAATCATGAACCATGAATCATGAATCGAATCATGAATCATGAATCATGAATCATGAATCATGAATTGAATCATGAATCATGAATTGAATCAGGATTCGAATCAAGAATTGAATCATGAATCATGAATTGAATCAATTAATCATGAATTATGAATCATGAATTGAATCATGAATCATGAATCATGAATCATGAATCATGAATCATGAATCATGAATCATGAATCATGAATTGAATCATGAATCATGAATCATGAATCGAATCATGAATCATGAATTAAATCATGAATCATGAATTAAATCATGAATCCTGAAATGAATCATGAATCATGAATTGAATCATGAATTAAATCATGAATCATGAATCATAAATTGAATCATGAATTGAATCATGAATCATGAATCATGAATCATGAATCATGAATCATGAATCATGAATTGAATCATGAATCATGATTCATGAATCATGAATTGAATCATGAATCATGAATCATGAATTGAATCATGAATCATGAATTGAATCATGCATCATGAATTGATTTATGAATTGAATCATAAATCATGAATCATGAATTGAATTCATCAATCATGAATTAAATCATAAATTGAATCATGAATCTTGAATCATGAATTGAATCATGAATCATGAATCATGAATTGAATCATGAATCATAAATTAAATCATAAATTGAATCATGAATCATGAATCATGAATTGAATCATGAATCATGAATCATGAATTGAATCATGAATCATGAATCATGAATTGAATCATGAATAATGAATCATGAATTAAATCATGAATCATGAATCATGAATTGAATCATGAATCATGAATTGAATCATGAATCATGAATCATGAATCATGAATCGAATCATGAATCATGAATCATGAATCATGAATTGAATCATGAATCATGAATCATGAATTGAATCATGAATAATGAATCATGAATTAAATCATGAATCATGAATCATGAATTGAATCATGAATCATGAATTGAATCATGAATCATGAATCATGAATCATGAATCGAATCATGAATCATGAATCATGAATCATGAATTGAATCATGAATCATGAATTGAATCATGAATCATGAATCATGAATCATGAATTGAATCATGAATCATAAATCATGAATTGAATCATGAATCATAAATCATGAATTGAATCATGAATCATGAATCATGAATTATGAATTGAATCATGAATCATGAATCATGAATTGAATCATGAATAATGAATCATGAATCATGAATTGAATCATGATTAATGAATCATGAATCGAATCATGAATCATGAATCAAGAATCATGAAACGAATCATGAATCATGAATTGAATCATGAATCATGAATCATGAATTGAATCATGAATAATGAATCATGAATTAAATCATGAATCATGAATCATGAATTGAATCATGAATCATGAATTGAATCATGAATCATGAATCATGAATCATGAATCGAATCATGAATCATGAATCATGAATCATGAATTGAATCATGAATCATGAATTGAATCATGAATCATGAATCATGAATCATGAATTGAATCATGAATCATAAATCATGAATTGAATCATGAATCATAAATCATGAATTGAATCATGAATCATGAATCATGAATTATGAATTGAATCATGAATCATGAATCATGAATTATGAATTGAATCATGAATCATGAATCATGAATTGAATCATGAATAATGAATCATGAATCATGAATTGAATCATGATTAATGAATCATGAATCGAATCATGAATCATGAATCAAGAATCATGAAACGAATCATGAATTATTAATTGAATCATGAATCATGAATCATGAATTGAATCATGAATCATGAATCATGAATCATGAATCGAATCATGAATCATGAATCATGAATCATGAATCATGAATCATGAATTGAATCATGAATCATGAATTGAATCAGGATTCGAATCAAGAATTGAATCATGAATCATGAATTGAATCATGAATCATGAATCCTGAATCATGAATCATGAATCATGAATTGAATCATGAATAATGAATCGAATCATGAATCATGAATTAAATCATGAATCATGAATTGAATCATGAATCATGAATTGAATAATGAATCATGAATCATGAATTGAATCAT
Source organism: Mixophyes australis (assembly GCA_036250195.1). Classification (NCBI taxonomy): domain Eukaryota; kingdom Metazoa; phylum Chordata; class Amphibia; order Anura; family Limnodynastidae; genus Mixophyes; species Mixophyes australis. The sequence continues at coordinate 201,749 of JAVHZZ010000022.1, read as the reverse complement.
GAATTGAATCATGAATTCTGAATTGAATCATGAATTAAATCATGAATCATGAATCATAAATTGAATCATGAATTGAATCATGAATCATGAATCATGAATTGAATCATAAATCATGAATCATGAATTGAATCATGAATCATGATTCATGAATCATGAATTGAATCATGAATCATTAATCATGAATTGAATCATGAATCATGATTCATGAATCATGAATTGAATCATGAATCATGAATCATGAATTGAATCATGAATCATGAATTAAATCATGCATCATGAATTGAATCATGAATTGAATCATAAATCATGAATCATGAATCATGAATTGAATTCATCAATCATGAATCATGAATTGAATCATGAATCATGAATTGAATCATGAATCATAAATTGAATCATGAATCATGAATCATGAATCATGAATCATGAATCATAAATTGAATCATGAATTATGAATTAAATCATAAATTTAATCATGAATCATGAATCATGAATTGAATCATGAATCTTGAATCATGAATTGAATCATGAATCATGAATCATGAATTGAATCATGAATCATGAATCATGAATTGAATCATGAATCGAATCATGAATCATGAATTGAATCATGAGTCATGAATCGAATCATGAATCATGAATCGAATCATGAATCTTGAATCATGAATTGAATCATGAATCATGAATCATGAATTGAATCATGAATCATAAATCGAATCATGAATCATGAATTGAATCATGAATCGAATCATGAATCATGAATTGAATCATGAATCATGAATCGAATCATGAATCATGAATCGAATCATGAATCTTAAATCATGAATTGAATCATGAATCATGAATCATGAATTGAATCATGAATCATGAATCATGAATCGAATCATGAATCATGAATCAAGAATCATGAATCATGAATTGAATAATGAATCATGAATCATGAATTGAATCATAAATCATGATTCATGAATCATGAATCGAATCATGAATCATGAATCATGAATTGAATCATGAATCATGAATCATGAATTGAATCATGAATCATGAATCATGAATCATGAATTATGAATTGAATCATGAATCATGAATCATAAATCATGAATTGAATCATGAATCATGAATCATGAATTATGAATTGAATCATGAATCATGAATCATGAATCATGAATTATGAATTGAATCATGAATCATAAATCATGAATTATGAATTGAATCATGAATCATGAATCATGAATTGAATCATGAATAATGAATCATGAATCATGAATTGAATCATGATTAATGAATCATGAATCGAATCATGAATCATGAATCATGAATCATGAATCATGAATCATGAATCGAATCATGAATCATGAATCATGAATCATGAATTGAATCATGAATCATGAATCATGAATTGAATCATGAATAATGAATCATGAATTAAATCATGAATCATGAATCATGAATTGAATCATGAATCATGAATTGAATCATGAATCATGAATCATGAATCGAATCATGAATCATGAATCATGAATCATGAATTGAATCATGAATCATGAATTGAATCATGAATCATGAATCATGAATCATGAATTGAATCATGAATCATAAATCATGAATTGAATCATGAATCATAAATCATGAATTGAATCATGAATCATGAATCATGAATTATGAATTGAATCATGAATCATGAATCATGAATTGAATCATGACTAATGAATCATGAATCATGAATTGAATCATGATTAATGAATCATGAATCGAATCATGAATCATGAATCAAGAATCATGAAACGAATCATGAATCATTAATTGAATCATGAATCATGAATCAAGAATTGAATCATGAATCATGAATCATGAATCATGAATCGAATCATGAATCATGAATCATGAATCATGAATTGAATCATGAATCATGAATTGAATCAGGATTCGAATCAAGAATTGAATCATGAATCATGAATTGAATCATGAATCATGAATCCTGAATCATGAATCATGAATCATGAATTGAATCATGAATAATGAATCGAATCATGAATCATGAATTAAATCATGAATCATGAATCATGAATTGAATAATGAATCATGAATCATGAATTGAATCATGAATTGAATCATGAATTCTGAATTGAATCATGAATTAAATCATGAATCATGAATCATAAATTGAATCATGAATTGAATCATGAATCATGAATCATGAATTGAATCATGAATCATGAATCATGAATTGAATCATGAATCATGATTCATGAATCATGAATTGAATCATGAATCATGAATCATGAATTGAATCATGAATCATGATTCATGAATTGAATCATGAATCATGAATTAAATCATGCATCATGAATTGAATCATGAATTGAATCATAAATCATGAATCATGAATCATGAATTGAATTCATCAATCATGAATCATGAATTGAATCATGAATTGAATCATGAATCATGAATTGAATCATGAATCATGAATTGAATCATGAATCATGAATCATGAATCATAAATTGAATCATGAATTATGAATTAAATCATAAATTTAATCATGAATCATGAATCATGAATTGAATCATGAATCTTGAATCATGAATTGAATCATGAATCATGAATCATGAATTGAATCATGAATCATGAATCATGAATTGAATCATGAGTCATGAATCGAATCATGAATCATGAATCGAATCATGAATCTTGAATCATGAATTGAATCATGAATCATGAATCATGAATTGAATCATGAATCATAAATCGAATCATGAATCATGAATTGAATCATGAATCGAATCATGAATCATGAATTGAATCATGAATCATGAATCGAATCATGAATCATGAATCGATTCATGATTCGATTCAAGATTCTTGATTCATGATTCATGATTCGAATCCTGATTCAATTCATGATTCATGATTCGATTTATGATTCATGATTCAATTCATAATTCATGATTCATGATTCAATTCATGATTCATGATTTGTGATTCAATTCATGATTCGAATCCTGATTCAATTCATGATTCATTATTCGATTTATGATTCATGATTCAATTCATAATTCATAATTCATGATTCATGATTCAATTCATGATTCATGATTCATGATTCAATTCATGATTCATGATTCATGATTCAATTCAGGATTCATGATTCGATTCATGACTCTTGATTCATGATTCAATTCATGATTCATGATACAATTCATGATTCATGATTCATGATTCGATTCATGATTCAATTCATGATTCATAATTTATGATTTAATTCATGATTCATGATTCATGATTCAATTCATGATTCATGATTCATGATTCAATTCATGATTCATAATTCATGATTTAATTCATGATTCATGATTCATGATTCAATTCATGATTCAATTCATGATTCATAATTCATGATTCATGATTCAATTCATGATTCATAATTCATGATTCATGATTCAATTCATGATTCATAATTCATGATTCGATTCATGATTCATGATTCAATTCCTGATTCATTATTCATGATTCAATTCATTATTCATGATTCAATTCATGATTCATAATTCACGATTCATGATTCAATTCATGATTCATGATTCAAGATTCATGATTCATGATTCAATTCATGATTCATGATTCAATTCATGATTCATGATTCAATTCATGATTCGAATCCTGATTCAATTAATGATTCATGATTCAATTCATTATTCATGATTCAATTCATGATTCATAATTCACGATTCATGATTCAATTCATGATTCATGATTCAAGATTCATGATTCATGATTCAATTCATGATTCATGATTCAATTCATGATTCATGATTTAATTCATGATTCGAATCCTGATTCAATTAATGATTCATGATTCGATTTATATTTCATGATTCATGATTTAATTCATGATTCATGATTCATGATTCATGATTCAATTAATGATTCATGATTCCTGATTCATGATTCAATTCATGATTCATAATTTATGATTCATGTTTCAATTCATGATTCAATTCATAATTCATTATTCATGATTCATGATTCGATTCATGATTAATAATTCATGATTCATGAATCAATTCATGATTCATAATTCATGATTTATGATTCGATTCATGATTCATGATTCATGATTCAATTCATGATTCAAGATTCATGAATCATGATTCAATTCATGATTTATGATTCGTGATTCAAATTATGATTCATGATTTATGATTCATGATTCAATTCATAATTCATGATTCATGATTCATGGTTCGATTCATGATTCTTGACTCATGATTCATGATTCAATTCATGATTCATGATTCATGATTAATGATTCATGATTCATGATTTAATTCATGATTCATGATTCAATTCATGATTTATGATTCAATTCATGATTCATGATTCAAGATTCATGATTCATGATTCAATTCATGATTCATGATTCAATTCATGATTCTTGATTCATGATTCATGATTCGATTTATGATTCATGATTCATGATTCAATTCATGATTCATGATTCATGATTCATGATTCAATTCATGATTCAAGATTCATGATTCGATTCATGATTCATGATTCATGATTTAATTCATGATTCATGATTCATGATTCAATTCATGATTCATGATTCATGATTCAATTAATGATTCATGATTCAATTCATGATTCATGATTCAATTCATGATTCATGATTCGATTCATGATTCATGATTCAATTCATGATTCATGATTCAATTCATGATTCATGATTCGATTCATGATTCAATATTCAATTCATGATTCATGATTCATGATTCAATTCATGATTCAATTCATGATTCATGATTCAATTCATGATTCATGATTCAATTCATGATTCATGATTCGATTTATGATTCATGATTCAATTCATGATTCATGATTCATGATTCAATTCATGATTCATGATTCATAATTCATGATTCGATTCATGTTTCCTGATTCATGATTCGATTTATGATTCATGATTCAATTCATGATTCATGATTCATGATTCATGATTCAATTTATGATTCATGATTCATAATTCATGATTCGATTCATGTTTCCTGATTCATGATTCAATTCATGATTCTTAAATCATGATTCTTGATTCAGTTCATGATTTATGATTCATGATTCATGATACAATTCATGATTCATGATTCATGATTCGATTCATGATTCAATTCATGATTCATAATTCATGATTTAATTCATGACTCATGATTCATGATTCAATTCATGATTCATGATTCGATTCAAGATTCTTGATTCATGATTCATGATTCGAATCCTGATTCAAGATTCAATTCAGGATTCAATTCATGATTCATGATTCATGATTCAATTCATGATTCATGATTCATGATTCAATTCATAATTCATGATTCGATTCATGATTCATGATTCAATTCATGATTCATGATTCATGATTCATGATTCAATTCATGATTCATGATTCATGATTCAATTCATAATTCATGATTCATGATTCATGATTCGATTCATGATTCTTGACTCATGATTCATGATTCGATTCATGATTCATGATTCATGATTCATGATTCATGATTCATGATTTAATTCATGATTCATGATTCAATTCATGATTTATGATTCAATTCATGATTCATGATTTAAAATTCATGATTCATGATTCAATTCATGATTCATGATTCAATTCATGATTCTTGATTCATGATTCATGATTTGATTCATGATTCATGATTCATGATTCAATTCATAATTCATGATTCATGATTCATGATTCAATTCATGATTCAAGATTCATGATTCGATTCATGATTCATGATTCATGATTTAATTCATGATTCATGATTCATGATTCAATTCATGATTCATGATTCATGATTCAATTCATGATTCATGATTCGATTCATGATTCATGATTCAATTCATGATTCATGATTCAATTCATGATTCATGATTCGATTCATGATTCATGATTCAATTCATGATTCATGATTCATGATTCAATTCATGATTCAATTCATGATTCATGATTCAATTCATGATTCATGATTCAAATCATGATTCATGATTCATGATTCAATTCATGATTCATGATTCATGATTCAATTCATGATTCATGATTCATGATTCAATTCATGATTCAATTTATGATTCATGATTCATGATTTAATTCATGATTCAATTCATGATTCATGATTGAATTCATGATTCAATTCATGATTCATGATTCATGATTCAATTCATGATTCATGATTCAATTCATGATTCATGATTCGATTCATGATTCATGATTCAATTCATGATTTATGATTCATGATTCATGATTCATGATTCATGATTCAATTCATGATTCATGATTCAATTCATGATTCATAATTCATGATTCATGGTTCAATTCATGATTCATGATTCAATTCATGATTCGAATCCTGATTCAATTCATGATTCATGATTAATGATTCAATTCATGATTCATAATTCATGATTCATGATTCAATTCATGATTCATGATTCATGATTCAATTCATGATTCATGATTCAATTCATGATTCAATTCATGATTCATGATTCGATTCATGATTCTTGATTCATGATTCATGATTCGATTCATGATTCATGATTCATGATTCAATTCATGATTCATGATTCATGATTCATGATTCAATTCATGATTCATTATTCGATTTATGATTCATGATTCAATTCATAATTCATAATTCATGATTCATGATTCAATTCATGATTCATGATTCATGATTCAATTCATGATTCATGATTCATGATTCAATTCATGATTCATGATTCATGATTCAATTCAGGATTCATGATTCGATTCATGACTCTTGATTCATGATTCAATTCATGATTCATGATACAATTCATGATTCATGATTCATGATTCGATTCATGATTCAATTCATGATTCATAATTTATGATTTAATTCATGATTCATGATTCATGATTCAATTCATGATTCATGATTCATGATTCAATTCATGATTCATAATTCATGATTTAATTCATGATTCATGATTCATGATTCATGATTCAATTCATGATTCAATTCATGATTCATAATTCATGATTCATGATTCAATTCATGATTCATAATTCATGATTCATGATTCAATTCATGATTCATAATTCATGATTCGATTCATGATTCATGATTCAATTCCTGATTCATGATTCATGATTCAATTCATTATTCATGATTCAATTCATGATGCATAATTCACGATTCATGATTCAATTCATGATTCATGATTCATGATTCATGATTGATGAATTCAATTCATGATTCATGATTCATGATTTATGATTCAATTCATGATTCAATTCATGATTCATGATTCAATTCATGATTTATGATTCAATTCATGATTCATGATTCATGATTTAATTCATGATTCATGATTCGATTAATGAATCATGATTCATGATTCAATTCATGATTCATAATTCATGATTCAATTCATGATTCATGATTCAATTCATGATTCAATTTATGATTCATGATTCATGATTCATGATTTAATTCATGATTCAATTCATGATTCATGATTCAATTCATGATTCATGAATCATGATTCAATTCATGATTCAATTCATAATTCATGATTCATGATTCAATTTATGATTCATGATTCAATTCATGATTCATGATTCAATTCATGACTCATGATTCGATTCTTGATTTATGATTCATGATTCAATTCATGATTCACGATTCCTGATTCAATTCATGATTCATGATTCGATACAAGATTCTTGATTCATGATTCGATTCATGATTTATAATTCATGATTCATGATTCAATTTATGATTCATGATTCAATTCATGATTCGAATCCTGATTCAATTCATGATTCATGATTCGATTTATGATTCATGATTCAATTCATGATTCATGATTCATGATTCATGATTCATAATTCAATTCATGATTCATGATTCATGATTCAATTCATGATTCAATTCATGATTCATGATTCGATTCATGATTCATGATTCAATTCATGATTCATAATTCATGATTCATGGTTCAATTCATGATTCATGATTCAATTCATGATTCGAATCCTGATTCAATTCATGATTCATGATTAATGATTCAATTCATGATTCATAATTCATGATTCATGATTCAATTCATGATTCATGATTCATGATTCAATTCATGATTCATGATTCAATTCATGATTCAATTCATGATTCATGATTCGATTCATTATTCTTGATTCATGATTCATGATTCGATTCATGATTCATGATTCATGATTCAATTCATGATTCATGATTCATGATTCATAATTCAATTCATGATTCATTATTCGATTTATGATTCATGATTCAATTCATAATTCATAATTCATGATTCATGATTCAATTCATGATTCATGATTCATGATTCAATTCATGATTCATGATTCATGATTCAATTCACGATTCATGATTCGATTCATGACTCTTGATTCATGATTCAATTCATGATTCATGATACAATTCATGATTCATGATTCATGATTCGATTCATGATTCAGTTCATGATTCATAATTTATGATTTAATTCATGATTCATGATTCATGATTCAATTCATGATTCATGATTCATGATTCAATTCATGATTCATAATTCATGATTTAATTCATGATTCATGATTCATGATTCATGATTCAATTCATGATTCAATTCATGATTCATAATTCATGATTCATGATTCAATTCATGATTCATAATTCATGATTCATGATTCAATTCATGATTCATAATTCATGATTCGATTCATTTTTCATGATTCAATTCCTGATTCATGATTCATGATTCAATTCATTATTCATGATTCAATTCATGATTCATGATTCAAGATTCATGATTCATGATTCAATTCATGATTCATGATTCAATTCATGATTCATGATTCGAATCCTGATTCAATTAATGATTCATGATTCGATTTATATTTCATGATTCATGATTTAATTCATGATTCATGATTCATGATTAATGATTCAATTAATGATTCATGATTCCTGATTCATGATTCAATTCATGATTCATAATTTATGATTCATGATTCAATTCATGATTCAATTCATAATTCATTATTCATGATTCATGATTCGATTCATGATTAATAATTCATGATTCATGAATCAATTCATGATTCATAATTCATGATTTATGATTCGATTCATGATTCATGATTCATGATTCAATTCATGATTCAAGATTCATGAATCATGATTCAATTCATGATTCATGATTCGTGATTCAAATTATGATTCATGATTTATGATTCAATTCATGATTCAATTCATAATTCAATTCATGATTCATTATTCGTGATTCATGATTCAATTCATGATTCATGATTCATGGTTCATGATTCATGATCCAATTCATGATTCATAATTCATGATTCATGATTCAATTCATGATTCATAATTCATGATTCATGAATCAATTCATGATTCATAATTCATGATTTAAGATTTGATTCATGATTCATGATTCATGATTCAATTCATGATTCATGATTCATGATTCGATTCATAATTCATGATTTATGATTCAATTCATGATTCATGATTAATGATTCAATTCATAATTCATAATTCATGATTCATGACTCAATTCATGATTCATGATTCATGATTCAATTCATGTTTCATGATTCATGTTTCATTTCATGATTTATGATTCATGATTCAATTCATGATTCATGATTCATGATTCAATTCCTGATTCATGATTCATGATTCAATTCATGATTTAATTCATGATTCATGATTCATGATTCAATTTATTATTCATGATTCGTGATTTAATTCATGATTCAATTCATGATTCATGATTCAATTCATGATTCATGATTCATGTTTCATTTCATGATTTATGATTCATGATTCAATGCATGATTCATGATTCATGATTCAATTCATGATTCATGATTCATGATTCAATTCATGATTTAATTCATGATTCATGATTCATGATTCAATTTATTATTCATGATTCGTAATTTAATTCATAATTCAATTCATAATTCATGATTCAATTCAGGATTCAATTCATGATTCATGATTCATGATTCAATTCATGATTCATGATTCATGATTCAATTCATAATTCATGATTCGATTCATGATTCATGATTCATGATTCAATTCATGATTCATGATTCATGATTCATGATTCAATTCATGATTCATGATTCATGATTCATGATTCATGATTCAATTCATGATTCATGATTCGATTCATGATTCTTGACTCATGATTCATGATTCGATACATGATTCATGATTCATGATTCATGATTCATGATTTAATTCATGATTCATGATTCAATTCATGATTTATGATTCAATTCATGATTCATGATTCAAGATTCATGATTCATGATTCAATTCATGATTCATGATTGAATTCATGATTCTTGATTCATGATTCATGATTCGATTCATGATTCATGATTCATGATTCAATTCATGATTCATGATTCATGATTCATGATTCAATTCATGATTCAAGATTCATGATTCGATTCATGATTCATGATTCATGATTTAATTCATGATTCATGATTCATGATTCAATTCATGATTCATGATTCAATTCATGATTCATGATTCAATTCATGATTCATGATTCGATTCATGATTCATGATTCAATTCATGATTCATGATTCATGATTCAATTCATGATTCATGATTCAATTCATGATTCATGATTCAATTCATGATTCATGATTCGATTCATGATTCATGATTCAATTCATGATTCATGATTCAATTCATGATTCAATTCATGATTCATGATTCAAATCATGATTCATGATTCATGATTCAATTCATGATTCATGATTCATGATTCAATTCATGATTCATGATTCATGATTCAATTCATGATTCAATTCATGATTCATGATTAAATTCATGATTCATGATTCAATTTATGATTCATGATTCATGATTCAATTCATGATTCATGATTCATGATTCAATTCATGATTTAATTTATGATTCATGATTCATGATTTAATTCATGATTCAATTCATGATTCATGATTGAATTCATGATTCAATTCATGATTCATGATTCATGATTCAATTCATGATTCATGATTCAATTCATGATTCATGATTCGATTCATGATTCATGATTCAATTCATGATTTATGATTCATGATTCATGATTCATGATTCAATTCATGATTCATGATTCAATTCATGATTCATAATTCATGATTCATGATTCAATTCATGATTCATGATTCAATTCATGATTCGAATCCTGATTCAATTCATGATTCATGATTAATGATTCAATTCATGATTCATAATTCATGATTCATGATTCAATTCATGATTCATGATTCATGATTCAATTCATGATTCATGATTCAATTCATGATTCATGATTCATGATTCAATTCATGATTCATGATTCAATTCATGATTCAATTCATGATTCATGATTCGATTCATGATTCTTGATTCATGATTCATGATTCGATTCATGATTCATGATTCATGATTCAATTCATGATTCATGATTCATGATTCATGATTCAATTCATGATTCATGATTCATGATTCATGATTCATGATTCAATTCATAATTCATGATTCATGATTCGATTCATGATTCTTGACTCATGATTGAATTCATGATTCATGATTCATGATTCATGATTCATGATTCAATTCATGATTCATGATTCAATTCATGATTCATGATTCAATTCACGATTCGAATCCTTATTCAATTCATGATTCATGATTCGATTTATGATTCATGATTCATGATTCAATTCATGATTCATGATTTATGATTCATGATTTAATTAATGATTCATGATTCATGATCTGATTCATGATTCCTGATTTATGATTCAATACATGATTCATGATTAAATTTATGATTCATGATTCGATTCATGATTCTTGATTCATGATTCATGATTCAATTCCTGATTCATGATTCAATTCATGATTCATGATTCATGATTCGATTCATGATTCAATTCATGATTCATGAGTCATGATTTTATTCATGATTCATGATTCGATTCATGATTCATGATTCGATTCATGATTCATGATTCGATTCATGATTTATGATTAAATTCATGATTCAATTCATGATTAATGATTCAATTTATGATTCATGATTCAATTCATGATTCATGATATATGATTCAATTCATGATTCAATTCATGATTAATGATTCAATTTATGATTCATGATTCATGATTCAATTCATGATTCATGATATATGATTCAATTCATGATTCAATTCATGATTCATTATTCATGATTCATGATTCAATTCATGATTCATGATTCATGATTCAATTCATTAATCGATTCATGATTCAATTCATGATTCAATTCATGATTCAATTCATGATTCATAGTTCATGATTCATGATTCATGATTTAATTCATGATTCATAATTCATGATTCATGATTCGATTCATGATTCATGATTCATGATTCAATTCATGATTCATAATTCACGATTCATGAATCAATTCATGATTCATGATTCATGATTCATGATTCATGATTCAATTCATGATTCATGATTCAATTCAAAATTCATTATTTATGATTCGATTCATGATTCATAGTTTATGATTCAATTCATGATTCATGATTCATGATTCAATTCATGATTCATAATTCATGATTCATAATTCAATTCATGATTCATGATTCATGATTCAATTCATGATTCATGATTCATGATTCGATTCATGATTCATGATTTATGATTCAATTCATGATTCATCATTCGATTCATGATTCGATTCATGATTCATGATTCATGATTCAATTCATGATTCATGATTCATGATTCATGATTCAATTCATAATTCATGATTGAATTCATGATTCAATTCATGATTCATGATTCATGATTCAATTCATGATTCATGATTCAATTCATGATTCATGATTCGATTCATGATTCATGATTCAATTCATGATTTATGATTCATGATTCATGATTCATGATTCAATTCATGATTCATGATTCAATTCATGATTCATAATTCATGATTCATGATTCAATTCATGATTCATGATTCAATTCATGATTCGAATCCTGATTCAATTCATGATTCATGATTAATGATTCAATTCATGATTCATAATTCATGATTCATGATTCAATTCATGATTCATGATTCATGATTCAATTCATGATTCATGATTCAATTCATGATTCATGATTCATGATTCAATTCATGATTCATGATTCAATTCATGATTCAATTCATGATTCATGATTCGATTCATGATTCTTGATTCATGATTCATGATTCGATTCATGATTCATGATTCATGATTCAATTCATGATTCATGATTCATGATTCATGATTCAATTCATGATTCATGATTCATGATTCATGATTCATGATTCAATTCATAATTCATGATTCATGATTCGATTCATGATTCTTGACTCATGATTGAATTCATGATTCATGATTCATGATTCATGATTCATGATTCAATTCATGATTCATGATTCAATTCATGATTCATGATTCAATTCACGATTCGAATCCTTATTCAATTCATGATTCATGATTCGATTTATGATTCATGATTCATGATTCAATTCATGATTCATGATTTATGATTCATGATTTAATTAATGATTCATGATTCATGATCTGATTCATGATTCCTGATTCATGATTCAATACATGATTCATGATTAAATTTATGATTCATGATTCGATTCATGATTCTTGATTCATGATTCATGATTCAATTCCTGATTCATGATTCAATTCATAATTCATGATTCATGATTCGATTCATGATTCATGATTCAATTCATGATTCAATTCATGATTCATGATTCAATTTATGATTCATGATTCATGATTTAATTCATGATTCAATTCATGATTCATGATTCATGATTCATAATTCATGATTATGATTCAATTCATGATTCATGATTCAAGATTCATGATTCATGATTTAATTCATGATTCATAATTCAATTCATAATTCGAATCCTAATTCAATTTATGATCATGATTTAATTTATGATTCATGATTCATGTCATGATTCATGATTCATGATTCATGTTTCAATTCATGATTCATGATTCATGATTCAATTCATGATTCATGATTCATGATTCATGATTCGATTCATGATTCATGATTCATGATTCAATTCATGATTCATGATTCCTGATTCAATTCATGATTCATGATTCGATTCATGATATTTGATTCATGATTCATGATTCGATTCATGATTCATGATTCATGATTCAATTCATGATTCATGATTCATGATTCATGATTCATGATTCAATTCATGATTCATGATTCATGATTAATGATTCATGATTCAATTCATAATTCATGATTCAATTCATGATTCAATTCATGATTCATGATTCAATTTATTATTCATGATTCATGATTTAATTCATGATTCAATTTATGATTCATGATTCATGATTAATGATTCATGAATCAATTCATAATTAATGATTCATGATTCAATTCATGATTCAATTCATGATTCATGATTCATGATTCAATTTATTATTCATGATTCATGATTTAATTCATGATTCAATTCATGATTCATGATTCAATTCAGGATTCAATTCATGATTCATGATTCAATTCATGATTCATGATTCATGATTCATGATTTTTGGTTCAAATCATGATTCAAATCCTGATTCAATTCATGATTCATGATTCGATTTATGATTCATGATTTAATTCATAATTCATAATTCATGATTCATGATTCAATTCATGATTCATGATTCATGATTCATGATTCGATTCATGTTTCCTGATTCATGATTCAATTCATGATTCATGATTCAATTCATGATTCATGATTCGATTCATGACTCTTGATTCATGATTCATGATTCAATTCATGATTCATGATTCATGATTCGATTCATGATTCAATTCATGATTCATAATTTATGATTTAAATTCATGATTCATGATTCGATTCATGATTCATGATTCATGATTCATGATTCAATTCATGATTCATGATTCATGATTCAATTCATGATTCATGATTCATGATTCATAATTCGATTCATGATTCATGATCCATGATTCAATTCATGATTCATGATTCATGATTTAATTCATGATTCAATTCATTATGCATGATTCAATTCATGATTCATAATTCATGATTCATGATTCAATTCATGATTCATGATTCATGATTCAATTCATGATTCATGATTCAATTCATGATTCGAATCCTGATTCAATTCATGATTCATGAATCGATTTATGATTCATGATTTATGATTCATGATTCATGATTCATGATTTATGATTCAATTAATGATTCAATACATGATTCATGATTCGATTCATGATTTCTGATTCATGATTCAATACATGATTCATGATTCATGATTCAATTTATGATTCATCATTCAATTCATGATTCATGATTCAATTCATGATTCAATTCATGATTCATGATTGATGAATTCAATTCATGATTCATGATTCATGATTTATGATTAAATTCATGATTCATGATTCATGATTCAATTCATGATTCAATTTATGATTCATGATTCATGATTCTCAATTTAATTCAAGATTCAATTCATGATTCATGAATCATGATTCAATTCATGATTCAATTCATGATTGATGAATTCAATTCATGATTCATGATTCATGATTTATGATTCAATTCATGATTCAATTCATGATTTATGATTCAATTCATGATTCATGATTCAATTCATGATTCATGATTCATGATTGAATTCATGATTCATGATTCGATTCATGAATCATGATTCATGATTTAAATTATGATTCATGATTCATGATTCAATTCATGATTCAATTCATGATTCAATTTATGATTCATGATTCATGATTCATTATTTAATTCATGATTCAATTTATGATTCATGATTCATGATTCTCAATTTAATTCATGATTCAATTCATGATTCATGAATAATGATTCAATTCATGACACAAATTATGATTCATGATTCAAGATTCATGATTCAATTCATGATTCATGATTCGATTCATGATTCATGATTCATGATTCAATTCATGATTCATGATTCATGATTCAATTCATGATTCATGATTCATGATTCATGATTCAATTCATGATTCATGATTCAATTCATGATTCAATTCATGATTCATGATTCATGATTCATGATTCATGATTTGATTTATGATTCATGATTCATGATTCATGATTTGATTCATGATTCATGATTCATGATTCAATTCATGATTCATGATTCAGGATTCAATTCATGATTCATGATTCATGATTCATGATTCAATTCATGATTCATGATTCATGATTCAATTCATGATTCATGATTCATGATTCAATTCATGATTCACGATTCATGATCTAATTCAAGATTCATGGTTCATGATTCCTGATTCAATTCATGATTCATGATTCGATACAAGATTCTTGATTCATGATTCGATTCATGATTCATAATTCATGATTCATGATTCAATTCATGATTCATGATTCATGATTCAATTCATGATTCATGATTCAATTCATGATTCATGATTCAATTCATGATTCATGATTCATGATTCAATTCATGATTCATGATTCAATTCATGATTAAATTCATGATTCATGATTCGATTCATGATTCTTGATTCATGATTCATGATTCGATTCATGATTCATGATTCATGATTCAATTCATGATTCATGATTCATGATTCATGATTCAATTCATGATTCATGATTCATGATTCATGATTCAATTCATAATTCATGATTCATGATTCGATTCATGATTCTTGACTCATGATTGAATTCATGATTCATGATTCATGATTTATGATTCGATTCATGATTCATGATTCATGATTCAATTCATGATTCAAGATTCATGAATCATGATTCAATTCATGATTCATGATTCGTGATTCAAATTATGATTCATGATTTATGATTCAATTCATGATTCAATTCATAATTCAATTCATGATTCATTATTCATGATTCATGATTCAATTCATGATTCATGATTCATGGTTCATGATTCATGATTCAATTCATGATTCATAATTCATGATTCATGATTCATTATTCAATTCATGATTCATCATTCATGATTCATGAATCAATTCATGATTCATAATTCATGATTTAAGATTCGATTCATGATTCATGATTCATGATTCATGATTCAATTCATGATTCATAATTCATGATTCAATTCATGATTCATGATTCATGATTCGATTCATAATTCATGATTTATGATTCAATTCATGATTCATGATTAATGATTCAATTCATAATTCATAATTCATGATTCATGACTCAATTCATGATTCATGATTCATGATTCAATTCATGTTTCATGATTCATGTTTCATTTCATGATTTATGATTCATGATTCAATTCATGATTCATGATTCATGATTCAATTCCTGATTCATGATTCATGATTCAATTCATGATTTAATTCATGATTCATGATTCATGATTCAATTTATTATTCATGATTCGTGATTTAATTCATGATTCAATTCATGATTCATGATTCAATTCATGATTCATGATTCATGTTTCATTTCATGATTTATGATTCATGATTCAATGCATGATTCATGATTCATGATTCAATTCATGATTCATGATTCATGATTCAATTCATGATTTAATTCATGATTCATGATTCATGATTCAATTTATTATTCATGATTCGTAATTTAATTCATAATTCAATTCATAATTCATGATTCAATTCAGGATTCAATTCATGATTCATGATTCATGATTCAATTCATGATTCATGATTCATGATTCAATTCATGATTCATGATTCATGATTCAATTCATGATTCATGATTCATGATTCAATTCATGATTCATGATTCATGATTCAATTCATAATTCATAATTCGATTCATGATTCATGATTCAATTCATGATTCATGATTCATGATTCATGATTCAATTCATGATTCATGATTCATGATTCATGATTCATGATTCAATTCATAATTCATGATTCATGATTCATGATTCGATTCATGATTCTTGACTCATGATTCATGATTCGATACATGATTCATGATTCATGATTCATGATTCATGATTTAATTCATGATTCATGATTCAATTCATGATTTATGATTCAATTCATGATTCATGATTCAAGATTCATGATTCATGATTCAATTCATGATTCATGATTCAATTCATGATTCTTGATTCATGATTCATGATTCGATTCATGATTCATGATTCATGATTCAATTCATGATTCATGATTCATGATTCATGATTCATGATTCATGATTCATGATTCAATTCATGATTCAAGATTCATGATTCGATTCATGATTCATGATTCATGATTTAATTCATGATTCATGATTCATGATTCAATTCATGATTCATGATTCAATTCATGATTCATGATTCAATTCATGATTCATGATTCGATTCATGATTCATGATTCAATTCATGATTAATGATTCATGATTCAATTCATGATTCATGATTCATGATTCAATTCATGATTCATGATTCAATTCATGATTCATGATTCAATTCATGATTCATGATTCGATTCATGATTCATGATTCAATTCATGATTCATGATTCAATTCATGATTCAATTCATGATTCATGATTCAAATCATGATTCATGATTCATGATTCAATTCATGATTCATGATTCATGATTCAATTCATGATTCATGATTCATGATTCAATTCATGATTCAATTCATGATTCATGATTCAATTCATGATTCATGATTCAAATCATGATTCATGATTCATGATTCAATTCATGATTCATGATTCATGATTCAATTCATGATTCATGATTCATGATTCAATTCATGATTCAATTTATGATTCATGATACATGATTTAATTCATGATTCAATTCATGATTCATGATTGAATTCATGATTCAATTCATGATTCATGATTCATGATTCAATTCATGATTCATGATTCAATTCATGATTCATGATTCGATTCATGATTCATGATTCAATTCATGATTTATGATTCATGATTCATGATTCATGATTCATGATTCAATTCATGATTCATGATTCAATTCATGATTCATAATTCATGATTCATGATTCAATTCATGATTCATGATTCAATTCATGATTCGAATCCTGATTCAATTCATGATTCATGATTAATGATTCAATTCATGATTCATGATTCATTATTCAATTCATGATTCATGATTCATGATTCAATTCATGATTCATGATTCAATTCATGATTCATGATTCATGATTCAATTCGTGATTCATGATTCAATTCATGATTCAATTCATGATTCATGATTCGATTCATGATATTTGATTCATGATTCATGATTCGATTCATGATTCATGATTCATGATTCAATTCATGATTCATGATTCATGATTCATGATTCAATTCATGATTCATGATTCATGATTAATGATTCATGATTCAATTCATAATTCATGATTCATGATTCAATTCATGATTCAATTCATGATTCATGATTCATGATTCAATTTATTATTCATGATTCATGATTTAATTCATGATTCAATTTATGATTCATGATTCATGATTAATGATTCATGAATCAATTCATAATTGATGATTCATGATTCAATTCATGATTCAATTCATGATTCATGATTCATGATTCAATTTATTATTCATGATTCATGATTTAATTCATGATTCAATTCATGATTCATGATTTAATTCAGGATTCAATTAATGATTCATGATTCATGATTCGATTCATGATTCTTGACTCATGATTCATGATTCGATACATGATTCATGATTCATGATTCATGATTCATGATTTAATTCATGATTCATGATTCAATTCATGATTTATGATTCAATTCATGATTCATGATTCAAGATTCATGATTCATGATTCAATTCATGATTCATGATTCAATTCATGATTCTTGATTCATGATTCATGATTCGATTCATGATTCATGATTCATGATTCAATTCATGATTCATGATTCATGATTCATGATTCATGATTCAATTCATGATTCAAGATTCATGATTCGATTCATGATTCATGATTCATGATTTAATTCATGATTCATGATTCATGATTCAATTCATGATTCATGATTCAATTCATGATTCATGATTCAATTCATGATTCATGATTCGATTCATGATTCATGATTCAATTCATGATTCATGATTCATGATTCAATTCATGATTCATGATTCATGATTCAATTCATGATTCATGATTCAATTCATGATTCATGATTCAATTCATGATTCATGATTCGATTCATGATTCATGATTCAATTCATGATTCATGATTCAATTCATGATTCAATTCATGATTCATGATTCAAATCATGATTCATGATTCATGATTCAATTCATGATTCATGATTCATGATTCAATTCATGATTCATGATTCATGATTCAATTCATGATTCAATTCATGATTCATGATTCAATTCATGATTCATGATTCAAATCATGATTCATGATTCATGATTCAATTCATGATTCATGATTCATGATTCAATTCATGATTCATGATTCATGATTCAATTCATGATTCAATTTATGATTCATGATACATGATTTAATTCATGATTCAATTCATGATTCATGATTGAATTCATGATTCAATTCATGATTCATGATTCATGATTCAATTCATGATTCATGATTCAATTCATGATTCATGATTCGATTCATGATTCATGATTCAATTCATGATTTATGATTCATGATTCATGATTCATGATTCAATTCATGATTCATGATTCAATTCATGATTCATAATTCATGATTCATGATTCAATTCATGATTCATGATTCAATTCATGATTCGAATCCTGATTCAATTCATGATTCATGATTAATGATTCAATTCATGATTCATGATTCATTATTCAATTCATGATTCATGATTCATGATTCAATTCATGATTCATGATTCAATTCATGATTCATGATTCATGATTCAATTCGTGATTCATGATTCAATTCATGATTCAATTCATGATTCATGATTCGATTCATGATATTTGATTCATGATTCATGATTCGATTCATGATTCATGATTCATGATTCAATTCATGATTCATGATTCATGATTCATGATTCAATTCATGATTCATGATTCATGATTAATGATTCATGATTCAATTCATAATTCATGATTCATGATTCAATTCATGATTCAATTCATGATTCATGATTCATGATTCAATTTATTATTCATGATTCATGATTTAATTCATGATTCAATTTATGATTCATGATTCATGATTAATGATTCATGAATCAATTCATAATTGATGATTCATGATTCAATTCATGATTCATGATTCATGATTCAATTTATTATTCATGATTCATGATTTAATTCATGATTCAATTCATGATTCATGATTCAATTCAGGATTCAATTAATGATTCATGATTCATGATTCAATTCATGATTCATGATTCATGATTCATGATTCTTGGTTCAATTCATGATTCAAATCCTGATTCAATTCATGATTCATGATTCGATTTATGATTCATGATTTAATTCATAATTCATAATTCATGATTCATGATTCAATTCATGATTCATGATTCATGATTCATGATTCGATTCATGTTTCCTGATTCATGATTCAATTCATGATTCATGATTCATGATTCAATTCATGATTCATGATTCGATTCATGACTCTTGATTCATGATTCATGATTCAATTCATGATTCATGATTCGATTCATGATTCAATTCATGATTCATAATTTATGATTTAAATTCATGATTCATGATTCGATTCATGATTCATGATTCATGATTCATGATTCAATTCATGATT
This sequence comes from Mixophyes australis, assembly GCA_036250195.1. Lineage (NCBI taxonomy): Eukaryota > Metazoa > Chordata > Amphibia > Anura > Limnodynastidae > Mixophyes > Mixophyes australis. The sequence goes on along the minus strand of JAVHZZ010000022.1, from coordinate 179,842 downwards.
CATGATTCATGATTCAATTCATGATTCATGATTCATGATTCATGATTCATAATTCGATTCATGATTCATGATCCATGATTCAATTCATGATTCATGATTCATGATTTAATTCATGATTCAATTCATTATGCATGATTCAATTCATGATTCATAATTCATGATTCATGATTCAATTCATGATTCATGATTCATGATTCAATTCATGATTCATGATTCAATTCATGATTCGAATCCTGATTCAATTCATGATTCATGATTCGATTTATGATTCATGATTTATGATTCATGATTCATGATTTATGATTCAATTAATGATTCAATACATGATTCATGATTCGATTCATGATTTCTGATTCATGATTCAATACATGATTCATGATTCATGATTCAATTTATGATTCATCATTCAATTCATGATTCATGATTCAATTCATGATTCAATTCATGATTCATGATTGATGAATTCAATTCATGATTCATGATTCATGATTTATGATTAAATTCATGATTCATGATTCATGATTCAATTCATGATTCAATTTATGATTCATGATTCATGATTCTCACTTTAATTCAAGATTCAATTCATGATTCATGAATCATGATTCAATTCATGATTCAATTCATGATTGATGAATTCAATTCATGATTCATGATTCATGATTTATGATTCAATTCATGATTCAATTCATGATTTATGATTCAATTCATGATTCATGATTCAATTCATGATTCATGATTCATGATTGAATTCATGATTCATGATTCGATTCATGAATCATGATTCATGATTCAAATTATGATTCATGATTCATGATTCAATTCATGATTCAATTCATGATTCAATTTATGATTCATGATTCATGATTCATTATTTAATTCATGATTCAATTCATGATTCATGATTCATGATTCAATTCATGATTCAATTTATGATTCATGATTCATGATTCTCAATTTAATTCATGATTCAATTCATGATTCATGAATAATGATTCAATTCATGATACAATTCATGATTCATGATTCAAGATTCATGATTCAATTCATGATTCATGATTCGATTCATGATTCAATTCATGATTCATTATTCATGATTCATGATTCATGATTCAATTCATGATTCATGATTCATGATTCAATTCATGATTCATGATTCATGATTCATGATTCATGATTCGATTTATGATTCATGATTCATGATTCATGATTTGATTCATGATTCATGATTCATGATTCAATTCATGATTCATGATTCATGATTCATAATTCATGATTCAATTCATGATTCATGATTCATGATTCATGATTCAATTCATGATTTATGATTCATGATTCATGATTCAATTCATGATTTATGATTCATGATTCATGATTTAATTCATGATTTATGATTCATGATTCAATTCATGATTCATGATTCATGATTCAATTCATGATTCATGATTCAATTCACGATTCATGATTCAATTCATGATTCATGATTCATGATTCGATTCATGATTCATGATTCAATTCATGATTCATGATTCAGGATTCAATTCATGATTCATGATTCATGATTCATGATTCAATTCATGATTCATGATTCATGATTCAATTCATGATTCATGATTCAATTCATGATTCATGATTCATGATTCATGATTCATGATTCGATTCATGATTCATGATCCATGATTCAATTCATGATTCATGATTTAATTCATAATTCAATTCATGATTCATGATTCATGATTCATGATTCGATTCATGATTCATGAATCAATTCATTATTCATGATTCAATTCATGATTCATGATTCATGATTCATGATTCGATTCATGATTCATGATTCAATTCATTATTCATGATTCAATTCATGATTCATAATTCATGATTCATGATTCAATTCATGATTCATGATTCATGATTCAATTCATGATTCATGATTCAATTCATGACTCATGATTCGATTCTTGATTTATGCTTCATGATTCAATTCATGATTCACGATTCATGATCTAATTCATGATTCATGGTTCATGATTCCTGATTCAATTCATGATTCATGATTCGATACAAGATTCTTGATTCATGATTCGATTCATGATTTATAATTCATGATTCATGATTAAATTTATGATTCATGATTCAATTCATGATTCGAATCCTGATTCAATTCATGATTCATGATTCGATTTATGATTCATGATTCAATTCATGATTCATGATTCATGATTCATGATTCAATTCATGATTCATGATTCATAATTCATGATTCGATTCATGTTTCCTGATTCATGATTCGATTTATGATTCATGATTCAATTCATGATTCATGATTCATGATTAATGATTCAATTCATGATTCATGATTCATAATTCATGATTCGATTCATGTTTCCTGATTCATGATTCAATTCATGATTCTTAAATCATGATTCTTGATTCAATTCATGATTTATGATTCATGATTCATGATACATTTCATGATTCATGATTCATGACTCGATTCATGATTCAATTCATGATTCATAATTCATGATTTAATTCATGACTCATGATTCATGATTCAATTCATGATTCATGATTCGATTCAAGATTCTTGATTCATGATTCATGATTCGAATCCTGATTCAATTCATGATTCATGATTCGATTTATGATTCATGATTCAATTCATAATTCATGATTCATGATTCATGATTCAATTCATGATTCATGATTCGTGATTCAATTCATGATTCGAATCTTGATTCAATTCATGATTCATTATTCGATTTATGATTCATGATTCAATTCATAATTCATGATTCATGATTCAATTCATGATTCATGATTCATGATTCAATTCATGATTCATGATTCATGATTCAATTCAGGATTCATGATTTGATTCATGACTCTTGATTCATGATTCAATTCATGATTCATGATACAATTCATGATTCATGATTCATGATTCGATTCATGATTCAATTCATGGTTCATAATTTATGATTTAATTCATGATTCATGATTCATGATTCAATTCATGATTCATGATTCATGATTCAATTCATGATTCATATTTCATGATTTAATTCATGATTCATGATTCATGATTCATGATTCAATTCATGATTCAATTCATGATTCATAATTCATGATTCATGATTCAATTCATGATTCATAATTCATGATTCATGATTCAATTCATGATTCATAATTCATGATTCGATTCATGATTCATGATTCATGATTCATGATTCAATTCATTATTCATGATTCAATTCATGATTCATAATTCACGATTCATGATTCAATTCATGATTCATGATTCAAGATTCATGATTCATGATTCAATTCATGATTCATGATTCAATTCATGATTCATGATTCAATTCATGATTCGAATCCTGATTCAATTAATGATTCATGATTCAATTCATTATTCATGATTCAATTCATGATTCATAATTCACGATTCATGATTCAATTCATGATTCATGATTCAAGATTCATGATTCATGATTCAATTCATGATTCATGATTCAATTCATGATTCATGATTTAATTCATGATTCGAATCCTGATTCAATTAATGATTCATGATTCGATTTATATTTCATGATTCATGATTTAATTCATGATTCATGATTCATGATTCATGATTCAATTAATGATTCATGATTCCTGATTCATGATTCAATTCATGATTCATAATTTATGATTCATGATTCAATTCATGATTCAATTCATAATTCATTATTCATGATTCATGATTCAATTCATGATTAATAATTCATGATTCATGAATCAATTCATGATTCATAATTCATGATTTATGATTCGATTCATGATTCATGATTCATGATTCAATTCATGATTCAAGATTCATGAATCATGATTCAATTCATGATTCATGATTCGTGATTCAAATTATGATTCATGATTTATGATTCAATTCATGATTCAATTCATAATTCAATTCATGATTCATTATTCATGATTCATGATTCAATTCATGATTCATGATTCATGGTTCATGATTCATGATTCAATTCATGATTCATAATTCATGATTCATGATTCATGATTCAATTCATGATTCATAATTCATGATTCAATTCATGATTCATGATTCATGATTCGATTCATAATTCATGATTTATGATTCAATTCATGATTCATGATTCATGATTCAATTCATAATTCATAATTCATGATTCATGACTCAATTCATGATTCATGATTCAATTCATGTTTCATGATTCATGTTTCATTTCATGATTTATGATTCATGATTCAATTCATGATTCATGATTCATGATTCAATTCCTGATTCATGATTCATGATTCAATTCATGATTTAATTCATGAATCATGATTCATGATTCAATTTATTATTCATGATTCGTGATTTAATTCATGATTCAATTCATGATTCATGATTCAATTCATGATTCATGATTCATGTTTCATTTCATGATTTATGATTCATGATTCAATTCATGATTCATGATTCATGATTCAATTCATGATTCATGATTCATGATTCAATTCATGATTTAATTCATGATTCATGATTCATGATTCAATTCATGATTCATGATTCATGATTCAATTCATAATTCATGATTCAATTCAGGATTCAATTCATGATTCATGATTCATGATTCAATTCATGATTCATGATTCATGATTCAATTCATAATTCATGATTCGATTCATGATTCATGATTCATGATTCAATTCATGATTCATGATTCATGATTCATGATTCAATTCATGATTCATGATTCATGATTCATGATTCAATTCATGATTCATGATTCATGATTCGATTCATGATTCTTGACTCATGATTCATGATTCGATTCATGATTCATGATTCAATTCATGATTCATGATTCATGATTCATGATTCAATTCATGATTCATGATTCAATTCATGATTTATGATTCAATTCATGATTCATGATTCAAGATTCATGATTCATGATTCAATTCATGATTCATGATTCAATTCATGATTCTTGATTCATGATTCATGATTCGATTCATGATTCATGATTCATGATTCAATTCATGATTCATGATTCATGATTCATGATTCAATTCATGATTCAAGATTCATGAATCGATTCATGATTCATGATTCATGATTTAATTCATGATTCATTAATCATGATTCAATTCATGATTCATGATTCAATTAATGATTCATGATTCAATTCATGATTCATGATTCAATTCATGATTCATGATTCGATTCATGATTCATGATTCATGATTCAATTCATGATTCATGATTCATGATTCATGATTCAATTCATGATTCATGATTTATGATTCATGATTCATGATTCAATTCATAATTCATGATTCATGATTCGATTCATGATTCTTGACTCATGATTGAATTCATGATTCATGATTCATGATTCATGATTCATGATTCAATTCATGATTCATGATTCATGATTCATGATTCATGATTCAATTCATAATTCATGATTCATGATTCGATTCATGATTCTTGACTCATGATTGAATACATGATTCATGATTCATGATTCATGATTCATGATTCAATTCATGATTCATGATTCAATTCATGATTCATGATTCAATTCACGATTCGAATCCTTATTCAATTCATGATTCATGATTCGATTTATGATTCATGATTCATGATTCAATTCATGATTCATGATTTATGATTCATGATTTAATTAATGATTCATGATTCATGATCTGATTCATGATTCCTGATTCATGATTCAATACATGATTCATGATTAAATTTATGATTCATGATTCGATTCATGATTCTTGATTCATGATTCATGATTCAATTCCTGATTCATGATTCAATTCATGATTCATGATTCATGATTCGATTCATGATTCAATTCATGATTCATGAGTCATGATTTTATTCATGATTCATGATTCGATTCATGATTCATGATTCGATTCATGATTCATGATTCGATTCATGATTTATGATTAAATTCATGATTCAATTCATGATTAATGATTCAATTTATGATTCATGATTCAATTCATGATTCATGATATATGATTCAATTCATGATTCAATTCATGATTAATGATTCAATTTATGATTCATGATTCATGATTCAATTCATGATTCATGATATATGATTCAATTCATGATTCAATTCATGATTCATTATTCATGATTCATGATTCAATTCATGATTCATGATTCATGATTCAATTCATTAATCGATTCATGATTCAATTCATGATTCAATTCATGATTCAATTCATGATTCATGGTTCATGATTCATGATTCATGATTTAATTCATGATTCATAATTCATGATTCATGATTCGATTCATGATTCATGATTCATGATTCAATTCATGATTCATAATTCACGATTCATGAATCAATTCATGATTCATGATTCATGATTCATGATTCATGATTCAATTCATGATTCATGATTCAATTCAAAATTCATTATTTATGATTCGATTCATGATTCATAGTTTATGATTCAATTCATGATTCATGATTCATGATTCAATTCATGATTCATAATTCATGATTCATAATTCAATTCATGATTCATGATTCATGATTCAATTCATGATTCATGATTCATGATTCGATTCATGATTCATGATTTATGATTCAATTCATGATTCATCATTCGATTCATGATTCGATTCATGATTCATGATTCATGATTCAATTCATGATTCATGATTCATGATTCATGATTCAATTCATAATTCATGATTCATGATTCGATTCATGATTCATGATTCAATTCATGATTCAATTCATGATTCATGATTCAATTTATGATTCATGATTCATGATTTAATTCATGATTCAATTCATGATTCATGATTCATGATTCATAATTCATGATTATGATTCAATTCATGATTCATGATTCAAGATTCATGATTCATGATTTAATTCATGATTCATAATTCAATTCATAATTCGAATCCTAATTCAATTTATGATCATGATTTAATTTATGATTCATGATTCATGTCATGATTCATGATTCATGATTCATGTTTCAATTCATGATTCATGATTCATGATTCAATTCATGATTCATGATTCATGATTCATGATTCGATTCATGATTCATGATTCATGATTCAATTCATGATTCATGATTCCTGATTCAATTCATGATTCATGATTCGATTCATGATATTTGATTCATGATTCATGATTCGATTCATGATTCATGATTCATGATTCAATTCATGATTCATGATTCATGATTCATGATTCATGATTCAATTCATGATTCATGATTCATGATTAATGATTCATGATTCAATTCATAATTCATGATTCAATTCATGATTCAATTCATGATTCATGATTCAATTTATTATTCATGATTCATGATTTAATTCATGATTCAATTTATGATTCATGATTCATGATTAATGATTCATGAATCAATTCATAATTAATGATTCATGATTCAATTCATGATTCAATTCATGATTCATGATTCATGATTCAATTTATTATTCATGATTCATGATTTAATTCATGATTCAATTCATGATTCATGATTCAATTCAGGATTCAATTCATGATTCATGATTCATGATTCAATTCATGATTCATGATTCATGATTCATGATTTTTGGTTCAAATCATGATTCAAATCCTGATTCAATTCATGATTCATGATTCGATTTATGATTCATGATTTAATTCATAATTCATAATTCATGATTCATGATTCAATTCATGATTCATGATTCATGATTCATGATTCGATTCATGTTTCCTGATTCATGATTCAATTCATGATTCATGATTCAATTCATGATTCATGATTCGATTCATGACTCTTGATTCATGATTCATGATTCAATTCATGATTCATGATTCATGATTCGATTCATGATTCAATTCATGATTCATAATTTATGATTTAAATTCATGATTCATGATTCGATTCATGATTCATGATTCATGATTCATGATTCAATTCATGATTCATGATTCATGATTCAATTCATGATTCATGATTCATGATTCATGATTCATAATTCGATTCATGATTCATGATCCATGATTCAATTCATGATTCATGATTCATGATTTAATTCATGATTCAATTCATTATGCATGATTCAATTCATGATTCATAATTCATGATTCATGATTCAATTCATGATTCATGATTCATGATTCAATTCATGATTCATGATTCAATTCATGATTCGAATCCTGATTCAATTCATGATTCATGATTCGATTTATGATTCATGATTTATGATTCATGATTCATGATTCATGATTTATGATTCAATTAATGATTCAATACATGATTCATGATTCGATTCATGATTTCTGATTCATGATTCAATACATGATTCATGATTCATGATTCAATTTATGATTCATCATTCAATTCATGATTCATGATTCAATTCATGATTCAATTCATGATTCATGATTGATGAATTCAATTCATGATTCATGATTCATGATTTATGATTAAATTCATGATTCATGATTCATGATTCAATTCATGATTCAATTTATGATTCATGATTCATGATTCTCAATTTAATTCAAGATTCAATTCATGATTCATGAATCATGATTCAATTCATGATTCAATTCATGATTGATGAATTCAATTCATGATTCATGATTCATGATTTATGATTCAATTCATGATTCAATTCATGATTTATGATTCAATTCATGATTCATGATTCAATTCATGATTCATGATTCATGATTGAATTCATGATTCATGATTCGATTCATGAATCATGATTCATGATTTAAATTATGATTCATGATTCATGATTCAATTCATGATTCAATTCATGATTCAATTTATGATTCATGATTCATGATTCATTATTTAATTCATGATTCAATTTATGATTCATGATTCATGATTCTCAATTTAATTCATGATTCAATTCATGATTCATGAATAATGATTCAATTCATGACACAAATTATGATTCATGATTCAAGATTCATGATTCAATTCATGATTCATGATTCGATTCATGATTCATGATTCATGATTCAATTCATGATTCATGATTCATGATTCAATTCATGATTCATGATTCATGATTCATGATTCAATTCATGATTCATGATTCAATTCATGATTCAATTCATGATTCATGATTCATGATTCATGATTCATGATTTGATTTATGATTCATGATTCATGATTCATGATTTGATTCATGATTCATGATTCATGATTCAATTCATGATTCATGATTCAGGATTCAATTCATGATTCATGATTCATGATTCATGATTCAATTCATGATTCATGATTCATGATTCAATTCATGATTCATGATTCATGATTCAATTCATGATTCACGATTCATGATCTAATTCAAGATTCATGGTTCATGATTCCTGATTCAATTCATGATTCATGATTCGATACAAGATTCTTGATTCATGATTCGATTCATGATTCATAATTCATGATTCATGATTCAATTCATGATTCATGATTCATGATTCAATTCATGATTCATGATTCAATTCATGATTCATGATTCATGATTCAATTCATGATTCATGATTCAATTCATGATTCAATTCATGATTCATGATTCGATTCATGATTCTTGATTCATGATTCATGATTCGATTCATGATTCATGATTCATGATTCAATTCATGATTCATGATTCATGATTCATGATTCAATTCATGATTCATGATTCATGATTCATGATTCAATTCATAATTCATGATTCATGATTCGATTCATGATTCTTGACTCATGATTGAATTCATGATTCATGATTCATGATTTATGATTCGATTCATGATTCATGATTCATGATTCAATTCATGATTCATGATTCATGATTCATGATTCATGATTCAATTCATGATTCAAGATTCATGATTCGATTCATGATTCATGATTCATGATTTAATTCATGATTCATGATTCATGATTCAATTCATGATTCATGATTCAATTCATGATTCATGATTCAATTCATGATTCATGATTCGATTCATGATTCATGATTCAATTCATGATTAATGATTCATGATTCAATTCATGATTCATGATTCATGATTCAATTCATGATTCATGATTCAATTCATGATTCATGATTCAATTCATGATTCATGATTCGATTCATGATTCATGATTCAATTCATGATTCATGATTCAATTCATGATTCAATTCATGATTCATGATTCAAATCATGATTCATGATTCATGATTCAATTCATGATTCATGATTCATGATTCAATTCATGATTCATGATTCATGATTCAATTCATGATTCAATTCATGATTCATGATTCAATTCATGATTCATGATTCAAATCATGATTCATGATTCATGATTCAATTCATGATTCATGATTCATGATTCAATTCATGATTCATGATTCATGATTCAATTCATGATTCAATTTATGATTCATGATACATGATTTAATTCATGATTCAATTCATGATTCATGATTGAATTCATGATTCAATTCATGATTCATGATTCATGATTCAATTCATGATTCATGATTCAATTCATGATTCATGATTCGATTCATGATTCATGATTCAATTCATGATTTATGATTCATGATTCATGATTCATGATTCATGATTCAATTCATGATTCATGATTCAATTCATGATTCATAATTCATGATTCATGATTCAATTCATGATTCATGATTCAATTCATGATTCGAATCCTGATTCAATTCATGATTCATGATTAATGATTCAATTCATGATTCATGATTCATTATTCAATTCATGATTCATGATTCATGATTCAATTCATGATTCATGATTCAATTCATGATTCATGATTCATGATTCAATTCGTGATTCATGATTCAATTCATGATTCAATTCATGATTCATGATTCGATTCATGATATTTGATTCATGATTCATGATTCGATTCATGATTCATGATTCATGATTCAATTCATGATTCATGATTCATGATTCATGATTCAATTCATGATTCATGATTCATGATTAATGATTCATGATTCAATTCATAATTCATGATTCATGATTCAATTCATGATTCAATTCATGATTCATGATTCATGATTCAATTTATTATTCATGATTCATGATTTAATTCATGATTCAATTTATGATTCATGATTAATGATTCATGAATCAATTCATAATTGATGATTCATGATTCAATTCATGATTCAATTCATGATTCATGATTCATGATTCAATTTATTATTCATGATTCATGATTTAATTCATGATTCAATTCATGATTCATGATTCAATTCAGGATTCAATTAATGATTCATGATTCATGATTCGATTCATGATTCTTGACTCATGATTCATGATTCGATACATGATTCATGATTCATGATTCATGATTCATGATTTAATTCATGATTCATGATTCAATTCATGATTTATGATTCAATTCATGATTCATGATTCAAGATTCATGATTCATGATTCAATTCATGATTCATGATTCAATTCATGATTCTTGATTCATGATTCATGATTCGATTCATGATTCATGATTCATGATTCAATTCATGATTCATGATTCATGATTCATGATTCAATTCATGATTCAAGATTCATGATTCGATTCATGATTCATGATTCATGATTTAATTCATGATTCATGATTCATGATTCAATTCATGATTCATGATTCAATTCATGATTCATGATTCAATTCATGATTCATGATTCGATTCATGATTCATGATTCAATTCATGATTCATGATTCATGATTCAATTCATGATTCATGATTCATGATTCAATTCATGATTCATGATTCAATTCATGATTCATGATTCAATTCATGATTCATGATTCGATTCATGATTCATGATTCAATTCATGATTCATGATTCAATTCATGATTCAATTCATGATTCATGATTCAAATCATGATTCATGATTCATGATTCAATTCATGATTCATGATTCATGATTCAATTCATGATTCATGATTCATGATTCAATTCATGATTCAATTCATGATTCATGATTCAATTCATGATTCATGATTCAAATCATGATTCATGATTCATGATTCAATTCATGATTCATGATTCATGATTCAATTCATGATTCATGATTCATGATTCAATTCATGATTCAATTTATGATTCATGATACATGATTTAATTCATGATTCAATTCATGATTCATGATTGAATTCATGATTCAATTCATGATTCATGATTCATGATTCAATTCATGATTCATGATTCAATTCATGATTCATGATTCGATTCATGATTCATGATTCAATTCATGATTTATGATTCATGATTCATGATTCATGATTCAATTCATGATTCATGATTCAATTCATGATTCATAATTCATGATTCATGATTCAATTCATGATTCATGATTCAATTCATGATTCGAATCCTGATTCAATTCATGATTCATGATTAATGATTCAATTCATGATTCATGATTCATTATTCAATTCATGATTCATGATTCATGATTCAATTCATGATTCATGATTCAATTCATGATTCATGATTCATGATTCAATTCTTGATTCATGATTCAATTCATGATTCAATTCATGATTCATGATTCGATTCATGATATTTGATTCATGATTCATGATTCGATTCATGATTCATGATTCATGATTCAATTCATGATTCATGATTCATGATTCATGATTCAATTCATGATTCATGATTCATGATTAATGATTCATGATTCAATTCATAATTCATGATTCATGATTCAATTCATGATTCAATTCATGATTCATGATTCATGATTCAATTTATTATTCATGATTCATGATTTAATTCATGATTCAATTTATGATTCATGATTCATGATTAATGATTCATGAATCAATTCATAATTGATGATTCATGATTCAATTCATGATTCATGATTCATGATTCAATTTATTATTCATGATTCATGATTTAATTCATGATTCAATTCATGATTCATGATTCAATTCAGGATTCAATTAATGATTCATGATTCATGATTCAATTCATGATTCATGATTCATGATTCATGATTCTTGGTTCAATTCATGATTCAAATCCTGATTCAATTCATGATTCATGATTCGATTTATGATTCATGATTTAATTCATAATTCATAATTCATGATTCATGATTCAATTCATGATTCATGATTCATGATTCATGATTCGATTCATGTTTCCTGATTCATGATTCAATTCATGATTCATGATTCATGATTCAATTCATGATTCATGATTCGATTCATGACTCTTGATTCATGATTCATGATTCAATTCATGATTCATGATTCGATTCATGATTCAATTCATGATTCATAATTTATGATTTAAATTCATGATTCATGATTCGATTCATGATTCATGATTCATGATTCATGATTCAATTCATGATTCATGATTCATGATTCAATTCATGATTCATGATTCATGATTCATGATTCATAATTCGATTCATGATTCATGATCCATGATTCAATTCATGATTCATGATTCATGATTTAATTCATGATTCAATTCATTATGCATGATTCAATTCATGATTCATAATTCATGATTCATGATTCAATTCATGATTCATGATTCATGATTCAATTCATGATTCATGATTCAATTCATGATTCGAATCCTGATTCAATTCATGATTCATGATTCGATTTATGATTCATGATTTATTATTCATGATTCATGATTTATGATTCAATTAATGATTCAATACATGATTCATGATTCGATTCATGATTTCTGATTCATGATTCAATACATGATTCATGATTCATGATTCAATTTATGATTCATCATTCAATTCATGATTCATGATTCAATTCATGATTCAATTCATGATTCATGATTGATGAATTCAATTCATGATTCATGATTCATGATTTATGATTAAATTCATGATTCATGATTCATGATTCAATTCATGATTCAATTTATGATTCATGATTCATGATTCTCACTTTAATTCAAGATTCAATTCATGATTCATGAATCATGATTCAATTCATGATTCAATTCATGATTGATGAATTCAATTCATGATTCATGATTCATGATTTATGATTCAATTCATGATTCAATTCATGATTTATGATTCTATTCATGATTCATGATTCAATTCATGATTCATGATTCATGATTGAATTCATGATTCATGATTCGATTCATGAATCATGATTCATGATTCAAATTATGATTCATGATTCATGATTCAATTCATGATTCAATTCATGATTCAATTTATGATTCATGATTCATGATTCATTATTTAATTCATGATTCAATTCATGATTCATGATTCATGATTCAATTCATGATTCAATTTATGATTCATGATTCATGATTCTCAATTTAATTCATGATTCAATTCATGATTCATGAATAATGATTCAATTCATGATACAATTCATGATTCATGATTCAAGATTCATGATTCAATTCATGATTCATGATTCGATTCATGATTCAATTCATGATTCATTATTCATGATTCATGATTCATGATTCAATTCATGATTCATGATTCATGATTCAATTCATGATTCATGATTCATGATTCATGATTCATGATTCGATTTATGATTCATGATTCATGATTCATGATTTGATTCATGATTCATGATTCATGATTCAATTCATGATTCATGATTCATGATTCATAATTCATGATTCAATTCATGATTCATGATTCATGATTCATGATTCATGATTCAATTCATGATTTATGATTCATGATTCATGATTCAATTCATGATTTATGATTCATGATTCATGATTTAATTCATGATTTATGATTCATGATTCAATTCATGATTCATGATTCATGATTCAATTCATGATTCATGATTCAATTCATGATTCATGATTCAATTCATGATTCATGATTCATGATTCGATTCATGATTCATGATTCAATTCATGATTCATGATTCAGGATTCAATTCATGATTCATGATTCATGATTCATGATTCAATTCATGATTCATGATTCATGATTCAATTCATGATTCATGATTCAATTCATGATTCATGATTCATGATTCATGATTCATGATTCGATTCATGATTCATGATCCATGATTCAATTCATGATTCATGATTTAATTCATAATTCAATTCATGATTCATGATTCATGATTCATGATTCGATTCATGATTCATGAATCAATTCATTATTCATGATTCAATTCATGATTCATGATTCATGATTCATGATTCGATTCATGATTCATGATTCAATTCATTATTCATGATTCAATTCATGATTCATAATTCATGATTCATGATTCAATTCATGATTCATGATTCATGATTCAATTCATGATTCATGATTCAATTCATGACTCATGATTCGATTCTTGATTTATGCTTCATGATTCAATTCATGATTCACGATTCATGATCTAATTCATGATTCATGGTTCATGATTCCTGATTCAATTCATGATTCATGATTCGATACAAGATTCTTGATTCATGATTCGATTCATGATTTATAATTCATGATTCATGATTAAATTTATGATTCATGATTCAATTCATGATTCGAATCCTGATTCAATTCATGATTCATGATTCGATTTATGATTCATGATTCAATTCATGATTCATGATTCATGATTCATGATTCAATTCATGATTCATGATTCATAATTCATGATTCGATTCATGTTTCCTGATTCATGATTCGATTTATGATTCATGATTCAATTCATGATTCATGATTCATGATTAATGATTCAATTCATGATTCATGATTCATAATTCATGATTCGATTCATGTTTCCTGATTCATGATTCAATTCATGATTCTTAAATCATGATTCTTGATTCAATTCATGATTTATGATTCATGATTCATGATACATTTCATGATTCATGATTCATGACTCGATTCATGATTCAATTCATGATTCATAATTCATGATTTAATTCATGACTCATGATTCATGATTCAATTCATGATTCATGATTCGATTCAAGATTCTTGATTCATGATTCATGATTCGAATCCTGATTCAATTCATGATTCATGATTCGATTTATGATTCATGATTCAATTCATAATTCATGATTCATGATTCATGATTCAATTCATGATTCATGATTCGTGATTCAATTCATGATTCGAATCCTGATTCAATTCATGATTCATTATTCGATTTATGATTCATGATTCAATTCATAATTCATGATTCATGATTCAATTCATGATTCATGATTCATGATTCAATTCATGATTCATGATTCATGATTCAATTCAGGATTCATGATTTGATTCATGACTCTTGATTCATGATTCAATTCATGATTCATGATACAATTCATGATTCATGATTCATGATTCGATTCATGATTCAATTCATGGTTCATAATTTATGATTTAATTCATGATTCATGATTCATGATTCAATTCATGATTCATGATTCATGATTCAATTCATGATTCATATTTCATGATTCATAATTCATGATTCATGATTCAATTCATGATTCATAATTCATGATTCATGATTCAATTCATGATTCATAATTCATGATTCGATTCATGATTCATGATTCAATTCCTGATTCATGATTCATGATTCATGATTCATGATTCAATTCATGATTCAATTCATGATTCATAATTCATGATTCATGATTCAATTCATGATTCATAATTCATGATTCATGATTCAATTCATGATTCATAATTCATGATTCGATTCATGATTCATGATTCAATTCCTGATTCATGATTCATGATTCAATTCATTATTCATGATTCAATTCATGATTCATAATTCACGATTCATGATTCAATTCATGATTCATGATTCAAGATTCATGATTCATGATTCAATTCATGATTCATGATTCAATTCATGATTCATGATTCAATTCATGATTCGAATCCTGATTCAATTAATGATTCATGATTCAATTCATTATTCATGATTCAATTCATGATTCATAATTCACGATTCATGATTCAATTCATGATTCATGATTCAAGATTCATGATTCATGATTCAATTCATGATTCATGATTCAATTCATGATTCATGATTTAATTCATGATTCGAATCCTGATTCAATTAATGATTCATGATTCGATTTATATTTCATGATTCATGATTTAATTCATGATTCATGATTCATGATTCATGATTCAATTAATGATTCATGATTCCTGATTCATGATTCAATTCATGATTCATAATTTATGATTCATGATTCAATTCATGATTCAATTCATAATTCATTATTCATGATTCATGATTCAATTCATGATTAATAATTCATGATTCATGAATCAATTCATGATTCATAATTCATGATTTATGATTCGATTCATGATTCATGATTCATGATTCAATTCATGATTCAAGATTCATGAATCATGATTCAATTCATGATTCATGATTCGTGATTCAAATTATGATTCATGATTTATGATTCAATTCATGATTCAATTCATAATTCAATTCATGATTCATTATTCATGATTCATGATTCAATTCATGATTCATGATTCATGGTTCATGATTCATGATTCAATTCATGATTCATAATTCATGATTCATGATTCATGATTCAATTCATGATTCATAATTCATGATTCAATTCATGATTCATGATTCATGATTCGATTCATAATTCATGATTTATGATTCAATTCATGATTCATGATTCATGATTCAATTCATAATTCATAATTCATGATTCATGACTCAATTCATGATTCATGATTCAATTCATGTTTCATGATTCATGTTTCATTTCATGATTTATGATTCATGATTCAATTCATGATTCATGATTCATGATTCAATTCCTGATTCATGATTCATGATTCAATTCATGATTTAATTCATGAATCATGATTCATGATTCAATTTATTATTCATGATTCGTGATTTAATTCATGATTCAATTCATGATTCATGATTCAATTCATGATTCATGATTCATGTTTCATTTCATGATTTATGATTCATGATTCAATTCATGATTCATGATTCATGATTCAATTCATGATTCATGATTCATGATTCAATTCATGATTTAATTCATGATTCATGATTCATGATTCAATTCATGATTCATGATTCATGATTCAATTCATAATTCATGATTCAATTCAGGATTCAATTCATGATTCATGATTCATGATTCAATTCATGATTCATGATTCATGATTCAATTCATAATTCATGATTCGATTCATGATTCATGATTCATGATTCAATTCATGATTCATGATTCATGATTCATGATTCAATTCATGATTCATGATTCATGATTCATGATTCAATTCATGATTCATGATTCATGATTCGATTCATGATTCTTGACTCATGATTCATGATTCGATTCATGATTCATGATTCATGATTCATGATTCATGATTCATGATTTAATTCATGATTCATGATTCAATTCATGATTTATGATTCAATTCATGATTCATGATTCAAGATTCATGATTCATGATTCAATTCATGATTCATGATTCAATTCATGATTCTTGATTCATGATTCATGATTCGATTCATGATTCATGATTCATGATTCAATTCATGATTCATGATTCATGATTCATGATTCAATTCATGATTCAAGATTCATGAATCGATTCATGATTCATGATTCATGATTTAATTCATGATTCATTAATCATGATTCAATTCATGATTCATGATTCATGATTCAATTAATGATTCATGATTCAATTCATGATTCATGATTCAATTCATGATTCATGATTCGATTCATGATTCATGATTCAATTCATGATTCATGATTCAATTCATGATTCATGATTCGATTCATGATTCATGATTCAATTCATGATTCATGATTCATGATTCAATTCATGATTCAATTCATGATTCATGATTCAATTCATGATTCATGATTCAAATCATGATTCATGATTCATGATTCAATTCATGATTCATGATTCATGATTCAATTCATGATTCAATTTATGATTCATGATTCATGATTTAATTCATGATTCAATTCATGATTCATGATTGAATTCATGATTCAATTCATGATTCATGATTCATGATTCAATTCATGATTCATGATTCAATTCATGATTCATGATTCGATTCATGATTCATGATTCAATTCATGATTTATGATTCATGATTCATGATTCATGATTGATGATTCATGATTCAATTCATGATTCATGATTCAATTCATGATTCATAATTCATGATTCATGGTTCAATTCATGATTCATGATTCAATTCATGATTCGAATCCTGATTCAATTCATGATTCATGATTAATGATTCAATTCATGATTCATAATTCATGATTAATGATTCAATTCATGATTCATGATTCATGATTCAATTCATGATTCATGATTCAATTCATGATTCAATTCATGATTCATGATTCGATTCATGATTCTTGATTCATGATTCATGATTCGATTCATGATTCATGATTCATGATTCAATTCATGATTCATGATTCATGATTCATGATTCAATTCATGATTCATTATTCGATTTATGATTCATGAATCAATTCATAATTCATAATTCATGATTCATGATTCAATTCATGATTCATGATTCATGATTCAATTCATGATTCATGATTCATGATTCAATTCAGGATTCATGATTCGATTCATGACTCTTGATTCATGATTCAATTCATGATTCATGATACGATTCATGATTCATGATTCATGATTCGATTCATGATTCAATTCATGATTCATAATTTATGATTTAATTCATGATTCATGATTCATGATTCAATTCATGATTCATGATTCATGATTCAATTCATGATTCATAATTCATGATTTAATTCATGATTCATGATTCATGATTTATGATTCAATTCATGATTCAATTCATGATTCATAATTCATGATTCATGATTCAATTCATGATTCATAATTCATGATTCATGATTCAATTCATGATTCAATTCATGATTCGATTCATGATTCATGATTCAATTCCTGATTCATGATTCATGATTCAATTCATTATTCATGATTCAATTCATGATTCATAATTCACGATTCATGATTCAATTCATGATTCATGATTCAAGATTCATGATTCATGATTCAATTCATGATTCATGATTCAATTCATGATTCATGATTCAATTCATGATTCGAATCCTGATTCAATTAATGATTCATGATTCGATTTATATTTCATGATTCATGATTTAATTCATGATTCATGATTCATGATTAATGATTCAATTAATGATTCATGATTCCTGATTCATGATTCAATTCATGATTCATAATTTATGATTCATGATTCAATTCATGATTCAATTCATAATTCATTATTCATGATTCATGATTCGATGCATGATTAATAATTCATGATTCATGAATCAATTCATGATTCATAATTCATGATTTATGATTCGATTCATGATTCATGATTCATGATTCAATTCATGATTCAAGATTCATGAATCATGATTCAATTCATGATTCATGATTCGTGATTCAAATTATGATTCATGATTTATGATTCAATTCATGATTCAATTCATAATTAAATTCATGATTCATTATTCATGATTCATGATTCAATTCATGATTCATGATTCATTTTTCATGATTCATGATTCAATTCATGATTCATAATTCATGATTCATGATTCATGATTCAATTCATGATTCATAATTCATGATTCATGAATCAATTCATGATTCATAATTCATGATTTAAGATTCGATTCATGATTCATGATTCATGATTCAATTCATGATTCATAATTCATGATTCAATTCATGATTCATGATTCATGTTTCATTTCATGATTTATGATTCATGATTCAATGCATGATTCATGATTCATGATTCAATTCATGATTCATGATTCATGATTCAATTCATGATTTAATTCATGATTCATGATTCAATTTATTATTCATGATTCGTAATTTAATTCATAATTCAATTCATAATTCATGATTCAATTCAGGATTCAATTCATGATTCATGATTCATGATTCAATTCATGATTCATGATTCATGATTCAATTCATAATTCATGATTCGATTCATGATTCATGATTCATGATTCAATTCATGATTCATGATTCATGATTCATGATTCATGATTCAATTCATGATTCATGATTCATGATTCATGATTCAATTCATAATTCATGATTCATGATTCATGATTCGATTCATGATTCTTGACTCATGATTCATGATTCGATACATGATTCATGATTCATGATTCATGATTTAATTCATGATTCATGATTCAATTCATGATTTATGATTCAATTCATTAATCAAGATTCATGATTCGATTCATGATTCATGATTCATGATTTAATTCATGATTCATGATTCAATTCATGATTCATGATTCAATTCATGATTCTTGATTCATGATTCATGATTCGATTCATGATTCATGATTCATGATTCATGATTCATGATTCATGATTCAATTCATGATTCATGATTCATGATTCATGATTCATGATTCAATTCATGATTCAAGATTCATGATTCGATTCATGATTCATGATTCATGATTTAATTCATGATTCATGATTCAATTCATGATTCATGATTCAATTCATGATTCATGATTCAATTCATGATTCATGATTCGATTCATGATTCATGATTCAATTCATGATTCATGATTCATGATTCAATTCATGATTCATGATTCAATTCATGATTCATGATTCAATTCATGATTCATGATTCGATTCATGATTCATGATTCAATTCATGATTCATGATTCAATTCATGATTCAATTCATGATTCATGATTCAAATCATGATTCATGATTCATGATTCAATTCATGATTCATGATTCATGATTCATGATTCATGATTCATGATTCAATTCATGATTCAATTCATGATTCATGATTTAATTCATGATTCATGATTCAAATCATGATTCATGATTCATGATTCAATTCATGATTCATGATTCATGATTCCATTCATGATTCATGATTCATGATTCAATTCATGATTCAATTTATGATTCATGATTCATGATTTAATTCATGATTCAATTCATGATTCATGATTGAATTCATGATTCAATTCATGATTCATGATTCATGATTCAATTCATGATTCATGATTCAATTCATGATTCATGATTCAATTCATGATTTATGATTCATGATTCATGATTCATGATTCATGATTCATGATTCATGATTCATGATTC
Organism: Mixophyes australis; assembly: GCA_036250195.1. Lineage (NCBI taxonomy): Eukaryota > Metazoa > Chordata > Amphibia > Anura > Limnodynastidae > Mixophyes > Mixophyes australis. Next base: position 157,610 of record JAVHZZ010000022.1, on the reverse strand, counting down.
AATTCATGATTCATGATTCAAGTCATGATTCATAATTCAGGATTCATGATTCAATTCATGATTCATGATTCAATTCATGATTCGAATCCTGATTCAATTCATGATTCATGATTAATGATTTAATTCATGATTCATAATTCATGATTCATGATTCAATTCATGATTCATGATTCATGATTCAATTCATGATTCATGATTCAATTCATGATTCATGATTCATGATTCAATTCATGATTCATGATTCAATTCATGATTCAATTCATGATTCATGATTCGATTCATGATTCTTAAATCATGATTCATGATTCGATTCATGATTCATGATTCATGATTCAATTCATGATTCATGATTCATGATTCATGATTCAATTCATGATTCATGATTCATGATTCATGATTCAATTCATAATTCATGATTCATGATTCGATTCATGATTCTTGACTCATGATTGAATTCATGATTCATGATTCATGATTCATGATTCAATTCATGATTCATGATTCATGATTCAATTCATGATTCATGATTCAATTCACGATTCGAATCCTTATTCAATTCATGATTCATGATTCGATTTATGATTCATGATTCATGATTCAATTCATGATTCATGATTTATGATTCATGATTTAATTAATGATTCATGATTCATGATTTGATTCATGATTCCTGATTCATGATACAATACATGATTCATGATTCATGATTAAATTTATGATTCATGATTCGATTCATGATTCTTGATTCATGATTCATGATTCAATTCCTGATTCATGATTCAATTCATGATTCATGATTCATGATTCGATTCATGATTCAATTCATGATTCATGAGTCATGATTTTATTCATGATTCATGATTCGATTCATGATTCATGATTCGATTCATGATTCATGATTCGATTCATGATTTATGATTAAATTCATGATTCAATTCATGATTAATGATTCAATTCATGATTCATGATTCGATTCATGATATTTGATTCATGATTCATGATTCAATTCATGATTCATGATTCATGATTCAATTTATTATTCATGATTCATGATTTAATTCATGATTCAATTTATGATTCATGATTCATGATTAATGATTCATGAATCAATTCATAATTGATGATTCATGATTCAATTCATGATTCAATTCATGATTCATGATTCATGATTCAATTTATTATTCATGATTCATGATTTAATTCATGATTCAATTCATGATTCATGATTCAATTCAGGATTCATTTCATGATTCATGATTCATGATTCAATTCATGATTCATGATTCATGATTCATGATTCTTGGTTCAATTCATGATTCAAATCCTGATTCAATTCATGATTCATGATTCGATTTATGATTCATGATTTAATTCATAATTCATAATTCATGATTCATGATTCAATTCATGATTCATGATTCATGATTCATGATTCGATTCATGTTTCCTGATTCATGATTCAATTCATGATTCATGATTCATGATTCAATTCATGATTCATGATTCGATTCATGACTCTTGATTCATGATTCATGATTCAATTCATGATTCATGATTCATGATTCGATTCATGATTCAATTCATGATTCATAATTTATGATTTAAATTCATGATTCATGATTCGATTCATGATTCATGATTCATGATTCATGATTCAATTCATGATTCATGATTCATGATTCAATTCATGATTCATGATTCATGATTCATGATTCATAATTTGATTCATGATTCATGATCCATGATTCAATTCATGATTCATGATTCATGATTTAATTCATGATTCAATTCATTATGCATGATACAATTCATGATTCATGATTCAATTCATGATTCATGATTCATGATTCAATTCATTAATCGATTCATGATTCAATTCATGATTCAATTCATGATTCAATTCATGATTCATGATATATGATTCAATTCATGATTCAATTCATGATTCATTATTCATAATTCATGATTCAATTCATGATTCATGATTCATGATTCAATTCATTAATCGATTCATGATTCAATTCATGATTCAATTCATGATTCAATTCATGATTCATGGTTCATGATTCATGATTCATGATTTAATTCATGATTCATAATTCATGATTCATGATTCGATTCATGATTCATGATTCATGATTCAATTCATGATTCATAATTCACGATTCATGAATCAATTCATGATTCAAGATTCATGATTCATGATTCATGATTCAATTCATGATTCATGATTCAATTCAAAATTCATTATTTATGATTCGATTCATGATTCATAATTTATGATTCAATTCATGATTCATGATTCATGATTCAATTCATGATTCGTAATTCATGATTCATAATTCAATTCATGATTCATGATTCATGATTCAATTCATGATTCATGATTCATGATTCGATTCATGATTCATGATTTATGATTCAATTCATGATTCATCATTCGATTCATGATTCGATTCATGATTCATGATTCATGATTCAATTCATGATTCATGATTCATGATTCAATTCATAATTCATGATTCATGATTCAATTCATGATTCATGATTCAATTCATGATTCAATTCATGATTCATGATTCAATTTATGATTCATGATTCATGATTTAATTCATGATTCAATTCATGATTCATGATTCATGATTCATAATTCATGATTATGATTCAATTCATGATTCATGATTCAAGATTCATGATTCATGATTTAATTCATGATTCATAATTCAATTCATAATTCGAAACCTAATTCAATTTATGATCATAATTTAATTTATGATTCATGATTCATGTCATGATTCATGATTCATGATTCATGATTCAATTCATGATTCATGATTCAATTCATGATTCGTGATTCATGATTCATGATTCGATTCATGATTCATGATTCATGATTCAATTCATGATTCATTATTCATGATTCAATTCATGATTCATGATTTGATTCATGATATTTGATTCATGATTCATGATTCGATTCATGATTCATGATTCATGATTCAATTCATGATTCATGATTCAATTCATGATTCATGATTCATGATTAATGATTCATGATTCAATTCATAATTCATGATTCATGATTCAATTCATGATTCAATTCATGATTCATGATTCAATTTATTATTCATGATTCATGATTTAATTCATGATTCAATTTATGATTCATGATTCATGATTAATGATTCATGAATCAATTCATAATTGATGATTCATGATTCAATTCATGATTCAATTCATGATTCATGATTCATGATTCAATTTATTATTCATGATTCATGATTTAATTCATGATTCAATTCATGATTCATGATTCAATTCAGGATTCATTTCATGATTCATGATTCATGATTCAATTCATGATTCATGATTTATGATTCATGATTCTTGGTTCAATTCATGATTCAAATCCTGATTCAATTCATGATTCATGATTCGATTTATGATTCATGATTTAATTCATAATTCATAATTCATGATTCATGATTCAATTCATGATTCATGATTCATGATTCAATTCATGATTCATGATTCGATTCATGACTCTTGATTCATGATTCATGATTCAATTCATGATTCATGATTCATGATTCAATTCATGATTCATGATTCGATTCATGACTCTTGATTCATGATTCATGATTCAATTCATGATTCATGATTCATGATTCGATTCATGATTCAATTCATGATTCATAATTTATGATTTAAATTCATGATTCATGATTCGATTCATGATTCATGATTCATGATTCATGATTCAATTCATGATTCATGATTCAATTCATGATTCATGATTCATGATTCATGATTCATAATTTGATTCATGATTCATGATCCATGATTCAATTCATGATTCATGATTCATGATTTAATTCATGATTCAATTCATTATGCATGATTCAATTCATGATTCATAATTCATGATTCATGATTCAATTCATGATTCATGATTCATGATTCAATTCATTAATCGATTCATGATTCAATTCATGATTCAATTCATGATTCAATTCATGATTCATGATATATGATTCAATTCATGATTCAATTCATGATTCATTATTCATGATTCATGATTCAATTCATGATTCATGATTCATGATTCAATTCATTAATCGATTCATGATTCAATTCATGATTCAATTCATGATTCAATTCATGATTCATGGTTCATGATTCATGATTCATGATTTAATTCATGATTCATAATTCATGATTCATGATTCGATTCATGATTCATGATTCATGATTCAATTCATGATTCATAATTCACGATTCATGAATCAATTCATGATTCAAGATTCATGATTCATGATTCATGATTCAATTCATGATTCATGATTCAATTCAAAATTCATTATTTATGATTCGATTCATGATTCATAATTTATGATTCAATTCATGATTCATGATTCATGATTCAATTCATGATTCATAATTCATGATTCATAATTCAATTCATGATTCATGATTCATGATTCAATTCATGATTCATGATTCATGATTCGATTCATGATTCATGATTTATGATTCAATTCATGATTCATCATTCGATTCATGATTCGATTCATGATTCATGATTCAATTCATGATTCATGATTCATGATTCATGATTCAATTCATAATTCATGATTCATGATTCAATTCATGATTCATGATTCAATTCATGATTCAATTCATGATTCATGATTCAATTTATGATTCATGATTCTCGATTTAATTCATGATTCAATTCATGATTCATGATTCATGATTCATAATTCATGATTATGATTCAATTCATGATTCATGATTCAAGATTCATGATTCATGATTTAATTCATGATTCATAATTCAATTCATAATTCGAATCCTAATTCAATTTATGATCATGATTTAATTTATGATTCATGATTCATGTCATGATTCATGATTCATGATTCATGATTCAAATCATGATTCATGATTCATGATTCAATTCATGATTCATGATTCGATTCATGACTCTTGATTCATGATTCATGATTCAATTCATGATTCATGATTCATGATTCGATTCATGATTCAATTCATGATTCATAATTTATGATTTAAATTCATGATTCATGATTCGATTCATGATTCATGATTCATGATTCATGATTCAATTCCTGATTCATGATTCAATTCATGATTCATGATTCATGATTCATGATTCATAATTTGATTCATGATTCATGATCCATGATTCAATTCATGATTCATGATTCATGATTTAATTCATGATTCAATTCATTATGCATGATTCAATTCATGATTCATAATTCATGATTCATGATTCAATTCATGATTCATGATTCATGATTCAATTCATTAATCGATTCATGATTCAATTCATGATTCAATTCATGATTCAATTCATGATTCATGATATATGATTCAATTCATGATTCAATTCATGATTCATTATTCATGATTCATGATTCAATTCATGATTCATGATTCATGATTCAATTCATTAATCGATTCATGATTCAATTCATGATTCAATTCATGATTCAATTCATGATTCATGGTTCATGATTCATGATTCATGATTTAATTCATGATTCATAATTCATGATTCATGATTCGATTCATGATTCATGATTCATGATTCAATTCATGATTCATAATTCACGATTCATGAATCAATTCATGATTCAAGATTCATGATTCATGATTCATGATTCAATTCATGATTCATGATTCAATTCAAAATTCATTATTTATGATTCGATTCATGATTCATAATTTATGATTCAATTCATGATTCATGATTCATGATTCAATTCATGATTCATAATTCATGATTCATAATTCAATTCATGATTCATGATTCATGATTCAATTCATGATTCATGATTCATGATTCGATTCATGATTCATGATTTATGATTCAATTCATGATTCATCATTCGATTCATGATTCGATTCATGATTCATGATTCAATTCATGATTCATGATTCATGATTCATGATTCAATTCATAATTCATGATTCATGATTCAATTCATGATTCATGATTCAATTCATGATTCAATTCATGATTCATGATTCAATTTATGATTCATGATTCTCGATTTAATTCATGATTCAATTCATGATTCATGATTCATGATTCATAATTCATGATTATGATTCAATTCATGATTCATGATTCAAGATTCATGATTCATGATTTAATTCATGATTCATGATTTAATTCATGATTCATAATTCAATTCATAATTCGAATCCTAATTCAATTTATGATCATGATTTAATTTATGATTCATGATTCATGTCATGATTCATGATTCATGATTCATGATTCAAATCATGATTCATGATTTAATTCATGATTCATGATTCATGATTCGATTCATGATTCATGATTCATGATTCAATTCATGATTCATTATTCATGATTCAATTCATGATTCATGATTCGATTCATGATATTTGATTCATGATTCATGATTCGATTCATGATTCATGATTCATGATTCAATTCATGATTCATGATTCATGATTCATGATTCAATTCATGATTCATGATTCATGATTAATGATTCATGATTCAATTCATAATTCATGATTCATGATTCAATTCATGATTCAATTCATGATTCATGATTCATGATTCAATTTATTATTCATGATTCATGATTTAATTCATGATTCAATTTATGATTCATGATTCATGATTAATGATTCATGAATCAATTCATAATTGATGATTCATGATTCAATTCATGATTCAATTCATGATTCATGATTCATGATTCAATTTATTATTCATGATTCATGATTTAATTCATGATTCAATTCATGATTCATGATTCAATTCAGGATTCAATTCATGATTCATGATTCATGATTCAATTCATGATTCATGATTCATGATTCTTGGTTCAATTCATGATTCAAATCCTGATTCAATTCATGATTCATGATTCGATTTATGATTCATGATTTAATTCATAATTTATAATTCATGATTCATGATTCAATTCATGATTCATGATTCATGATTCATGATTCGATTCATGTTTCCTGATTCATGATTCAATTCATGATTCATGATTCATGATTCAATTCATGATTCATGATTCGATTCATGACTCTTGATTCATGATTCATGATTCAATTCATGATTCATGATTCATGATTCGATTCATGATTCAATTCATGATTCATAATTTATGATTTAAATTCATGATTCATGATTTGATTCATGATTCATGATTCATGATTCAATTCATGATTCATGATTCAATTCATGATTCATGATTCATGATTCATGATTCATAATTTGATTCATGATTCATGATCCATGATTCAATTCATGATTCATGATTCATGATTTAATTCATGATTCAATTCATTATGCATGATTCAATTCATGATTCATAATTCATGATTCATGATTCAATTCATGATTCATGATTCATGATTCAATTCATGATTCATGATTCAATTCATGATTCGAATCCTGATTCAATTCATGATTCATGATTCGATTTATGATTCATGATTTATGATTCATGATTCATGATTTATGATTCAATTAATTATTCAATACATGATTCATGATTCGATTCATGATTTCTGATTCATGATTCAATACATTATTCATGATTCATGATTCAATTTATGATTCATCATTCAATTAATGATTCATGATTCAATTCATGATTCAATTCATGATTCATGATTGATGAATTCAATTCATGATTCAATTTATGATTCATGATTCATGATTCTCAATTTAATTCAAGATTCAATTCATGATTCATGAATCATGATTCAATTCATGATTCAATTCATGATTGATGAATTCAATTCATGATTCATGATTCATGATTTATGATTCAATTCATGATTCAATTCATGATTTATGATTCAATTCATGATTCATGATTCAATTCATGATTCATGATTCATGATTGAATTCATGATTCATGATTCGATTCATGAATCATGATTCATGATTCAAATTATGATTCATGATTCATGATTCAATTCATGATTCAATTCATGATTCAATTTATGATTCATGATTCATGATTCATTATTTAATTCATGATTCAATTCATGATTCATGATTCATGATTCAATTCATGATTCAATTTATGATTCATGATTCATGATTCTCAATTTAATTCATGATTCAATTCATGATTCATGAATAATGATTCAATTCATGATACAATTCATGATTCATGATTCAAGATTCATGATTCAATTCATGATTCATGATTCGATTCATGATTCATGATTCAATTCATGATTCATGATTCATGATTCAATTCATGATTCATGATTCATGATTCATGATTCAATTCATGATTCATGATTCATGATTCAATTCATGATTCAATTCATGATTCATGATTCATGATTCATGATTCGATTTATGATTCATGATTCATGATTCATGATTTGATTCATGATTCATGATTCATGATTCAATTCATGATTCATGATTCATGATTCATAATTCATGATTTAATTCATGATTCATGATTCATGATTCATGATTCATGATTCAATTCATGATTTATGATTCATGATTCATGATTCAATTCATGATTTATGATTCATGATTCATGATTTAATTCATGATTTATGATTCATGATTCATGATTCGATTCATGATTCATGATTCATGATTCAATTCATGATTCATGATTCAGGATTCAATTCATGATTCATGATTCATGATTCATGATTCAATTCATGATTCATGATTCATGATTCAATTCATGATTCATGATTCATGATTCAATTCATGATTCATGATTCATGATTCATGATTCGATTCATGATTCATGATCCATGATTCAATTCATGATTCATGATTTAATTCATAATTCAATTCATGATTCATGATTCATGATTCATGATTCGATTCATGATTCATGATTCAATTCATTATTCATGATTCAATTCATGATTCATAATTCATGATTCATGATTCAATTCATGATTCATGATGCAATTCATGATTCGAATCCTGATTCAATTCATGATTCATGATCCGATTTATGATTCATGATTCAATTCATGATTCATGATTCATGATTCATGAATCAATTAATGATTCATGATTCAAGATTCAATACATGATTCATGATTCATGATTCAATTTATGATTCATGATTCGATTCATGATTCCTGATTCATGATTCAATACATGATTCATGATTCATGATTCAATTTATGATTCATGATTCAATTCATGATTCATGATTTAATTCATGATTCAATTCATGATTCATGATTGATGAATTCAATTCATGATTCGTGATTCATGATTTATGATTCAATTCATGATTCAATTCATGATTCATGATTCAATTCATGATTTATGATTCAATTCATGATTCATGATTCATGATTCAATTCATGATTCATGATTCGATTAATGAATCATGATTCATGATTCAATTCATGATTCATAATTCATGATTCAATTCATGATTCATGATTCATGATTCAATTCATGATTCAATTTATGATTCATGATTCATGATTCATGATTTAATTCATGATTCAATTCATGATTCATGAATCATGATTAAATTCATGATTCATTATTCAATTCATGATTCATGATTCAATTCATGATTCAAATTATGATTCATGATTCATGATTCTCAATTTAATTCATGATTCAATTCATGATTCAATTCATGATTCATGATTCATGATTCAATTCATGATTCATGATTCAATTCATGATTCATGATTCAATTCATGACTCATGATTCGATTCTTGATTTATGATTCATGATTCAATTCATGATTCACGATTCATGATTTAATTCATGATTCATGATTCATGGTTCATGATTCCTGATTCAATTCATGATTCATGAATCGATACAAGATTCTTGATTCATGATTCGATTCATGATTTATAATTCATGATTCATGATTCAATTTATGATTCATTATTCAATTCATGATTCGAATCCTGATTCAATTCATGATTCATGATTCGATTTATGATTCATGATTCAATTCATGATTCATGATTCATGATTCATGATTCAATTCATGATTCATGATTCATGATTCGATTCATGTTTCCTGATTCATGATTCATGATTCGATTTATGATTCATGATTCAATTCATGATTCATGATTCATGATTCATGATTCATGATTCGATTTATGATTCATAATTCATGATTCGATTCATGTTTCCTGATTCATGATTCAATTCATGATTCATGATTCATGATTCAATTTATGATTCATGATTTGATTCATGATTCAATTCATGATTCATAATTCATGATTTAATTCATGACTCATGATTCATGATTCAATTCATGATTCATGATTCGATTCAAGATTCTTGATTCATGATTCGTGATTCAATTCATGATTCGAATCCTGATTCAATTCATGATTCATTATTCGATTTATGATTCATGATTCAATTCATGATTCATGATTCATGATTCATGATTCGAATTATGATTCATGATTCATGATTCAATTCATGATTCATTATTCATGATTCAATTCATGATTCATGATTCGATTCATGATATTTGATTCATGATTCATGATTCTATTCATGATTCATGATTCATGATTCAATTCATGATTCATGATTCATGATTCATGATTCATGATTCAATTCATGATTCATGATTCATGATTAATGATTCATGATTCAATTCATAATTCATGATTCATGATTCAATTCATGATTCAATTCATGATTCATGATTCATGATTCAATTTATTATTCATGATTCATGATTTAATTCATGATTCAATTTATGATTCATGATTCATGATTAATGATTCATGAATCAATTCATAATTGATGATTCATGATTCAATTCATGATTCAATTCATGATTCATGATTCATGATTCAATTTATTATTCATGATTCATGATTTAATTCATGATTCAATTCATGATTCATGATTCAATTCAGGATTCAATTCATGATTCATGATTCATGATTCAATTCATGATTCATGATTCATGATTCATGATTCTTGGTTCAATTCATGATTCAAATCCTGATTCAATTCATGATTCATGATTCGATTTATGATTCATGATTTAATTCATAATTCATAATTCATGATTCATGATTCAATTCATGATTCATGATTCATGATTCATGATTCGATTCATGTTTCCTGATTCATGATTCAATTCATGATTCATGATTCATGATTCAATTCATGATTCATGATTCGATTCATGACTCTTGATTCATGATTCATGATTCAATTCATGATTCATGATTCATGATTCGATTCATGATTCAATTCATGATTCATAATTTATGATTTAAATTCATGATTCATGATTTGATTCATGATTCATGATTCATGATTCATGATTCAATTCATGATTCATGATTCATGATTCAATTCATGATTCATGATTCATGATTCATGATTCATAATTTGATTCATGATTCATGATCCATGATTCAATTCATGATTCATGATTCATGATTTAATTCATGATTCAATTCATTATGCATGATTCAATTCATTATGCATGATTCAATTCATGATTCATAATTCATGATTCATGATTCAATTCATGATTCATGATTCATGATTCAATTCATGATTCATGATTCAATTCATGATTCGAATCCTGATTCAATTCATGATTCATGATTCGATTTATGATTCATGATTTATGATTCATGATTCATGATTTATGATTCAATTAATGATTCAATACATGATTCATGATTCGATTCATGATTTCTGATTCATGATTCAATACATTATTCATGATTCATGATTCAATTTATGATTCATCATTCAATTAATGATTCATGATTCAATTCATGATTCAATTCATGATTCATGATTGATGAATTCAATTCATGATTCATGATTCATGATTTATGATTAAATTCATGATTCATGATTCATGATTCAATTCATGATTCAATTTATGATTCATGATTCATGATTCTCAATTTAAATCAAGATTCAATTCATGATTCATGAATCATGATTCAATTCATGATTCAATTCATGATTGATGAATTCAATTCATGATTCATGATTCATGATTTATGATTCAATTCATGATTCAATTCATGATTTATGATTCAATTCATGATTCATGATTGAATTCATGATTCATGATTCATGATTGAATTCATGATTCATGATTCGATTCATGAATCATGATTCATGATTCAAATTATGATTCATGATTCATGATTCAATTCATGATTCAATTCATGATTCAATTTATGATTCATGATTCATGATTCATTATTTAATTCATGATTCAATTCATGATTCATGATTCATGATTCAATTCATGATTCAATTTATGATTCATGATTCTCAATTTAATTCATGATTCAATTCATGATTCATGAATAATGATTCAATTCATGATACAATTCATGATTCATGATTCAAGATTCATGATTCAATTCATGATTCATGATTCGATTCATGATTCATGATTCATGATTCAATTCATGATTCATGATTCATGATTCAATTCATGATTCATGATTCATGATTCATGATTCATGATTCAATTCATGATTCATGATTCATGATTCAATTCATGATTCATGATTCATGATTCAATTCATGATTCAATTCATGATTCATGATTCATGATTCATGATTCATGATTCGATTTATGATTCATGATTCATGATTCATGATTTGATTCATGATTCATGATTCATGATTCAATTCATGATTCATGATTCATAATTCATGATTCAATTCATGATTCATGATTCATGATTCATGATTCATGATTCAATTCATGATTTATGATTCATGATTCATGATTCAATTCATGATTTATGATTCATGATTCATGATTTAATTCATGATTTATGATTCATGATTCATGATTCAATTCATGATTCATGATTCATGATTCAATTCATGATTCATGATTCAATTCATGATTCATGATTCAATTCATGATTCATGATTTGATTCATGATTCATGATTCATGATTCAATTCATGATTCATGATTCAGGATTCAATTCATGATTCATGATTCATGATTCATGATTCAATTCATGATTCATGATTCATGATTCAATTCATGATTCATGATTCATGATTCAATTCATGATTCATGATTCATGATTCATGATTCGATTCATGATTCATGATCCATGATTCAATTCATGATTCATGATTTAATTCATAATTCAATTCATGATTCATGATTCATGATTCATGATTCGATTCATGATTCATGATTCAATTCATTATTCATGATTCAATTCATGATTCATAATTCATGATTCATGATTCAATTCATGATTCATGATGCAATTCATGATTCGAATCCTGATTCAATTCATGATTCATGATCCGATTTATGATTCATGATTCATGATTCAATTCATGATTCATGATTCATGATTCATGAATCAATTAATGATTCATGATTCATGATTCAATACATGATTCATGATTCATGATTCAATTTATGATTCATGATTCGATTCATGATTCCTGATTCATGATTCAATACATGATTCATGATTCATGATTCAATTTATGATTCATGATTCAATTCATGATTCATGATTTAATTCATGATTCAATTCATGATTCATGATTGATGAATTCAATTCATGATTCGTGATTCATGATTTATGATTCAATTCATGATTCAATTCATGATTCATGATTCAATTCATGATTTATGATTCAATTCATGATTCATGATTCATGATTCAATTCATGATTCATGATTCGATTAATGAATCATGATTCATGATTCAATTCATGATTCATAATTCATGATTCAATTCATGATTCATGATTCATGATTCAATTCATGATTCAATTTATGATTCATGATTCATGATTCATGATTTAATTCATGATTCAATTCATGATTCATGAATCATGATTAAATTCATGATTCATTATTCAATTCATGATTCATGATTCAATTCATGATTCAAATTATGATTCATGATTCATGATTCTCAATTTAATTCATGATTCAATTCATGATTCAATTCATGATTCATGATTCATGATTCAATTCATGATTCATGATTCAATTCATGATTCATGATTCAATTCATGACTCATGATTCGATTCTTGATTTATGATTCCTGATTCAATTCATGATTCATGAATCGATACAAGATTCTTGATTCATGATTCGATTCATGATTTATAATTCATGATTCATGATTCAATTTATGATTCATGATTCAATTCATGATTCGAATCCTGATTCAATTCATGATTCATGATTCGATTTATGATTCATGATTCAATTCATGATTCATGATTCATGATTCATGATTCAATTCATGATTCATGATTCATGATTCGATTCATGTTTCCTGATTCATGATTCATGATTCGATTTATGATTCATGATTCAATTCATGATTCATGATTCATGATTCATGATTAAATTCATGATTCATGATTCATAATTCATGATTCGATTCATGTTTCCTGATTCATGATTCAATTCATGATTCATGATTCATGATTCAATTTATGATTCATGATTCAATTCATGATTCTTAAATCATGATTCATGATTCAATTAATGATTCATGATTCGATTCATGATTCAATTCATGATTCATAATTCATGATTTAATTCATGACTCATGATTCATGATTCAATTCATGATTCATGATTCGATTCAAGATTCTTGATTCATGATTCGTGATTCAATTCATGATTCGAATCCTGATTCAATTCATGATTCATTATTCGATTTATGATTCATGATTCAATTCATAATTCATAATTCATGATTCATGATTCAATTCATGATTCATGATTCATGATTCATTTCATGATTCATGATTCATGATTCAATTCAGGATTCATGATTCGATTCATGACTCTTGATTCATGATTCATGATTCAATTCATGATTCATGATACAATTCATGATTCATGATTCATGATTCGATTCATGATTCAATTCATGATTCATAATTTATGATTTAATTCATGATTCATGATTCAATTCATGATTCATGATTCATGATTCAATTCATGATTCATAATTCATGATTTAATTCATGATTCATGATTCGATTCATGATTCATAATTCATGATTCATGATTCATGATTCATGATTTAATTCATGATTCAATTCATGATTCATGATTCATGATTCATGATTCAATTCATGATTCAATTCATGATTCATAATTCATGATTCATGATTCAATTCATGATTCATATTTCATGATTCATGATTCAATTCATGATTCATAATTCATGATTCGATTCATGATTCATGATTCAATTCCTGATTCATGATTCATGATTCAATTCATTATTCATGATTCAATTCATGATTCATAATTCACGATTCATGATTCAATTCATGATTCATGATTCAATTCATGATTCATGATTCAATTCATGATTCAAATCATGATTCAATTAATGATTCATGATTCGATTTATATTTCATGATTCATGATTTAATTCATGATTCATGATTCATGATTTATGATTCAATTAATGATTCATGATTCCTGATTCATGATTCAATTCATGATTCATAATTTATGATTCATGATTCAATTCATGATTCAATTCATAATTCATTATTCATGATTCATGATTCGATTCATGATTAATAATTCATGATTCATGAATCAATTCATGATTCATAATTCATGATTTATGATTCGATTCATGATTCATGATTCATGATTCAATTCATGATTCAAGATTCATGAATCATGATTCAATTCATGATTCATGATTCATGATTCAATTCATGATTCATGATTTATGATTCAATTCATGATTCAATTCATAATTCAATTCATGATTCATTATTCATGATTCATGATTCAATTCATGATTCATGATTCATGATTCAATTCATTAATCGAATCATGATTCAATTCATGATTCAATTCATGATTCATGGTTCATGATTCATGATTCAATTCATGATTCATAATTCATGATTCCTGATTCATGATTCAATTCATGATTCATAATTCATGATTCATGAATCAATTCATGATTCATGATTCATGATTCGATTCATAATTCATGATTCATGATTCAATTCATGATTCATGATTCATGATTCGATTCATAATTCATGATTTATGATTCAATTCATGATTCATGATTCATGATTCAATTCATAATTCATAATTCATGATTCATGACTCAATTCATGATTCAAGATTCATGATTCAATTCATGTTTAATGATTCATGTTTCATTTCATGATTTATTATTCATGATTCAATTCATGATTCATGATTCAATTCCTGATTCATGATTCATGATTCAATTCATGATTTAATTCATGATTCATGATTCATGATTCAATTTATTATTCATGATTCGTTATTTAATTCATGATTCAATTCATGATTCATGATTCAATTCATGATTCATGATTCATGTTTCATTTCATGATTTATGATTCATGATTCAATGCATGATTCATGATTCATGATTCAATTCATGATTCATGATTCATGATTCAATTCATGATTTAATTCATGATTCATGATTCATGATTCAATTTATTATTCATGATTCGTGATTTAATTCATGATTTAATTCATGATTCATGATTCAATTCAGGATTCAATTCATGATTCATGATTCAATTCATGATTCATGATTCATGATTCAATTCATAATTCATGATTCGATTCATGATTCATGATTCATGATTCAATTCATGATTCATGATTCATGAATTATGATTCATGATTCATGATTTAGTTCCTGATTCATTATTCAATTCATGATTCATAATTTATGATTCATGATTCAATTCATGATTCATGATTCAAGATTCATGATTCATGGTTCATTTTATAATTCATGATTCATGATTCAATTCATGATTCAATTCATGATTTATGATTCGATTCAAGATTCTGTATTCATGATTCGATTAATGATTTATTATTCATGATTCAATTCATGATTTATAATTCATGATTCATGATTCAATTCAAGATTCATGATTCAATTCATGATTCGAATCCTGATTCAATTCATGATTCATGATTCGATTTATGATTCATGATTCAATTCATGATTCATGATTCATGATTCATGATTCAATTCATGATTCATGATTCATGATTCAATTCATGATTCATGATTCGATTCATGATTCTAAAATCATGATTCATGATTCAATTCATGATTCATGATACAATTCATGATTCATGATTCATGATTCGATTCATGATTCATGATTCGATTCAAGATTCTTGATTCATGATTCATGATTCGATTCATGATTCGAATCCTGATTCAATTCATGATTCATGATTCGTTTTATGATTCATGATTCAATTCATAATTCATGATTCATGATTCATGATTCAATTCATGATTCATGATTCAATTCATGATTCATGATTCATTAATCATGATTCGTGATTCAATTCATGATTCGAATCCTGATTCAATTCATGATTCATGATTCGATTTATGATTTATGATTCAATTCATGATTCATGATTCATGATTCATGATTCGATTCATGTTTCCTGATTCATGATTCAATTCATGATTCATGATTCAATTCATGATTCATGATTCGATTCATGACTCTTGATTCATGATTCATGATTCAATTCATGATTCATGATTCAAAATTTATGATTTAATTCATGATTCATGATTCAATTCATGATTCATGATTCAAAATTTATGATTTAATTCATGATTCATGATTCGATTCATGATTCATGATTCATGATTAGATTCATGATTCAGGATCCATGATTCAATTCATGATGAATTGATTCATGAATTAAATCATGAATCATGAATGATTCGATTCATGAACCATGATTCAATTCATGATTCGTGATTCATGATTCAATTCATTATTCATGATTCAATTCATAATTCATGATTCATGAATCAATTCATGATTCATGATTCATGCTTCAATTCATGATTCATGATTCAATTCATGATTCGAATCCTGATTCAATTCATGATTTATGATTCGATTTATGATTCATGATTCAATTCATGATTCATGATTCATGATTCATGATTCAATTAATGATTCATGATATATGATTCGATTCATGATTCCTGATTCATGATTCAATACATGATTCATGATTCATGATTCAATTTATGATTCATGATTCGATTCATGATTCTTGATTCATGATTCATGATTCAATTCCTGATTCATGATTCAATTCATGATTCATGATTCATGATTTAATTCATGATTCATGATTTAATTCATGATTCATGATTCGATTCATGATTCATGATTAAATTCATGATTCAATTCATGTTTCATGATTCATGATTCAATTTATGATTCATGATTCATGATTCAATGCATGATATATGATTTATGATTCAATTCATGATTCAATTCATGATTCATTATTCATGATTCATGATTCAATTCATGATTCATGATTCATGATTCATGATTCAATTCATGATTCATGATTCAATTCATGATTCATTATTCATGATTCATGATTTAATTCATGATTCATAATTCATGATTCATGATTCAATTCATGATTCATGGTTCATGATTCATGATTCATGATTCAATTCATGATTCATAATTCATGATTCATGATTCGATTCATGATTCATGATTCATGATTCAATTCATGATTCATAATTCACAATTCATGAATCAATTCATGATTCATAATTCATGATTCATGATTCAATTCATGATTCATGATTCATGATTCATGATTCAATTCATGATTCATGATTCAATTTATGATTCATGATTCGATTCATGATTCTTGATTCATGATTCATGATTCAATTCCTGATTCATGATTCAATTCATGATTCATGAGTCATGATTTAATTCATGATTCATGATTCGATTCATGATTCATGATTAAATTCATGATTCAATTCATGATTCATGATTCATGATTCAATTTATGATTCATGATTCATGATTCAATTCATGATATATGATTTATGATTCAATTCATGATTCAATTCATGATTCATGATTCATGATTCATGATTCAATTCATGATTCATTATTCAATTCATTAATCGATTGATGATTTAATTCATGATTCATGATTCATGATTCATGATTCGATTCATGATTCATGATTCATGATTCAATTCATGATTTATAATTCACAATTCATGAATCATTTCATGATTCATAATTCATGATTCATGATTCAATTCATGATTCATGATTCATGATTCATGATTCATGATTCATGATTCATGATTCAATTCATGATTCATGATTCATGATTCGATTCATGATTCATGATTTATGATTCAATTCATGATTCATGATTCTTAATTCAATTCATGATTCATGAGTCATGATTTAATTCATGATTCATGATTCGATTCATGATTCATGATTAAATTCATGATTCAATTCATGATTCAATTCATGATTCATGATTCATGATTCATGATTCAATTCATGATTCATGATTCATGATTCAATTCATGATTCAATTCATGATTCATGATTCAATTTATGATTCATAATTAATGATTTGATTCATGTTTCCTGATTCATGATTCAATTCATGATTCATGATTCATGATTCAATTCATGATT
Organism: Mixophyes australis; assembly: GCA_036250195.1. Lineage (NCBI taxonomy): Eukaryota > Metazoa > Chordata > Amphibia > Anura > Limnodynastidae > Mixophyes > Mixophyes australis. The sequence continues at coordinate 138,024 of JAVHZZ010000022.1, read as the reverse complement.
CATGATTCATGATTCATGATACAATTTATGATTCATGATTCATGATTCGATTCATGATTCAATTCATGATTCATAATTCATGATTTAATTTATGACTCATGATTCATGATTCAATTCATGATTCATGATTCGATTCAAGATTCTTGATTCATGATTCATGATTCGATTCATGATTCGAATCCTGATTCAATTCATGATTCATGATTCGATTTATGATTCATGATTCAATTTATAATTCATGATTCATGATTCATGATTCAATTCATGATTCATGATTCGTGATTCAATTCATGATTCGAATCCTGATTTAATTCATGATTCATAATTCATTATTCATGACTCAATTCATGATACATGGTTCATGATTAATGATTCATGATTCAATTCATGATTCATGATTCATGATTCATGATTCAATTCATGATTCATGATTCAATTCATTAATCGATTCATGATTCAATTCATGATTCATGGTTCATGATTCATGATTCATGATTCAATTCATGATTCATAATTCATGATTCATTATTCAATTCATGATTCATGGTTCATGATTCATGATTCATGATTCAATTCATGATTCATAATTCATGATTCCTGATTCGATTCATAATTCGATTCATGATTCATGATTCATGATTCAATTCATGATTCATAATTCACAATTCATGAATCAATTCATGAATCATAATTCATGATTCATGATTCAATTCATGATTCATGATTCATGATTCAATTCATGATTCATAATTCACAATTCATGAATCAATTCATGAATCATAATTCATGATTCATGATTCAATTCATGATTCATGATTCATGATTCATGATTCAATTCATGATTCATGATTCAATTTATGATTCATGATTCGATTCATGATTCAATTCATGATTCATGATTCATGATTCATGAGTCATGATTTAATTCATGATTCATGATTCGATTCATGATTCATGATTAAATTCATGATTCAATTCATGATTCATGATTCATGATTCATGAGTCATGATTCAATTCATGATTCATAATTCCTGATTCATGATTCAATTCATGATTCATGAGTCATGATTTAATTCATGATTCATGATTCGATTCATGATTCATGATTAAATTCATGATTCAATTCATGATTCATGATTCATGATTCAATTTATGATTCATGATTCATGATTCACTTCATGATATATGATTCATGATTCAATTCATGATTCATTATTCAATTCATTAATCGATTGATGATTTAATTCATGATTCATAATTCATTATTCATGATTCAATTCATGATACATGGTTCATGATTCATGATTCATGATTCAATTCATGATTCATAATTCATGATTCATGATTCAATTCATGATTCATGGTTCATGATTCAAGATTAATGATTCGATTCATGATTCATGATTCATGATTCAATTCATGATTCATAATTCACAATTCATGAATCATTTCATGATTCATAATTCATGATTCATGATTCAATTCATGATTCATGATTCATGATTCATGATTCATGATTCAATTCATGATTCATGATTCATGATTCGATTCATGATTCATGATTTATGATTCAATTCATGATTCATGATTCGATTCATGATTCATGATTCATGATTCAATTCATGATTCATGATTCATGATTCTTGATTCAATTCATGATTCATGATTCATGATTCATGATTCAATTCATGATTCATGATTCATGATTCATGATTCAATTCATGATTCATGATTCATGATTCAATTCATGATTCAATTCATGATTCATGATTCAATTTATGATTCATGATTCATAATTCATGATTCGATTCATGTTTCCTGATTCATGATTCAATTCATGATTCATGATTCATGATTCAATTTATGATTCATGATTCAATTCATGAATCTTAAATCATGATTCATGATTTAATTCATGATTCATGATTCATGATTCATGATTCAATTCATGATTCATGATTCATGATTCGATTCATGATTCAATTCATGATTCATAATTCATGATTTAATTTATGACTCATGATTCATGATTCAATTCATAATTCATGATTCGATTCAAGATTCTTGATTCATGATTCATGATTCGATTCATGATTCGAATCCTGATTCAATTCATGATTCATGATTCGATTTATGATTCATGATTCAATTTATAATTCATGATTCATGATTCAATTCATGATTCATGATTCATGATTCATGATTCATGATTCATGATTCAATTCATGATTCATGATTCATGATTCGATTCATGATTCATGATTTATGATTCAATTCATGATTCATGATTCGATTCATGATTCATGATTCATGATTCAATTCATGATTCATGATTCATGATTCTTGATTCAATTCATGATTCATGATTCATGATTCATGATTCAATTCATGATTCATGATTCATGATTCATGATTCAATTCATGATTCATGATTCATGATTCAATTCATGATTCAATTCATGATTCATGATTCAATTTATGATTCATGATTCATAATTCATGATTCGATTCATGTTTCCTGATTCATGATTCAATTCATGATTCATGATTCATGATTCAATTTATGATTCATGATTCAATTCATGAATCTTAAATCATGATTCATGATTTAATTCATGATTCATGATTCATGATTCATGATTCAATTCATGATTCATGATTCATGATTCGATTCATGATTCAATTCATGATTCATAATTCATGATTTAATTTATGACTCATGATTCATGATTCAATTCATAATTCATGATTCGATTCAAGATTCTTGATTCATGATTCATGATTCGATTCATGATTCGAATCCTGATTCAATTCATGATTCATGATTCGATTTATGATTCATGATTCAATTTATAATTCATGATTCATGATTCAATTCATGATTCATGATTCATGATTCATGATTCATGATTCGTGATTCAATTCATGATTCATTATTCGATTTATGATTCATGATTCATGATTCATGATTCGATTCATGTTTCCTGATTCATGATTCAATTCATGATTCATGATTCATGATTCAATTCATGATTCATGATACAATTCATGATTCATGATTCATGGATCGATTCATGATTCATGATTCATGATTCAATTCATGATTCATAATTCATGATTCATGATTCGATTCATGATTCAATTCATGATTCATAATTCATGATTCATGATTCAATTCATGATTCATGATTCATGATTCAATTCATGATTCATGATACAATTCATGATTCATGATTCATGGATCGATTCATGATTCATGATTCATGATTCAATTCATGATTCATAATTCATGATTCATGATTCGATTCATGATTCAATTCATGATTCATAATTCACGATTCATGATTCAATTCATGATTCATGATTCATGATTCATGATTTAATTCATGATTCAATTCATGATTCATGATTCATGATTCATGAGTCATGATTCAATTCATGATTCATAATTCATGATTCATGATTCAATTCATGATTCATAAATTATGATTCATGATTCAATTCATGATTCATAATTCATGATTCGATTCATGATTCATGATTCAATTCCTGATTCATGATTCATGATTCAATTCATTATTCATGATTCAATTCATGATTCATAATTCACGATTCATGATTCAATTCATGATTCATGATTCAAGATTCATGATTCATGATTCAATTCATGATTCATGATTCAATTCATGATTCGAATCCTGATTCAATTAATGATTCATGATTCGATTTATATTTCATGATTCATGATTTAATTCATGATTAATGATTCATAATTTATGATTCAATTAATGATTCATGATTCATGATTCGATTATTGATTCCTGATTCATGATACAATTCATGATTCATAATTCATGATTCATGATTCAATTCATGATTCAATTCATAATTCATGATTGATGATTCATGATTCGATTCATGATTAATAATTCATGATTCATGAATCAATTCATGATTCATCATTCATGATTTATGATTCGATTCATGATTCATGATTCATGATTCAATTCATGATTCATGATTCATGAATCATGATTCAATTCATGATTCATGATTCGTGATTCAATTCATGATTCATGATTTATGATTCAATTCATGATTCAATTTATAATTCAATTCATGATTCATTATTCATGATTCATGATTCAATTCATGATTCATGATTCATGATTCAATTCATGATTCATGATTCAATTCATTATTCGATTCATGATTCAATTCATGATTCAATTCATGATTCATGGTTCATGATTCATGATTCAATTCATGATTCATAATTCATGATTCATGATTCATGATTCATGATTCAATTCATGATTTATAATTCATGATTCATGATTCAATTCATGATTCAATTCATAATTCATGATTCATGATTCATGATTCAATTCATGATTCATGATTCATAATTCATGATTCATGAATCAATTCATGATTCATGATTTATGATTCATGATTCATGATTCATGATTCAATTCATGATTTATGATTCATGATTCAATTCATGATTCATGATTCATGATTCGATTCATAATTCATGATTTATGATTCAATTCATGATTCATGATTCATGATTCAATTCATAATTCATAATTCATGATTCATGACTCAATTCATGATTCATGATTCAATTCGTGATTCATGATTCTTGTTTCATTTCATGATTTATGATTCATGATTCAATTCATGATTCATGATTCATGACTCAATTCATGATTCATGATTCAATTCATGATTTAATTCATGATTCATGATTCATGATTCAATTTATTATTCATGATTCGTGATTTAATTCATGATTCAATTCATGATTCATGATTCAATTCAGGATTCAATTCATGATTCATGATTCATGATTCAATTCATGATTCATGATTCATGATTCAATTCATAATTCATGATTCGATTCATGATTCATGATTCATGATTCAATTCCTGATTCATGATTCAATTCATGATTCATAATTTATGATTCATGATTCAGTTCATGATTCATGGTTCAATTTATGATTCATGATTCAGGATTCAATTCATGATTCAATTCATGATTCATGATTCGATTCAAGATTCTGTATTCATGATTCAATTCATGATTTATAATTCATGATTCATGATTCAATTCAAGATTCATGATTCAATTCATGATTCGAATCCTGATTCAATTCATGATTCATGATTCGATTTATGATTCATGATTCAATTCATGATTCATGATTCATGATTCAATTCATGATTCATGATTCATAATTCATGATTCGATTCATGTTTCCTGATTCATGATTCATTTCATGATTCATGATTCATGATTCAATTCATGATTCATGATTCGATTCATGATTCTTAAATCATGATTCATGATTCAATTCATGATTCATGATTCATGATTCATGATACAATTCATGATTCATGATTCATGATTCGATTAATGATTCAATTCATGATTCATAATTCATGATTTAATTCATGATTCATGATTCAATTCATGATTCATGATTCGATTCAAGATTCTTGATTCATGATTCATGATTCGATTCATGATTTGAATCCTGATTCAATTCATGAATCATGATTCGATTTATGATTCATGATTCAATTCATAATTCATGATTCATGATTCATGATTCATTAATCATGATTCGTGAATCAATTCATGATTCGAATCCTGATTCAATTCATGATTCATGATTCGATTTATGATTCATGATTTAATTCATAATTCATAATTCATGATTTATGATTCAATTCATGATTCATGATTCTATTCAGGATTCAATTCATGATTCATGATTCATGATTCAATTCATGATTCATGATTCATGATTCAATTCATAATTCATGATTTGATTCATGATTCATGATTCAATTCATGATTCATGATTCATAATTCTTGATTCATGATTCAATTCCTGATTCATGATTCAATTCATGATTCATAATTTATGATTCATGATTCAGTTCATGATTCATGATTCAAGATTCATGATTCATGGTTCAATTTATGATTCATGATTCATGATTCAATTCATGATTCATGATTCGATTCAAGATTCTTGATTCATGATTCATGATTCGATTCATGATTTGAATCCTGATTCAATTCATGAATCATGATTCGATTTATGATTCATGATTCAATTCATAATTCATGATTCATGATTCATGATTCATTAATCATGATTCGTGAATCAATTCATGATTCGAATCCTGATTCAATTCATGATTCATGATTCGATTTATGATTCATGATTTAATTCATAATTCATAATTCATGATTTATGATTCAATTCATGATTCATGATTCTATTCAGGATTCAATTCATGATTCATGATTCATGATTCAATTCATGATTCATGATTCATGATTCAATTCATAATTCATGATTTGATTCATGATTCATGATTCAATTCATGATTCATGATTCATAATTCTTGATTCATGATTCAATTCCTGATTCATGATTCAATTCATGATTCATGATTCATGATTCATGATTCAGTTCATGATTCATGATTCAAGATTCATGATTCATGGTTCAATTTATGATTCATGATTCAGGATTCAATTCATGATTCATGATTCAATTCATGATTCATGATTCAATTCATGATTCGAATCCTGATTCAATTCATGATTCATGATTCGATTTATGATTCATGATTCAATTCATGATTCATGATTCATGATTCATGATTCAATTCATGATTCATGATTCATAATTCATGATTCGATTCATGTTTCCTGATTCATGATTCATTTCATGATTCATGATTCATGATTCAATTCATGATTCATGATTCGATTCATGATTCTTAAATCATGATTCATGATTCAATTCATGATTCATGATTCATGATTCATGATACAATTCATGATTCATGATTCATGATTCGATTCATGATTCAATTCATGATTCATAATTCATGATTTAATTCATGATTCATGATTCAATTCATGATTCATGATTCGATTCAAGATTCTTGATTCATGATTCATGATTCGATTCATGATTCGAATCCTGATTCAATTCATGATTCATGATTCGATTTATGATTCATGATTCAATTCATAATTCATGATTCATGATTCATGATTCATTAATCATGATTCGTGAATCAATTCATGATTCGAATCCTGATTCAATTCATGATTCATGATTCGATTTATGATTCATGATTTAATTCATAATTCATAATTCATGATTTATGATTCAATTCATGATTCATGATTCATGATTCATGATTCGATTCATGTTTCCTGATTCATGATTCAATTCATGATTCATGATTCAATTCATGATTCATGATTCAATTCATGACTTTTGATTCATGATTCATGATACAATTCATGATTCATGATTCAAAATTTATGATTTAATTCATGATTCATGATTCGATTCATTATTCATGATTCAATTCATGATTCATAATTCACGATTCATGATTCAATTCATGATTCATGATTCAATTCATGATTCGAAACCTGATTCAATTAATGATTCATGATTCGATTTATATTTCATGATTCATGATTCGATTCATGATTCCTGATTCATGATTCAATTCATTATTCATAATTCATGATTCATGATTCATGATTCGATTCATGATTAATAATTCATGATTCATGAATCAATTCATGATTCATAATTCATGATTTATGATTCGATTCATGATTCATGATTCATGATTCAATTCATGATTTATGATTCATGAATCATGATTCAATTCATGATTCATGATTCGTGATTCAATTCATGATTCATGATTTATGATTCAATTCATCATTCAATTCATAATTCAATTCATGATTCATTATTCATGATTCATGATTCAATTCATGATTCATGATTCATGATTCAATTCATGATTCATGATTCAGTTCATTAATCGATTCATGATTCAATTCATGATTCAATTCATGATTCATGGTTCATAATTCATGATTCAATTCATGATTCATAATTCATGATTCATGATTCAATTCATGATTCATAATTCATGATTCATGATTCAATTCATGATTCAATTCATAATTCATGATTCATGATTCATGATTCAATTCATGATTCATAATTCATGATTCATGAATCAATTCATGATTCATGATTCATGATTCATGATTCATGATTCAATTCATGATTCATGATTCATGATTCAATTCATGATTCATGATTCATGATTCGATTCATAATTCATGATTTATGATTCAATTCATGATTCATGATTCAATTCATAATTCATAATTCATGATTCATGACTCAATTCATGATTCATGATTCATGATTCAATTCATGTTTCATGATTCATGATTCGATTCATGATTCATGTTTCATGATTCAATTCATGATTCATGATTCAATTCATGATTCATGATTCATGTTTCATTTCATGATTTATGATTCATGATTCAATTCATGATTCATGATTCATGACTCAATTCATGATTCATGATTTATGATTCAATTCATGATTTAATTGATGATTCATGATTCATGATTCAATTTATTATTCATGATTCGTGATTTAATTCATAATTCAATTCATGATTCATGATTCAATTCAGGATGCAATTCATGATTCATGATTCATGATTCAATTCATGATTCATGATTCAATTCATAATTCATGATTCGATTCATGATTCATGATTCATGATTCAATTCATGATTCATGATTCATAATTCATGATTCATGATTCAATTCCTGATTCATGATTCAATTCATGATTCAGATTTTATAATTCACGATTCAATTCATGATTCATGATTTAAGATTCATGATTCATGGTTCAATTTATGATTCATGATTCATGATTCAATTCATGATTCAATTCATGATTCATGATTCGATTCAAGATTCTGTATTCATGATTCGATTCATGATTTATAATTCATGATTCATGATTCAATTCATGATTCGAATCCTGATTCAATTCATGATTCATGATTCGATTTATGATTCATGATTCAATTCATGATTCATGATTCATGATTTATGATTCAATTCATGATTCATGATTCATAATTCATGATTCGATTCATGTTTCCTGATTCATGATTCATTTCATGATTCATGATTCATGATTCAATTCATGATTCATGATTCGATTCATGATTCTTAAATCATGATTCATGATTCAATTCATGATTCATGATTCATGATTCATGATACAATTCATGATTCATGATTCATGATTCGATTCATGATTCAATTCATGATTCATAATTCATGATTTAATTCATGATTCATGATTCATGATTCAATTCATGATTCATGATTTGATTCAAGATTCTTGATTCATGATTCATGATTCGATTCATGATTCGAATCCTGATTCAATTCATGATTCATGATTCGATTTATGATTCATGATTCAATTCATAATTCATGATTCATGATTCATTAATCATGATTCGTGATTCAATTCATGATTCGAATCCTGATTCAATTCATGATTCATGATTCGATTTATGATTCATGATTTAATTCATAATTCATAATTCATGATTTATGATTCAATTCATGATTCATGATTCATGATTCATGATTTGATTCATGTTTCCTGATTCATGATTCAATTCAAGATTCATGATTCAATTCATGATTCGAATCCTGATTCAATTCATGATTCATGATTCGATTTATGATTCATGATTCAATTCATGATTCATGATTCATGATTCATGATTCAATTCATGATTCATGATTCATAATTCATGATTCGATTCATGTTTCCTTATTCATGATTCATTTCATGATTCATGATTCAATTCATGATTCATGATTCGATTCATGATTCTTAAATCATGATTCATGATTCAATTCATGATTCATAAATCATGATTCATGATACAATTCATGATTCATGATTCATGATTCGATTCATGATTCAATTCATGATTCATAATTCATGATTTAATTCATGATTCATGATTCATGATTCAATTCATGATTCATGATTTGATTCAAGATTCTTGATTCATGATTCATGATTCGATTCATGATTCGAATCCTGATTCAATTCATGATTCATGATTCGATTTATGATTCATGATTCAATTCATAATTCATGATTCATGATTCATTAATCATGATTCGTGATTCAATTCATGATTCGAATCCTGATTCAATTCATGATTCATGATTCGATTTATGATTCATGATTTAATTCATAATTCATAATTCATGATTTATGATTCAATTCATGATTCATGATTCATGATTCATGATTCGATTCATGTTTCCTGATTCATGATTCAATTCATGATTCATGATTCAATTCATGATTCATGATTCGATTCATGACTCTTGATTCATGATTCATGATTCAATTCATGATTCATGATTCAAAATGTATGATTTAATTCATGATTCATGATTCGATTCATGATTCATGATTCATGATTCAATTCATGATTCATGATTCAATTCATGATTCATGATTCATGATTCATGATTCATGATTCGATTCATGATTCATGATCCATGATTCAATTCATGATTCATGATTTTATTCATGATTCAATTCATTTTTCGATTCATGATCCATGATTCAATTCATGATTCATGATTCAATTCATTATTCATGATTCAATTCATAATTCATGATTCATGATTCAATTCATGATTCATGATTCAATTCATGATTCATGATTCAATTCATGATTCGAATCCTGATTCAATTCATGATTTATGATTCGATTTATGATTCATGATTCATGATTCAATTCATGATTCATGATTCATGATTATTGATTCAATTAATGATTCATAAAACATGATTTGATTCATGATTCCTGATTCATGATTCAATACATGATTCATGATTCATGATTCAATTTATGATTCATGATTCAATTAATGATTCATGATACATGATTTGATTCATGATTCCTGATTCATGATTCAATACATGATTCATGATTCATGATTCAATTTATGATTCATGATTCGATTCATGATTCTTGATTCATGATTCATGATTCAATTCCTGATTCATGATTCAATTCATGATTCATGATTCATGATTTAATTCATGATTCATGATTCAAATTATGATTCATGATTAAATTCATGATTCAATTCATGATTCATGATTCATGATTCAATTTATGATTCATGATTCATGATTCAATTCATGATATATGATTTATGATTCAATTCATGATTCAATTCATGATTCATGATTCATGATTCATGATTCAATTCATGATTCATGATTCAATTCATTAATAAATTCATGATTCAATTCATGATTCATGGTTCATGATTCATGATTCATGATTCAATTCATGATTCATAATTCATGATTCATGATTCAATTCATGATTCATGGTTCATGATTCATGATTCATGATTCAATTCATGATTCATAATTCATGATTCATGATTCGATTCATGATTCGATTCATGATTCATGATTCATGATTCAATTCATGATTCATAATTCACAATTCATGAATCAATTCATGATTCATAATTCATGATTCATGATTCAATTCATGATTCATGATTCGATTCATGATTCATGATTTATGATTCAATTCATGATTCATGATTCGATTCATTATTCATGATTCATGATTCAATTCATGATTCATGATTCTTGATTCAATTCATGATTCATGATTCATGATTCATGATTCAATTCATGATTCATGAGTCATGATTCATGATTCGATTCATGTTTCATGATTCATGATTCAATTCATGATTCAATTCATGATTCAATTTAAGATTCATGATTCATGATTTAATTCATGATTCAATTCATGATTCATGATTCAATTCATGATTAAATTCATGATTCCTGATTCATGATTCAATTCATGATTCATAATTCATGATTCATGATTCAATTCATGATTCATGATTCAAGATTCATGATTCATGATTTAATTCATGATTCATGATTCGAATCCTAATTCAATTTATGATTCATGATTTGATTTATGATTCATGATTCATGATTCATGATTCAATTCATGATTCATGATTTAATTCATGATTCATAATTCATGATTCAATTCATGATTCATGATTCATGATTCATGATTCGATTCATGATTCATGATTCGATTCATGATATTTGATTCATGATTCATGATTCGATTCATGATTCATGATTCAATTCATGATTCATGATTAATGATTCATGATTAAATTCATGATTCATGATTCATGATTAATGATTCATGATTCAATTCATAATTCATGATTCATGATTCAATTCATGATTCAATCCATGATTCATGATTCAATTTATTATTCATGATTCATGATTTAATTCATGATTCAATTCATGATTCATGATTCGATTCATGATTCATGATTCAATTCATGATTCATGATTAATGATTCATGATTAAATTCATGATTCATGATTAATGATTCATGATTCAATTCATAATTCATGATTCATGATTCAATTCATGATTCAATCCATGATTCATGATTCAATTTATTATTCATGATTCATGATTTAATTCATGATTCAATTCATGATTCATGATTCATGATTAATGATTCATGATTCAATTTATAATTCATGATTCATGATTCAATTCATGATTCATGATTAATGATTCATGATTCAATTCATAATTCATGATTCATGATTCAATTCATGATTCAATTCATGATTCATGATTCATGATTCAATTCATGATTCAATTCATGATTCATGATTCATGATTCAATTTATTATTCATGATTCATGATTTAATTCGTGATTCAATTCATGATTCATGATTCAATTCAGGATTCAATTCATGATTCATGATTCATGATTTAATTCATGATTCATGATCCATGATTCAATTCATGATTCATGATTCGATTCATGATTCATGATTCATGATTCAATTCATGATTCATGATTCATGATTCAATTCCTGATTCATGATTTAATTCATGATTCATAATTTATGATTCAAGATTCAATTCATGATTCAAGATTCAAGATTCATGATTCATGATTCAATTCATGATTCAGGATTCAATTCATGATTCGAATCCTGGTTCAATTTATGATTCATGATTTGATTTATGATTCATGATTCATGATTTAATTCATGATTCATGATTCATGATTCAATTCATGATTCATGATTCATGATTCAATTCATGATTTGATTCATAATCCATGATTCAATTCATGATTCATGATTCATGATTCAATTCATTATTCATGATTCAATTCATAATTCATGATTCATGATTCAATTCATGATTCATGATTCATGATTCAATTCATGATTCATGATTCAATTCATGATTCGAATCCTGATTCAATTCATGATTTATGATTCGATTTATGATTCATGATTCATGATTCAATTCATGATTCATGATTCATGATTCATGATTCATGATTCAATTGATGATTCATGATACATGATTCGATTCATGATTCCTGATTCATGATTCAATACATGATTCATGATTAAATTTATGATTCATGATTCGATTCATGATTCTTGATTCATGATTCATGATTCAATTCCTGATTCATGATTCAATTCATGATTCATGATTCATGATTCATGATTCAATTCATGATTCATGATTCATAATTCATGATTCGATTCATGTTTCCTGATTCATGATTCATTTCATGATTCATGATTCATGATTCAATTCATGATTCATGATTCGATTCATGATTCTTAAATCATGATTCATGATTCAATTCATGATTCATGATTCATGATTCATGATACAATTCATGATTCATGATTCATGATTCGATTAATGATTCAATTCATGATTCATAATTCATGATTTAATTCATGATTCATGATTCAATTCACGATTCATGATTCGATTCAAGATTCTTGATTCATGATTCATGATTCGATTCATGATTTGAATCCTGATTCAATTCATGATTCATGATTCAATTCACGATTCATGATTCGATTCAAGATTCTTGATTCATGATTCATGATTCGATTCATGATTTGAATCCTGATTCAATTCATGAATCATGATTCGATTTATGATTCATGATTCAATTCATAATTCATGATTCATGATTCATGATTCATTAATCATGATTCGTGAATCAATTCATGATTCGAATCCTGATTCAATTCATGATTCATGATTCGATTTATGATTCATGATTTAATTCATAATTCATAATTCATGATTTATGATTCAATTCATGATTCATGATTCTATTCAGGATTCAATTCATGATTCATGATTCATGATTCAATTCATGATTCATGATTCATGATTCAATTCATAATTCATGATTCGATTCATGATTCATGATTCAATTCATGATTCATGATTCATAATTCTTGATTCATGATTCAATTCCTGATTCATGATTCAATTCATGATTCATAATTTATGATTCATGATTCAGTTCATGATTCATGATTCAAGATTCATGATTCATGGTTCAATTTATGATTCATGATTCAGGATTCAATTCATGATTCAATTCATGATTCATGATTCGATTCAAGATTCTGTATTCATGATTCGATTCATGATTTATAATTCATGATTCATGATTCAATTCAAGATTCATGATTCAATTCATGATTCGAATCCTGATTCAATTCATGATTCATGATTCGATTTATGATTCATGATTCAATTCATGATTCATGATTCATGATTCAATTCATGATTCATGATTCATAATTCATGATTCGATTCATGTTTCCTGATTCATGATTCATTTCATGATTCATGATTCATGATTCAATTCATGATTCATGATTCGATTCATGATTCTTAAATCCTGATTCATGATACAATTCATGATTCATGATTCATGATTCGATTCATGATTCAATTCATGATTCATAATTCATGATTTAATTCATGATTCATGATTCAATTCATGATTCATGATTCGATTCAAGATTCTTGATTCATGATTCATGATTCGATTCATGATTCGAATCCTGATTCAATTCATGATTCATGATTTGATTTATGATTCATGATTCAATTCATAATTCATGATTCATGATTCATGATTCATTAATCATGATTCGTGAATCAATTCATGATTCGAATCCTGATTCAATTCATGATTCATGATTCGATTTATGATTCATGATTTAATTCATAATTCATAATTCATGATTTATGATTCAATTCATGATTCATGATTCATGATTCGATTCATGTTTCCTGATTCATGATTCAATTCATGATTCATGATTCAATTCATGATTCATGATTCAATTCATGACTCTTGATTCATGATTCATGATATAATTCATGATTCATGATTCAAAATTTATGATTTAATTCATGATTCATGATTCGATTCATTATTCATGATTCAATTCATGATTCATAATTCACGATTCATGATTCAATTCATGATTCATGATTCAAGATTCATGATTCATGATTCAATTAATGATTCATGATTCAATTCATGATTCGAAACCTGATTCAATTAATGATTCATGATTCGATTTATATTTCATGATTCATGATTCGATTCATGATTCCTGATTCATGATTCAATTCATTATTCATAATTCATGATTCATGATTCATGATTCGATTCATGATTAATAATTCATGATTCATGATTCAATTCATGATTCATGATTCATGATTCAATTCATGATTCATGATTCAGTTCATTAATCGATTCATGATTCAATTCATGATTCAATTCATGATTCATGGTTCATAATTCATGATTCAATTCATGATTCATAATTCATGATTCATGATTCATGATTCAATTCATGATTCATAATTCATGATTCATGATTCAATTCATGATTCAATTCATAATTCATGATTCATGATTCATGATTCAATTCATGATTCATAATTCATGATTCATGAATCAATTCATGATTCATGGTTCATGATTCATGATTCATGATTCAATTCATGATTCATGATTCATGATTCAATTCATGATTCATGATTCATGATTCGATTCATAATTCATGATTTATGATTCAATTCATGATTCATGATTCATGATTCAATTCATAATTCATGATTCATGACTCAATTCATGATTCATGATTCATGATTCAATTCATGATTCATGATTCGATTCATGATTCATGTTTAATGATTCAATTCATGATTCATGATTCAATTCATGATTCATGATTCATGTTTCATTTCATGATTTATGATTCATGATTCAATTCATGATTCATGATTCATGACTCAATTCATGATTCATGATTTATGATTCAATTCATGATTTAATTGATGATTCATGATTCATGATTCAATTTATTATTCATGATTCGTGATTTAATTCATAATTCAATTCATGATTCATGATTCAATTCAGGATTCAATTCATGATTCATGATTCATGATTCAATTCATGATTCATGATTCAATTCATAATTCATGATTCGATTCATGATTCATGATTCATGATTCAATTCATGATTCATGATTCATAATTCATGATTCATGATTCAATTCCTGATTCATGATTCAATTCATGATTCAGATTTTATAATTCACGATTCAATTCATGATTCATGATTTAAGATTCATGATTCATGGTTCAATTTATGATTCATGATTCATGATTCAATTCATGATTCAATTCATGATTCATGATTCGATTCAAGATTCTGTATTCATGATTCGATTCATGATTTATAATTCATGGTTCATGATTCAATTCAAGACTCATGATTCAATTCATGATTTGAATCCTGATTCAATTCATGATTCGATTTATGATTCATGATTCAATTCATGATTCATGATTCATGATTCATGATTCAATTCATGATTCATGATTCATAATTCATGATTCGATTCATGTTTCCTGATTCATGATTCATTTCATGATTCATGATTCATGATTCAATTCATGATTCATGATTCGATTCATGATTCTTAAATCATGATTCATGATTTAATTCATGATTCATGATTCATGATACAATTCATGATTCATGATACATGATTCGATTCATGATTCAATTCATGATTCATAATTCATGATTTAATTCATGATTCATGATTCATGATTCAATTCATGATTCATGATTTGATTCAAGATTCTTGATTCATGATTCATGATTCGATTCATGATTCGAATCCTGATTCAATTCATGATTCATGATTCGATTTATGATTCATGATTCAATTCATAATTCATGATTCATGATTCATTAATCATGATTCGTGATTCAATTCATGATTCGAATCCTGATTCAATTCATGATTCATGATTCGATTTATGATTCATGATTTAATTCATAATTCATAATTCATGATTTATGATTCAATTCATGATTCATGATTCATAATTCATGATTCGATTCATGTTTCCTGATTCATGATTCAATTCATGATTCATGATTCAATTCATGATTCATGATTCGATTCATGACTCTTGATTCATGATTCATGATTCAATTCATGAATCATGATTCAAAATTTATGATTTAATTCATGATTCATGATTCGATTCATGATTCATGATTCATGATTCAATTCATGATTCATGATTCAATTCATGATTCATGATTCATGATTCATGATTCATGATTCGATTCATGATTCATGATCCATGATTCAATTCATGATTCATGATTCATGATTTTATTCATGATTCAATTCATGATTCGATTCATGATCCATGATTCAATTCATGATTCATGATTCATGATTCAATTCATTATTCATGATTCAATTCATAATTCATGATTCATGATTCAATTCATGATTCATGATTCAATTCATGATTCATGATTCAATTCATGATTCGAATCCTGATTCAATTCATGATTTATGATTCGATTTATGATTCATGATTCATGATTCAATTCATGATTCATGATTCATGATTCATGATTATTGATTCAATTAATGATTCATGATACATGATTTGATTCATGATTCCTGATTCATGATTCAATACATGATTCATGATTCATGATTCAATTTATGATTCATGATTCAATTAATGATTCATGATACATGATTTGATTCATGATTCCTGATTCATGATTCAATACATGATTCATGATTCATGATTCAATTTATGATTCATGATTCGATTCATGATTCTTGATTCATGATTCATGATTCAATTCCTGATTCATGATTCAATTCATGATTCATGATTCATGATTTAATTCATGATTCATGATTCAAATTATGATTCATGATTAAATTCATGATTCAATTCATGATTCATGATTCATGATTCAATTTATGATTCATGATTCATGATTCAATTCATGATATATGATTTATGATTCAATTCATTATTCAATTCATGATTCATGATTCATGATTCATGATTCATGATTCAATTCATGATTCATGATTCAATTCATTAATAAATTCATGATTCAATTCATGATTCATGGTTCATGATTCATGATTCATGATTCAATTCATGATTCATAATTCATGATTCATGATTCAATTCATGATTCATGGTTCATGATTCATGATTCATGATTCAATTCATGATTCATAATTCATGATTCATGATTCGATTCATGATTCGATTCATGATTCATGATTCATGATTCAATTCATGATTCATAATTCACAATTCATGAATCAATTCATGATTCATAATTCATGATTCATGATTCAATTCATGATTCATGATTCATGATTCGATTCATGATTCATGATTTATGATTCAATTCATGATTCATGATTCGATTCATGATTCATGATTCGATTTATGATTCATGATTTAATTCATAATTCATAATTCATGATTTATGATTCAATTCATGATTCATGATTCATAATTCATGATTCGATTCATGTTTCCTGATTCATGATTCAATTCATGATTCATGATTCAATTCATGATTCATGATTCGATTCATGACTCTTGATTCATGATTCATGATTCAATTCATGATTCATGATTCAAAATGTATGATTTAATTCATGATTCATGATTCGATTCATGATTCATGATTCATGATTCAATTCATGATTCATGATTCAATTCATGATTCATGATACATGATTTGATTCATGATTCCTGATTTATGATTCAATACATGATTCATGATTCATGATTCAATTTATGATTCATGATTCGATTCATGATTCTTGATTCATGATTCATGATTCAATTCCTGATTCATGATTCAATTCATGATTCATGATTCATGATTTAATTCATGATTCATGATTCAAATTATGATTCATGATTAAATTCATGATTCAATTCATGATTCATGATTCATGATTCAATTTATGATTCATGATTCATGATTCAATTCATGATATATGATTTATGATTCAATTCATGATTCAATTCATGATTCATGATTCATGATTCATGATTCATGATTCAATTCATGATTCATGATTCAATTCATTAATAAATTCATGATTCAATTCATGATTCATGGTTCATGATTCATGATTCATGATTCAATTCATGATTCATAATTCATGATTCATGATTCAATTCATGATTCATGGTTCATGATTCATGATTCATGATTCAATTCATGATTCATAATTCATGATTCATGATTCGATTCATGATTCGATTCATGATTCATGATTCATGATTCAATTCATGATTCATAATTCACAATTCATGAATCAATTCATGATTCATAATTCATGATTCATGATTCAATTCATGATTCATGATTCATGATTCGATTCATGATTCATGATTTATGATTCAATTCATGATTCATGATTCGATTCATGATTCATGATTCATGATTCAATTCATGATTCATGATTCTTGATTCAATTCATGATTCATGATTCAATTCATGATTCATGAGTCATGATTCATGATTCGATTCATGTTTCATGATTCATGATTCAATTCATGATTCAATTCATGATTCAATTTAAGATTCATGATTCATGATTTAATTCATGATTCAATTCATGATTCATGATTCAATTCATGATTAAATTCATGATTCCTGATTCATGATTCAATTCATGATTCATAATTCATGATTCATGATTCAATTCATGATTCATGATTCAAGATTCATGATTCATGATTTAATTCATGATTCATGATTCGAATCCTAATTCAATTTATGATTCATGATTTGATTTATGATTCATGATTCATGATTCATGATTCAATTCATGATTCATGATTTAATTCATGATTCATAATTCATGATTCAATTCATGATTCATGATTCATGATTCATGATTCGATTCATGATTCATGATTCGATTCATGATATTTGATTCATGATTCATGATTCGATTCATGATTCATGATTCAATTCATGATTCATGATTAATGATTCATGATTAAATTCATGATTCATGATTCATGATTCAATTCATAATTCATGATTCATGATTCAATTCATGATTCAATCCATGATTCATGATTCAATTTATTATTCATGATTCATGATTTAATTCATGATTCAATTCATGATTCATGATTCGATTCATGATTCATGATTCAATTCATGATTCATGATTAATGATTCATGATTAAATTCATGATTCATGATTCATGATTAATGATTCATGATTCAATTCATAATTCATGATTCATGATTCAATTCATGATTCATGGTTCATGATTCATGATTCATGATTCAATTCATGATTCATAATTCATGATTCATGATTCAATTCATGATTCATGGTTCATGATTCATGATTCATGATTCAATTCATGATTCATAATTCATGATTCATGATTCGATTCATGATTCGATTCATGATTCATGATTCATGATTCAATTCATGATTCATAATTCACAATTCATGAATCAATTCATGATTCATAATTCATGATTCATGATTCAATTCATGATTCATGATTCATGATTCGATTCATGATTCATGATTTATGATTCAATTCATGATTCATGATTCGATTCATGATTCATGATTCGATTTATGATTCATGATTTAATTCATAATTCATAATTCATGATTTATGATTCAATTCATGATTCATGATTCATAATTCATGATTCGATTCATGTTTCCTGATTCATGATTCAATTCATGATTCATGATTCAATTCATGATTCATGATTCGATTCATGACTCTTGATTCATGATTCATGATTCAATTCATGATTCATGATTCAAAATGTATGATTTAATTCATGATTCATGATTCGATTCATGATTCATGATTCATGATTCAATTCATGATTCATGATTCAATTCATGATTCATGATACATGATTTGATTCATGATTCCTGATTCATGATTCAATACATGATTCATGATTCAATTTATGATTCATGATTCGATTCATGATTCTTGATTCATGATTCATGATTCAATTCCTGATTCATGATTCAATTCATGATTCATGATTCATGATTTAACTCATGATTCATGATTCAAATTATGATTCATGATTAAATTCATGATTCAATTCATGATTCATGATTCATGATTCAATTTATGATTCATGATTCATGATTCAATTCATGATATATGATTTATGATTCAATTCATGATTCAATTCATGATTCATGATTCATGATTCATGATTCATGATTCAATTCATGATTCATGATTCAATTCATTAATAAATTCATGATTCAATTCATGATTCATGGTTCATGATTCATGATTCATGATTCAATTCATGATTCATAATTCATGATTCATGATTCAATTCATGATTCATGGTTCATGATTCATGATTCATGATTCAATTCATGATTCATAATTCATGATTCATGATTCGATTCATGATTCGATTCATGATTCATGATTCATGATTCAATTCATGATTCATAATTCACAATTCATGAATCAATTCATGATTCATAATTCATGATTCATGATTCAATTCATGATTCATGATTCATGATTCGATTCATGATTCATGATTTATGATTCAATTCATGATTCATGATTCGATTCATGATTCATGATTCATGATTCAATTCATGATTCATGATTCAATTCATGATTCATGATTCATGATTCATGATTCGATTTATTATTCATGATTCATGATTTAATTCATGATTTATGATTCATGATTCAATTAATGATTCATGATTCGATTCATGATTTTTGATTCATAATTCATGATTTGATTCATGATTCATGATTCATGATTCACTTCATGATTCATGATTCATGATTCATGATTCATGATTCATGATTCATGATTCAATTCATGATTCATGATTCATGATTCATGATTCATGATTCAATTCATAATTCATGATTCATGATTCATAATTCAATTCATGATTCATGATTCATGATTCAATTCATGATTTATGATTCAATTCATGATTCATGATTCATGATTCAATTCATGATTCATGATTCATGATTCATTATTCATGATTCAATTCATGATTCATGATTCAATTCATGATTCATGATTCATGATTTGATTCATGATTCATGATTCATGTATCATTTCATGATTCATGATTCAATTCATGATTCATGTTTCATGATTTATGATTCATAATTAAATTCATGATTCATGATTCAATTCATGATTCATGATTCATGATTCATGATTCGATTCATGATTCATGATTCATGATTCAATTCATGATTCATGATTCATGATTCAATTCATGATTCATGATTCGATTCATGATTCATGATTCAATTCATGATTCCTGATTCATGATTCAATTCATGATTCATGATTCATGATTCAATTTATGATTTAATTCATGATTCATGATTCAATTCATGATTCATGATTCATGATTCAATTCATGATTCATGATTCATGATTAAATTTATGATTTAATTCATAATTCATGATTCAATTTATGATTCATGATTCATGATTCATGATTCAATTCATGATTCATGATTCAATTCATGATTCAATTCATGATTCATGATTGATGAATTCAATTCATGATTCATGATTCATGATTTATGATTCAATTCATGATTCAATTCATGATGCATGATTTAATTCATGATTCATGATTCAATTCATGATTCATGATTCAATTCATGATTCATGAATCATGATTCATGATTCAATTCATGATTCATGATTCATGATTCAATTCATGATTCATGAATCATGATTCATGATTCAATTCATGATTCATGATTCATGATTCAATTCATGATTCATGATTCAATTCATGATTCAATTTATGATTCATGATTCATGATTTAATTCATGATTCAATTCAGAATTCATGATTCAATTCATGATTCAATTCATGATTCATGATTCATTATTCAATTCATGATTCATGATTCAATTCATGATTCATGATTTAATTCATGATTCATGATTCGATTCATGATTCATGATTCAATTCATGATTCATGATTCATGATTCAGGATTCATGATTCATGATTCAATTCATGATTCATGATTCAATTCATGATTCATAATTCATGATTCATGATTCAATTCATGATTCATGATTCAATTCTTGATTCGAATCCTGATTCAATTCATGATTCATGATTCAATTCATGATTCATGATTCATGATTCAAGATTCATGATTCGATTCATGATTCATGATTCATGATTCATGATTCAATTCATGATTCATGATTCATGATTCATGATTCAATTCATGATTCATGATTCGTTTCATGATTCTTGATTCATGATTCATGATTCGATTCATGATTCATTAATCATGATTCAATTCATGATTCATGATTCATTATTCATGATTCAATTCATGATTCATGATTCAATTCATAATTCATGATTCATGATTCATGATTCAATTCATGATTTATGATTCATGATTCAATTCATGATTTATGATTCATGATTCAATTCATGATTCATGATTCATGATTCAATTCATGATTCATGATTCAATTCATGATTCATGATTCATGATTCATGATTCGATTCATGATTCATGATTCATGATTCATGATTCAATTCATGATTCATGATTCAATTCATGATTCATGATTCATGATTTAATTCATGATTCATTATTCATGATTCAATTCATGATTCATGATTCATGATTCATGATTCGATTCATGATTCATGATTCATGATTCATGAGTCATGATTCATGATTCGATTCATGATTCATTAATCATGATTCAATTCATGATTCATGATTCATTATTCATGATTCAATTCATGATTCATGATTCATGATTCAATTCATGATTCAGGATTCATGATTCAATTTATGATTTAATTCATGATTCATGATTCAATTCATGATTCATGATTCATGATTCAATTCATGATTCATGATTCATAATTCAATTTATGATTTAATTCATGATTCATGATTCAATTTATGATTCATGATTCATGATTCATGATTCAATTCATGATTCATGATTCATGATTCATGATTCGATTCATGATTCATGATTCATGATTCAATTCATGATTCATGATTCAATTCATGATTCATGATTCATGATTCAATTCTTGATTCATTATTCATGATTCAATTCATGATTCATGATTCATGATTCATGATTCGATTCATGATTCATGATTCATGATTCAATTCATGATTCATGATTCATGATTCAATTCATGATTCATGATTCATGATTCAATTTATGATTTAATTCATGATTCATGATTCAATTCATGATTCATGATTCATGATTCAATTCATGATTCAAGATTCATGATTCAATTTATGATTTAATTCATGATTGATGAATTCAATTCATGATTCATGATTCATGATTTATGATTCAATTCATAAATCAATTCATGATGCATGATTTAATTCATGATTCATGATTCAATTCATGATTCATGATTCATGATTCAATTCATGATTCATGAATCATGATTCATGATTCAATTCATGATTCATGATTCATGATTCAATTCATGATTCATGATTCAATTCATGATTCAATTTATGATTCATGATTCATGATTTAATTCATGATTCAATTCATGATTCATGATTCAATTCAGGATTCATGATTTAATTCATGATTCATGATTCGATTCATGATTCATGATTCAATTCATGATTCATGATTCATGATTCATGATTCATGATTCATGATTCATGATTCAATTCATGATTCATAATTCATGATTAATTGATTCAATTCATGATTCATGATTCAATTCTTGATTCGAATCCTGATTCAATTCATGATTCATGATTCAATTCATGATTCATGATTCATGATTCATGATTCATGATTCATGATTCGATTCATGATTCATGGTTCATGATTCATGATTCAATTCATGATTCATGATTCATGATTCAATTCATGATTCATGATTCGTTTCATGATTCTTGATTCATGATTCATGATTCGATTCATGATTCATTAATCATGATTCAATTCATGATTCATGATTCATTATTCATTATTCAATTCATGATTCATGATTCATGATTCAATTTATAATTCATGATTCATGATTCATGATTCAATTCATGATTTATGATTCATGATTCAATTCATGATTCATGATTCATGATTCATGATTCAATTCATGATTCATGATTCAATTCATGATTCATGATTCATGATTCGATTCATGATTCATGATTCATGATTCAATTCATGATTCATGATTCAATTCATGATTCATGATTCATGATTTAATTCATGATTCATTATTCATGATTCAATTCATGATTCATGATTCATGATTCATGATTCGATTCATGATTCATGATTCATGATTCATGATTCATGATTCATGATTCAATTCATGATTCATGATTCATGATTCATGATTCATGATTCGATTCATGATTCATGATTCATGATTCAATTCATGATTCATGATTCAATTCATGATTCATGATTCATGATTTAATTCATGATTCATTATTCATGATTCAATTCATGATTCATGATTCATGATTCGATTCATGATTCATGATTCATGATTCATGATTCATGATTCATGATTCGATTCATGATTCATTAATCATGATACAATTCATGATTCATGATTTATGATTCATGATTCAATTCATGATTCATGATTCATGATTCATGATTCATGATTCATGATTCAATTCATGATTCATGATTCATGATTCATGATTCATTATTCGATTCATGATTCATGATTCATGATTCATGATTCAATTCATGATTCAATTCATGATTCATGATTCAATTCATGATTCATGATTTAATTCATGATTCATGATTCGATTCATGATTCATGATTCAATTCATGATTCATGATTTATTATTCATGATTCAATTCATGATTCATGATTCATGATTCATGATTCATGATTCAATTCATGATTGATGATTCAATTCATGATTCATGATTCATTATTCGATTCATGATTCATGATTCAATTCATGATTCATGATTCAATTCATGATTCCTAATTCATGATTCATGATTCAATTCATGATTCATGATTCAATTCATGAATCATGATTTATGATTCAATTCATGATTCATGATTCATTATTCAATTCATGATTCATGATTCATGATTCATGATTCATGATTAAATTCATAATTCATGATTCATGATTCATGATTCAATTCATGATTCATGATTCATGAATCAATTCATGATTCATGATTCATGATTCATGATTCATGATTCATGATTCAATTCATGATTCATGATTAAATTCATGATTCAATTCATTATTCATAATTCGTTTCATGATTCTTGATTCATGATTCATGATTTGATTCATTATTCATGATTCATGATTCAATTCATGATTCATGATTCATGATTCATGATTCATGATTCATGATTCATGATTCAATTCATAATTCATGATTCATGATTCATGATTCAATTCATGATTTATGATTCATGATTCATGATTCAATTCATAATTCATGATTCATGATTCAATTCATGATTCATGATTCATGATTCAATTCATGATTCATGATTCATGATTCGATTCATGATTCATGAATCATGATTTATGATTCAATTCATGATTCATGATTCATTATTCAATTCATGATTCATGATTCTTGATTCATGATTCATGATTCGATTCATGATTCATGATTCATGATTCAATTCATGATTCATGATTCATGATTCAATTCATGATTCAAGATTCATGATTCGATTCATGATTCATGATTCGATTCATGATTCATGATTCAATTCATGATTCATGATTCATGATTCAATTTATTATTCATGATTCATGATTTAATTCATGATTCAATTCATGATTCATGATTCAATTCAGGATTCAATTCATGATTCATGATTCATGATTCAATTCATGATTCATGATTCGATTCAGGATTCAATTCATGATTCATAATTCATGATTCAAGATTCATGATTCATGATTCAATTTATGATTCATGATTTGATTTATCATTCATGATTTATGATTCAATTCATGATTCATGATTCATGATTCAATTCATGATTCATAATTCATGATTTAATTCATGATTCATGATTCATGATTCAATTCATGATTCATGATTCGATTCATGATTTTTGATTCATGATTCATGATTCGATTCATGATTCTTTATTCATGATTCACTTCATGATTCATGATTCATGATTCATGATTTAATTCATGATTCATGATTCATGATTCATGATTCAATTCATAATTCATGATTCATGATTCATGATTCAATTCCTGATTCATGATTCATGATTCAATTCATGATTCATGATTCAATTCATGATTCTTGATTCATGATTCATGATTCATGATTCAATTCATAATTCATGATTCATGATTCAATTCATGATTTATGATTCATGATTCAATTCATGATTCATGATTCATGATTCATGATTCAATTCATGATTCATGATTCATGATTCATGATTCATGATTTGATTCATGATTGATGATTCATGATTCATGATTCAATTCATGATTCATGATTCAATTTATGATTCATGATTCATGATTTATGATTCATGATTCAATTCATGATTCATGATTCATGATTCAATTCATGATTCATGATTCATGATTCATGATTCATGATTCGATTCATGATTAATGATTCATGATTAAATTCATGATTCATGATTCATGATTCAATTCATGATTCATGATTCGATTCATGATTCATGATTCAATTCATGATTCATGATTCATGATTCAATTCATGATTCATGATTCATGATTCAATTCATGATTCATGATTCATGATTCAATTCATAATTCATGATTGATGATTCATGATTCAATTCATAATTCATGATTGATGATTCATGATTTAATTCATGATTCATAATTCATGATTCAATTCATGATTCATGATTCGATTCATGATTTTTGATTCATGATTCATGATTCGATTCATGATTCATGATTCATGATTCGATTCATGATTCTTGATTCATGATTCATGATTCAATTCCTGATTCATGATTCAATTCATGATTCATGATTCATGATTTAATTCATGATTCATGATTCAAATTATGATTCATGATTAAATTCATGATTCAATTCATGATTCATGATTCAATTTATGATTCATGATTCATGATTCAATTCATGATTCATGATTCAATTCATTAATAAATTCATGATTCAATTCATGATTCATGGTTCATGATTCATGATTCATGATTCAATTCATGATTCATGATTCAATTCATTAATAAATTCATGATTCAATTCATGATTCATGGTTCATGATTCATGATTCATGATTCAATTCATGATTCATAATTCATGATTCATGATTCAATTCATGATTCATGGTTCATGATTCATGATTCATGATTCAATTCATGATTCATGATTCATGATTCAATTCATGATTCATGATTCAATTCATTAATAAATTCATGATTCAATTCATGATTCATGGTTCATGATTCATGATTCATGATTCAATTCATGATTCATAATTCATGATTCATGATTCAATTCATGATTCATGGTTCATGATTCATGATTCATGATTCAATTCATGATTCATAATTCATGATTCATGATTCGATTCATGATTCGATTCATGATTCATGATTCATGATTCAATTCATGATTCATAATTCACAATTCATGAATCAATTCATGATTCATAATTCATGATTCATGATTCAATTCATGATTCATGATTCATGATTCGATTCATGATTCATGATTTATGATTCAATTCATGATTCATGATTCGATTCATGATTCATGATTCATGATTCAATTCATGATTCATGATTCTTGATTCAATTCATGATTCATGATTCAATTCATGATTCATGAGTCATGATTCATGATTCGATTCATGTTTCATGATTCATGATTCAATTCATGATTCAATTCATGATTCAATTTAAGATTCATGATTCATGATTTAATTCATGATTCAATTCATGATTCATGATTCAATTCATGATTAAATTCATGATTCCTGATTCATGATTCAATTCATGATTCATAATTCATGATTCATGATTCAATTCATGATTCATGATTCAAGATTCATGATTCATGATTTAATTCATGATTCATGATTCGAATCCTAATTCAATTTATGATTCATGATTTGATTTATGATTCATGATTCATGATTCATGATTCAATTCATGATTCATGATTTAATTCATGATTCATAATTCATGATTCAATTCATGATTCATGATTCAAAATGTATGATTTAATTCATGATTCATGATTCGATTCATGATTCATGATTCATGATTCAATTCATGATTCATGATTCAATTCATGATTCATGATTCATGATTCATGATTCATGATTCGATTCATGATTCATGATCCATGATTCAATTCATGATTCATGATTCATGATTTTATTCATGATTCAATTCATGATTCGATTCATGATCCATGATTCAATTCATGATTCATGATTCATGATTCAATTCATTATTCATGATTCAATTCATAATTCATGATTCATGATTCAATTCATGATTCATGATTCAATTCATGATTCATGATTCAATTCATGATTCGAATCCTGATTCAATTCATGATTTATGATTCGATTTATGATTCATGATTCATGATTCAATTCATGATTCATGATTCATGATTCATGATTATTGATTCAATTAATGATTCATGATACATGATTTGATTCATGATTCCTGATTCATGATTCAATACATGATTCATGATTCATGATTCAATTTATGATTCATGATTCAATTAATGATTCATGATACATGATTTGATTCATGATTCCTGATTCATGATTCAATACATGATTCATGATTCATGATTCAATTTATGATTCATGATTCGATTCATGATTCTTGATTCATGATTCATGATTCAATTCCTGATTCATGATTCAATTCATGATTCATGATTCATGATTTAATTCATGATTCATGATTCAAATTATGATTCATGATTAAATTCATGATTCAATTCATGATTCATGATTCAATTTATGATTCATGATTCATGATTCAATTCATGATTCATGATTCAATTCATTAATAAATTCATGATTCAATTCATGATTCATGGTTCATGATTCATGATTCATGATTCAATTCATGATTCATGATTCAATTCATTAATAAATTCATGATTCAATTCATGATTCATGGTTCATGATTCATGATTCATGATTCAATTCATGATTCATAATTCATGATTCATGATTCAATTCATGATTCATGGTTCATGATTCATGATTCATGATTCAATTCATGATTCATGATTCATGATTCATGATTCATGATTCAATTCATGATTCATGATTCAATTCATTAATAAATTCATGATTCAATTCATGATTCATGGTTCATGATTCATGATTCATGATTCAATTCATGATTCATAATTCATGATTCATGATTCAATTCATGATTCATGGTTCATGATTCATGATTCATGATTCAATTCATGATTCATAATTCATGATTCATGATTCGATTCATGATTCGATTCATGATTCATGATTCATGATTCAATTCATGATTCATAATTCACAATTCATGAATCAATTCATGATTCATAATTCATGATTCATGATTCAATTCATGATTCATGATTCATGATTCGATTCATGATTCATGATTTATGATTCAATTCATGATTCATGATTCGATTCATGATTCATGATTCATGATTCAATTCATGATTCATGATTCTTGATTCAATTCATGATTCATGATTCAATTCATGATTCATGAGTCATGATTCATGATTCGATTCATGTTTCATGATTCATGATTCAATTCATGATTCAATTCATGATTCAATTTAAGATTCATGATTCATGATTTAATTCATGATTCAATTCATGATTCATGATTCAATTCATGATTAAATTCATGATTCCTGATTCATGATTCAATTCATGATTCATAATTCATGATTCATGATTCAATTCATGATTCATGATTCAAGATTCATGATTCATGATTTAATTCATGATTCATGATTCGAATCCTAATTCAATTTATGATTCATGATTTGATTTATGATTCATGATTCATGATTCATGATTCAATTCATGATTCATGATTTAATTCATGATTCATAATTCATGATTCAATTCATGATTCATGATTCATGATTCATGATTCGATTCATGATTCATGATTCGATTCATGATATTTGATTCATGATTCATGATTCGATTCATGATTCATGATTCAATTCATGATTCATGATTAATGATTCATGATTAAATTCATGATTCATGATTAATGATTCATGATTCAATTCATAATTCATGATTCATGATTCAATTCATGATTCAATCCATGATTCATGATTCAATTTATTATTCATGATTCATGATTTAATTCATGATTCAATTCATGATTCATGATTCGATTCATGATTCATGATTCAATTCATGATTCATGATTAATGATTCATGATTAAATTCATGATTCATGATTCATGATTAATGATTCATGATTCAATTCATAATTCATGATTCATGATTCAATTCATGATTCAATCCATGATTCATGATTCATGATTCAATTTATTATTCATGATTCATGATTTAATTCATGATTCAATTCATGATTCATGATTCATGATTAATGATTCATGATTCAATTTATAATTCATGATTCATGATTCAATTCATAATTCATGATTCATGATTCAATTCATGATTCAATTCATGATTCATGATTCATGATTCAATTCATGATTCAATTCATGATTCATGATTCATGATTCAATTTATTATTCATGATTCATGATTTAATTCATGATTCAATTCATGATTCATGATTCAATTCAGGATTCAATTCATGATTCATGATTCAATTCATGATTCATGATCCATGATTCAATTCATGATTCATGATTCGATTCATGATTCATGATTCATGATTCAATTCATGATTCATGATTCATGATTCAATTCCTGATTCATGATTTAATTCATGATTCATAATTTATGATTCAAGATTCAATTCATGATTCAAGATTCAAGATTCATGATTCATGATTCAATTCATGATTCAGGATTCAATTCATGATTCGAATCCTGGTTCAATTTATGATTCATGATTTGATTTATGATTCATGATTCATGATTCAATTCATGATTCATGATTCATGATTCAATTCATGATTCATGATTCATGATTCAATTCATGATTTGATTCATAATCCATGATTCAATTCATGATTCATGATTCATGATTCAATTCATTATTCATGATTCAATTCATAATTCATGATTCATGATTCAATTCATGATTCATGATTCATGATTCAATTCATGATTCATGATTCAATTCATGATTCGAATCCTGATTCAATTCATGATTTATGATTCGATTTATGATTCATGATTCATGATTCAATTCATGATTCATGATTCATGATTCATGATTCATGATTCAATTGATGATTCATGATACATGATTCGATTCATGATTCCTGATTCATGATTCAATACATGATTCATGATTCAATTTATGATTCATGATTCAATTCATGATTCTTGATTCATGATTCATGATTCACTTCCTGATTCATGATTCAATTCATGATTCATGATTCATGATTTAATTCATGATTCATGATTCGATTCATGATTCATGATTAAATTCATGATTCAATTCATGATTCATGATTCATGATTCAATTTATGATTCATGATTCATGATTCAATTCATGATATATGATTTATGATTCAATTCATGATTCAATTCATGATTCATTATTCATGATTCATGATTCATGATTCAATTTATGATTCATGATTCATGATTCAATTCATGATTCATGATTCAATTCATTAATCGATTCATGATTCAATTCATGATTCATGGTTCATGATTCATGATTCATGATTCAATTCATGATTCATAATTCATGATTCATGATTCAATTCATGATTCATGGTTCATGATTCATGATTCATGATTCAATTCATGATTCATAATTCATGATTCATGATTCGATTCATGATTCGATTCATGATTCATGATTCATGATTCAATTCATGATTCATAATTCACAATTCATGAATCAATTCATGATTCATAATTCATGATTCATGATTCAATTCATGATTCATGATTCATGATTCATGATTCATGATTCAATTCATGATTCATAATTCATGATTCAATTTATGATTCATGATTCGATTCATGATTCTTGATTCATTATTCATGATTCAATTCCTGATTCATGATTCAATTCATGATTCATGATTCATGATTTAATTCATGATTCATGATTCGATTTATGATTCATGATTAAATTCATGATTCAATTCATGATTCATGATTCAATTTATGATTCATGATTCATGATTCAATTCATGATATATGATTTATGATTCAATTCCTGATTCATGATTTAATTCATGATTCATAATTTATGATTCAAGATTCAATTCATGATTCAAGATTCAAGATTCATGATTCATGATTCAATCCATGATTCAGGATTCAATTCATGATTCGAATCCTGGTTCAATTTATGATTCATGATTTGATTTATGATTCATGATTCATGATTCAATTCATGATTCATGATTCATGATTCAATTCATGATTCATGATTCATGATTCAATTCATGATTTGATTCATAATCCATGATTCAATTCATGATTCATGATTCATGATTCAATTCATTATTCATGATTCAATTCATAATTCATGATTCATGATTCAATTCATGATTCATGATTCATGATTCAATTCATGATTCATGATTCAATTCATGATTCGAATCCTGATTCAATTCATGATTTATGATTCGATTTATGATTCATGATTCATGATTCAATTCATGATTCATGATTCATGATTCATGATTCATGATTCAATTGATGATTCATGATACATGATTCGATTCATGATTCCTGATTCATGATTCAATACATGATTCATGATTCAATTTATGATTCATGATTCAATTCATGATTCTTGATTCATGATTCATGATTCAATTCCTGATTCATGATTCAATTCATGATTCATGATTCATGATTTAATTCATGATTCATGATTCGATTCATGATTCATGATTAAATTCATGATTCAATTCATGATTCATGATTCATGATTCAATTTATGATTCATGATTCATGATTCAATTCATGATATATGATTTATGATTCAATTCATGATTCAATTCATGATTCATTATTCATGATTCATGATTCATGATTCAATTTATGATTCATGATTCATGATTCAATTCATGATTCATGATTCAATTCATTAATCGATTCATGATTCAATTCATGATTCATGGTTCATGATTCATGATTCATGATTCAATTCATGATTCATAATTCATGATTCATGATTCAATTCATGATTCATGGTTCATGATTCATGATTCATGATTCAATTCATGATTCATAATTCATGATTCATGATTCGATTCATGATTCGATTCATGATTCATGATTCATGATTCAATTCATGATTCATAATTCACAATTCATGAATCAATTCATGATTCATAATTCATGATTCATGATTCAATTCATGATTCATGATTCATGATTCATGATTCATGATTCAATTCATGATTCATAATTCATGATTCAATTTATGATTCATGATTCGATTCATGATTCTTGATTCATTATTCATGATTCAATTCCTGATTCATGATTCAATTCATGATTCATGATTCATGATTTAATTCATGATTCATGATTCGATTTATGATTCATGATTAAATTCATGATTCAATTCATGATTCATGATTCAATTTATGATTCATGATTCATGATTCAATTCATGATATATGATTTATGATTCAATTCATGATTCAATTCATGATTCATGATTCAATTCATGATTCATGATTCATGATTCATGATTCAATTCATGATTCATGATTCAATTCATTAATCGATTCATGATTCAATTCATGATTCAATTCATGATTCATGGTTCATGATTCATGATTCGTGATTCAATTCATGATTCATAATTTATGATTCATGATTCAATTCATGATTCATGGTTCATGATTCAATTAATGATTCATAATTCATGATTCATGATTCGATTCATGATTCGATTCATGATTCATGATTCATGATTCAATTCATGATTCATAATTCACAATTCATGAATCAATTCTTGATTCATAATTCATGATTCATGATTCATGATTCAATTCATGATTCATGATTCAATTTATGATTCATGATTCATGATTCAATTCATGATATATGATTTATGATTCAATTCCTGATTCATGATTTAATTCATGATTCATAATTTATGATTCAAGATTCAATTCATGATTCAAGATTCAAGATTCATGATTCATGATTCAATTCATGATTCATGATCCATGATTCAATTCATGATTCATGATTCAATTTATGATTCATGATTCATGATTCAATTCATGATATATGATTTATGATTCAATTCCTGATTCATGATTTAATTCATGATTCATAATTTATGATTCAAGATTCAATTCATGATTCAAGATTCAAGATTCATGATTCATGATTCAATTCATGATTCAAGATTCAAGATTCATGATTCATGATTCAATTCATGATTCAGGATTCAATTCATGATTCGAATCCTGGTTCAATTTATGATTCATGATTTGATTTATGATTCATGATTCATGATTCAATTCATGATTCATGATTCATGATTCAATTCATTATTCATGATTCAATTCATAATTCATGATTCATGATTCAATTCATGATTCATGATTCATGATTCAATTCATGATTCATGATTCAATTCATGATTCGAATCCTGATTCAATTCATGATTTATGATTCGATTTATGATTCATGATTCAATTCATGATTCATGATTCATGATTCATGATTCAATTGATGATTCATGATACATGATTCGATTCATGATTCCTGATTCATGATTCAATACATGATTCATGATTCAATTTATGATTCATGATTCAATTCATGATTCTTGATTCATGATTCATGATTCAATTCCTGATTCATGATTCAATTCATGATTCATGATTCATGATTTAATTCATGATTCATGATTCGATTCATGATTCATGATTAAATTCATGATTCATTATTCATGATTCATGATTCATGATTCAATTTATGATTCATGATTCATGATTCAATTCATGATTCATGATTCAATTCATTAATCGATTCATGATTCAATTCATGATTCATGGTTCATGATTCATGATTCATGATTCAATTCATGATTCATAATTCATGATTCATGATTCAATTCATGATTCATGGTTCATGATTCATGATTCATGATTCAATTCATGATTCATAATTCATGATTCATGATTCGATTCATGATTCGATTCATGATTCATGATTCATGATTCAATTCATGATTCATAATTCACAATTCATGAATCAATTCATGATTCATAATTCATGATTCATGATTCAATTCATGATTCATGATTCATGATTCATGATTCATGATTCAATTCATGATTCATAATTCATGATTCAATTTATGATTCATGATTCGATTCATGATTCTTGATTCATTATTCATGATTCAATTCCTGATTCATGATTCAATTCATGATTCATGATTCATGATTTAATTCATGATTCATGATTCGATTTATGATTCATGATTAAATTCATGATTCAATTCATGATTCATGATTCAATTTATGATTTATGATTCATGATTCAATTCATGATATATGATTTATGATTCAATTCATGATTCAATTCATGATTCATGATTCAATTCATGATTCATGATTCATGATTCATGATTCAATTCATGATTCATGATTCAATTCATTAATCGATTCATGATTCAATTCATGATTCAATTCATGATTCATGGTTCATGATTCATGATTCGTGATTCAATTCATGATTCATAATTTATGATTCATGATTCAATTCATGATTCATGGTTTATGATTCAATTAATGATTCATAATTCATGATTCATGATTCGATTCATGATTCGATTCATGATTTATGATTCATGATTCAATTCATGATTCATAATTCACAATTCATGAATCAATTCTTGATTCATAATTCATGATTCATGATTCATGATTCAATTCATGATTCATGATTCATGATTCGATTCATGATTCATGATTTATGATTCAATTCATGATTCATGATTCGATTCATGATTCATGATTCATGATTCAATTCATGATTCATGATTCGATTCATGATTCATGATTCATGATTCAATTCATGATTCATGATTCAATTCATGATTCAATTCATGATTCCTGATTCATGATTCAATTCATGATTCATGATTCAAGATTCATGATTCATGATTTAATTCATGATTCATGATTCAATTCATGATTCGAATCCTAATTCAATTTATGATTCATGATTTGATTTATGATTCATGATTCATGATTCAATTCATGATTCATGATTCATGATTCAATTCATGATTCATGATTCATGATTCAATTCATGATTCATGATTCATGATTCAATTCATGATTCAATTCATGATTCATGATTCATGATTCAATTCATGATTCATGATTCATGATTCATGATTCGATTCATGATTCATGATTCATGATTCAATTCATGATTCATGATTCATGATTTAATTCATGATTCATGATTCGATTCATGATTCATGATTAAATTCATGATTCATTATTCATGATTCATGATTCATGATTCAATTTATGATTCATGATTCATGATTCAATTCATGATTCATGATTCAATTCATTAATCGATTCATGATTCAATTCATGATTCATGGTTCATGATTCATGATTCATGATTCAATTCATGATTCATAATTCATGATTCATGATTCAATTCATGATTCATGGTTCATGATTCATGATTCATGATTCAATTCATGATTCATAATTCATGATTCATGATTCGATTCATGATTCGATTCATGATTCATGATTCATGATTCAATTCATGATTCATAATTCACAATTCATGAATCAATTCATGATTCATAATTCATGATTCATGATTCAATTCATGATTCATGATTCATGATTCATGATTCATGATTCAATTCATGATTCATAATTCATGATTCAATTTATGATTCATGATTCGATTCATGATTCTTGATTCATTATTCATGATTCAATTCCTGATTCATGATTCAATTCATGATTCATGATTCATGATTTAATTCATGATTCATGATTCGATTTATGATTCATGATTAAATTCATGATTCAATTCATGAT
The DNA here is from genome assembly GCA_036250195.1 of Mixophyes australis. Lineage (NCBI taxonomy): Eukaryota > Metazoa > Chordata > Amphibia > Anura > Limnodynastidae > Mixophyes > Mixophyes australis. Next base: position 99,501 of record JAVHZZ010000022.1, on the reverse strand, counting down.
TCATGATTCAATTTATGATTTATGATTCATGATTCAATTCATGATATATGATTTATGATTCAATTCATGATTCAATTCATGATTCATGATTCAATTCATGATTCATGATTCATGATTCATGATTCAATTCATGATTCATGATTCAATTCATTAATCGATTCATGATTCAATTCATGATTCAATTCATGATTCATGGTTCATGATTCATGATTCGTGATTCAATTCATGATTCATAATTTATGATTCATGATTCAATTCATGATTCATGGTTCATGATTCAATTAATGATTCATAATTCATGATTCATGATTCGATTCATGATTCGATTCATGATTTATGATTCATGATTCAATTCATGATTCATAATTCACAATTCATGAATCAATTCTTGATTCATAATTCATGATTCATGATTCATGATTCAATTCATGATTCATGATTCATGATTCGATTCATGATTCATGATTTATGATTCAATTCATGATTCATGATTCGATTCATGATTCATGATTCATGATTCAATTCATGATTCATGATTCGATTCATGATTCATGATTCATGATTCAATTCATGATTCATGATTCAATTCATGATTCAATTCATGATTCCTGATTCATGATTCAATTCATGATTCATGATTCAAGATTCATGATTCATGATTTAATTCATGATTCATGATTCAATTCATGATTCGAATCCTAATTCAATTTATGATTCATGATTTGATTTATGATTCATGATTCATGATTCAATTCATGATTCATGATTCATGATTCAATTCATGATTCATGATTCATGATTCAATTCATGATTCATGATTCATGATTCAATTCATGATTCATGATTCATGATTCAATTCATGATTCATGATTCATGATTCATGATTCATGATTCGATTCATGATTCATGATTCATGATTCAATTCATGATTCATGATTCATGATTCAATTCATGATTCATGATTAATGATTCATGATTCAATTCATAATTCATGATTCATGATTCAATTCATGATTCAATCCATGATTCATGATTCAATTTATTATTCATGATTCATGATTTAATTCATGATTCAATTCAGGATTCATGATTCATGATTAATGATTCATGATTCAATTCATAATTCATGATTCATGATTCAATTCATGATTCAATTCATGATTCATGATTCATGATTCAATTTATTATTCATGATTCATGATTTAATTCATGATTCAATTCATGATTCATGATTCAATTCAGGATTCAATTCATGATTCATGATTCATGATTCAATTCATGATTCATGATTCATGATTCAATTCATGATTCATAATTCACAATTCATGAATCAATTCATGATTCATAATTCATGATTCATGATTCAATTCATGATTCATGATTCATGATTCATGATTCATGATTCATGATTCAATTCATGATTCATGATTCATGATTCAATTTATGATTCATGATTCAATTCATGTTTCTTGATTCATGATTCATGATTCAATTCCTGATTCATGATTCAATTCATGATTCATGATTCATGATTTAATTCATGATTCATGATTCGATTTATGATTCATGATTAAATTCATGATTCAATTCATGATTCATGATTCATGAATCAATTTATGATTCATGATTCAATTCATGATATATGATTTATGATTCAATTCATGATTCAATTCATGATTCATGATTCAATTCATGATTCATGATTCATGATTCATGATTCAATTCATGATTCATGATTCAATTCATTAATCGATTCATGATTCAATTCATGATTCAATTCATGATTCATGGTTCATGATTCATGATTCATGATTCAATTCATGATTCATAATTCATGATTCATGTTTCAATTCATGATTCATGGTTCATGATTCATGATTCATGATTCAATTCATGATTCATGATTCATGATTCATGATTCATGATTCAATTGATGATTCATGATACATGATTCGATTCATGATTCCTGATTCATGATTCAATACATGATTCATGATTCAATTTATGATTCATGATTCAATTCATGATTCTTGATTCATGATTCATGATTCAATTCCTGATTCATGATTCAATTCATGATTCATGATTCATGATTTAATTCATGATTCATGATTCGATTCATGATTCATGATTAAATTCATGATTCAATTCATGATTCATGATTCATGATTCAATTTATGATTCATGATTCATGATTCAATTCATGATATATGATTTATGATTCAATTCATGATTCAATTCATGATTCATTATTCATGATTCATGATTCATGATTCAATTTATGATTCATGATTCATGATTCAATTCATGATTCATGATTCAATTCATTAATCGATTCATGATTCAATTCATGATTCATAATTCATGATTCATGATTCAATTCATGATTCATGGTTCATGATTCATGATTCATGATTCAATTCATGATTCATAATTCATGATTCATGATTCGATTCATGATTCGATTCATGATTCATGATTCATGATTCAATTCATGATTCATAATTCACAATTCATGAATCAATTCATGATTCATAATTCATGATTCATGATTCAATTCATGATTCATGATTCATGATTCATGATTCATGATTCAATTCATGATTCATAATTCATGATTCAATTTATGATTCATGATTCGATTCATGATTCTTGATTCATTATTCATGATTCAATTCCTGATTCATGATTCAATTCATGATTCATGATTCATGATTTAATTCATGATTCATGATTCGATTTATGATTCATGATTAAATTCATGATTCAATTCATGATTCATGATTCAATTTATGATTCATGATTCATGATTCAATTCATGATATATGATTTATGATTCAATTCATGATTCAATTCATGATTCATGATTCAATTCATGATTCATGATTCATGATTCATGATTCAATTCATGATTCATGATTCAATTCATTAATCGATTCATGATTCAATTCATGATTCAATTCATGATTCATGGTTCATGATTCATGATTCGTGATTCAATTCATGATTCATAATTTATGATTCATGATTCAATTCATGATTCATGGTTCATGATTCAATTAATGATTCATAATTCATGATTCATGATTCGATTCATGATTCGATTCATGATTCATGATTCATGATTCAATTCATGATTCATAATTCACAATTCATGAATCAATTCTTGATTCATAATTCATGATTCATGATTCATGATTCAATTCATGATTCATGATTCAATTTATGATTCATGATTCATGATTCAATTCATGATATATGATTTATGATTCAATTCCTGATTCATGATTTAATTCATGATTCATAATTTATGATTCAAGATTCAATTCATGATTCAAGATTCAAGATTCATGATTCATGATTCAATTCATGATTCATGATCCATGATTCAATTCATGATTCATGATTCAATTTATGATTCATGATTCATGATTCAATTCATGATATATGATTTATGATTCAATTCCTGATTCATGATTTAATTCATGATTCATAATTTATGATTCAAGATTCAATTCATGATTCAAGATTCAAGATTCATGATTCATGATTCAATTCATGATTCAAGATTCAAGATTCATGATTCATGATTCAATTCATGATTCAGGATTCAATTCATGATTCGAATCCTGGTTCAATTTATGATTCATGATTTGATTTATGATTCATGATTCATGATTCAATTCATGATTCATGATTCATGATTCAATTCATTATTCATGATTCAATTCATGATTCATGATTCATGATTCAATTCATGATTCATGATTCATGATTCAATTCATGATTCATGATTCAATTCATGATTCGAATCCTGATTCAATTCATGATTTATGATTCGATTTATGATTCATGATTCAATTCATGATTCATGATTCATGATTCATGATTCAATTGATGATTCATGATACATGATTCGATTCATGATTCCTGATTCATGATTCAATACATGATTCATGATTCAATTTATGATTCATGATTCAATTCATGATTCTTGATTCATGATTCATGATTCAATTCCTGATTCATGATTCAATTCATGATTCATGATTCATGATTTAATTCATGATTCATGATTCGATTCATGATTCATGATTAAATTCATGATTCATTATTCATGATTCATGATTCATGATTCAATTTATGATTCATGATTCATGATTCAATTCATGATTCATGATTCAATTCATTAATCGATTCATGATTCAATTCATGATTCATGGTTCATGATTCATGATTCATGATTCAATTCATGATTCATAATTCATGATTCATGATTCAATTCATGATTCATGGTTCATGATTCATGATTCATGATTCAATTCATGATTCATAATTCATGATTCATGATTCGATTCATGATTCGATTCATGATTCATGATTCATGATTCAATTCATGATTCATAATTCACAATTCATGAATCAATTCATGATTCATAATTCATGATTCATGATTCAATTCATGATTCATGATTCATGATTCATGATTCATGATTCAATTCATGATTCATAATTCATGATTCAATTTATGATTCATGATTCGATTCATGATTCTTGATTCATTATTCATGATTCAATTCCTGATTCATGATTCAATTCATGATTCATGATTCATGATTTAATTCATGATTCATGATTCGATTTATGATTCATGATTAAATTCATGATTCAATTCATGATTCATGATTCAATTTATGATTTATGATTCATGATTCAATTCATGATATATGATTTATGATTCAATTCATGATTCAATTCATGATTCATGATTCAATTCATGATTCATGATTCATGATTCATGATTCAATTCATGATTCATGATTCAATTCATTAATCGATTCATGATTCAATTCATGATTCAATTCATGATTCATGGTTCATGATTCATGATTCGTGATTCAATTCATGATTCATAATTTATGATTCATGATTCAATTCATGATTCATGGTTCATGATTCAATTAATGATTCATAATTCATGATTCATGATTCGATTCATGATTCGATTCATGATTTATGATTCATGATTCAATTCATGATTCATAATTCACAATTCATGAATCAATTCTTGATTCATAATTCATGATTCATGATTCATGATTCAATTCATGATTCATGATTCATGATTCGATTCATGATTCATGATTTATGATTCAATTCATGATTCATGATTCGATTCATGATTCATGATTCATGATTCAATTCATGATTCATGATTCGATTCATGATTCATGATTCATGATTCAATTCATGATTCATGATTCAATTCATGATTCAATTCATGATTCCTGATTCATGATTCAATTCATGATTCATGATTCAAGATTCATGATTCATGATTTAATTCATGATTCATGATTCAATTCATGATTCGAATCCTAATTCAATTTATGATTCATGATTTGATTTATGATTCATGATTCATGATTCAATTCATGATTCATGATTCATGATTCAATTCATGATTCATGATTCATGATTCAATTCATGATTCATGATTCATGATTCAATTCATGATTCAATTCATGATTCATGATTCATGATTCAATTCATGATTCATGATTCATGATTCATGATTCGATTCATGATTCATGATTCATGATTCAATTCATGATTCATGATTCATGATTTAATTCATGATTCATGATTCGATTCATGATTCATGATTAAATTCATGATTCATTATTCATGATTCATGATTCATGATTCAATTTATGATTCATGATTCATGATTCAATTCATGATTCATGATTCAATTCATTAATCGATTCATGATTCAATTCATGATTCATGGTTCATGATTCATGATTCATGATTCAATTCATGATTCATAATTCATGATTCATGATTCAATTCATGATTCATGGTTCATGATTCATGATTCATGATTCAATTCATGATTCATAATTCATGATTCATGATTCGATTCATGATTCGATTCATGATTCATGATTCATGATTCAATTCATGATTCATAATTCACAATTCATGAATCAATTCATGATTCATAATTCATGATTCATGATTCAATTCATGATTCATGATTCATGATTCATGATTCATGATTCAATTCATGATTCATAATTCATGATTCAATTTATGATTCATGATTCGATTCATGATTCTTGATTCATTATTCATGATTCAATTCCTGATTCATGATTCAATTCATGATTCATGATTCATGATTTAATTCATGATTCATGATTCGATTTATGATTCATGATTAAATTCATGATTCAATTCATGATTCATGATTCAATTTATGATTTATGATTCATGATTCAATTCATGATATATGATTTATGATTCAATTCATGATTCAATTCATGATTCATGATTCAATTCATGATTCATGATTCATGATTCATGATTCAATTCATGATTCATGATTCAATTCATTAATCGATTCATGATTCAATTCATGATTCAATTCATGATTCATGGTTCATGATTCATGATTCGTGATTCAATTCATGATTCATAATTTATGATTCATGATTCAATTCATGATTCATGGTTCATGATTCAATTAATGATTCATAATTCATGATTCATGATTCGATTCATGATTCGATTCATGATTTATGATTCATGATTCAATTCATGATTCATAATTCACAATTCATGAATCAATTCTTGATTCATAATTCATGATTCATGATTCATGATTCAATTCATGATTCATGATTCATGATTCGATTCATGATTCATGATTTATGATTCAATTCATGATTCATGATTCGATTCATGATTCATGATTCATGATTCAATTCATGATTCATGATTCGATTCATGATTCATGATTCATGATTCAATTCATGATTCATGATTCAATTCATGATTCAATTCATGATTCCTGATTCATGATTCAATTCATGATTCATGATTCAAGATTCATGATTCATGATTTAATTCATGATTCATGATTCAATTCATGATTCGAATCCTAATTCAATTTATGATTCATGATTTGATTTATGATTCATGATTCATGATTCAATTCATGATTCATGATTCATGATTCAATTCATGATTCATGATTCATGATTCAATTCATGATTCATGATTCATGATTCAATTCATGATTCATGATTCATGATTCAATTCATGATTCATGATTCATGATTCATGATTCATGATTCGATTCATGATTCATGATTCATGATTCAATTCATGATTCATGATTCATGATTCAATTCATGATTCATGATTAATGATTCATGATTCAATTCATAATTCATGATTCATGATTCAATTCATGATTCAATCCATGATTCATGATTCAATTTATTATTCATGATTCATGATTTAATTCATGATTCAATTCAGGATTCATGATTCATGATTAATGATTCATGATTCAATTCATAATTCATGATTCATGATTCAATTCATGATTCAATTCATGATTCATGATTCATGATTCAATTTATTATTCATGATTCATGATTTAATTCATGATTCAATTCATGATTCATGATTCAATTCAGGATTCAATTCATGATTCATGATTCATGATTCAATTCATGATTCATGATTCATGATTCAATTCATGATTCATAATTCACAATTCATGAATCAATTCATGATTCATAATTCATGATTCATGATTCAATTCATGATTCATGATTCATGATTCATGATTCATGATTCATGATTCAATTCATGATTCATGATTCATGATTCAATTTATGATTCATGATTCAATTCATGTTTCTTGATTCATGATTCATGATTCAATTCCTGATTCATGATTCAATTCATGATTCATGATTCATGATTTAATTCATGATTCATGATTCGATTTATGATTCATGATTAAATTCATGATTCAATTCATGATTCATGATTCATGAATCAATTTATGATTCATGATTCAATTCATGATATATGATTTATGATTCAATTCATGATTCAATTCATGATTCATGATTCAATTCATGATTCATGATTCATGATTCATGATTCAATTCATGATTCATGATTCAATTCATTAATCGATTCATGATTCAATTCATGATTCAATTCATGATTCATGGTTCATGATTCATGATTCATGATTCAATTCATGATTCATAATTCATGATTCATGTTTCAATTCATGATTCATGGTTCATGATTCATGATTCATGATTCAATTAATGATTCATAATTCATGATTCATGATTCAATTCATGATTCAATTCATGATTCATAATTCACAATTCATGAATCAATTCATGATTCATAATTCATGAGTCATGATTCATGATTCAATTCATGATTCATGATTCATGATTCGATTCATGATTCATGATTTATGATTCAATTCATGATTCATGATTCGATTCATGATTCATGATTCATGATTCAATTCATGATTCATGATTCATGATTCATGATTCAATTCATGATTCATGATTCCTGATTCATGATTCAATTCATGATTCAATTCATGATTCCTGATTCATGATTCAATTCATGATTCATGATTCAAGATTCATGATTCATGATTTAATTCATGATTCATGATTCAAGTCATGATTCAAATCCTAATTCAGTTTATTATTCATGATTTGATTTATGATTCATGATTCATGTCATGATTCATGATTCATGATTCATGATTCAATTCATGATTCATGATTCAATTCATGATTCATGATTCATGATTCAATTCATGATTCATGATTCATGATTCAATTCATGATTCATGATTCATGATTCAATTCATGATTCATGATTCATTATTCAATTCATGATTCATGATTCATGATTCATGATTCGATTCATGATTCATGATTCATGATTCAATTCATGATTCATGATTCATGATTCAATTCATGATTCATGATTCATGATTAATGATTCATGATTCAATTCATAATTCACGATTCATGATTCAATTCATGATTGAATCCATGATTCATGATTCAATTTATTATTCATGATTCATGATTTAATTCATGATTCAATTCATGATTCATGATTCATGATTTATTTCATGATTCATGATTCAAGAATTATGATTCAATTCATGATTCTTGATTCAATTCATGATTCATGATTCATGATTCAATTCATGATTCATGATTCATGATTCGATTCATGATTCATGATTCATGATTCAATTCATGATTAATGATTCATGATTCAATTCATAATTCATGATTCATGATTCAATTCATGTTTCAATTCATGATTCATGATTCATGATTCAATTTATTATTCATGATACATGATTTAATTCATGATTCAATTCATGATTCATGATTCAATTCAAGATTCAAGTCATGATTCATGATTCATGATTCAATTCATGATTCATGATTCATGATTCAATTCATGATTCATGATTCGATTCATGATTTATGATTCATGATTCATGATTCAATTCCTGATTCCTGATTCAATTCATGATTCATAATTTATGATTCAAGATTCAATTCATGATTCATGATTCAAGATTCATGATTCATGATTCAATTCATGATTCAGGATTCAATTCATGATTCGAATCCTGATTCAATTTTATGATTCATGATTTGATTTATGATTCATGATTCATGATTCAATTCATAATTCATGATTCATGATTCAATTCATGATTCATGATTCATGATTCAATTCATGATTCATGATTCATGATTCATGATTCATGATTCGATTCATGATTCATGATTCAATTCATGATTCATGATTTATGATTGAATTCATGATTCATGATTCGATTCATGATTTTTGATTCATGATTCATGATTCGATTCATGATTCATGATTCATGATTCACTTCATGATTCATAATTCATGATTCATAATTCATGATTCATGATTCAATTCATGATTCATGATTCATGATTCATGATTCAAATTATAATTCATGATTCATGATTCAATTCATGATTCATGATTCATGATTCGATTCATGATTCATGATTCATGATACAATTCATGATTCATGATTCATGATTCATGATTCAATTCATGATTCAAGATTTATGATTTGATTCATGATTCATGATTCGATTCATGATTCATGATTCAATTCATGATTCGATTCATGATTCGATTCATGATTCGATTCATGATTCATGATTCAATTCATGATTCGATTCATGATTCGATTCATGATTTATGATTCGATTCATGATTCATGATTCAATTCATGATTCGATTCATGATTAAATTCATGATTCATGATTCGATTCATGATTCATGATTCGATTCATGATTCATGATTTAATTCATGATTCATGATTCATGATTCATGATTCAATTCATGATTCATGATTCATAATTCATGATTCGATTAATGTTTCCTGATTCATGATTCATTTCATGATTCATGATTCATGATTCATGATTCATAATTCATGATTCAATTCCTGATTCATGATTCAATTCATGATTCATAATTTATGATTCATGATTCAATTCATGATTCATGATTCAAGATTCATGATTCATGGTTCAATTTATGATTCATGATTCATGATTCAATTCATGATTCAATTCATGATTCATGATTCGATTCAAGATTCTGTATTCATGATTCGATTCATGATTTATAATTCATGATTCATGATTCAATTCAAGATTCATGATTCAATTCATGATTCAAATCCTGATTCAATTCATGATTCATGATTCGATTTATGATTCATGATTCAATTCATGATTCATGATTCATGATTCAATTCTTGATTCATGATTCATAATTCATGATTCGATTCATGTTTCCTTAATCATGATTCATTTCATGATTCATGATTCAATTCATAATTCATGATTCATGATTCAATTCATGATTCAATCCATGATTCATGATTCAATTTATTATTCATGATTCATGATTTAATTCATGATTCAATTCATGATTCATGATTCATGATTATTGATTCATGATTCAATTTATAATTCATGATTCATGATTCAATTCATGATTCATGATTAATGATTCATGATTCAATTCATAATTCATGATTCATGATTCAATTCATGATTCAATTCATGATTCATGATTCATGATTCAATTCATGATTAAATTCATGATTCATGATTCAATTTATTATTCATGATTCATGATTTAATTCATGATTCAATTCATGATTCATGATTCAATTCAGGATTCAATTCATGATTCATGATTCAATTCATGATTCATGATCCATGATTCAATTCATGATTCATGATTCGATTCATGATTCATGATTCATGATTCAATTCATGATTCATGATTCATGATTCAATTCCTGATTCATGATTTAATTCATGATTCATAATTTATGATTCAAGATTCAATTCATGATTCAAGATTCATGATTCATGATTCAATTCATGATTCAGGATTCAATTCATGATTCGAATCCTGGTTCAATTTATGATTCATGATTTGATTTATGATTCATGATTCATGATTCAATTCATGATTCATGATTCATGATTCAATTCATGATCCATGTTTCATGATTCAATTCATGATTTGATTCATAATCCATGATTCAATTCATGATTCATGATTCATGATTCAATTCATTATTCATGATTCAATTCATAATTCATGATTCATGATTCAATTCATGATTCATGATTCATGATTCAATTCATGATTCATGATTCAATTCATGATTCGAATCCTGATTCAATTCATGATTTATGATTCGATTTATGATTCATGATTCAATTCATGATTCATGATTCATGATTCATGATTCATGATTCAATTGATGATTCATGATACATGATTCGATTCATGATTCCTGATTCATGATTCAATACATGATTCATGATTCAATTTATGATTCATGATTCGATTCATGATTCTTAATTCATGATTCATGATTGAATTCCTGATTCATGATTCAATTCATGATTCATGATTCATGATTTAATTCATGATTCATGATTCGATTCATGATTCATGATTAAATTCATGATTCAATTCATGATTCATGATTCATGATTAAATTTATGATTCATGATTTAATTCATGATATATGATTTATGATTCAATTCATGATTCAATTCATGATTCATTATTCATGATTAATGATTCATGATTCAATTTATGATTCATGATTCATGATTCAATTCATGATTCATGATTCAATTCATTAATCGATTCATGATTCAATTCATGATTCATGGTTCATGATTCATGGTTCATGATTCATGATTCATGATTCAATTCATGATTCATAATTCATGATTCATGATTCAATTCATGATTCATGGTTCATGATTCATGATTCATGATTCAATTCATGATTCATAATTCATGATTCATGATTCGATTCATGATTCGATTCATGATTCATGATTCATGATTCAATTCATGATTCATAATTCACAATTCATGAATCAATTCATGATTCATAATTCATGATTCATGATTCAATTCATGATTCATGATTCAATGCATGATTCAATTCACGATTCATGATTCATTATTCAATTCATGATTCATGATTCAATTCATGATTCATGATTTAATTCATGATTCATGATTCGATTCATGATTCATGATTCGATTCATGATTCATGATTCATGATTCAATTCATGATTCAAAATTCATGATTCATGATTCAATTCTTGATTCATTATTCAATTCAATTTTCGAATCCTGATTCAATTCATGATTCATGATTCAATTCATGATTCATGATTCGATTCATGATTCATGATTTATGATTCATGATTCAATTCATGATTCATGATTCATGATTCAATTCATGATTCATGATTTGTTTCATGATTCTTGATTCATGATTCGATTCATGATTCATTAATCATGATTCAATTCATGATTCATGATTCATTATTCATGATTCAATTCATGATTCATGATTCATGATTCATGATTCATGATTCATGATTCATGATTCAATTCATAATTCATGATTCATGATTCAGTTCATGATTTATGATTCATGATTCAATCCATGATTCATGATTCATGATTCATGATTCAATTCATAATTCATGATTCATGATTCATGAATCAATTCATGATTTATGATTCATGATTCAATCCATGATTCATGATTCATGATTCATGATTCAATTCATGATTCATTAATCGATTCATGATTCATGATTCATGATTCATGATTCATGATTCGATTCATGATTCATGATTCAATTCATGATTCATGATTCAATTCATGATTCATGATTCATGATTCAATTCATGATTCATTATTCATGATTCAATTCATGATTCATGATTCATGATTCATGATTCGATTCATGATTCATGATTCATGATTCAATTCATGATTCATGATTCATGATTCATGATTCATGATTCAATTCATGATTCATAATTCAATACATGATTCATGATTCATGATTCAATTCATGATTTATGATTCAATTCATGATTTATGATTCATGATTTATGATTCGATTCATGATTCATGATTCGATTCATGATTCATGATTCAATTCATGATTCATGATTCGATTCATGATTCAATTCATGATTCATGATTCGATTCATGATTCATGATTCAATTCATGATTCATGATTCATGATTCAATTCATGATTCATGATTCAATTTATGATTTAATTCATGATTCATGATTCAATTCATGATTCATGATTCATGATTCAATTCATGATTCATGATTCATGATTCAATTTATGATTTAATTCATAATTAATGATTCAATTTATGATTCATGATTCATGATTCATGATTCATGATTCAATTCATGATTCATGATTCAATTCATGATTCATGATTCAATTCATGATTCATGATTGATGAATTCAATTCATGATTCATGATTCATGATTTATGATTCAATTCATGATTCAATTCATGATGCATGATTCAATTCATGATTCATGATTCATGATTCAATTCATGATTCATTAATCATGATTCATGATTCAATTCATGATTCATGATTCATGATTCAATTCATGATTCATGATTCATGATTTAATTCATGATTCAATTCATGATTCATGATTCAATTCATGATTCAATTCATGATTCATGATTCATTATTCAATTCATGATTCATGATTTAATTCATGATTCATGATTCGATTCATGATTCATGATTCATGATTCAATTCATGATTCATGATTCATGATTCAATATTTCAATTCATGATTCATGATTCAATTCATGATTCATAATTCATGATTCATGATTCAATTCATGATTCATGATTCAATTCATTATTCGAATCCTGATTCAATTCATGATTCAAGATTCAATTCATGATTCATGATTCGATTCATGATTCATGATTTATGATTCATGATTCAATTCATGATTCATGATTCATGATTCAATTCATGATTCATGATTTGTTTCATGATTCTTGATTCATGATTCATGATTCGATTCATGATTCATTAATCATGATTCAATTCATGATTCATGATTCATTATTCATGATTCAATTCATGATTCATGATTCATGATTCAATTCATAATTCATGATTCATGATTCATGATTCAATTCATGATTTATGATTCATGATTCAATCCATGATTCATGATTCATGATTCATGATTCAATTCATGATTCATGATTCAATTCATGATTCATGATTCATGATTCATGATTCATGATTCGATTCATGATTCATGATTCATGATTCAGTTCATGATTCATGATTCAATTCATGATTCATGATTCATGATTCAATTCATGATTCATTATTCACGATTCAATTCATGATTCATGATTCATTATTCATGATTCAATTCATGATTCATGATTCAATATTTCAATTCATGATTCATGATTCGATTCATGATTCATGATTCATGATTCAATTCATGATTCATGATTCATGATTCAATTCATGATTCATGATTCGATTCATGATTCTTGATTCATGATTCATGATTCGATTCATGATTCATGATTCATGATTCAATTCATGATTCATGATTCATGATTTAATTCATGATTCATGATTCATGATTCAATTCATGATTCATGATTCATGATTCAATTCATGATTTATGATTCATGATTCATGATTCATGATTCGATTTATGATTCATGATTCATGATTCATGATTCATGATTCAATTCATGATTCATGATTCAATTCATGATTCATGATTCATGATTCATGATTCGATTCATGATTTTTGATTCATGATTCATGATTCGATTCATGATTCAATTCATGATTCATGATTCATGATTCAATTCATGATTCATGATTCAATTCATGATTCATGATTCATGATTCAATTCATGATTCATGATTCGATTCATGATTCATGATTCATGATTCATGATTCATGATTCAATTCATAATTCATGATTCATGATTCATGATTCAATTCATGATTCATAATTTATGATTCATGATTCAATTCATGATTCATGATTTGATTTATCATTCATAATTTATGATTCAATTCATGATTCATGATTCATGATTCATGATTCGATTTATTATTCATGATTCATGATTCATGATTTAATTCATGATTTATGATTCATGATTCAATTAATGATTCATGATTCGATTCATGATTTTTGATTCATAATTCATGATTCGATTCATGATTCATGATTCATGATTCACTTCATGATTCATGATTCATGATTCATGATTCATGATTCATGATTCAATTCATGATTCATGATTCATGATTCATGATTCATGATTCAATTCATAATTCATGATTCATGATTCATAATTCAATTCATGATTCATGATTCATGATTCAATTCATGATTTATGATTCAATTCATGATTCATGATTCATGATTCAATTCATGATTCATGATTCATTATTCATTATTCATGATTCAATTCATGATTCATGATTCATGATTCATGATTTGATTCATGATTCATGATTCATGTATCATTTCATGATTCATGATTCAATTCATGATTCATGTTTCATGATTTATGATTCATAATTAAATTCATGATTCATGATTCATGATTCAATTCATGATTCATGATTCATGATTCATGATTCGATTCATGATTCATGATTCAATTCATGATTCATGATTCATGATTCAATTCATGATTCATGATTCGATTCATGATTCTTGATTCATGATTCATCATTCAATTCATGATTCATGATTCATGATTCAATTCATGATTCATGATTCATGATTCAATTCATGATTCATGATTCGATTCATGATTCATGATTCATGATTCATGATTCGATTCATGATTCATGATTCATGATTCAATTCATGATTCATGATTCATTATTCAATTCATGATTTAAGATTCATGATTCGATTCATGATTCATGATTCAATTCATGATTCATGATTCATGATTCATGATTCGATTCATGATTCAATTCATGATTTATGATTTGATTCATGATTCATAATACAATTCATGATTCATGATTCATGATTCAATACATGATTCATGATTCAATTCATGATTCAATTCATGATTCATGATTCAATTCATGATTCATGATTTAATTCATGATTCGATTCATGATTCATGATTCATGATTCAATTCATGATTCATGATTCATGATTCATGATTCATGATTCAATTCATGATTCTTGATTCAATTCATGATTCCTAATTCATGATTCATGATTCAATTCATGATTCATGATTCATGATTCAATTCATGATTCATTATTTAATTCATGATTCATGATTCATGATTCATGATTAGATTCATAATTCATGATTCATGATTCATGATTCAATTCATGATTCATGATTTAATTCATGATTCATGATTCAATTCATGATTCTTGATTCATGATTCATGATTCGATTCATGATTCATGATTCATGATTCAATTCATGATTCATGATTCAATTCATGATTCAAGATTCATGATTCGATTCATGATTCATGATTCGATTCATGATTCATGATTCAATTCATGATTCATGATTCGATTCATGATTCAATTCATGATTCATGATTCGATTCATGATTCATGATTCAATTCATGATTCATGATTCATGATTCAATTTATGATTTAATTCATGATTCATGATTCAATTCATGATTCATGATTCATGATTCAATTCATGATTCATGATTCAATTTATGATTTAATTCATGATTCATGATTCATGATTCAATTCATGATTCATGATTCATGATTCAATTTATGATTTAATTCATAATTCATGATTCAATTTATGATTCATGATTCATGATTCATGATTCATGATTCAATTCATGATTCATGATTCAATTCATGATTCATGATTCAATTCATGATTCAATTCATGATTCATGATTGATGAATTCAATTCATGATTCATGATTCATGATTTATGATTCAATTCATGATTCAATTCATGATGCATGATTCAATTCATGATTCATGATTCATGATTCATGATTTATGATTCAATTCATGATTCAATTCATGATGCATGATTCAATTCATGATTCATGATTCATGATTCAATTCATGATTCATGAATCATGATTCATGATTCAATTCATGATTCATGATTCATGATTCAATTCATGATTCATGATTCATGATTCAATTCATGATTCAATTTATGATTCATGATTCATGATTTAATTCATGATTCAATTCATGATTCATGATTCAATGCATGATTCAATTCACGATTCATGATTCATTATTCAATTCATGATTCATGATTCAATTCATGATTCATGATTTAATTCATGATTCATGATTCGATTCATGATTCATGATTCGATTCATGATTCATGATTCATGATTCAATTCATGATTCATGATTCATGATTCAATATTTCAATTCATGATTCATGATTCAATTCATGATTCAAAATTCATGATTCATGATTCAATTCTTGATTCATTATTCAATTCAATTTTCGAATCCTGATTCAATTCATGATTCATGATTCAATTCATGATTCATGATTCGATTCATGATTCATGATTTATGATTCATGATTCAATTCATGATTCATGATTCATGATTCAATTCATGATTCATGATTTGTTTCATGATTCTTGATTCATGATTCGATTCATGATTCATTAATCATGATTCAATTCATGATTCATGATTCATTATTCATGATTCAATTCATGATTCATGATTCATGATTCATGATTCATGATTCAATTCATAATTCATGATTCAGGATTCATGATTCAATTCATGATTTATGATTCATGATTCAATCCATGATTAATGATTCATGATTCATGATTCAATTCATAATTCATGATTCATGATTCATGATTCAATTCATGATTTATGATTCATGATTCAATCCATGATTCATGATTCATGATTCATGATTCAATTCATGATTCATGAATCGATTCATGATTCATGATTCATGATTCATGATTCATGATTCGATTCATGATTCATGATTCATGATTCATGATTCAATTCATGATTCATGATTCAATTCATGATTCATGATTCATGATTCATGATTCATGATTCATGATTCAATTCATGATTCATGATTCATGATTCATGATTCATGATTCATGATTCATGATTCAATTCATAATTCATGATTCATGATTCATAATTCAATTCATGATTCATGATTCATGATTCAATTCATGATTTATGATTCAATTCATGATTCATGATTCATGATTCAATTCATGATTCATGATTCATTATTCATTATTCATGATTCAATTCATGATTCATGATTCAATTCATGATTCATGATTCATGATTCATGATTTGATTCATGATTCATGATTCATGTATCATTTCATGATTCATGATTCAATTCATGATTCATGTTTCATGATTTATGATTCATAATTAAATTCATGATTCATGATTCATGATTCAATTCATGATTCATGATTCATGATTCATGATTCGATTCATGATTCATGATTCATGATTCAATTCATGATTCATGATTCATGATTCAATTCATGATTCATGATTCGATTCATGATTCTTGATTCATGATTCATCATTCAATTCATGATTCATGATTCATGATTCAATTCATGATTCATGATTCATGATTCAATTCATGATTCATGATTCGATTCATGATTCATGATTCATGATTCATGATTCATGATTCGATTCATGATTCATGATTCATGATTCAATTCATGATTCATGATTCATTATTCAATTCATGATTTAAGATTCATGATTCGATTCATGATTCATGATTCAATTCATGATTCATGATTCATGATTCATGATTCATGATTCGATTCATGATTCAATTCATGATTTATGATTTGATTCATGATTCATAATACAATTCATGATTCATGATTCATGATTCAATACATGATTCATGATTCAATTCATGATTCAATTCATGATTCATGATTCAATTCATGATTCATGATTTAATTCATGATTCGATTCATGATTCATGATTCATGATTCAATTCATGATTCATGATTCATGATTCATGATTCATGATTCAATTCATGATTCTTGATTCAATTCATGATTCCTAATTCATGATTCATGATTCAATTCATGATTCATGATTCATGATTCAATTCATGATTCATTATTTAATTCATGATTCATGATTCATGATTCATGATTCATGATTAGATTCATAATTCATGATTCATGATTCATGATTCAATTCATGATTCATGATTTAATTCATGATTCATGATTCAATTCATGATTCTTGATTCATGATTCATGATTCGATTCATGATTCATGATTCATGATTCAATTCATGATTCATGATTCAATTCATGATTCAAGATTCATGATTCGATTCATGATTCATGATTCGATTCATGATTCATAATTCAATTCATGATTCATGATTCATGATTCAATTCATGATTTATGATTCAATTCATGATTCATGATTCATGATTCAATTCATGATTCATGATTCATTATTCATTATTCATGATTCAATTCATGATTCATGATTCAATTCATGATTCATGATTCATGATTCATGATTTGATTCATGATTCATGATTCATGTATCATTTCATGATTCATGATTCAATTCATGATTCATGTTTCATGATTTATGATTCATAATTAAATTCATGATTCATGATTCATGATTCAATTCATGATTCATGATTCATGATTCATGATTCGATTCATGATTCATGATTCATGATTCAATTCATGATTCATGATTCATGATTCAATTCATGATTCATGATTCGATTCATGATTCTTGATTCATGATTCATCATTCAATTCATGATTCATGATTCATGATTCAATTCATGATTCATGATTCATGATTCAATTCATGATTCATGATTCGATTCATGATTCATGATTCATGATTCATGATTCATGATTCGATTCATGATTCATGATTCATGATTCAATTCATGATTCATGATTCATTATTCAATTCATGATTTAAGATTCATGATTCGATTCATGATTCATGATTCAATTCATGATTCATGATTCATGATTCATGATTCATGATTCGATTCATGATTCAATTCATGATTTATGATTTGATTCATGATTCATAATACAATTCATGATTCATGATTCATGATTCAATACATGATTCATGATTCAATTCATGATTCAATTCATGATTCATGATTCAATTCATGATTCATGATTTAATTCATGATTCGATTCATGATTCATGATTCATGATTCAATTCATGATTCATGATTCATGATTCATGATTCATGATTCAATTCATGATTCTTGATTCAATTCATGATTCCTAATTCATGATTCATGATTCAATTCATGATTCATTATTTAATTCATGATTCATGATTCATGATTCATGATTCATGATTAGATTCATAATTCATGATTCATGATTCATGATTCAATTCATGATTCATGATTTAATTCATGATTCATGATTCAATTCATGATTCTTGATTCATGATTCATGATTCGATTCATGATTCATGATTCATGATTCAATTCATGATTCATGATTCAATTCATGATTCAAGATTCATGATTCGATTCATGATTCATGATTCGATTCATGATTCATGATTCAATTCATGATTCATGATTCGATTCATGATTCAATTCATGATTCAATTCATGATTCATGATTCGATTCATGATTCATGATTCAATTCATGATTCATGATTCATGATTCAATTTATGATTTAATTCATGATTCATGATTCAATTCATGATTCATGATTCATGATTCAATTCATGATTCATGATTCAATTTATGATTTAATTCATGATTCATGATTCATGATTCAATTCATGATTCATGATTCATGATTCAATTTATGATTTAATTCATAATTCATGATTCAATTTATGATTCATGATTCATGATTCATGATTCATGATTCAATTCATGATTCATGATTCAATTCATGATTCATGATTCAATTCATGATTCAATTCATGATTCATGATTGATGAATTCAATTCATGATTCATGATTCATGATTTATGATTCAATTCATGATTCAATTCATGATGCATGATTCAATTCATGATTCATGATTCATGATTCATGATTTATGATTCAATTCATGATTCAATTCATGATGCATGATTCAATTCATGATTCATGATTCATGATTCAATTCATGATTCATGAATCATGATTCATGATTCAATTCATGATTCATGATTCATGATTCAATTCATGATTCATGATTCATGATTCAATTCATGATTCATGAATCATGATTCATGATTCAATTCATGATTCATGATTCATGATTCAATTCATGATTCATGATTCATGATTCAATTCATGATTCAATTTATGATTCATGATTCATGATTTAATTCATGATTCAATTCATGATTCATGATTCAATGCATGATTCAATTCATGATTCATGATTCAATTCATGATTCATGATTTAATTCATGATTCATGATTCGATTCATGATTCATGATTCGATTCATGATTCATGATTCATGATTCAATTCATGATTCATGATTCATGATTCAATATTTCAATTCATGATTCATGATTCAATTCATGATTCAAAATTCATGATTCATGATTCAATTCTTGATTCATTATTCAATTCAATTTTCGAATCCTGATTCAATTCATGATTCATGATTCAATTCATGATTCATGATTCGATTCATGATTCATGATTTATGATTCATGATTCAATTCATGATTCATGATTCATGATTCAATTCATGATTCATGATTTGTTTCATGATTCTTGATTCATGATTCGATTCATGATTCATTAATCATGATTCAATTCATGATTCATGATTCATTATTCATGATTCAATTCATGATTCATGATTCATGATTCATGATTCATGATTCAATTCATAATTCATGATTCATGATTCATGATTCAATTCATGATTTATGATTCATGATTCAATCCATGATTAATGATTCATGATTCATGATTCAATTCATAATTCATGATTCATGATTCATGATTCAATTCATGATTTATGATTCATGATTCAATCCATGATTCATGATTCATGATTCATGATTCAATTCATGATTCATGAATCGATTCATGATTCATGATTCATGATTCATGATTCATGATTCGATTCATGATTCATGATTCATGATTCATGATTCAATTCATGATTCATGATTCAATTCATGATTCATGATTCATGATTCAATTCATGATTCATTATTCATGATTCAATTCATGATTCATGATTCATGATTCATGATTCGATTCATGATTCATGATTCATGATTCAATTCATGATTCATGATTCATGATTCAATTCATGATTCATGATTCATGATTCATGATTCAATTCATGATTCATTATTCAATACATGATTCATGATTCATGATTCAATTCATGATTTATGATTCAATTCATGATTTATGATTCATGATTCATGATTCGATTCATGATTCATGATTCGATTCATGATTCATGATTCAATTCATGATTCATGATTCGATTCATGATTCAATTCATGATTCATGATTCGATTCATGATTCATGATTCAATTCATGATTCATGATTCATGATTCAATTCATGATTCATGATTCATGATTCAATTTATGATTTAATTCATGATTCATGATTCAATTCATGATTCATGATTCATGATTCAATTCATGATTCATGATTCATGATTCAATTTATGATTTAATTCATAATTCATGATTCGATTTATGATTCATGATTCATGATTCATGATTCATGATTCAATTCATGATTCATGATTGATGAATTCAATTCATGATTCATGATTCATGATCTATGATTCAATTCATGATTCAATTCATGATGCATGATTCAATTCATGATTCATGATTCATGATTCAATTCATGATTCATGAATCATGATTCATGATTCAATTCATGATTCATGATTCAATTCATGATTCATGATTCATGATTCAATTCATGATTCATGATTCATGATTTAATTCATGATTCAATTCATGATTCATGATTCAATTCATGATTCAATTCATGATTCATGATACATTATTCAATTCATGATTCATGATTCATGATTCAATATTTCAATTCATGATTCATGATTCAATTCATGATTCAAAATTCATGATTCATGATTCAATTCATGATTCATGATTCAATTCATGATTCAAATCCTGATTCAATTCATGATTCATGATTCAATTCATGATTCATGATTCGATTCATGATTCATGATTTATGATTCATGATTCAATTCATGATTCATGATTCATGATTCAATTCATGATTCATGATTTGTTTCATGATTCTTGATTCATGATTCATGATTCGATTCATGATTCATTAATCATGATTCAATTCATGATTCATGATTCATTATTCATGATTCAATTCATGATTCAATTTATGATTCATGATTCATGATTTAATTCATGATTCAATTCATGATACATGATTCAATGCATGATTCAATTCACGATTCATGATTCATTATTCAATTCATGATTCATGATTCAATTCATGATTCATGATTTAATTCATGATTCATGATTCGATTCATGATTCGATTCATGATTCATGATTCATGATTCAATTCATGATTCATGATTCATGATTCAATATTTCAATTCATGATTCATGATTCAAAATTCATGATTCATGATTCAATTCTTGATTCATTATTCAATTCAATTTTCGAATCCTGATTCAAATTATGATTCATGATTCAATTCATGATTCATGATTCGATTCATGATTCATGATTTATGATTCATGATTCAATTCATGATTCATGATTCATGATTCAATTCATGATTCATGATTTGTTTCATGATTCTTGATTCATGATTCGATTCATGATTCATTAATCATGATTCAATTCATGATTCATGATTCATTATTCATGATTCAATTCATGATTCATGATTCATGATTCATGATTCATGATTCATGATTCATGATTCAATTCATAATTCATGATTCATGATTCATGATTCAATTCATGATTTATGATTCATGATTCAATCCATTAATCATGAATCGATTCATGATTCATGATTCATGATTCATGATTCATGATTCGATTCATGATTCA
The DNA here is from genome assembly GCA_036250195.1 of Mixophyes australis. Classification (NCBI taxonomy): domain Eukaryota; kingdom Metazoa; phylum Chordata; class Amphibia; order Anura; family Limnodynastidae; genus Mixophyes; species Mixophyes australis. The sequence continues at coordinate 75,081 of JAVHZZ010000022.1, read as the reverse complement.
TGATTCAATTCATGATTCATGATTCAATTCATGATTCATGATTCATGATTCAATTCATGATTCATGATTCATGATTCAATTCATGATTCATGATTCATGATTCATGATTCGATTCATGATTCATGATTCATGATTCAATTCATGATTCATGATTCATGATTCAATTCATGATTCATGATTCATGATTCATGATTCAATTCATGATTCATGATTCAATACATGATTCATGATTCATGATTCAATTCATGATTTATGATTCAATTCATGATTTATGATTCATGATTCATGATTCGATTCATGATTCATGATTCGATTCATGATTCATGATTCAATTCATGATTCATGATTCGATTCATGATTCAATTCATGATTCATGATTCGATTCATGATTCATGATTCAATTCATGATTCATGATTCAATTCATGATTCATGATTCATGATTCAATTTATGATTTAATTCATGATTCATGATTCAATTCATGATTCATGATTCAGGATTCAATTCATGATTCATGATTCATGATTCAATTTATGATTTAATTCATAATTCATGATTCAATTTATGATTCATGATTCATGATTCATGATTCATGATTCAATTCATGATTCATGATTCAATTCATGATTCATGATTCAATTCATGATTCATGATTGATGAATTCAATTCATGATTCATGATTCATGATTTATGATTCAATTTATGATTCAATTCATGATGCATGATTCAATTCATGATTCATGATTCATGATTCAATTCATGATTCATGAATCATGATTCATGATTCAATTCATGATTCATGATTCATGATTCAATTCATGATTCATGATTCATGATTCAATTCATGATTCATGATTCATGATTCATGATTTAATTCATGATTCAATTCATGATTCATGATTCAATTCATGATTTAATTCATGATTCATGATTCATTATTCAATTCATGATTCATGATTCATGATTCAATATTTCAATTCATGATTCATGATTCAATTCATGATTCAAAATTCATGATTCATGATTCAATTCATGATTCATGATTCAATTCATGATTCGAATCCTGATTCAATTCATGATTCATGATTCAATTCATGATTCATGATTCGATTCATGATTCATGATTTATGATTCATGATTCAATTCATAAATCATGATTCAATTCATGATTCATGATTTGTTTCATGATTCTTGATTCATGATTCATGATTCGATTCATGATTCATTAATCATGATTCAATTCATGATTCATGATTCATTATTCATGATTCAATTCATGATTCATGATTCATGATTCATGATTCAATTCATAATTCATGATTCATGATTCATGATTCAATTCATGATTTATGATTCATGATTCAATCCATGATTCATGATTCATGATTCATGATTCAATTCATGATTCATGAATCGATTCATGATTCATGATTCATGATTCATGATTCGATTCATGATTCATGATTCATGATTCATGATTCAATTCATGATTCATGATTCAATTCATGATTCATGATTCATGATTCAATTCATGATTCATGATTCAATTCATGATTCATGATTCATGATTCATGATTCGATTTATGATTCATGAATCATGATTCAATTCATGATTCATGATTCATGATTCAATTCATGATTCATGATTCGATTCATGATTCTTGATTCATGATTCATGATTCGATTCATGATTCATGATTCATGATTCAATTCATGATTCATGATTCATGATTCATGATTCAATTCATGATTCATGATTCAATACATGATTCATGATTCATGATTCAATTCATGATTTATGATTCATGATTCATGATTCATGATTCGATTTATGATTCATGATTTATGATTCATGATTCATGATTCAATTCATGATTCATGATTCAATACATGATTCATGATTCATGTTTCAATTCATGATTCATGATTCGATTCATGATTTTTGATTCATGATTCAATTCATGATTTATGATTCAATTCATGATTTATGATTCATGATTCATGATTCGATTCATGATTCGATTCATGATTCATGATTCAATTCATGATTCATGATTCGATTCATGATTCAATTCATGATTCATGATTCGATTCATGATTCATGATTCAATTCATGATTCATGATTCATGATTCAATTCATGATTCATGATTCATGATTCAATTTATGATTTAATTCATGATTCATGATTCAATTCATGATTCATGATTCATGATTCAATTCATGATTCATGATTCATGATTCAATTTATGATTTAATTCATAATTCATGATTCAATTTATGATTCATGATTCATGATTCATGATTCATGATTCATGATTCAATTCATGATTCATGATTCAATTCATGATTCATGATTCAATTCATGATTCATGATTGATGAATTCAATTCATGATTCATGATTCATGATTTATGATTCAATTCATGATTCAATTCATGATGCATGATTCAATTCATGATTCATGATTCATGATTCAATTCATGATTCATGAATCATGATTCATGATTCAATTCATGATTCATGATTCATGATTCAATTCATGATTTATGATTCATGATTCAATTCATGATTCATGATTCATGATTCATGATTTAATTCATGATTCAATTCATGATTCATGATTCAATTCATGATTCAATTCATGAATTATGATTCAATTCATGATTCAATTCATGATTCATGATTTAATTCATGATTCAAAATTCATGATTCATGATTCAATTCATGATTCATGATTCAATTCATGATTCGAATCCTGATTCAATTCATGATTCATGATTCAATTCATGATTCATGATTCGATTCATGATTCATGATTTATGATTCATGATTCAATTCATGATTCATGATTCATGATTCAATTCATGATTCATGATTTGTTTCATGATTCTTGATTCATGATTCATGATTCGATTCATGATTCATTAATCATGATTCAATTCATGATTCATGATTCAATTCATGATTCATGATTCATTATTCATGATTCAATTCATGATTCATGATTCATGATTCATGATTCATGATTCAATTCATAATTCATGATTCATGATTCATGATTCAATTCATGATTTATGATTCATGATTCAATCCATGATTCATGATTCATGATTCATGATTCAATTCATGATTCATGAATCGATTCATGATTCATGATTCATGATTCATGATTCATGATTCGATTCATGATTCATGATTCATGATTCATGATTCAATTCATGATTCATGATTCAATTCATGATTCATGATTCAATTCATGATTCATGATTCAATTCATGATTCATGATTCATGATTCATGATTCGATTCATGATTCATGAATCATGATTCAATTCATGATTCATGATTCATGATTCAATTCATGATTCATGATTCGATTCATGATTCTTGATTCATGATTCATGATTCGATTCATGATTCATGATTCATGATTCAATTCATGATTCATGATTCATGATTCATGATTCAATTCATGATTCATTAATCAATACATGATTCATGATTCATGATTCAATTCATGATTTATGATTCATGATTCATGATTCATGATTCGATTTATGATTCATGATTCATGATTCATGATTCATGATTCAATTCATGATTCATGATTCAATACATGATTCATGATTCATGTTTCAATTCATGATTCATGATTCGATTCATGATTTTTGATTCATGATTCAATTCATGATTCATGATTCAATTCATGATTCATGATTCATGATTCAATTCATGATTCATGATTCATGATTCAATAAATGATTCATGATTCAATTCATGATTCATGATTCATGATTCATTTCATGATTCATGATTCATGATTCGATTCATGATTCATGATTCATGATTCATGATTCAATTCATAATTCATGATTCATGATTCATGATTCAATTCCTGATTCATGATTCAATTCATGATTCATAATTTATGATTCATGATTAAATTCATGATTCATGATTTGATTTATCATTCATAATTTATGATTCAATTCATGATTCATGATTCATGATTCAATTCATGATTCATGATTCATGAATCATGATTCATTATTTGATTTATTATTCATGATTCATGATTTAATTCATGATTTATGATTCATGATTCAATTAATGATTCATGATTCGATTCATGATTTTTGATTCATAATTCATGATTCGATTTATTATTCATGATTCATGATTCATGATTTAATTCATGATTTATGATTCATGATTCAATTAATGATTTATGATTCGATTCATGATTTTTGATTCATAATTCATGATACGATTCATGATTCATGATTCATGATTCATGATTCATGATTCATGATTAATGATTCATGATTAATGATTCATGATTCATGATTCATAATTCAATTCATGATTCATGATTCATGATTCAATTCATGATTTATGATTCAATTCATGATTCATGATTCATGATTCAAGATTCATGATTCATTATTCATGATTCAATTTATGATTCATGATTCAATTCATGATTCATGATTCATGATTCATGATTTGATTCATGATTCATGATTCATGATTCATTTCATGATTCATGATTCAATTCATGATTCATGATTCATGATTTATGATTCATAATTAAATTCAAGATTCATGATTCATGATTCAATTCATGATTCATGATTCATGATTCATGATTCGATTCATGATTCATGATTCATGATTTAATTCATGATTCATGATTCATGATTCAATTCATGATTCATGATTCAATTCATGATTCTTGATTCATGATTCATCATTCGATTCATGATTCATGAATCATGATTCAATTCATGATTCATGATTCGATTCATGATTCATGATTCATGATTGATGATTCGATCCATGATTCATGATTCATGATTCAATTCATGATTCATGATTCATTATTCAATTCATGATTTAAGATTCATGATTCGATTCATGATTCATGATTCAATTCATGATTCATGATTCGATTCATGATTCAATTCATGATTCATGATTTGATTCATGATTCATAATACAATTCATGATTCATGATTCATGATTCAATTCATGATTCATTATTCAATTCATGATTCAATTCATGATTCATGATTCAATTCATGATTCATGATTTAATTCATGATTCATGATTCGATTCATGATTCATGATTCGATTCATGATTCATGATTCATGATTCAATTCATGATTCATGATTCAATTCATGATTCATGATTCATGATTCGATTCATGATTCATGATTCATGATTCAATTTATGATTCATGATTCAATGCATGATTCATGATTCATGATTCGATTCATGATTCATGATTCATGATTCAATTCATGATTCATGATTCAATTCATGATTCATGATTCATGATTCAATTCATGATTCATGATTCATGATTCAATTTATGATTTAATTCATGATTCATGATTCAATTCATGATTCAATTCATGATTCATGATTCATGATTCAATTCATGATTCATGATTTGTTTCATGATTCTTGATTCATGATTCATGATTCGATTCATGATTTATTAATCATGATTCAATTCATGATTCATGATTCATGATTCAATTCATGATTCATGATTCATGATTCAATTCATAATTCATGATTCATGATTCATGATTCAATTCATGATTTATGATTCATGATTCAATTCATGATTCATGATTCATGATTCAATTCATAATTCATGATTCATGATTCATGATTCAATTCATGATTTATGATTCATGATTCAATTCATGATTCATGATTCATGATTCATGATTCATGATTCAATTCATGATTCATGATTCAATTCATGATTCATGATTCATGATTCATTATTCATGATTCAATTCATGATTCATGATTCATGATTCATGATTCGATTCATGATTCATGATTCATGATTCATGATTCATGATTCGATTCATGATTCATTAATCATGATTCAATTCATGATTCATGATTCATTATTCATGATTCATGATTCAATTCATAATTCATGATTCATGATTCATGATTCAAATCATGATTTATGATTCATGATTTAATTCATGATTTATGATTCATGATTCATGATTCAATTCATGATTCATGATTCAATTCATGATTCATGATTCGATTCATGATTCATGATTCATGATTCAATTCATGATTCATGATTCAATTCATGATTCATGATTCATGATTCAAGTCATGATTCATGATTCAATTCATGATTCATGATTCATGATTCAATTTATGATTTAATTCATGATTCATGATTCAATTCATGATTCAATTCATGATTCATGATTCATGATTCAATTTATGATTCATGATTCATTAATTCATGATTCATAATTCAATTCATGATTCATGATTCAATTCATGATTCAATTCATGCATCATGATTGATGAATTCAATTCATGATTCATGATTCATGATTTATGATTCAATTCATGATTCAATTCATGATGCATGATTCAATTCATGATTCATGATTCAATTCATGATTCATGAATCATGATTCATGATTCAATTCATGATTCATGATTCATGATTCAATTCATGATTCATGATTCAATTCATGATTCAATTTATGATTCATGATTCATGATTTAATTCATGATTCAATTTATGATTCATGATTGATGAATTCAATTCATGATTCATGATTCATGATTCGATTCATGATTCATGATTCATGATTCAATTCATGATTCATGATTCAATTCATGATTCATGATTCATGATTCAATTCATGATTCATGATTCAATTCATGATTCATGATTCATGATTCAATTCATGATTCAATTTATGATTCATGATTCATGATTTAATTCATGATTCATTATTCAATTCATGATTCAATTTATGATTCATGATTCATGATTTAATTCATGATTCAATTCATGATTCATGATTCAATTCATGATTCAATTCATGATTCAAGATTCATTATTCAATTCATGATTCATGATTCAATTCATGATTCATGATTTAATTCATGATTCATGATTCGATTCATGATTCATGATTCATGATTCAATTCATGATTCATGATTCATGATTCAATATTTCAATTCATTATTCATGATTCAATTCATGATTCATAATTCATGATTCATGATTCAATTCATGATTCATGATTCAATTCATGATTCGAATCCTGATTCAATTCATGATTCATGATTCAATTTATGATTCATGATTCGATTCATGATTCATGATTCAATTCATGATTCAATTTATGATTCATGATTCATGATTTAATTCATGATTCAATTCATGATTCATGATTCAATTCATGATTCAATTCATGATTCATGATTCATTATTCAATTCATGATTCATGATTCAATTCATGATTCATGATTTAATTCATGATTCATGATTCAATTCATGATTCATGATTCATGATTTAATTCATGATTCATGATTCATGATTCATGATTCATAATTCAATTAATGATTTATGATTCGTTTCATGATTCTTGATTCATGATTCATGATTCGATTCATGATTCATTAATCATGATTCAATTCATGATTCATGATTCATGATTCAATTCATGATTCAATTCATAATTCATGATTCATGATTCATGATTCAATTCATGATTTATGATTTATGATTCAATTCATGATTCAATTCATGATTCATGATTCATGATTCATGATTCAATTCATGATTCATGATTCAATTCATGATTCATGATTCATGATTCATGATTCATGATTCATGATTTGATTCATGATTCATGATTCATGATTCAATTCATGATTCATGATTCAATTCATGATTCATGATTCATGATTTAATTCATGATTCATTATTCATGATTCAATTCATGATTCATGATTCATGATTAGATTCATGATTCATGATTCATGATTCATGATTCGATTCATGATTCATTAATCATGATTCAATTCATGATTCATGATTCATTATTCATGATTCATGATTCAATTCATAATTCATGATTCATGATTCAATTCATGATTTATGATTCATGATTCAATTCATGATTCATGATTCATGATTCATGATTCAATTCATGATTCATGATTCAATTCATGATTCATGATTCATTATTCATGATTCATGATTCGATTCATGATTCATGATTCATGATTCAATTCATGATTCATGATTCAATTCATGATTCATGATTCATGATTCATGATTCAATTCATGATTCATGATTCATGATTCAATTTATGATTTAATTCATGATTCATGATTCATGATTCAATTCATGATTCATGATTCAATTTATGATTCATGATTCATGATTCATGATTCATGATTCAATTCATGATTCATGATTCAATTCATGATTCAATTCATGATTCATGATTGATGAATTCAATTCATGATTCATGATTCATGATTTATGATTCAATTCATGATTCAATTCATGATGCATGATTTAATTCATGATTCATGATTCAATTCATGATTCATGATTCATGATTCAATTCATGATTCATGAATCATGATTCATGATTCAATTCATGATTCATGATTCATCTCATGATTCATGATTCATTATTCAATTCATGATTCAATTTATGATTCATGATTCATGATTTAATTCATGATTCATGATTCAATTCATGATTCAATTTATGATTCATGATTGATGAATTCAATTCATGATTCATGATTCATTATTCATGATTCAATTCATGATTCATGATTCATGATTCATGATTAGATTCATGATTCATGATTCATGATTCATGATTCATGATTCGATTCATGATTCATTAATCATGATTCAATTCATGATTCATGATGCATTATTCATGATTCATGATTCAATTCATAATTCATGATTCAATTCATGATTCAATTCATGATGCATTATTCAATTCATGATTCATGATTCAATTCATGATTCATGATTCATGATTCAATTCATGATTCATGAATCATGATTCATGATTCAATTCATGATTCATGATTCATGATTCATCTCATGATTCATGATTCATTATTCAATTCATGATTCAATTTATGATTCATGATTCATGATTTAATTCATGATTCATGATTCAATTCATGATTCAATTTATGATTCATGATTGATGAATTCAATTCATGATTCATGATTCATGATTTATGATTCAATTCATGATTCAATTCATGATGCATGATTCAATTCATGATTCATGATTCAATTCATGATTCATGATTCAATTCATGATTCATGAATCATGATTCATGATTCAATTCATGATTCATGATTCAATTCATGATTCATGATTCAATTCATGATTCAATTTATGATTCATGGTTCATGATTCAATTTATGATTTAATTCATGATTCATGATTCGATTCATGATTCATGATTCAATTCATGATTCATGATTCATGATTCAATTCATGATTCATGATTCATGATTCAATTTATGATTTAATTCATGATTCATGATTCAATTCATGATTCATGATTCATGATTCAATTCATGATTCATGATTCATGATTCAATTTATGATTTAATTCATAATTCATGATTCAATTTATGATTCATGATTCATGATTCATGATTCATGATTCAATTCATGATTCATGATTCAATTCATGATTCATGATTCAATTCATGATTCAATTCATGATTCATGATTCAATTCATGATTCATGATTCAATTCATGATTCAATTCATGATTCATGATTGATGAATTCAATTCATGATTCATGATTCATGATTTATGATTCAATTCATGATTCAATTCATGATGCATGATTCAATTCATGATTCATGATTCAATTCATGATTCATGATTCATGATTCAATTCATGATTCATGAATCATGATTCATGATTCAATTCATGATTCATGATTCATGATTCATCTCATGATTCATGATTCATTATTCAATTCATGATTCAATTTATGATTCATGATTCATGATTTAATTCATGATTCATGATTCAATTCATGATTCAATTTATGATTCATGATTGATGAATTCAATTCATGATTCATGATTCATTATTCATGATTCAATTCATGATTCATGATTCATGATTCATGATTAGATTCATGATTCATGATTCATGATTCATGATTCGATTCATGATTCATTAATCATGATTCAATTCATGATTCATGATTCATTATTCATGATTCATGATTCAATTCATAATTCATGATTCATGATTCATGATTCAATTCATGATTTATGATTCATGATTCAATTCATGATTCATGATTCATGATTCATGATTCATGATTCAATTCATGATTCATGATTCAATTCATGATTCATGATTCATGATTCATGATTCGATTCATGATTCATGATTCATGATTCAATTCATGATTCATGATTCAATTCATGATTCATGATTCATGATTCATGATTCAATTCATGATTCATGATTCATGATTCAATTTATGATTTAATTCATGATTCATGATTCATGATTCAATTCATGATTCATGATTCATGATTCAATTTATGATTTAATTCATGATTCATGATTCATGATTCAATTCATGATTCATGATTCAATTTATGATTCATGATTCATGATTCATGATTCATGATTCAATTCATGATTCATGTTTCAATTCATGATTCAATTCATGATTCATGATTGATAAATTCAATTCATGATTCATGATTCATGATTTATGATTCAATTCATGATTCAATTCATGATGCATGATTCAATTCATGATTCATGATTCAATTCATGATTCATGATTCATGATTCAATTCATGATTCATGAATCATGATTCATGATTCAATTCATGATTCATGATTCATGATTCATCTCATGATTCATGATTCATTATTCAATTCATGATTCAATTTATGATTCATGATTCATGATTTAATTCATGATTCATGATTCAATTCATGATTCAATTTATGATTCATGATTGATGAATTCAATTCATGATTCATGATTCATGATTTATGATTCAATTCATGATTCAATTCATGATGCATGATTCAATTCATGATTCATGATTCAATTCATGATTCATGATTCATGATTCAATTCATGATTCATGAATCATGATTCATGATTCAATTCATGATTCATGATTCAATTCATGATTCATGATTCAATTCATGATTCAATTTATGATTCATGGTTCATGATTCAATTTATGATTTAATTCATGATTCATGATTCAATTCATGATTCATGATTCAATTCATGATTCATGATTCATGATTCAATTCATGATTCATGATTCATGATTCAATTTATGATTTAATTCATGATTCATGATTAAATTCATGATTCATGATTCATGATTCAATTCATGATTCATGATTCATGATTCAATTTATGATTTAATTCATAATTCATGATTCAATTTATGATTCATGATTCATGATTCATGATTCATGATTCAATTCATGATTCATGATTCAATTCATGATTCATGATTCAATTCATGATTCAATTCATGATTCATGATTGATGAATTCAATTCATGATTCATGATTCATGATTTATGATTCAATTCATGATTCAATTCATGATGCATGATTCAATTCATGATTCATGATTCAATTCATGATTCATGATTCATGATTCAATTCATGATTCATGAATCATGATTCATGATTCAATTCATGATTCATGATTCATGATTCAATTCATGATTTATGATTCAATTCATGATTCAATTTATGATTCATGATTCATGATTTAATTCATGATTCAATTCATGATTCATGATTCAATTCATGATTCATGATTCATTATTCAATTCATGATTCATGATTCAATTCATGATTCATGATTTAATTCATGATTCATGATTCAATTCATGATTCATGATTCATAATTCAATTCATGATTCATGATTCATGATTCATGATTCATGATTCATGATTCAATTCATGATTCATGATTTGTTTCATGATTCTTGATTCATGATTCATGATTCGATTCATGATTTATGATTCATGATTCAATTCATGATTCATGATTCATGATTCATGATTCATGATTCAATTCATGATTCATGATTCAATTCATGATTCATGATTCATGATTCATGATTCATGATTCGATTCATGATTCATGATTCATGATTCAATTCATGATTCATGATTCAATTCATGATTTAATTCATGATTCATTATTCATGATTCAATTCATGATTCATGATTCATGATTCATGATTCGATTCATGATTCATGATTCATGATTCATGATTCATGATTCGATTCATGATTTATTAATCATGATTCAATTCATGATTCATGATTCATTATTCATGATTCATGATTCAATTCATAATTCATGATTCATGATTCAAATCATGATTTATGATTCATGATTTAATTCATGATTCATGATTCATGATTCATGATTCAATTCATGATTCATGATTCAATTCATGATTCATGATTCATGATTCATGATTCGATTCATGATACATGATTCATGATTCAATTCATGATTCATGATTCAATTCATGATTCATGATTCATGATTCAATTCATGATTCATGATTTAATTCATGAGTCAATTCATGATTCATGATTCAATTCATGATTCAATTCATGATTCATGATTCATTATTCAATTCATGATTCATGATTCAATTCATGATTCATGATTTAATTCATGATTCATGATTCAATTCATGATTCATGATTCATGATTCAATTCATGATTCATGATTCATGATTCAATTCATGATTCATGATTCATGATTCATGATTCATGATTCAATTCATGATTCATGATTTGTTTCATGATTCTTGATTCATGATTCATGATTCGATTCATGATTCATTAATCATGATTCAATTCATGATTCATGATTCATGATTCAATTCATGATTCATGATTCATGATTCAATTCATAATTCATGATTCATGATTCATGATTCAATTCATGATTTATGATTCATGATTCAATTCATGATTCATGATTCATGATTCATGATTCATGATTCAATTCATGATTCATGATTCAATTCATGATTCATGATTCATGATTCATGATTCATGATTCGATTCATGATTCATGATTCATGATTCATGATTCAATTCATGATTCATGATTCAATTCATGATTTAATTCATGATTCATTATTCATGATTCAATTCATGATTCATGATTCATGATTCATGATTCAATTCATGATTCATGATTCATGATTCATGATTCGATTCATGATTCATGATTCATGATTCATGATTCATGATTCGATTCATGATTCATTAATCATGATTCAATTCATGATTCATGATTCATTATTCATGATTCATGATTCAATTCATAATTCATGATTCATGATTCATGATTCAAATCATGATTTATGATTCATGATTTAATTCATGATTCATGATTCATGATTCATGATTCAATTCATGATTTATGATTCAATTCATGATTCATGATTCATGATTCGATTCATGATTCATGATTCATGATTCAATTCATGATTTATGATTCAATTCATGATTCATGATTCATGATTCAATTCATGATTCATGATTCATGATTCAATTCATGATTCATGATTCATGATTCAATTTATGATTTAATTCATGATTCATGATTCAATTCATGATTCAATTCATGATTCATGATTCATGATTCAATTCATGATTCATGATTCGATTCATGATTCATTAATCATGATTCAATTCATGATTCATGATTCATGATTCAATTCATGATTCATGATTCATGATTCAATTCATAATTCATGATTCATGATTCATGATTCAATTCATGATTTATGATTCATGATTCAATTCATGATTCATGATTCATGATTCATGATTCAATTCATGATTCATGATTCAATTCATGATTCATGATTCATGATTCATGATTCGATTCATGATTCATGATTCATGATTCAATTCATGATTCATGATTCAATTCATGATTTAATTCATGATTCATTATTCATGATTCAATTCATGATTCATGATTCATGATTCATGATTCGATTCATGATTCATGATTCATGATTCATGATTCATGATTCGATTCATGATTCATTAATCATGATTCAATTCATGATTCATGATTCATTATTCATGATTCATGATTCAATTCATAATTCATGATTCATGATTCATGATTCAAATCATGATTTATGATTCATGATTTAATTCATGATTCATGATTCATGATTCATGATTCATGATTCAATTCATGATTCATGATTCAATTCATGATTCATGATTCATGATTCATGATTCGATTCATGATTCATGATTCAATTCATGATTCATGATTCAATTCATGATTCATGATTCATGATTCAATTCATGATTCATGATTCATGATTCAATTCATGATTCATGATTCATGATTCAATTTATGATTTAATTCATGATTCATGATTCAATTCATGATTCAATTCATGATTCATGATTCATGATTCAATTTATGATTCATGATTCATGATTCATGATTCATAATTCAATTCATGATTCATGATTCAATTCATGATTCAATTCATGATTCATGATTGATGAATTCAATTCATGATTCATGATTTATGATTCAATTCATGATTCAATTCATGATGCATGATTCAATTCATGATTCATGATTCAATTCATGATTCATGATTCATGATTCAATTCATGATTCATGAATCATGATTCATGATTCAATTCATGATTCATGATTCATGATTCAATTCATGATTCATGATTCAATTCATGATTCAATTTATGATTCATGATTCATGATTTAATTCATGATTCATGATTCAATTCATGATTCAATTTATGATTCATGATTGATGAATTCAATTCATGATTCATGATTCATGATTCGATTCATGATTTATGATTCATGATTCAATTCATGATTCATGATTCAATTCATGATTCATGATTCATGATTCAATTCATGATTCATGATTCAATTCATGATTCATGATTCATGATTCAATTCATGATTCAATTTATGATTCATGATTCATGATTTAATTCATGATTCATGATTCAATTCATGATTCAATTTATGATTCATGATTCATGATTTAATTCATGATTCAATTCATGATTCATGATTCAATTCATGATTCAAGATTCATTATTCAATTCATGATTCATGATTCAATTCATGATTCATGATTCAATTCATGATTCATGATTCAATTCATGATTCAATTCATGATTCAAGATTCATTATTCAATTCATGATTCATGATTCAATTCATGATTCATGATTTAATTCATGATTCATGATTCGATTCATGATTCATGATTCATGATTCAATTCATGATTCATGATTCATGATTCAATATTTCAATTCATTATTCATGATTCAATTCATGATTCATAATTCATGATTCATGATTCAATTCATGATTCATGATTCAATTCATGATTCGAATCCTGATTCAATTCATGATTCATGATTCAATTCATGATTCATGATTCGATTCATGATTCATGATTCAATTCATGATTCATGATTCAATTCATGATTCATGATTCATGATTCAATTCATGATTCATGAATCATGATTCATGATTCAATTCATGATTCATGATTCATGATTCAATTCATGATTCATGATTCAATTCATGATTCAATTTATGATTCATGATTCATGATTTAATTCATGATTCATGATTCAATTCATGATTCAATTTATGATTCATGATTGATGAATTCAATTCATGATTCATGATTCATGATTCGATTCATGATTTATGATTCATGATTCAATTCATGATTCATGATTCAATTCATGATTCATGATTCATGATTCAATTCATGATTCATGATTCAATTCATGATTCATGATTCATGATTCAATTCATGATTCAATTTATGATTCATGATTCATGATTTAATTCATGATTCATGATTCAATTCATGATTCAATTTATGATTCATGATTCATGATTTAATTCATGATTCAATTCATGATTCATGATTCAATTCATGATTCAATTCATGATTCAAGATTCATTATTCAATTCATGATTCATGATTCAATTCATGATTCATGATTTAATTCATGATTCATGATTCGATTCATGATTCATGATTCATGATTCAATTCATGATTCATGATTCATGATTCAATATTTCAATTCATTATTCATGATTCAATTCATGATTCATAATTCATGATTCATGATTCAATTCATGATTCATGATTCAATTCATGATTCGAATCCTGATTCAATTCATGATTCATGATTCAATTCATGATTCATGATTCGATTCATGATTCATGATTCAATTCATGATTCAATTTATGATTCATGATTCATGATTTAATTCATGATTCAATTCATGATTCATGATTCATGATTCAATTCATGATTCATGATTCATGATTCAATTCATAATTCATGATTCATGATTCATGACTCAATTCATGATTTATGATTCATGATTCAATTCATGATTCATGATTCATGATTCATGATTCATGATTCAATTCATGATTCATGATTCAATTCATGATTCATGATTCATGATTCATGATTCATGATTCGATTCATGATTCATGATTCAATTCATGATTCAATTCATGATTCATGATTGATGAATTCAATTCATGATTCATGATTCATGATTTATGATTCGATTCATGATTCATGATTCATGATTCAATTCATGATTCATGATTCATGATTCAATATTTCAATTCATTATTCATGATTCAATTCATGATTCATAATTCATGATTCATGATTCAATTCATGATTCATGATTCAATTCATGATTCGAATCCTGATTCAATTCATGATTCATGATTCAATTCATGATTCATGATTCGATTCATGATTCATGATTCAATTCATGATTCAATTTATGATTCATGATTCATGATTTAATTCATGATTCAATTCATGATTCATGATTCATGATTCAATTCATGATTCATGATTCAATTCATAATTCATGATTCATGATTCATGATTCAATTCATGATTTATGATTCATGATTCAATTCATGATTCATGATTCATGATTCATGATTCATGATTCAATTCATGATTCATGATTCAATTCATGATTTAATTCATGATTCATTATTCATGATTCAATTCATGATTCATGATTCATGATTCGATTCATGATTCATGATTCATGATTCATGATTCATGATTCGATTCATGATTCATTAATCATGATTCAATTCATGATTCATGATTCATTATTCATGATTCATGATTCAATTCATAATTCATGATTCATGATTCATGATTCAAATCATGATTTATGATTCATGATTTAATTCATGATTCATGATTCATGCTTCAATTCATGATTCATGATTCAATTCATGATTCATGATTCATGATTCATGATTCGATTCATGATTCATGATTCATGATTCAATTCATGATTCATGATTCAATTCATGATTCATGATTCATGATTCAATTCATGATTCATGATTCAATTCATGATTCATGATTCATGATTCAATTTATGATTTAATTCATGATTCATGATTCAATTCATGATTCAATTCATGATTCATGATTCATGATTCAATTTATGATTCATGATTCATGATTCATGATTCATAATTCAATTCATGATTCATGATTCAATTCATGATTCAATTCATGATTCATGATTGATGAATTCAATTCATGATTCATGATTCATGATTTATGATTCAATTCATGATGCATGATTCAATTCATGATTCATGATTCAATTCATGATTCATGATTCATGATTCAATTCATGATTCATGAATCATGATTCATGATTCAATTCATGATTCATGATTCATGATTCAATTCATGATTCATGATTCAATTCATGATTCAATTTATGATTCATGGTTCATGATTCAATTTATGATTTAATTCATGATTCATGATTCGATTCATGATTCATGATTCAATTCATGATTCATGATTCATGATTCAATTCATGATTCATGATTCATGATTCAATTTATGATTTAATTCATGATTCATGATTCAATTCATGATTCATGATTCATGATTCAATTCATGATTCATGATTCATGATTCAATTTATGATTTAATTCATAATTCATGATTCAATTTATGATTCATGATTCATGATTCAATTCATGATTCATGATTCAATTCATGATTCATGATTCAATTCATGATTCAATTCATGATTCATGATTGATGAATTCAATTCATGATTCATGATTCATGATTTATGATTCAATTCATGATTCAATTCATGATGCATGATTCAATTCATGATTCATGATTCAATTCATGATTCATGATTCATGATTCAATTCATGATTCATGAATCATGATTCATGATTCAATTCATGATTCATGATTCATGATTCAATTCATGATTCATGATTCAATTCATGATTCAATTTATGATTCATGATTCATGATTTAATTCATGATTCATGATTCAATTCATGATTCAATTTATGATTCATGATTGATGAATTCAATTCATGATTCATGATTCATGATTCGATTCATGATTTATGATTCATGATTCAATTCATGATTCATGATTCAATTCATGATTCATGATTCATGATTCAATTCATGATTCATGATTCAATTCATGATTCATGATTCATGATTCAATTCATGATTCAATTTATGATTCATGATTCATGATTTAATTCATGATTCATGATTCAATTCATGATTCAATTTATGATTCATGATTCATGATTTAATTCATGATTCAATTCATGATTCATGATTCAATTCATGATTCAATTCATGATTCAAGATTCATTATTCAATTCATGATTCATGATTCAATTCATGATTCATGATTCAATTCATGATTCATGATTCAATTCATGATTCAATTCATGATTCAAGATTCATTATTCAATTCATGATTCATGATTCAATTCATGATTCATGATTTAATTCATGATTCATGATTCGATTCATGATTCATGATTCATGATTCAATTCATGATTCATGATTCATGATTCAATATTTCAATTCATTATTCATGATTCAATTCATGATTCATAATTCATGATTCATGATTCAATTCATGATTCATGATTCAATTCATGATTCGAATCCTGATTCAATTCATGATTCATGATTCAATTCATGATTCATGATTCGATTCATGATTCATGATTCAATTCATGATTCATGATTCAATTCATGATTCATGATTCATGATTCAATTCATGATTCATGAATCATGATTCATGGTTCAATTCATGATTCATGATTCATGATTCAATTCATGATTCATGATTCAATTCATGATTCAATTTATGATTCATGATTCATGATTTAATTCATGATTCATGATTCAATTCATGATTCAATTTATGATTCATGATTGATGAATTCAATTCATGATTCATGATTCATGATTCGATTCATGATTTATGATTCATGATTCAATTCATGATTCATGATTCAATTCATGATTCATGATTCATGATTCAATTCATGATTCATGATTCAATTCATGATTCATGATTCATGATTCAATTCATGATTCAATTTATGATTCATGATTCATGATTTAATTCATGATTCATGATTCAATTCATGATTCAATTTATGATTCATGATTCATGATTTAATTCATGATTCAATTCATGATTCATGATTCAATTCATGATTCAATTCATGATTCAAGATTCATTATTCAATTCATGATTCATGATTCAATTCATGATTCATGATTTAATTCATGATTCATGATTCGATTCATGATTCATGATTCATGATTCAATTCATGATTCATGATTCATGATTCAATATTTCAATTCATTATTCATGATTCAATTCATGATTCATAATTCATGATTCATGATTCAATTCATGATTCATGATTCAATTCATGATTCGAATCCTGATTCAATTCATGATTCATGATTCAATTCATGATTCATGATTCGATTCATGATTCATGATTCAATTCATGATTCAATTTATGATTCATGATTCATGATTTAATTCATGATTCAATTCATGATTCATGATTCATGATTCAATTCATGATTCATGATTCATGATTCAATTCATAATTCATGATTCATGATTCATGATTCAATTCATGATTTATGATTCATGATTCAATTCATGATTCATGATTCATGATTCATGATTCATGATTCAATTCATGATTCATGATTCAATTCATGATTCATGATTCAATTCATGATTCATGATTCAATTCATGATTCAATTCATGATTCATGATTGATGAATTCAATTCATGATTCATGATTCATGATTTATGATTCAATTCATGATTCAATTCATGATGCATGATTCAATTCATGATTCATGATTCAATTCATGATTCATGATTCATGATTCAATTCATGATTCATGAATCATGATTCATGATTCAATTCATGATTCATGATTCATGATTCAATTCATGATTCATGATTCAATTCATGATTCAATTTATGATTCATGATTCATGATTTAATTCATGATTCATGATTCAATTCATGATTCAATTTATGATTCATGATTGATGAATTCAATTCATGATTCATGATTCATGATTCGATTCATGATTTATGATTCATGATTCAATTCATGATTCATGATTCAATTCATGATTCATGATTCATGATTCAATTCATGATTCATGATTCAATTCATGATTCATGATTCATGATTCAATTCATGATTCAATTTATGATTCATGATTCATGATTTAATTCATGATTCATGATTCAATTCATGATTCAATTTATGATTCATGATTCATGATTTAATTCATGATTCAATTCATGATTCATGATTCAATTCATGATTCAATTCATGATTCAAGATTCATTATTCAATTCATGATTCATGATTCAATTCATGATTCATGATTCAATTCATGATTCATGATTCAATTCATGATTCAATTCATGATTCAAGATTCATTATTCAATTCATGATTCATGATTCAATTCATGATTCATGATTTAATTCATGATTCATGATTCGATTCATGATTCATGATTCATGATTCAATTCATGATTCATGATTCATGATTCAATATTTCAATTCATTATTCATGATTCAATTCATGATTCATAATTCATGATTCATGATTCAATTCATGATTCATGATTCAATTCATGATTCGAATCCTGATTCAATTCATGATTCATGATTCAATTCATGATTCATGATTCGATTCATGATTCATGATTCAATTCATGATTCATGATTCAATTCATGATTCATGATTCATGATTCAATTCATGATTCATGAATCATGATTCATGATTCAATTCATGATTCATGATTCATGATTCAATTCATGATTCATGATTCAATTCATGATTCAATTTATGATTCATGATTCATGATTTAATTCATGATTCATGATTCAATTCATGATTCAATTTATGATTCATGATTGATGAATTCAATTCATGATTCATGATTCATGATTCGATTCATGATTTATGATTCATGATTCAATTCATGATTCATGATTCAATTCATGATTCATGATTCATGATTCAATTCATGATTCATGATTCAATTCATGATTCATGATTCATGATTCAATTCATGATTCAATTTATGATTCATGATTCATGATTTAATTCATGATTCATGATTCAATTCATGATTCAATTTATGATTCATGATTCATGATTTAATTCATGATTCAATTCATGATTCATGATTCAATTCATGATTCAATTCATGATTCAAGATTCATTATTCAATTCATGATTCATGATTCAATTCATGATTCATGATTTAATTCATGATTCATGATTCGATTCATGATTCATGATTCATGATTCAATTCATGATTCATGATTCATGATTCAATATTTCAATTCATTATTCATGATTCAATTCATGATTCATAATTCATGATTCATGATTCAATTCATGATTCGAATCCTGATTCAATTCATGATTCATGATTCGATTCATGATTCATGATTCAATTCATGATTCAATTTATGATTCATGATTCATGATTTAATTCATGATTCAATTCATGATTCATGATTCATGATTCAATTCATGATTCATGATTCATGATTCAATTCATAATTCATGATTCATGATTCATGATTCAATTCATGATTTATGATTCATGATTCAATTCATGATTCATGATTCATGATTCATGATTCAATTCATGATTCATGATTCAATTCATGATTCATGATTCATGATTCATGATTCGATTCATGATTCATGATTCAATATTTCAATTCATTATTCATGATTCAATTCATGATTCATAATTCATGATTCATGATTCAATTCATGATTCATGATTCAATTCATGATTCGAATCCTGATTCAATTCATGATTCATGATTCAATTCATGATTCATGATTCGATTCATGATTCATGATTCAATTCATGATTCAATTTATGATTCATGATTCATGATTTAATTCATGATTCAATTCATGATTCATGATTCATGATTCAATTCATGATTCATGATTCATGATTCAATTCATAATTCATGATTCATGATTCATGATTCAATTCATGATTTATGATTCATGATTCAATTCATGATTCATGATTCATGATTCATGATTCATGATTCAATTCATGATTCATGATTCAATTCATGATTCAATTCATGATTCATGATTCAATTCATGATTTAATTCATGATTCATTATTCATGATTCAATTCATGATTCATGATTCATGATTCATGATTCGATTCATGATTCATGATTCATGATTCATGATTCATGATTCGATTCATGATTCATTAATCATGATTCAATTCATGATTCATGATTCATTATTCATGATTCAATTCATAATTCATGATTCATGATTCATGATTCGATTCATGATTCATGATTCATGCTTCAATTCATGATTCATGATTCAATTCATGATTCATGATTCATGATTCATGATTCGATTCATGATTCATGATTCATGATTCAATTCATGATTCATGATTCAATTCATGATTCATGATTCATGATTCAATTCATGATTCATGATTCATGATTCAATTCATGATTCATGATTCATGATTCAATTTATGATTTAATTCATGATTCATGATTCAATTCATGATTCAATTCATGATTCATGATTCAATTTATGATTCATGATTCATGATTCATGATTCATAATTCAATTCATGATTCATGATTCAATTCATGATTCAATTCATGATTCATGATTGATGAATTCAATTCATGATTCATGATTCATGATTTATGATTCAATTCATGATTCAATTCATGATGCATGATTCAATTCATGATTCATGATTCAATTCATGATTCATGATTCATGATTCAATTCATGATTCATGATTCATGATTTATGATTCAATTCATGATTCATGATTCATGATTCAATTCATGATTCATGATTTAATTCATGATTCAATTTATGATTCATGGTTCATGATTCAATTTATGATTTAATTCATGATTCATGATTCGATTCATGATTCATGATTCAATTCATGATTCATGATTCATGATTCAATTCATGATTCATGATTCATGATTCAATTTATGATTTAATTCATGATTCATGATTCAATTCATGATTCATGATTCATGATTCAATTCATGATTCATGATTCATGATTCAATTTATGATTTAATTCATAATTCATGATTCAATTTATGATTCATGATTCATGATTCATGATTCAATTCATGATTCATGATTCAATTCATGATTCATGATTCAATTCATGATTCAATTCATGATTCATGATTGATGAATTCAATTCATGATTCATGATTCATGATTTATGATTCAATTCATGATTCAATTCATGATGCATGATTCAATTCATGATTCATGATTCAATTCATGATTCATGATTCATGATTTAATTCATGATTCATGAATCATGATTCATGATTCAATTCATGATTCATGATTCATGATTCAATTCATGATTCATGATTCAATTCATGATTCATGAATCATGATTCATGATTCAATTCATGATTCATGATTCATGATTCGATTCATGATTCATGATTCATGATTCATGATTCATGATTCGATTCATGATTCATTAATCATGATTCAATTCATGATTCATGATTCATTATTCATGATTCAATTCATGATTCATGATTCATTATTCAATTCATGATTCATGATTCAATTCATGATTCATGATTTAATTCATGATTCATGATTTAATTCATGATTCATGATTCGATTCATGATTCATGATTCATGATTCAATTCATGATTCATGATTCATGATTCAATATTTCAATTCATTATTCATGATTCAATTCATGATTCATAATTCATGATTCATGATTCAATTCATGATTCATGATTCAATTCATGATTCGAATCCTGATTCAATTCATGATTCATGATTCAATTCATGATTCATGATTCGATTCATGATTCATGATTCAATTCATGATTCATGATTCAATTCATGATTCATGATTCAATTCATGATTCAATTCATGATTCATGATTGATGAATTCAATTCATGATTCATGATTCATGATTTATGATTCAATTCATGATTCAATTCATGATGCATGATTCAATTCATGATTCATGATTCAATTCATGATTCATGATTCATGATTTAATTCATGATTCATGAATCATGATTCATGATTCAATTCATGATTCATGATTCATGATTCAATTCATGATTCATGATTCAATTCATGATTCATGAATCATGATTCATGATTCAATTCATGATTCATGATTCATGATTCATGATTCAATTCATGATTCATGATTCAATTCATGATTCATGATTCAATTCATGATTCAATTCATGATTCATGATTGATGAATTCAATTCATGATTCATGATTCATGATTTATGATTCAATTCATGATTCAATTCATGATGCATGATTCAATTCATGATTCATGATTCAATTCATGATTCATGATTCATGATTTAATTCATGATTCATGAATCATGATTCATGATTCAATTCATGATTCATGATTCATGATTCAATTCATGATTCATGATTCAATTCATGATTCATGAATCATGATTCATGATTCAATTCATGATTCATGATTCATGATTCAATTCATGATTCATGATTCAATTCATGATTCAATTTATGATTCATGATTCATGATTTAATTCATGATTCAATTCATGATTCATGATTCAATTCATGATTCAATTCATGATTCATGATTCATTATTCAATTCATGATTCATGATTCAATTCATGATTCATGATTTAATTCATGATTCATGATTTAATTCATGATTCATGATTCGATTCATGATTCATGATTCATGATTCAATTCATGATTCATGATTCATGATTCAATATTTCAATTCATTATTCATGATTCAATTCATGATTCATAATTCATGATTCATGATTCAATTCATGATTCATGATTCAATTCATGATTCGAATCCTGATTCAATTCATGATTCATGATTCAATTCATGATTCATGATTCGATTCATGATTCATGATTCAATTCATGATTCATGATTCAATTCATGATTCATGATTCATGATTCAATTCATGATTCATGAATCATGATTCATGATTCAATTCATGATTCATGATTCATGATTCAATTCATGATTCATGATTCAATTCATGATTCAATTTATGATTCATGATTCATGATTTAATTCATGATTCATGATTCAATTCATGATTCAATTTATGATTCATGATTGATGAATTCAATTCATGATTCATGATTCATGATTCGATTCATGATTTATGATTCATGATTCAATTCATGATTCATGATTCAATTCATGATTCATGATTCATGATTCAATTCATGATTCATGATTCAATTCATGATTCATGATTCATGATTCAATTCATGATTCAATTTATGATTCATGATTCATGATTTAATTCATGATTCATGATTCAATTCATGATTCAATTTATGATTCATGATTCATGATTTAATTCATGATTCAATTCATGATTCATGATTCAATTCATGATTCAATTCATGATTCAAGATTCATTATTCAATTCATGATTCATGATTCAATTCATGATTCATGATTTAATTCATGATTCATGATTCGATTCATGATTCATGATTCATGATTCAATTCATGATTCATGATTCATGATTCAATATTTCAATTCATTATTCATGATTCAATTCATGATTCATAATTCATGATTCATGATTCAATTCATGATTCATGATTCATGATTCAATATTTCAATTCATTATTCATGATTCAATTCATGATTCATAATTCATGATTCATGATTCAATTCATGATTCATGATTCAATTCATGATTCATGATTCAATTCATGATTCATGATTCGATTCATGATTCATGATTCAATTCATGATTCAATTTATGATTCATGATTCATGATTTAATTCATGATTCAATTCATGATTCATGATTCATGATTCAATTCATGATTCATGATTCATGATTCAATTCATAATTCATGATTCATGATTCATGATTCAATTCATGATTTATGATTCATGATTCAATTCATGATTCATGATTCATGATTCATGATTCATGATTCAATTCATGATTCATGATTCAATTCATGATTTAATTCATGATTCATTATTCATGATTCAATTCATGATTCATGATTCATGATTCGATTCATGATTCATGATTCATGATTCATGATTCATGATTCGATTCATGATTCATTAATCATGATTCAATTCATGATTCATGATTCATTATTCATGATTCATGATTCAATTCATAATTCATGATTCATGATTCATGATTCAAATCATGATTTATGATTCATGATTTAATTCATGATTCATGATTCATGCTTCAATTCATGATTCATGATTCAATTCATGATTCATGATTCATGATTCATGATTCGATTCATGATTCATGATTCATGATTCAATTCATGATTCATGATTCAATTCATGATTCATGATTCATGATTCAATTCAAGATTCATGATTCATGATTCAATTCATGATTCATGATTCATGATTCAATTTATGATTTAATTCATGATTCATGATTCAATTCATGATTCAATTCATGATTCATGATTCAATTTATGATTCATGATTCATGATTCATGATTCATAATTCAATTCATGATTCATGATTCAATTCATGATTCAATTCATGATTCATGATTGATGAATTCAATTCATGATTCATGATTCATGATTTATGATTCAATTCATGATTCAATTCATGATGCATGATTCAATTCATGATTCATGATTCATGATTTATGATTCAATTCATGATTCAATTCATGATGCATGATTCAATTCATGATTCATGATTCAATTCATGATTCATGATTCATGATTCAATTCATGATTCATGAATCATGATTCATGATTCAATTCATGATTCATGATTCATGATTCAATTCATGATTCATGATTCAATTCATGATTCAATTTATGATTCATGGTTCATGATTCAATTTATGATTTAATTCATGATTCATGATTCGATTCATGATTCATGATTCAATTCATGATTCATGATTCATGATTCAATTCATGATTCAATTTATGATTCATGATTCATGATTTAATTCATGATTCATGATTCAATTCATGATTCAATTTATGATTCATGATTCATGATTTAATTCATGATTCAATTCATGATTCATGATTCAATTCATGATTCAATTCATGATTCAAGATTCATTATTCAATTCATGATTCATGATTCAATTCATGATTCATGATTTAATTCATGATTCATGATTCGATTCATGATTCATGATTCATGATTCAATTCATGATTCATGATTCATGATTCAATATTTCAATTCATTATTCATGATTCAATTCATGATTCATAATTCATGATTCATGATTCAATTCATGATTCATGATTCAATTCATGATTCGAATCCTGATTCAATTCATGATTCATGATTCAATTCATGATTCATGATTCGATTCATGATTCATGATTCAATTCATGATTCAATTTATGATTTATGATTCATGATTTAATTCATGATTCAATTCATGATTCATGATTCATGATTCAATTCATGATTCATGATTCATGATTCAATTCATAATTCATGATTCATGATTCATGATTCAATTCATGATTTATGATTCATGATTCAATTCATGATTCATGATTCATGATTCATGATTCATGATTCAATTCATGATTCATGATTCAATTCATGATTTAATTCATGATTCATTATTCATGATTCAATTCATGATTCATGATTCATGATTCATGATTCGATTCATGATTCATGATTCATGATTCATGATTCGATTCATGATTCATTAATCATGATTCAATTCATGATTCATGATTCATTATTCATGATTCATGATTCAATTCATAATTCATGATTCATGATTCATGATTCAAATCATGATTTATGATTCATGATTTAATTCATGATTCATGATTCATGCTTCAATTCATGATTCATGATTCAATTCATGATTCATGATTCGATTCATGATTCATGATTCATGATTCAATTCATGATTCATGATTCAATTCATGATTCATGATTCATGATTCAATTCATGATTCATGATTCATGATTCAATTCATGATTCATGATTCATGATTCAATTTATGATTTAATTCATGATTCATGATTCAATTCATGATTCAATTCATGATTCATGATTCATGATTCAATTTATGATTCATGATTCATGATTCATGATTCATAATTCAATTCATGATTCATGATTCAATTCATGATTCAATTCATGATTCATGATTGATGAATTCAATTCATGATTCATGATTCATGATTTATGATTCAATTCATGATTCAATTCATGATGCATGATTCAATTCATGATTCATGATTCAATTCATGATTCATGATTCATGATTCAATTCATGATTCATGAATCATGATTCATGATTCAATTCATGATTCATGATTCATGATTCAATTCATGATTCATGATTCAATTCATGATTCAATTTATGATTCATGGTTCATGATTCAATTTATGATTTAATTCATGATTCATGATTCGATTCATGATTCATGATTCAATTCATGATTCATGATTCATGATTCAATTCATGATTCATGATTCATGATTCAATTTATGATTTAATTCATGATTCATGATTCAATTCATGATTCATGATTCATGATTCAATTCATGATTCATGATTCATGATTCAATTTATGATTTAATTCATAATTCATGATTCAATTTATGATTCATGATTCATGATTCATGATTCAATTCATGATTCATGATTCAATTCATGATTCATGATTCAATTCATGATTCAATTCATGATTCATGATTGATGAATTCAATTCATGATTCATGATTCATGATTTATGATTCAATTCATGATTCAATTCATGATGCATGATTCAATTCATGATTCATGATTCAATTCATGATTCATGATTCATGATTCAATTCATGATTCATGAATCATGATTCATGATTCAATTCATGATTCATGATTCATGATTCAATTCATGATTCATGATTCAATTCATGATTCAATTTATGATTCATGATTCATGATTTAATTCATGATTCAATTCATGATTCATGATTCAATTCATGATTCAATTCATGATTCATGATTCATTATTCAATTCATGATTCATGATTCAATTCCTGATTCATGATTTAATTCATGATTCATGATTCAATTCATGATTCATGATTCATAATTCAATTCATGATTCATGATTCATGATTCATGATTCAATTCATGATTCATGATTTGTTTCATGATTCTTGATTCATGATTCATGATTCAATTCATGATTCATGATTCATGATTCAATTCATGATTCATGATTCATGATTCATGATTCATGATTCAATTCATGATTCATGATTTGTTTCATGATTCTTGATTCATGATTCATGATTCGATTCATGATTTATGATTCATGATTCAATTCATGATTCATGATTCATGATTCATGATTCATGATTCAAGTCATGATTCATGATTCAATTCATGATTCATGATTCATGATTCATGATTCGATTCATGATTCATGATTCATGATTCAATTCATGATTCATGATTCAATTCATGATTTAATTCATGATTCATTATTCATGATTCAATTCATGATTCATGATTCATGATTCATGATTCGATTCATGATTCATGATTCATGAATCATGATTCATGATTCGATTCATGATTCATTAATCATGATTCAATTCATAATTCATGATTCATTATTCATGATTCATGATTCAATTCATAATTCATGATTCATGATTCATGATTCAAATCATGATTTATGATTCATGATTTAATTCATGATTCATGATTCATGATCCATGATTCATGATTCAATTCATGATTCATGATTCAATTCATGATTCATGATTCATGATTCATGATTCGATTCATGATACATGATTCATGATTCAATTCATGATTCATGATTCAATTCATGATTCATGATTCATGATTCAATTCATGATTCATGATTCATGATTCAATTCATGATTCATGATTCATGATTCAATTTATGATTTAATTCATGATTCATGATTCAATTCATGATTCATGATTCATGATTCAATTCATGATTCATGATTCATGATTCAATTTATGATTCATGATTCATGATTCATGATTCATAATTCAATTCATGATTCATGATTCAATTCATGATTCAATTCATGATTCATGATTGATGAATTCAATTCATGATTCATGATTCATGATTTATGATTCAATTCATGATTCAATTCATGATGCATGATTCAATTCATGATTCATGATTCAATTCATGATTCATGATTCAATTCATGATTCATGAATCATGATTCATGATTCAATTCATGATTCATGATTCATGATTCAATTCATGATTCATGATTCATGATTCAATTCATGATTCAATTTATGATTCATGATTCATGATTTAATTCATGATTCATGATTCAATTCATGATTCAATTTATGATTCATGATTGATGAATTCAATTCATGATTCATGATTCATGATTTATGATTCAATTCATGATTCAATTCATGATGCATGATTCAATTCATGATTCATGATTCAATTCATGATTCATGATTCATGATTCAATTCATGATTCATGAATCATGATTCATGATTCAATTCATGATTCATGATTCATGATTCAATTCATGATTCATGATTCAATTCATGATTCAATTTATGATTCATGATTCCTGATTTAATTCATGATTCAATTCATGATTCATGATTCAATTCATGATTCATGATTCAATTCATGATTCAATTCATGATTCATGATTCATTATTCAATTCATGATTCATGATTCAATTCATGATTCATGATTTAATTCATGATTCATGATTCAATTCATGATTCATGATTCATGATTCGTTTCATGATTCTTGATTCATGATTCATGATTCGTTTCATGATTCATTAATCATGATTCAATTCATGATTCATGATTCAATTCATGATTCATGATTCATGATTCAAGTCATAATTCATGATTCATGATTCATGATTCAATTCATGATTTATGATTCATGATTCAATTCATGATTCATGATTCATGATTCATGATTCAATTCATGATTCATGATTCATGATTCATGATTCGATTCATGATTCATGATTCATGATTCATGATTCAATTCATGATTCATGATTCAATTCATGATTCATGATTCATGATTTAATTCATGATTCATTATTCATGATTCAATTCATGATTCATGATTCATGATTCATGATTCGATTCATGATTCATGATTCATGATTCATGATTCGATTCATGATTCATTAATCATGATTCAATTCATGATTCATGATTCATTATTCATGATTCAATTCATGATTTATGATTCATGATTCATGATTCATGATTCATGATTAATGATTCAATTCATGATTCATGATTCAATTCATGATTCATGATTCATGATTCATGATTCGATTCATGATTCATGATTCATGATTCAATTCATGATTCATGATTCAATTCATGATTCATGATTCATGATTCAATTCATGATTCAATTCATGATTCATGATTCATGATTCAATTCATGATTCAATTTATGATTCATGATTCATGATTTAATTCATGATTCAATTCATGATTCATGATTCAATTCATGATTCAATTCATGATTCAAGATTCATTATTCAATTCATGATTCATGATTCAATTCATGATTCATGATTCAATTCATGATTCATGATTTAATTCATGATTCATGATTCGATTCATGATTCATGATTCATGATTCAATTCATGATTCATGATTCATGATTCAATATTTCAATTCATGCTTCATGATTCAATTCATGATTCATAATTCATGATTCATGATTCAATTCATGATTCATGATTCAATTCATGATTCGAATCCTGATTCAATTCATGATTCATGATTCAATTCATGATTCATGATTCGATTCATGATTCATGATTCAATTCATGATTCAATTTATGATTCATGATTCATGATTTAATTCATGATTCAATTCATGATTCATGATTCAATTCATGATTCATGATTCAATTCATGATTCAATTCATAATTCATGATTCATTATTCAATTCATGATTCATGATTCAATTCATGATTCATGATTTAATTCATGATTCATGATTCAATTCATGATTCATGATTCATGATTCATGATTCATGATTCATGATTCATGATTCATGATTCAATTCATGATTCATGATTCGTTTCATGATTCTTGATTCATGATTCATGATTCGATTCATGATTCATTAATCATGATTCAATTCATGATTCATGATTCATGATTCAATTCATGATTCAATTCATAATTCATGATTCATGATTCATGATTCGATTCATGATTCATGATTCGATTCATGATTCATGATTCATGATTCATGATTCATGATTCGATTCATGATTCATTAATCATGATTCAATTCATGATTCATGATTCATTATTCATGATTCATGATTCAATTCATAATTCATGATTCATGATTCATGATTCAATTCATGATTTATGATTCATGATTCAATTCATGATTCATGATTCATGATTCATGATTCAATTCATGATTCATGATTCAATTCATGATTCATGATTCATGATTCATGATTCGATTCATGATTCAATTTATGATTTAATTCATGATTCATGATTCAATTCATGATTCAATTTATGATTCATGATTGATGAATTCAATTCATGATTCATGATTTATGATTCAATTCATGATTCAATTCATGATGCATGATTCAATTCATGATTCATGATTCAATTTATGATTCATGATTCATGATTCAATTCATGATTCATGAATCATGATGCATGATTCAATTCATGATTCATGATTCATGATTCAATTCATGATTCATGATTCAATTCATGATTCAATTTATGATTCATGGTTCATGATTTAATTCATGATTCAATTCATGATTCATGATTCAATTCATGATTCAATTCATGATTCATGATTCATTATTCAATTCATGATTCATGATTCAATTCATGATTCATGATTTAATTCATGATTCATGATTCAATTCATGATTCATGATTCATGATTCAATTCATGATTCATGATTCATGATTCATGATTCATGATTCATTTCATGATTCTTGATTCATGATTCATGATTCGATTCATGATTCATTAATCATGATTCAATTCATGATTCATGATTCATGATTCAATTCATGATTCATGATTCATGATTCAATTCATAATTCATGATTCATGATTCAATTCATGATTTATGATTCATGATTCAATTCATGATTCATGATTCATGATTCATGATTCATGATTTAATTCATGATTCATGATTCAATTCATGATTCATGATTCATGATTCATGATTCGATTCATGATTCATGATTCATGATTCATGATTCATGATTCAATTCATGATTCATGATTCAATTCATGATTCATGATTCATGATTTAATTCATGATTCATTATTCATGATTCAATTCATGATTCATGATTCATGATTCATGATTCGATTCATGATTCATGATTCATGATTCATGATTCATGATTCGATTCATGATTCATGATTCATGATTCGATTCATGATTCATGATTCATGATTCATGATTCATGATTCGATTCATGATTCATTAATCATTATTCATGATTCATGATTCATGATTCAATTCATAATTCATGATTCATGATTCAATTCATGATTTATGATTCATGATTCAATTCATGATTCATGATTCATGATTCATGATTCATGATTCAATTCATGATTCATGATTCAATTCATGATTCATGATTCATGATTCGATTCATGATTCATGATTCATGATTCAATTCATGATTCATGATTCAATTCATGATTCATGATTCATGATTCAATTCATGATTTATGATTCATGATTCAATTCATGATTCATGATTCATGATTCAATTTATGATTTAATTCATGATTCATGATTGAATTCATGATTCATGATTCATGATTCAATTCATGATTCATGATTCATGATTCAATTTATGATTCATGATTCATGATTCATGATTCATGATTCAATTCATGATTCATGATTCAATTCATGATTCAATTCATGATTCATGATTGATGAATTCAATTCATGATTCATGATTCATGATTTATGATTCAATTTATGATTCAATTCATGATGCATGATTCAATTCATGATTCATGATTCAATTCATGATTCATGATTCATGATTCAATTGATGATTCATGAATCATGATTCATGATTCAATTCATGATTCATGATTCATGATTCAATTCATGATTCATGATTCATGATTCAATTCATGATTCAATTTATGATTCATGATTCATGATTTAATTAATGATTCATGATTCAATTCATGATATGATTCATGATTCAATTCATGATTCAATTTATGATTCATGATTCATGATTTAATTCATGATTCAATTCATGATTCAAGATGCATTATTCAATTCATGATTCATGATTCAATTCATGATTCATGATTTAATTCATGATTCATGATTCGATTCATGATTCATGATTCATGATTCAATTCATGATTCATGATTCATGATTCAATATTTCAATTCATGATTCATGATTCAATTCATGATTCATAATTCATGATTCATGATTCAATTCATGATTCATGATTCAATTCATGATTCGAATCCTGATTCAATTCATGATTCATGATTCAATTCATGATTCATGATTCAATTCATGATTCGAATCCTGATTCAATTCATGATTCATGATTCAATTCATGATTCATGATTCGATTCATGATTCATGATTTATGATTCATGATTCAATTCATGATTCATGATTCATGATTCAATTCATGATTCATGATTTGTTTCATGATTCTTGATTCATGATTCATGATTTGATTCATGATTCATTAATCATGATTCAATTCATGATTCATGATTCATTATTCATGATTCAATTCATGATTCATGATTCATGATTCATGATTCGTGATTCAATTCATAATTCATGATTCATGATTCAATTCATGATTTATGATTTTTGATTCAATTCATGATTCATGATTCATGATTCATGATTCAATTCATGATTCATGATTCAATTCATGATTCATGATTCATGATTCATGATTCGATTCATGATTCATGATTCATGATTCATGATTCATGATTCATGATTCAATTCATGATTCATGATTCATGATTCATGATTCAATTCATGATTCATGATTCATGATTCAATTCATGATTCATTATTCATGATTCAATTCATGATTCATGATTCATGATTCATGATTCGATTCATGATTCATGATTCATGATTCAATTCATGATTCATGATTCATGATTCAATTCATGATTCATGATTCGATTCATGATTCTTGATTCATGATTCATCATTCGATTCATGATTCATGATTCATGATTCAATTCATGATTCATGATTCATGATTCATGATTCAATTCATGATTCATGATTCATGATTCAATTCATGATTCATGATTCATGATTCAATTCATGATTTATGATTCATGATTCATGATTCATGATTCAATTTATGATTCATGATTCATGATTCATGATTCATGATTCAATTCATGATTCATGATTCAATTCATGATTCATGATTCAATTCATGATTCATGATTCGATTCATGATTCATGATTCGATTCATGATTTTTGATTCATGATTCATGATTCGATTCATGATTCAATTCATGATTCATGATTCATGATTCAATTCATGATTCATGATTCAATTCATGATTCATGATTCATGATTCAATTCATGATTCATGATTCATGATTCAATTCATGATTCATGATTCATGATTCATGATTCAATTCATGATTCATGATTCAATTCATGATTCATGATTCATGATTCATGATTCAATTCATGATTCATGATTCAATTCATGATTCATGATTCAATTCATGATTCATGATTCATGATTCAATTCATGATTCATGATTCATGATTCAATTCATGATTCATGATTCAATTCATGATTCATGATTCATTATTCATGATTCATGATTCATGATTCATGATTCAATTCATGATTCAATTCATGATTCATGATTCATGATTCATGATTCAATTCATGATTCATGATTCATGATTCATGATTCATGATTCAATTCATGATTCATGATTCATGATTCATGATTCATGATTCATGATTCAATTCATGATTCAATTCATGATTCATGATTCAATTTATTATTCATGATTCATGATTCAATTCATGATTCAATTCATGATTCATGATTCATGATTCATGATTCAATTCATGATTCATGATTCATGATTCATGATTCATGATTCAATTCATGATTCATGATTCATGATTCATGATTCATGATTCATGATTCAATTCATGATTCAATTCATGATTCATGATTCATGATTCAATTTATTATTCATGATTCATGATTTAATTCATGATTCAATTCATGATTCATGATTCAATTCAGGATTCAATTCATGATTCATGATTCATGATTCAATTCATGATTCATGATTCATGATTCAATTCATGATTCATGATTCGATTCATGATTCATGATTCATGATTTAATTCATAATTCATGATTCATGATTCAAGATTCATGATTCATGATTCAATTTATGATTCATGATTTGATTTATCATTAATGATTTATGATTCAATTAATGATTCATGATTCATGATTCAATTCATGATTCATGATTCATGATTCATGATTCATGATTCGATTTATTATTCATGATTCATGATTCATGATTTAATTCATGAATCATGATTCATGATTCAATTCATGATTCATGATTCGATTCATGATTTTTGATTCATGATTCATGATTCGATTCATGATTCATGATTCATGATTCACTTCATGATTCATGATTCATGATTCATGATTCAATTCATGATTCATGATTCATGATTCATGATTCATGATTCAATTCATAATTCATGATTCTTGATTCATGATTCAATTCATGATTCATGATTCAATTCATGATTCATGATTCAATTCATGATTCTTGATTCATGATTCATGATTCAATTCATAATACATGATTCATGATTCATGATTCAATTCATGATTTATGATTCATGATTCAATTCATGATTCAAAATTCATGATTCATGATTCAATTCATGATTCATGATTCAATTCATGATTCATGATTCATGATTCATGATTCATGATTTGATTCATGATTCATGATTCATTATTCATGATTCAATTCATGATTCATGATTCAATTCATGATTCATGATTCATGATTCATGATTCATGATTCAATTCATGATTCATGATTCAATTCATGATTCATGATTCATGATTCGATTCATGATTCATGATTCAATTCATGATTCATGATTCATGATTCATGATTCAATTCATGATTCATGATTCATGATTCAATTCATAATTCATGATTGATGATTCATGATTCGATTCATGATTCTTGATTCATGATTCAATTCATGATTCATGATTCATGCTTCAATTCATGATTCATGATTCATGATTCAATTCATGATTCATGATTCATGATTCAATTAATGATTTATGATTCATGATTCATGATTCATGATATGATTCATGATTCATGATTCAATTAATGATTTATGATTCATGATTCATGATTCATGATTCGATTTATGATTCATGATTCATGATTCATGATTCAATTCATGATTCATGATTCAATTAATGATTCATGATTCATGATTCAATTCATGATTCATGATTCGATTCATGATTTTTGATTCATGATTAATGATTCGATTCATGATTCAATTCATGATTCATGATTCATGATTCAATTCATGATTCATGATTCAATTCATGATTCATGATTTATGATTCAATTCATGATTCATGATTCATGATTCAATTCATGATTCATGATTCATGATTCATGATTCATGATTCAATTCATGATTCATGATTCAATTCATGATTCATGATTCATGATTCATGATTCAATTCATGATTCATGATTCAATTCATGATTCATGATTCATGATTCATGATTCATGATTCATGATTCAATTCATGATTCATGATTCATGATTCATGTTTCAATTCATGATTTATGATTCAATTCATGATTCATGATTCATGATTCATGATTCATGATTCATGATTCATGTTTCAATTCATGATTCAATTCATGATTCATGATTCATGATTCAATTTATTATTCATGATTCATGATTTAATTCATGATTCAATTCATGATTCATGATTCAATTCAGGATTCAATTCATGATTCAATTCATGATTCATGATTCAATTCATGATTCATGATTCGATTCAGGATTCAATTCATGATTCATGATTCGTGATTCAATTCATGATTCATGATTCATGATTTAATTCATGATTCATGATTCATGATTCAATTCATGATTCATGATTCGATTCAGGATTCATGATTCATGATTCACTTCATGATTCATGATTCATGATTCATGATTCAATTCATAATTCATGATTCATGATTCATGATTCAATTCATGATTCATGATTCATGATTCAATTCATGATTCATGATTCAATTCATGATTCTTGATTCATGATTCATGATTCATGATTCAATTCATAATTCATGATTCATGATTCAATTCATGATTTATGATTCATGATTCAATTCATGATTCATGATTCATGATTCATGATTCAATTCATGATTCATGATTCAATTCATGATTCATGATTCATGATTCATGATTCGATTCATGATTCATGATTCATGATTCATGATTCATGATTCATGATTCAATTCATGATTCATGATTCATGATTCATGATTCAATTCATGATTCATGATTCATGATTCAATTCATGATTCATTATTCATGATTCAATTCATGATTCATGATTCATGATTCATGATTCGATTCATGATTCATGATTCATGATTCAATTCATGATTCATGATTCATGATTCAATTCATGATTCATGATTCGATTCATGATTCTTGATTCATGATTCATCATTCGATTCATGATTCATGATTCATGATTCAATTCATGATTCATGATTCATGATTCATGATTCAATTCATGATTCATGATTCATGATTCAATTCATGATTCATGATTCATGATTCAATTCATGATTTATGATTCATGATTCATGATTCATGATTCAATTTATGATTCATGATTCATGATTCATGATTCATGATTCAATTCATGATTCATGATTCAATTCATGATTCATGATTCAATTCATGATTCATGATTCGATTCATGATTCATGATTCGATTCATGATTTTTGATTCATGATTCATGATTCGATTCATGATTCAATTCATGATTCATGATTCATGATTCAATTCATGATTCATGATTCAATTCATGATTCATGATTCATGATTCAATTCATGATTCATGATTCATGATTCAATTCATGATTCATGATTCATGATTCATGATTCAATTCATGATTCATGATTCAATTCATGATTCATGATTCATGATTCATGATTCAATTCATGATTCATGATTCAATTCATGATTCATGATTCAATTCATGATTCATGATTCATGATTCAATTCATGATTCATGATTCATGATTCAATTCATGATTCATGATTCATTATTCATGATTCATGATTCATGATTCAATTCATGATTCAATTCATGATTCATGATTCATGATTCATGATTCAATTCATGATTCATGATTCATGATTCATGATTCATGATTCAATTCATGATTCATGATTCATGATTCATGATTCATGATTCATGATTCAATTCATGATTCAATTCATGATTCATGATTCAATTTATTATTCATGATTCATGATTCAATTCATGATTCAATTCATGATTCATGATTCATGATTCATGATTCAATTCATGATTCATGATTCATGATTCATGATTCATGATTCAATTCATGATTCATGATTCATGATTCATGATTCATGATTCATGATTCAATTCATGATTCAATTCATGATTCATGATTCATGATTCAATTTATTATTCATGATTCATGATTTAATTCATGATTCAATTCATGATTCATGATTCAATTCAGGATTCAATTCATGATTCATGATTCATGATTCAATTCATGATTCATGATTCATGATTCAATTCATGATTCATGATTCGATTCATGATTCATGATTCATGATTTAATTCATAATTCATGATTCATGATTCAAGATTCATGATTCATGATTCAATTTATGATTCATGATTTGATTTATCATTAATGATTTATGATTCAATTAATGATTCATGATTCATGATTCAATTCATGATTCATGATTCATGATTCATGATTCATGATTCGATTTATTATTCATGATTCATGATTCATGATTTAATTCATGAATCATGATTCATGATTCAATTCATGATTCATGATTCGATTCATGATTTTTGATTCATGATTCATGATTCATGATTCAATTCATGATTCAATTCATGATTCATGATTCATGATTCATGATTCAATTCATGATTCATGATTCATGATTCATGATTCATGATTCAATTCATGATTCATGATTCATGATTCATGATTCATGATTCATGATTCAATTCATGATTCAATTCATGATTCATGATTCAATTTATTATTCATGATTCATGATTCAATTCATGATTCAATTCATGATTCATGATTCATGATTCATGATTCAATTCATGATTCATGATTCATGATTCATGATTCATGATTCAATTCATGATTCATGATTCATGATTCATGATTCATGATTCATGATTCAATTCATGATTCAATTCATGATTCATGATTCATGATTCAATTTATTATTCATGATTCATGATTTAATTCATGATTCAATTCATGATTCATGATTCAATTCAGGATTCAATTCATGATTCATGATTCATGATTCAATTCATGATTCATGATTCATGATTCAATTCATGATTCATGATTCGATTCATGATTCATGATTCATGATTTAATTCATAATTCATGATTCATGATTCAAGATTCATGATTCATGATTCAATTTATGATTCATGATTTGATTTATCATTAATGATTTATGATTCAATTAATGATTCATGATTCATGATTCAATTCATGATTCATGATTCATGATTCATGATTCATGATTCGATTTATTATTCATGATTCATGATTCATGATTTAATTCATGAATCATGATTCATGATTCAATTCATGATTCATGATTCGATTCATGATTTTTGATTCATGATTCATGATTCGATTCATGATTCATGATTCATGATTCACTTCATGATTCATGATTCATGATTCATGATTCAATTCATGATTCATGATTCATGATTCATGATTCATGATTCAATTCATAATTCATGATTCTTGATTCATGATTCAATTCATGATTCATGATTCATGATTCAATTCATGATTCATGATTCAATTCATGATTCTTGATTCATGATTCATGATTCAATTCATAATACATGATTCATGATTCATGATTCAATTCATGATTTATGATTCATGATTCAATTCATGATTCAAAATTCATGATTCATGATTCAATTCATGATTCATGATTCAATTCATGATTCATGATTCATGATTCATGATTCATGATTTGATTCATGATTCATGATTCATTATTCATGATTCAATTCATGATTCATGATTCAATTCATGATTCATGATTCATGATTCATGATTCATGATTCAATTCATGATTCATGATTCAATTCATGATTCATGATTCATGATTCGATTCATGATTCATGATTCAATTCATGATTCATGATTCATGATTCATGATTCAATTCATGATTCATGATTCATGTTTCAATTCATAATTCATGATTGATGATTCATGATTCGATTCATGATTCTTGATTCATGATTCAATTCATGATTCATGATTCATGCTTCAATTCATGATTCATGATTCATGATTCAATTCATGATTCATGATTCATGATTCAATTAATGATTTATGATTCATGATTCATGATTCATGATATGATTCATGATTCATGATTCAATTAATGATTTATGATTCATGATTCATGATTCATGATTCGATTTATGATTCATGATTCATGATTCATGATTCAATTCATGATTCATGATTCAATTAATGATTCATGATTCATGATTCAATTCATGATTCATGATTCGATTCATGATTTTTGATTCATGATTAATGATTCGATTCATGATTCAATTCATGATTCATGATTCATGATTCAATTCATGATTCATGATTCAATTCATGATTCATGATTTATGATTCAATTCATGATTCATGATTCATGATTCAATTCATGATTCATGATTCATGATTCATGATTCATGATTCAATTCATGATTCATGATTCAATTCATGATTCATGATTCATGATTCATGATTCAATTCATGATTCATGATTCAATTCATGATTCATGATTCATGATTCATGATTCATGATTCATGATTCAATTCATGATTCATGATTCATGATTCAT
Organism: Mixophyes australis; assembly: GCA_036250195.1. Classification (NCBI taxonomy): domain Eukaryota; kingdom Metazoa; phylum Chordata; class Amphibia; order Anura; family Limnodynastidae; genus Mixophyes; species Mixophyes australis. Next base: position 32,301 of record JAVHZZ010000022.1, on the reverse strand, counting down.
GTTTCAATTCAAGATTTATGATTCAATTCATGATTCATGATTCATGATTCATGATTCATGATTCATGATTCATGTTTCAATTCATGATTCAATTCATGATTCATGATTCAATTTATTATTCATGATTCATGATTTAATTCATGATTCAATTCATGATTCATGATTCAATTCAGGATTCAATTCATGATTCAATTCATGATTCATGATTCAATTCATGATTCATGATTCGATTCAGGATTCAATTCATGATTCATGATTCGTGATTCAATTCATGATTCATGATTCATGATTTAATTCATGATTCATGATTCATGATTCAATTCATGATTCATGATTCGATTCAGGATTCATGATTCATGATTCACTTCATGATTCATGATTTATGATTCATGATTCAATTCATAATTCATGATTCATGATTCATGATTCAATTCATGATTCATGATTCATGATTCAATTCATGATTCATGATTCAATTCATGATTCTTGATTCATGATTCATGATTCATGATTCAATTCATAATTCATGATTCATGATTCAATTCATGATTTATGATTCATGATTCAATTCATGATTCATGATTCATGATTCATGATTCATGATTCAATTCATGATTCATGATTCAATTCATGATTCATGATTCATGATTCATGATTTGATTCATGATTCATGATTCATGATTCATGATTCAATTCATGATTCATGATTCAATTCATGATTCATGATTTATGATTCATGATTCAATTCATGATTCATGATTCATGATTCATGATTCAATTCATGATTCATGATTCATGATTCATGATTCATGATTCGATTCATGATTAATGATTCATGATTAAATTCATGATTCATGATTCATGATTCAATTCATGATTCATGATTCGATTCACGATTCTTGATTCATGATTCGATTCATGATTCATGATTCAATTCATGATTCATGATTCATGATTCATGATTCAATTCATGATTCATGATTCATGATTCATGATTCAATTCATGATTCATGATTCATGATTCAATTCATAATTCATGATTCATGATTCATGATTCGATTCATGATTCTTGACTCATGATTCATGATTCGATTCATGATTCATGATTCATGATTCAATTCATGATTCATGATTCATGATTCATTACTCAATTCATGAATCAAGATTCATGATTCGATTCATGATTCATGATTCAATTCATGATTCATGATTCAATTCATGATTCATAATTCAATTCATGATTCATGATTCATGATTCGATTCATGATTCAATTCATGATTAATGATTTAATTCATGATTCATGATTCAATTCATGATTCATGATTCATGATTCAATTCATAATTCATGATTCATGATTCATGATTCAATTCATGATTCATGATTCATGATTCAATTCATGATTCATGATTCAATTCATGATTCTTGATTCATGATTCATGATTCATGATTCAATTCATAATTCATGATTCATGATTCAATTCATGATTTATGATTCATGATTCAATTCATGATTCATGATTCATGATTCATGATTCATGATTCAATTCATGATTCATGATTCAATTCATGATTCATGATTCATGATTCATGATTTGATTCATGATTCATGATTCATGATTCATGATTCAATTCATGATTCATGATTCAATTCATGATTCATGATTTATGATTCATGATTCAATTCATGATTCATGATTCATGATTCATGATTCAATTCATGATTCATGATTCATGATTCATGATTCGATTCATGATTAATGATTCATGATTAAATTCATGATTCATGATTCATGATTCAATTCATGATTCATGATTCGATTCACGATTCTTGATTCATGATTCGATTCATGATTCATGATTCAATTCATGATTCATGATTCATGATTCATGATTCAATTCATGATTCATGATTCATGATTCATGATTCAATTCATGATTCATGATTCATGATTCAATTCATAATTCATGATTCATGATTCATGATTCGATTCATGATTCTTGACTCATGATTCATGATTCGATTCATGATTCATGATTCATGATTCAATTCATGATTCATGATTCATGATTCATTACTCAATTCATGAATCAAGATTCATGATTCGATTCATGATTCATGATTCAATTCATGATTCATGATTCAATTCATGATTCATAATTCAATTCATGATTCATGATTCATGATTCGATTCATGATTCAATTCATGATTAATGATTTAATTCATGATTCATGATTCAATTCATGATTCAAGATTCATGATTCAATTCATGATTCATGATTCATGATTCATGATTCAATTCATGATTCAATTTATGATTCCTAATTCATGATTTATGATTCAATTCATGATTCATGATTCAATTCATGATTCATGATTCATGATTCAATTCATGATTCATGAATCATGATTCATGATTCAATTCATGATTCATGATTCATGATTCAATTCATGATTCATGATTTATGATTCAATTCATGATTCAATTTATGATTCATGATTCATGATTTAATTCATGTTTCAATTCATGATTCATGATTCAATTCATGATTCAATTCATGATTCATGATTCATGATTCAATTCATGATTCATGATTTATGATTCAATTCATGATTCAATTTATGATTCATGATTCATGATTTAATTCATGTTTCAATTCATGATTCATGATTCAATTCATGATTCAATTCATGATTCATGATTCATTATTAAATTCATGATTCATGATTCAATTCATGATTCATGATTTAATTCATGATTCATGATTTGATTCATGATTCATGATTCAATTCATGATTCATGATTCATGATAAATGATTCAATTCATGATTCATGATTCAATTCATGATTCATAATTCATGATTCATGATTCAATTCATGATTCATGATTCAATTCATGATTCGAATCCTGATTCAATTCATGATTCATGATTCATGATTCAATTCATGATTTGAATCCTGATTCAATTCATGATTCATGATTCATGATTCAATTCATGATTCATGATTCATGATTCATGATTCATGATTCATGATTCAATTCATGATTCATGATTCAATTTATTATTCATGATTCATGATTTAATTCATGATTCAATTCATGATTCATGATTCAATTCAGGATTCAATTCATGATTCATGATTCATGATTCAATTCATGATTCATGATTCATGATTCAATTCATGATTCATGATTCGATTCATGATTCATGATTCATGATTCATGATTTAATTCATAATTCATGATTCATGATTCAAGATTCATGATTCATGATTCAATTTATGATTCATGATTTGATTTATCATTCATGATTTATGATTCAATTCATGATTCATGATTCATGATTCAATTCATGATTCATGATTCATGATTCATGATTTGATTTATTATTCATGATTCATGATTCATGATTTAATTCATGATTCATGATTCATGATTCAATTCATGATTCATGATTCGATTCATGATTTTTGATTCATGATTCATGATTTGATTCATGACTCATGATTCATGATTCACTTCATGATTCATGATTCATGATTCAATTCATGATTCATGATTCATGATTCATGATTCATGATTCAATTCATAATTCATGATTCATGATTCATGATTCAATTCATGATTCATGATTCATGATTCAATTCATGATTCATGATTCAATTCATGATTCATGATTCATGATTCATGATTCATGATTCATGATTCATGATTCGATTCATGATTCATGATTCATGATTCAATTCATGATTCATGATTCAATTCATGATTCATGATTCGATTCATGATTCTTGATTCATGATTCATGATTCGATTCATGATTCATGATTCAATTCATGATTCATGATTCATGATTCATGATTCAATTCATGATTCATGATTCATGATTCAATTCATAATTCATGATTCATGATTCATGATTCGATTCATGATTCTTGATTCATGATTCAATTCATGATTTATGATTCATGATTCATGATTCAATTCATGATTCATGATTCATGATTCAATTCATGATTCATGATTCATGATTCAATTCATGATTTATGATTCATGATTCGATTTATGATTCATGATTCATGATTCATGATTCATGATTCAATTCATGATTTATGATTCATGATTCGATTTATGATTCATGATTCATAATTCATGATTCATGATTCAATTCATGATTCATGATTCAATTAATGATTCATGATTCATGATTCAATTCATGATTCATGATTCGATTCATGATTTTTGATTCATGATTCATGATTCGATTCATGATTCAATTCATGATTCATGATTCATGATTCAATTCATGATTCATGATTCAATTCATGATTCATGATTTATGTTTCAATTCATGATTCATGATTCATGATTCAATTCATGATTCATGATTCATGATTCATGATTCATGATTCAATTCAGGATTCAATTCATGATTCATGATTCATGATTCAATTCATGATTCATGATTCAATTCATGATTCATGATTCGATTCATGATTCATGATTCATGATTCATGATTTAATTCATAATTCATGATTCATGATTCAAGATTCATGATTCATGATTCAATTTATGATTCATGATTTGATTTATCATTCATGATTTATGATTCAATTCATGATTCATGATTCATGATTCAATTCATGATTCATGATTCATGATTCATGATTCATGATTTGATTTATTATTCATGATTCATGATTCATGATTTAATTCATGATTCATGATTCATGATTCAATTCATGATTCATGATTCGATTCATGATTTTTGATTCATGATTCATGATTCGATTCATGATTCATGATTCATGATTCACTTCATGATTCATGATTCAATTCATGATTCATGATTCATGATTCATGATTCATGATTCAATTCATGATTAATGATTCATGATTAAATTCATAATTCATGATTCATGATTCGATTCATGATTCATGATTCGATTCACGATTCTTGATTCATGATTCGATTCATGATTCATGATTCAATTCATGATTCAGGATTCATGATTCATGATTCACTTCATGATTCATGATTCATGATTCAATTCATAATTCATGATTCATGATTCATGATTCAATTCATGATTCATGATTCATGATTCAATTCATGATTCATGATTCAATTCATGATTCTTGATTCATGATTCATGATTCATGATTCAATTCATAATTCATGATTCATGATTCAATTCATGATTTATGATTCATGATTCAATTCATGATTCATGATTCATGATTCATGATTCATGATTCAATTCATGATTCATGATTCAATTCATGATTCATGATTCATGATTCATGATTTGATTCATGATTCATGATTCATGATTCATGATTCATGATTCGATTCATGATTAATGATTCATGATTAAATTCATGATTCATGATTCATGATTCAATTCATGATTCATGATTCGATTCACGATTCTTGATTCATGATTCGATTCATGATTCATGATGCAATTCATGATTCATGATTCATGATTCATGATTCAATTCATGATTCATGATTCATGATTCAATTCATAATTAATGATTCATGATTCATGATTCGATTCATGATTCTTGACTCATGATTCATGATTCGATTCATGATTCATGATTCATGATTCAATTCATGATTCATGATTCATGATTCATTACTCAATTCATGAATCAAGATTCATGATTCGATTCATGATTCATGATTCAATTCATGATTCATAATTCAATTCATGATTCATGATTCATGATTCGATTCATGATTCAATTCATGATTAATGATTTAATTCATGATTCATGATTCAATTCATGATTCAAGATTCATGATTCAATTCATGATTCATGATTCATGATTCATGATTCAATTCATGATTCATGATTCAATTTATGATTCCTAATTCATGATTTATGATTCAATTCATGATTCATGATTCAATTCATGATTCATGATTCATGATTCAATTCATGATTCATGATTTATGATTCAATTCATGATTCAATTTATGATTCATGATTCATGATTTAATTCATGTTTCAATTCATGATTCATGATTCAATTCATGATTCAATTCATGATTCATGATTCATGATTCAATTCATGATTCATGATTTATGATTCAATTCATGATTCAATTTATGATTCATGATTCATGATTTAATTCATGTTTCAATTCATGATTCATGATTCAATTCATGATTCAATTCATGATTCATGATTCATTATTAAATTCATGATTCATGATTCAATTCATGATTCATGATTTAATTCATGATTCATGATTTGATTCATAATTCATGATTCAATTCATGATTCATGATTCATGATAAATGATTCAATTCATGATTCATGATTCAATTCATGATTCATAATTCATGATTCATGATTCAATTCATGATTCATGATTCAATTCATGATTCGAATCCTGATTCAATTCATGATTCATGATTCATGATTCAATTCATGATTCATGATTCATGATTCATGATTCATGATTCAATTCATGATTCATGATTCAATTTATTATTCATGATTCATGATTTAATTCATGATTCAATTCATGATTCATGTTTCAATTCAGGATTCAATTCATGATTCATGATTCATGATTCAATTCATGATTCATGATTCATGATTCAATTCATGATTCATGATTCGATTCATGATTCATGATTCATGATTCATGATTTAATTCATAATTCATGATTCATGATTCAAGATTCATGATTCATGATTCAATTTATGATTCATGATTTGATTTATCATTCATGATTTATGATTCAATTCATGATTCATGATTCATGATTCAATTCATGATTCATGATTCATGATTCATGATTCATGATTTGATGTTTTATTCATGATTCATGATTCATGATTTAATTCATGATTCATGATTCATGATTCAATTCATGATTCATGATTCGATTCATGATTTTTGATTCATGATTCATGATTCGATTCATGACTCATGATTCATGATTCACTTCATGATTCATGATTCATGATTCAATTCATGATTCATGATTCACGATTCATGATTCATGATTCAATTCATAATTCATGATTCATGATTCATGATTCAATTCATGATTCATGATTCATGATTCAATTCATGATTCATGATTCAATTCATGATTCATGATTCATGATTCATGATTCATGATTCATGATTCATGATTCGATTCATGATTCATGATTCATGATTCAATTCATGATTCATGATTCAATTCATGATTCATGATTCGATTCATGATTCTTGATTCATGATTCATTATTCGATTCATGATTCATGATTCAATTCATGATTCATGATTCATGATTCATGATTCAATTCATGATTCATGATTCAATTCATAATTCATGATTGATGATTTATGATTCGATTCATGATTCTTGATTCATGATTCAATTCATGATTCATGATTCATGATTCATGATTCAATTCATGATTCATGATTCATGATTCAATTCATGATTCATGATTCATGATTCAATTCATGATTTATGATTCATGATTCGATTTATGATTCATGATTCATGATTCATGATTCATGATTCAATTCATGATTTATGATTCATGATTCGATTTATGATTCATGATTCATAATTCATGATTCATGATTCAATTCATGATTCATGATTCAATTAATGATTCATGATTCATGATTCAATTCATGATTCATGATTCGATTCATGATTTTTGATTCATGATTCATGATTCGATTCATGATTCAATTCATGATTCATGATTCATGATTCAATTCATGATTCATGATTCAATTCATGATTCATGATTTATGTTTCAATTCATGATTCATGATTCATGATTCAATTCATGATTCATGATTCATGATTCATGATTCAATTCAGGATTCAATTCATGATTCATGATTCATGATTCAATTCATGATTCATGATTCATGATTCAATTCATGATTCATGATTCGATTCATGATTCATGATTCATGATTCATGATTTAATTCATAATTCATGATTCATGATTCAAGATTCATGATTCATGATTCAATTTATGATTCATGATTTGATTTATCATTCATGATTTATGATTCAATTCATGATTCATGATTCATGATTCAATTCATGATTCATGATTCATGATTCATGATTTGATTTATTATTCATGATTCATGATTCATGATTTAATTCATGATTCATGATTCATGATTCAATTCATGATTCATGATTCGATTCATGATTTTTGATTCATGATTCATGATTCGATTCATGATTCATGATTCATGATTCACTTCATGATTCATGATTCATGATTCAATTCATGATTCATGATTCATGATTCATGATTCAATTCATAATTCATGATTCATGATTCATGATTCAATTCATGATTCATGATTCATGATTCAATTCATGATTCATGATTCATGATTCATGATTCATGATTCGATTCATGATTCATGATTCATGATTCAATTCATGATTCATGATTCAATTCATGATTCATGATTCGATTCATGATTCTTGATTCATGATTCATGATTCGATTCATGATTCATGATTCAATTCATGATTCATGATTCATGATTCATGATTCAATTCATGATTCATGATTCATGATTCAATTCATAATTCATGATTGATGATTCATGATTCGATTCATGATTCTTGATTCATGATTCATGATTCAATTCATGATTCATGATTCATGATTCAATTCATGATTCATGATTCATGATTCAATTCATGATTCATAATTCATGATTCAATTCATGATTTATGATTCATGATTCGATTTATGATTCATGATTCATGATTCATGATTCATGATTCAATTCATGATTTATGATTCATGATTCGATTTATGATTCATGATTCATAATTCATGATTCATGATTCAATTCATGATTCATGATTCAATTAATGATTCATGATTCATGATTCAATTCATGATTCATGATTCGATTCATGATTTTTGATTCATGATTCATGATTCGATTCATGATTCAATTCATGATTCATGATTCATGATTCAATTCATGATTCATGATTCAATTCATGATTCATGATTTATGTTTCAATTCATGATTCATGATTCATGATTCAATTCATGATTCATGATTCATGATTCATGATTCATGATTCAATTCATGATTCATGATTCAATTCATGATTCATGATTCATGATTCATGATTCAATTCATGATTCATGATTCAATTCATGATTCATGATTCATGATTCATGATTCATGATTCATGATTCAATTCATGATTCATGATTCATGATTCATGTTTCAATTCATGATTTATGATTCAATTCATAATTCATGATTCATGATTCATGATTCATGATTCATGTTTCAATTCATGATTCCATTCATGATTCATGATTCAATTTATTATTCATGATTCATGATTTAATTCATGATTCAATTCATGATTCATGATTCAATTCAGGATTCAATTCATGATTCATGATTCATGATTCAATTCATGATTCATGATTCGATTCAGGATTCAATTCATGATTCATGATTCATGATTCAATTCATGATTCATGATTCAAGATTCATGATTCATGATTCAATTTATGATTCATGATTTGATTTATCATTCATGATTTATGATTCAATTCATGATTCATGATTCATGATTCAATTCATGATTCATAATTCATGATTTAATTCATGATTCATGATTCATGATTCAATTCATGATTCATGATTCGATTCATGATTTTTGATTCATGATTCATGATTCGATTCATGATTCATGATTCATGATTCACTTCATGATTCATGATTCATGATTCATGATTCATGATTCAATTCATGATTCATGATTCATGATTCATGATTCAATTCATGATTCATGATTCAATTCATGATTCATGATTCATGATTCATGATTAATGATTCATGATTCATGATTCATGATTCAATTCATGATTCATGATTCATGATTCATGTTTCAATTCATGATTTATGATTCAATTCATGATTCAATTCATGATTCATGATTCAATTCAGGATTCAATTCATGATTCATGATTCATGATTCAATTCATGATTCATGATTCGATTCAGGATTCATAATTCATGATTTAATTCATGATTCATGATTCATGATTCAATTCATGATTCATGATTCGATTCATGATTTTTGATTCATGATTCATGATTCGATTCATGATTCATGATTCATGATTCATGATTCATGATTCAATTCATGATTCATGATTCATGATTCATGATTCAATTCATGATTCATGATTCATGATTCATGATTCAATTCATGATTCATGATTCAATTCATGATTCATGATTCATGATTCATGATTCATGATTCATGATTCATGATTCATGATTCAATTCATGATTCATGATTCATGATTCAATTCATGATTCATGATTCAAGATTCATGATTCATGATTCAATTTATGATTCATGATTTGATTTATCATTCATGATTTATGATTCAATTCATGATTCATGATTCATGATTCAATTCATGATTCATAATTCATGATTTAATTCATGATTCATGATTCATGATTCAATTCATGATTCATGATTCGATTCATGATTTTTGATTCATGATTCATGATTCGATTCATGATTCATGATTCAAGATTCATGATTCATGATTCATGATTCATGATTCAATTCATGATTCATGATTCATGATTCATGATTCAATTCATAATTCATGATTCATGATTCATGATTCAATTCCTGATTCTTGATTCATGATTCATGATTCATGATTCAATTCATAATTCATGATTCATGATTCAATTCATGATTTATGATTCATGATTCAATTCATGATTCATGATTCATGATTCATGATTCATGATTCATGATTCAATTCATGATTCATGATTCAATTCATGACTCATGATTCATGATTCATGATTCATGATTTGATTCATGATTGATGATTGATGATTCATGATTCAATTCATGATTCATGATTCAATTCATGATTCATGATTCATGATTTATGATTCATGATTCAATTCATGATTCATGATTCATGATTCATGATTTAATTCATGATTCATGATTCATGATTCATGATTCATGATTCGATTCATGATTAATGATTCATGATTAAATTCATGATTCATGATTCATGATTCAATTCATGATTCATGATTCGATTCATGATTCTTGATTCATGATTCGATTCATGATTCATGATTCAATTCATGATTCATGATTCATGATTCATGATTCAATTCATGATTCATGATTCATGATTCAATTCATGATTCATGATTCATGATTCAATTCATAATTCATGATTGATGATTCATGATTCGATTCATGATTCTTGACTCATGATTCATGATTCGATTCATGATTCATGATTCATGATTCAATTCATGATTCATGATTTATGATTCATTACTCAATTCATGAATCAAGATTCATGATTCGATTCATGATTCATGATTCAATTCATGATTCATGATTCAATTCATGATTCATGATTCATGATTCGATTCATGATTCAATTCATGATTCATGATTTGATTCATGATTCATAATTCAATTCATGATTCAATTCATGATTCATGATTCATGATTCAATTCATGATTCAATTCATGATTCATGATTCAATTCATGATTCATGATTTAATTCATGATTCATGATTCAATTCATGATTCAAGATTCATGATTCAATTCATGATTCATGATTCATGATTCATGATTCATGATTCATGATTCAATTCATGATTCATGATTCAATTTATGATTCCTAATTCATGATTTATGATTCAATTCATGATTCATAATTCAATTCATGATTCATGATTCATGATTCAATTCATGACTCATGAATCATGATTCATGATTCAATTCATGATTCATGATTCATGATTCATTTCATGATTCATGATTTATGATTCAATTCATGATTCAATTTATGATTCATGATTCATGATTTAATTCATGTTTCAATTCATGATTCATGATTCAATTCATGATTCAATTCATGATTCATGATTCATTATTAAATTCATGATTCATGATTCAATTCATGATTCATGATTTAATTCATGATTCATGATTTGATTCATGATTCATGATTCAATTCATGATTCATGATTCATGATAAATGATTCAATTCATGATTCATGATTCAATTCATGATTCATAATTCATGATTCATGATTCAATTCATGATTCATGATTCAATTCATGATTCGAATCCTGATTCAATTCATGATTCATGATTCATGATTCAATTCATGATTCATGATTCATGATTCATGATTCATGATTCAATTCATGATTCATGATTCAAGTCATGATTCATGATTCGTTTCATGATTCTTGATTCATGATTCATGATTCGATTCATGATTCATGATTCATGATTCAATTCATGATTCATGATTCATGATTCATGATTCAATTCATGATTCATGATTCATGATTCATGATTCATGATTTATGATTCAATTCATGATTTATGATTTATGATTCAATTCATGATTCATGATTCATGATTCAATTCATGATTCATGATTCAATTCATGATTCATGATTCATGATTCAATTCATGATTCATGATTCGATTCATGATTTTTGATTCATGATTCATGATTCGATTCATGATTCATGATTCACTTCATGATTCATGATTCATGATTCATGATTCAATTCATGATTCATGATTCATGATTCATGATTCAATTCATGATTCATGATTCATGATTAATGATTCATGATTCATGATTCAATTCATGATTCATGATTCATGATTCATGTTTCAATTCATGATTTATGATTCAATTCATGATTCCTGATTCATGATTCATGATTCATGATTCATGATTCATGTTTCAATTCATGATTCAATTCATGATTCATGATTCAATTTATTATTCATGATTCATGATTTAATTCATGATTCAATTCATGATTCATGATTCAATTCAGGATTCAATTCATGATTCATGATTTATGATTCAATTCATGATTCATAATTCATGATTTAATTCATGATTCATGATTCATGATTCAATTCATGATTCATGATTCGATTCATGATTTTTGATTCATGATTCATGATTCGATTCATGATTCATGATTCATGATTCACTTCATGATTCATGATTCATGATTCATGATTCATGATTCAATTCATGATTCATGATTCATGATTCATGATTCAATTCATGATTCATGATTCAATTCATGATTCATGATTAATGATTCATGATTCATGATTCAATTCATGATTCATGATTCATGTTTCAATTCATGATTTATGATTCAATTCATGATTCATGATTCATGATTCATGATTCATGATTCATGATGCATGTTTCAATTCTTGATTCAATTCATGATTCATGATTCATGATTCAATTTATTATTCATGATTCATGATTTAATTCATGATTCAATTCATGATTCATGATTCAATTCAGGATTCAATTCATGATTCATGATTCATGATTCAATTCATGATTCATGATTCGATTCAGGATTCAATTCATGATTCATGATTCATGATTCAAGATTCATGATTCATGATTCAATTTATGATTCATGATTTGATTTATCATTCATGATTTATGATTCAATTCATGATTCATGATTCATGATACAATTCATGATTCATAATTCATGATTTAATTCATGATTCATGATTCATGATTCAATTCATGATTCATGATTTGATTCATGATTTTTGATTCATGATTCATGATTCGATTCATGATTCATGATTCATGATTCACTTCATGATTCATGATTCATGATTCATGATTTAATTCATGATTCATGATTCATGATTCATGATTCAATTCATAATTCATGATTCATGATTCATGATTCAATTCCTGATTCATGATTCATGATTCAATTCATGATTCATGATTCAATTCATGATTCTTGATTCATGATTCATGATTCATGATTCAATTCATAATTCATGATTCATGATTCAATTCATGATTTATGATTCATGATTCAATTCATGATTCATGATTCATGATTCAATTCATGATTCATGATTCATGATTCATGATTCATGATTTGATTCATGATTGATGATTCATGATTCATGATTCAATTCATGATTCATGATTCAATTCATGATTCATGATTCAATTCAGGATTCAATTCATGATTCATGATTCATGATTCAATTCATGATTCATGATTCGATTCAGGATTCAATTCATGATTCATGATTCATGATTCAATTCATGATTCATGATTCAAGATTCATGATTCATGATTCAATTTATGATTCATGATTTGATTTATCATTCATGATTTATGATTCAATTCATGATTCATGATTCATGATTCAATTCATGATTCATAATTCATGATTTAATTCATGATTCATGATTCATGATTCAATTCATGATTCATGATTCGATTCATGATTTTTGATTCATGATTCATGATTCGATTCATGATTCATGATTCATGATTCACTTCATGATTCATGATTCATGATTCATGATTCATGATTCAATTCATGATTCATGATTCATGATTCATGATTCAATTCATGATTCATGATTCAAATCATGATTCATGATTCATGATTCATGATTAATGATTCATGATTCATGATTCATGATTCAATTCATGATTCATGATTCATGTTTCAATTCATGATTTATGATTCAATTCATGATTCATGATTCAATTCAGGATTCAATTCATGATTCATGATTCATGATTCAATTCATGATTCATGATTCGATTCAGGATTCATAATTCATGATTTAATTCATGATTCATGATTCATGATTCAATTCATGATTCATGATTCGATTCATGATTTTTGATTCATGATTCATGATTCGATTCATGATTCATGATTCACTTCATGATTCATGATTCATGATTCATGATTCATGATTCAATTCATGATTCATGATTCATGATTCATGATTCAATTCATGATTCATGATTCAATTCATGATTCATGATTCATGATTCATGATTAATGATTCATGATTCATGATTCATGATTCAATTCATGATTCATGATTCATGATTCAATTTATTATTCATGATTCATGATTTAATTCATGATTCAATTCATGATTCATGATTCAATTCAGGATTCAATTCATGATTCATGATTCATGATTCAATTCATGATTCATGATTCGATTCAGGATTCAATTCATGATTCATGATTCATGATTCAATTCATGATTCATGATTCAAGATTCATGATTCATGATTCAATTTATGATTCATGATTTGATTTATCATTCATGATTTATGATTCAATTCATGATTCATGATTCATGATTCAATTCATGATTCATAATTCATGATTTAATTCATGATTCATGATTCATGATTCAATTCATGATTCATGATTCGATTCATGATTTTTGATTCATGATTCATGATTCGATTCATGATTCATGATTCATGATTCATGATTCATGATTCATGATTCAATTCATGATTCATGATTCATGATTCATGATTCAATTCATAATTCATGATTCATGATTCATGATTTAATTCCTGATTCTTGATTCATGATTCATGATTCATGATTCAATTCATAATTCATGATTCATGATTCAATTCATGATTTATGATTCATGATTCAATTCATGATTCATGATTCATGATTCATGATTCAATTCATGATTCATGATTCAATTCATGACTCATGATTCATGATTCATGATTCATGATTTGATTCATGATTGATGAATGATGATTCATGATTCAATTCATGATTCATGATTCAATTCATGATTCATGATTCATGATTTATGATTCATGATTCATGATTCATGATTTAATTCATGATTCATGATTCATGATTCATGATTCATGATTCATGATTCATGATTCGATTCATGATTAATGATTCATGATTCGATTCATGATTCATGATTCAATTCATGATTCATGATTCATGATTCATGATTCAATTCATGATTCATGATTCATGATTCAATTCATGATTCATGATTCATGATTCAATTCATGATTCATGATTCAATTCATGATTCTTGATTCATGATTCATGATTCATGATTCAATTCATAATTCATGATTCATGATTCAATTCATGATTTATGATTCATGATTCAATTCATGATTCATGATTCATGATTCATGATTCAATTCATGATTCATGATTCATGATTCATGATTCATGATTTGATTCATGATTGATGATTCATGATTCATGATTCAATTCATGATTCATGATTCAATTCATGATTCATGATTCAATTCAGGATTCAATTCATGATTCATGATTCATGATTCAATTCATGATTCATGATTCGATTCAGGATTCAATTCATGATTCATGATTCATGATTCAATTCATGATTCATGATTCAAGATTCATGATTCATGATTCAATTTATGATTCATGATTTGATTTATCATTCATGATTTATGATTCAATTCATGATTCATGATTCATGATTCAATTCATGATTCATAATTCATGATTTAATTCATGATTCATGATTCATGATTCAATTCATGATTCATGATTCGATTCATGATTTTTGATTCATGATTCATGATTCGATTCATGATTCATGATTCATGATTCACTTCATGATTCATGATTCATGATTCATGATTCATGATTCAATTGATGATTCATGATTCATGATTCATGATTCAATTCATGATTCATGATTCAAATCATGATTCATGATTCATGATTCATGATTAATGATTCATGATTCATGATTCATGATTCAATTCATGATTCATGATTCATGTTTCAATTCATGATTTATGATTCAATTCATGATTCATGATTCAATTCAGGATTCAATTCATGATTCATGATTCATGATTCAATTCATGATTCATGATTCGATTCAGGATTCATAATTCATGATTTAATTCATGATTCATGATTCATGATTCAATTCATGATTCATGATTCGATTCATGATTTTTGATTCATGATTCATGATTCGATTCATGATTCATGATTCACTTCATGATTCATGATTCATGATTCATGATTCATGATTCAATTCATGATTCATGATTCATGATTCATGATTCAATTCATGATTCATGATTCAATTCATGATTCATGATTCATGATTCATGATTAATGATTCATGATTCATGATTCATGATTCAATTCATGATTCATGATTCATGATTCAATTTATTATTCATGATTCATGATTTAATTCATGATTCAATTCATGATTCATGATTCAATTCAGGATTCAATTCATGATTCATGATTCATGATTCAATTCATGATTCATGATTCGATTCAGGATTCAATTCATGATTCATGATTCAATTCATGATTCATGATTCAAGATTCATGATTCATGATTCAATTTATGATTCATGATTTGATTTATCATTCATGATTTATGATTCAATTCATGATTCATGATTCATGATTCAATTCATGATTCATAATTCATGATTTAATTCATGATTCATGATTCATGATTCAATTCATGATTCATGATTCGATTCATGATTTTTGATTCATGATTCATGATTCGATTCATGATTCATGATTCATGATTCATGATTCATGATTCATGATTCAATTCATGATTCATGATTCATGATTCATGATTCAATTCATAATTCATGATTCATGATTCATGATTTAATTCCTGATTCTTGATTCATGATTCATGATTCATGATTCAATTCATAATTCATGATTCATGATTCAATTCATGATTTATGATTCATGATTCAATTCATGATTCATGATTCATGATTCATGATTCAATTCATGATTCATGATTCAATTCATGACTCATGATTCATGATTCATGATTCATGATTTGATTCATGATTGATGAATGATGATTCATGATTCAATTCATGATTCATGATTCAATTCATGATTCATGATTCATGATTTATGATTCATGATTCATGATTCATGATTTAATTCATGATTCATGATTCATGATTCATGATTCATGATTCATGATTCATGATTCGATTCATGATTAATGATTCATGATTAAATTCATGATTCATGATTCATGATTCAATTCATGATTCATGATTCGATTCATGATTCTTGATTCATGATTCGATTCATGATTCATGATTCAATTCATGATTCATGATTCATGATTCATGATTCAATTCATGATTCATGATTCATGATTCAATTCATGATTCATGATTCATGATTCAATTCATAATTCATGATTGATGATTCATGATTCGATTCATGATTCTTGACTCATGATTCATGATTCGATTCATGATTCATGATTCATGATTCAATTCATGATTCATGATTTATGATTCATTACTCAATTCATGAATCAAGATTCATGATTCGATTCATGATTCATGATTCAATTCATGATTCATGATTCAATTCATGATTCATGATTCATGATTCGATTCATGATTCAATTCATGATTCATGATTCGATTCATGATTCAATTCATGATTCATGATTTGATTCATGATTCATAATTCAATTCATGATTCAATTCATGATTCATGATTCAATTCATGATTCAATTCATGATTCATGATTCAATTCATGATTCATGATTTAATTCATGATTCATGATTCAATTCATGATTCAAGATTCATGATTCAATTCATGATTCATGATTCATGATTCATGATTCATGATTCAATTCATGATTCATGATTCAATTTATGATTCCTAATTCATGATTTATGATTCAATTCATGATTCATAATTCAATTCATGATTCATGATTCATGATTCAATTCATGATTCATGAATCATGATTCATGATTCAATTCATGATTCATGATTCATGATTCAATTCATGATTCATGATTTATGATTCAATTCATGATTCAATTTATGATTCATGATTCATGATTTAATTCATGTTTCAATTCATGATTCA
Source organism: Mixophyes australis (assembly GCA_036250195.1). Lineage (NCBI taxonomy): Eukaryota > Metazoa > Chordata > Amphibia > Anura > Limnodynastidae > Mixophyes > Mixophyes australis. Next base: position 13,440 of record JAVHZZ010000022.1, on the reverse strand, counting down.
TGATTCAATTCATGATTCAATTCATGATTCATGATTCATTATTAAATTCATGATTCATGATTCAATTCATGATTCATGATTTAATTCATGATTCATGATTTGATTCATGATTCATGATTCAATTCATGATTCATGATTCATGATAAATGATTCAATTCATGATTCATGATTCAATTCATGATTCATAATTCATGATTCATGATTCAATTCATGATTCATGATTCAATTCATGATTCGAATCCTGATTCAATTCATGATTCATGATTCATGATTCAATTCATGATTCATGATTCATGATTCATGATTCAATTCATGATTCATGATTCAAGTCATGATTCATGATTCGTTTCATGATTCTTGATTCATGATTCATGATTCGATTCATGATTCATGATTCATGATTCAATTCATGATTCATGATTCATGATTCATGATTCAATTCATGATTCATGATTCTTGATTCATGATTCATGATTCATGATTCAATTCATAATTCATGATTCATGATTCATGATTCAATTCATGATTTATGATTTATGATTCAATTCATGATTCATGATTCATGATTCAATTCATGATTCATGATTCAATTCATGATTCATGATTCATGATTCAATTCATGATTCATGATTCGATTCATGATTTTTGATTCATGATTCATGATTCGATTCATGATTCATGATTCACTTCATGATTCATGATTCATGATTCATGATTCATGATTCAATTCATGATTCATGATTCATGATTCATGATTCAATTCATGATTCATGATTCAATTCATGATTCATGATTCATGATTAATGATTCATGATTCATGATTCAATTCATGATTCATGATTCATGATTCATGTTTCAATTCATGATTTATGATTCAATTCATGATTCATGATTCATGATTCATGATTCATGTTTCAATTCATGATTCAATTCATGATTCATGATTCAATTTATTATTCATGATTCATGATTTAATTCATGATTCAATTCATGATTCATGATTTATGATTCAATTCATGATTCATGATTCATGATTCAATTCATGATTCATAATTCATGATTTAATTCATGATTCATGATTCATGATTCAATTCATGATTCATGATTCGATTCATGATTTTTGATTCATGATTCATGATTCGATTCATGATTCATGATTCATGATTCACTTCATGATTCATGATTCATGATTCATGATTCATGATTCAATTCATGATTCATGATTCATGATTCATGATTCAATTCATGATTCATGATTCAATTCATGATTCATGATTAATGATTCATGATTCATGATTCAATTCATGATTCATGATTCATGTTTCAATTCATGATTTATGATTCAATTCATGATTCATGATTCATGATTCATGATTCATGATTCATGATGCATGTTTCAATTCTTGATTCAATTCATGATTCATGATTCATGATTCAATTTATTATTCATGATTCATGATTTAATTCATGATTCAATTCATGATTCATGATTCAATTCAGGATTCAATTCATGATTCATGATTCATGATTCAATTCATGATTCATGATTCGATTCAGGATTCAATTCATGATTCATAATTCATGATTCAAGATTCATGATTCATGATTCAATTTATGATTCATGATTTGATTTATCATTCATGATTTATGATTCAATTCATGATTCATGATTCATGATTCAATTCATGATTCATAATTCATGATTTAATTCATGATTCATGATTCATGATTCAATTCATGATTCATGATTCGATTCATGATTTTTGATTCATGATTCATGATTCGATTCATGATTCTTTATTCATGATTCACTTCATGATTCATGATTCATGATTCATGATTTAATTCATGATTCATGATTCATGATTCATGATTCAATTCATAATTCATGATTCATGATTCATGATTCAATTCCTGATTCATGATTCATGATTCAATTCATGATTCATGATTCAATTCATGATTCTTGATTCATGATTCATGATTCATGATTCAATTCATAATTCATGATTCATGATTCAATTCATGATTTATGATTCATGATTCAATTCATGATTCATGATTCATGATTCATGATTCAATTCATGATTCATGATTCATGATTCATGATTCATGATTTGATTCATGATTGATGATTCATGATTCATGATTCAATTCATGATTCATGATTCAATTTATGATTCATGATTCATGATTTATGATTCATGATTCAATTCATGATTCATGATTCATGATTCAATTCATGATTCATGATTCATGATTCATGATTCATGATTCGATTCATGATTAATGATTCATGATTAAATTCATGATTCATGATTCATGATTCAATTCATGATTCATGATTCGATTCATGATTCTTGATTCATGATTCGATTCATGATTCATGATTCAATTCATGATTCATGATTCATGATTCAATTCATGATTCATGATTCATGATTCAATTCATGATTCATGATTCATGATTCAATTCATAATTCATGATTGATGATTCATGATTCAATTCATAATTCATGATTGATGATTCATGATTTAATTCATGATTCATAATTCATGATTCAATTCATGATTCATGATTCGATTCATGATTTTTGATTCATGATTCATGATTCGATTCATGATTCATGATTCATGATTCAATTCATAATTCATGATTCATGATTCATGATTCAATTCATGATTTATGATTCATGATTCAATTCATGATTCATGATTTATGATTCATGATTCAATTCATGATTCATGATTCAATTCATGATTTATGATTCATGATTCAATTCATGATTCATGATTCGATTCATGATTTTTGATTCATGATTCATGATTCGATTCATGATTCATGATTCATGATTCACTTCATGATTCATGATTCATGATTCATGATTCATGATTCAATTCATGATTCATGATTCATGATTCATGATTCAATTCATGATTCATGATTCAATTCATGATTCATGATTCATGATTCACGATTCATGATTCAATTCATGATTCATGATTCATGATTCATGTTTCAATTCATGATTTATGATTCAATTCATGATTCATGATTCATGATTAATGATTCATGATTCATGATTCATGTTTCAATTCATGATTCAATTCATGATTCATGATTCAATTTATTATTCATGATTCATGATTTAATTCATGATTCAATTCATGATTCATGATTCAATTCAGGATTCAATTCATGATTCATGATTTATGATTCAATTCATGATTCATGATTCATGATTCAATTCATGATTCATAATTCATGATTTAATTCATGATTCATGATTCATGATTCAATTCATGATTCATGATTCGATTCATGATTTTTGATTCATGATTCATGATTCGATTCATGATTCATGATTCATGATTAACTTCATGATTCATGATTCATGATTCATGATTCAATTCATGATTCATGATTCATGATTCATGATTCAATTCATGATTCATGATTCAATTCATGATTCATGATTCATGATTCATGATTAATGATTCATGATTCATGATTCAATTCATGATTCATGATTCATGATTCATGTTTCAATTCATGATTTATGATTCAATTCATGATTCATGATTCATGATTCATGATTCATGATTCATGATTCATGTTTCAATTCATGATTCAATTCATGATTCATGATTCATGATTCAATTTATTATTCATGATTCATGATTTAATTCATGATTCAATTCATGATTCATGATTCAATTCAGGATTCAATTCATGATTCATGATTCATGATTCAATTCATGATTCATGATTCGATTCAGGATTCAATTCATGATTCATGATTCATGATTCAATTCATGATTCATGATTCAAGATTCATGATTCATGATTCAATTTATGATTCATGATTTGATTTATCATTCATGATTTATGATTCAATTCATGATTCATCATTCATGATTCAATTCATGATTCATAATTCATGATTTAATTCATGATTCATGATTCATGATTCAATTCATGATTCATGATTCGATTCATGATTTTTGATTCATGATTCATGATTCATGATTCATGATTCACTTCATGATTCATGATTCATGATTCATGATTCATGATTCGATTCATGATTTTTGATTCATGATTCATGATTCGATTCATGATTCATGATTCATGATTCACTTCATGATTCATGATTCATGATTCATGATTCATGATTCAATTCATGATTCATGATTCATGATTCATGATTCAATTCATGATTCATGATTCAATTCATGATTCATGATTCATGATTCACGATTCATGATTCAATTCATGATTCATGATTCATGATTCATGTTTCAATTCATGATTTATGATTCAATTCATGATTCATGATTCATGATTAATGATTCATGATTCATGATTCATGTTTCAATTCATGATTCAATTCATGATTCATGATTCAATTTATTATTCATGATTCATGATTTAAATTATGATTCAATTCATGATTCATGATTCAATTCAGGATTCAATTCATGATTCATGATTTATGATTCAATTCATGATTCATGATTCATGATTCAATTCATGATTCATAATTCATGATTTAATTCATGATTCATGATTCATGATTCAATTCATGATTCATGATTCGATTCATGATTTTTGATTCATGATTCATGATTCGATTCATGATTCATGATTAACTTCATTATTCATGATTCATGATTCATGATTCAATTCATGATTCATGATTCATGATTCATGATTCAATTCATGATTCATGATTCAATTCATGATTCATGATTCATGATTCATGATTAATGATTCATGATTCATGATTCATGATTCGATTCATGATTAATGATTCATGATTAAATTCATGATTCATGATTCATGATTCAATTCATGATTCATGATTCGATTCATGATTCTTGATTCATGATTCGATTCATGATTCATGATTCAATTCATGATTCATGATTCATGATTCATGATTCAATTCATGATTCATGATTCATGATTCAATTCATGATTCATGATTCATGATTCAATTCATAATTCATGATTGATGATTCATGATTCGATTCATGATTCTTGACTCATGATTCATGATTCGATTCATGATTCATGATTCATGATTCAATTCATGATTCATGATTTATGATTCATTACTCAATTCATGAATCAAGATTCATGATTCGATTCATGATTCATGATTCAATTCATGATTCATGATTCAATTCATGATTCATGATTCATGATTCGATTCATGATTCAATTCATGATTCATGATTTGAATCATGATTCATAATTCAATTCATGATTCAATTCATGATTCATGATTCATGATTCAATTCATGATTCAATTCATGATTCATGATTCAATTCATGATTCATGATTTAATTCATGATTCATGATTCAATTCATGATTCAAGATTCATGATTCAATTCATGATTCATGATTCATGATTCATGATTCATGATTCATGATTCAATTCATGATTCATGATTCAATTTATGATTCCTAATTCATGATTTATGATTCAATTCATGATTCATAATTCAATTCATGATTCATGATTCATGATTCAATTCATGACTCATGAATCATGATTCATGATTCAATTCATGATTCATGATTCATGATTCATTTCATGATTCATGATTTATGATTCAATTCATGATTCAATTTATGATTCATGATTCATGATTTAATTCATGTTTCAATTCATGATTCATGATTCAATTCATGATTCAATTCATGATTCATGATTCATTATTAAATTCATGATTCATGATTCAATTCATGATTCATGATTTAATTCATGATTCATGATTTGATTCATGATTCATGATTCAATTCATGATTCATGATTCATGATAAATGATTCAATTCATGATTCATGATTCAATTCATGATTCATAATTCATGATTCATGATTCAATTCATGATTCATGATTCAATTCATGATTCGAATCCTGATTCAATTCATGATTCATGATTCATGATTCAATTCATGATTCATGATTCATGATTCATGATTCATGATTCAATTCATGATTCATGATTCAAGTCATGATTCATGATTCGTTTCATGATTCTTGATTCATGATTCATGATTCGATTCATGATTCATGATTCATGATTCAATTCATGATTCATGATTCATGATTCATGATTCAATTCATGATTCATGATTCATGATTCATGATTCATGATTTATGATTCAATTCATGATTTATGATTTATGATTCAATTCATGATTCATGATTCATGATTCAATTCATGATTCATGATTCAATTCATGATTCATGATTCATGATTCAATTCATGATTCATGATTCGATTCATGATTTTTGATTCATGATTCATGATTCGATTCATGATTCATGATTCACTTCATGATTCATGATTCATGATTCATGATTCAATTCATGATTCATGATTCATGATTCATGATTCAATTCATGATTCATGATTCATGATTAATGATTCATGATTCATGATTCAATTCATGATTCATGATTCATGATTCATGTTTCAATTCATGATTTATGATTCAATTCATGATTCATGATTCATGATTCATGATTCATGATTCATGATTCATGTTTCAATTCATGATTCAATTCATGATTCATGATTCAATTTATTATTCATGATTCATGATTTAATTCATGATTCAATTCATGATTCATGATTCAATTCAGGATTCAATTCATGATTCATGATTTATGATTCAATTCATGATTCATAATTCATGATTTAATTCATGATTCATGATTCATGATTCAATTCATGATTCATGATTCGATTCATGATTTTTGATTCATGATTCATGATTCGATTCATGATTCATGATTCATGATTCACTTCATGATTCATGATTCATGATTCATGATTCATGATTCAATTCATGATTCATGATTCATGATTCATGATTCAATTCATGATTCATGATTCAATTCATGATTCATGATTAATGATTCATGATTCATGATTCAATTCATGATTCATGATTCATGTTTCAATTCATGATTTATGATTCAATTCATGATTCATGATTCATGATTCATGATTCATGATTCATGATGCATGTTTCAATTCTTGATTCAATTCATGATTCATGATTCATGATTCAATTTATTATTCATGATTCATGATTTAATTCATGATTCAATTCATGATTCATGATTCAATTCAGGATTCAATTCATGATTCATGATTCATGATTCAATTCATGATTCATGATTCGATTCAGGATTCAATTCATGATTCATGATTCATGATTCAAGATTCATGATTCATGATTCAATTTATGATTCATGATTTCATTTATCATTCATGATTTATGATTCAATTCATGATTCATGATTCATGATACAATTCATGATTCATAATTCATGATTTAATTCATGATTCATGATTCATGATTCAATTCATGATTCATGATTTGATTCATGATTTTTGATTCATGATTCATGATTCGATTCATGATTCATGATTCATGATTCACTTCATGATTCATGATTCATGATTCATGATTTAATTCATGATTCATGATTCATGATTCATGATTCAATTCATAATTCATGATTCATGATTCATGATTCAATTCCTGATTCATGATTCATGATTCAATTCATGATTCATGATTCAATTCATGATTCTTGATTCATGATTCATGATTCATGATTCAATTCATAATTCATGATTCATGATTCAATTCATGATTTATGATTCATGATTCAATTCATGATTCATGATTCATGATTCATGATTCAATTCATGATTCATGATTCATGATTCATGATTCATGATTTGATTCATGATTGATGATTCATGATTCATGATTCAATTCATGATTCATGATTCAATTCATGATTCATGATTCAATTCAGGATTCAATTCATGATTCATGATTCATGATTCAATTCATGATTCATGATTCGATTCAGGATTCAATTCATGATTCATGATTCATGATTCAATTCATGATTCATGATTCAAGATTCATGATTCATGATTCAATTTATGATTCATGATTTGATTTATCATTCATGATTTATGATTCAATTCATGATTCATGATTCATGATTCAATTCATGATTCATAATTCATGATTTAATTCATGATTCATGATTCATGATTCAATTCATGATTCATGATTCGATTCATGATTTTTGATTCATGATTCATGATTCGATTCATGATTCATGATTCATGATTCACTTCATGATTCATGATTCATGATTCATGATTCATGATTCAATTCATGATTCATGATTCATGATTCATGATTCAATTCATGATTCATGATTCAAATCATGATTCATGATTCATGATTCATGATTAATGATTCATGATTCATGATTCATGATTCAATTCATGATTCATGATTCATGTTTCAATTCATGATTTATGATTCAATTCATGATTCATGATTCAATTCAGGATTCAATTCATGATTCATGATTCATGATTCAATTCATGATTCATGATTCGATTCAGGATTCATAATTCATGATTTAATTCATGATTCATGATTCATGATTCAATTCATGATTCATGATTCGATTCATGATTTTTGATTCATGATTCATGATTCGATTCATGATTCATGATTCACTTCATGATTCATGATTCATGATTCATGATTCATGATTCAATTCATGATTCATGATTCATGATTCATGATTCAATTCATGATTCATGATTCAATTCATGATTCATGATTCATGATTCATGATTAATGATTCATGATTCATGATTCATGATTCAATTCATGATTCATGATTCATGATTCAATTTATTATTCATGATTCATGATTTAATTCATGATTCAATTCATGATTCATGATTCAATTCAGGATTCAATTCATGATTCATGATTCATGATTCAATTCATGATTCATGATTCGATTCAGGATTCAATTCATGATTCATGATTCATGATTCAATTCATGATTCATGATTCATGATTCAATTTATGATTCATGATTTGATTTATCATTCATGATTTATGATTCAATTCATGATTCATGATTCATGATTCAATTCATGATTCATAATTCATGATTTAATTCATGATTCATGATTCATGATTCAATTCATGATTCATGATTCGATTCATGATTTTTGATTCATGATTCATGATTCGATTCATGATTCATGATTCATGATTCATGATTCATGATTCATGATTCAATTCATGATTCATGATTCATGATTCATGATTCAATTCATAATTCATGATTCATGATTCATGATTTAATTCCTGATTCTTGATTCATGATTCATGATTCATGATTCAATTCATAATTCATGATTCATGATTCAATTCATGATTTATGATTCATGATTCAATTCATGATTCATGATTCATGATTCATGATTCAATTCATGATTCATGATTCAATTCATGACTCATGATTCATGATTCATGATTCATGATTTGATTCATGATTAATGAATGATGATTCATGATTCAATTCATGATTCATGATTCAATTCATGATTCATGATTCATGATTTATGATTCATGATTCATGATTCATGATTTAATTCATGATTCATGATTCATGATTCATGATTCATGATTCATGATTCATGATTCGATTCATGATTAATGATTCATGATTAAATTCATGATTCATGATTCATGATTCAATTCATGATTCATGATTCGATTCATGATTCTTGATTCATGATTCGATTCATGATTCATGATTCAATTCATGATTCATGATTCATGATTCATGATTCAATTCATGATTCATGATTCATGATTCAATTCATGATTCATGATTCATGATTCAATTCATAATTCATGATTGATGATTCATGATTCGATTCATGATTCTTGACTCATGATTCATGATTCGATTCATGATTCATGATTCATGATTCAATTCATGATTCATGATTTATGATTCATTACTAAATTCATGAATCAAGATTCATGATTCGATTCATGATTCATGATTCAATTCATGATTCATGATTCAATTCATGATTCATGATTCATGATTCGATTCATGATTCAATTCATGATTCATGATTCGATTCATGATTCAATTCATGATTCATGATTTGATTCATGATTCATAATTCAATTCATGATTCAATTCATGATTCATGATTCAATTCATGATTCAATTCATGATTCATGATTAAATTCATGATTCATGATTTAATTCATGATTCATGATTCAATTCATGATTCAAGATTCATGATTCAATTCATGATTCATGATTCATGATTCATGATTCATGATTCAATTCATGATTCATGATTCAATTTATGATTCCTAATTCATGATTTATGATTCAATTCATGATTCATAATTCAATTCATGATTCATGATTCATGATTCAATTCATGATTCATGAATCATGATTCATGATTCAATTCATGATTCATGATTCATGATTCAATTCATGATTCATGATTTATGATTCAATTCATGATTCAATTTATGATTCATGATTCATGATTTAATTCATGTTTCAATTCATGATTCATGATTCAATTCATGATTCAATTCATGATTCATGATTCATTATTAAATTCATGATTCATGATTCAATTCATGATTCATGATTTAATTCATGATTCATGATTTGATTCATGATTCATGATTCATGATAAATGATTCAATTCATGATTCATGATTCAATTCATGATTCATAATTCATGATTCATGATTCAATTCATGATTCATGATTCAATTCATGATTCGAATCCTGATTCAATTCATGATTCATGATTCATGATTCAATTCATGATTCATGATTCATGATTCATGATTCAATTCATGATTCATGATTCAAGTCATGATTCATGATTCGTTTCATGATTCTTGATTCATGATTCATGATTCGATTCATGATTCATGATTCATGATTCAATTCATGATTCATGATTCATGATTCATGATTCAATTCATGATTCATGATTCTTGATTCATGATTCATGATTCATGATTCAATTCATAATTCATGATTCATGATTCATGATTCAATTCATGATTTATGATTTATGATTCAATTCATGATTCATGATTCATGATTCAATTCATGATTCATGATTCAATTCATGATTCATGATTCATGATTCAATTCATGATTCATGATTCGATTCATGATTTTTGATTCATGATTCATGATTCGATTCATGATTCATGATTCACTTCATGATTCATGATTCATGATTCATGATTCATGATTCAATTCATGATTCATGATTCATGATTCATGATTCAATTCATGATTCATGATTCAATTCATGATTCATGATTCATGATTAATGATTCATGATTCATGATTCAATTCATGATTCATGATTCATGATTCATGTTTCAATTCATGATTTATGATTCAATTCATGATTCATGATTCATGATTCATGATTCATGTTTCAATTCATGATTCAATTCATGATTCATGATTCAATTTATTATTCATGATTCATGATTTAATTCATGATTCAATTCATGATTCATGATTCAATTCAGGATTCAATTCATGATTCATGATTTATGATTCAATTCATGATTCATGATTCATGATTCAATTCATGATTCATAATTCATGATTTAATTCATGATTCATGATTCATGATTCAATTCATGATTCATGATTCGATTCATGATTTTTGATTCATGATTCATGATTCGATTCATGATTCATGATTCATGATTCACTTCATGATTCATGATTCATGATTCATGATTCATGATTCAATTCATGATTCATGATTCATGATTCATGATTCAATTCATGATTCATGATTCAATTCATGATTCATGATTAATGATTCATGATTCATGATTCAATTCATGATTCATGATTCATGTTTCAATTCATGATTTATGATTCAATTCATGATTCATGATTCATGATTCATGATTCATGATTCATGATGCATGTTTCAATTCTTGATTCAATTCATGATTCATGATTCATGATTCAATTTATTATTCATGATTCATGATTTAATTCATGATTCAATTCATGATTCATGATTCAATTCAGGATTCAATTCATGATTCATGATTCATGATTCAATTCATGATTCATGATTCGATTCAGGATTCAATTCATGATTCATAATTCATGATTCAAGATTCATGATTCATGATTCAATTTATGATTCATGATTTGATTTATCATTCATGATTTATGATTCAATTCATGATTCATGATTCATGATTCAATTCATGATTCATAATTCATGATTTAATTCATGATTCATGATTCATGATTCAATTCATGATTCATGATTCGATTCATGATTTTTGATTCATGATTCATGATTCGATTCATGATTCTTTATTCATGATTCACTTCATGATTCATGATTCATGATTCATGATTTAATTCATGATTCATGATTCATGATTCATGATTCAATTCATAATTCATGATTCATGATTCATGATTCAATTCCTGATTCATGATTCATGATTCAATTCATGATTCATGATTCAATTCATGATTCTTGATTCATGATTCATGATTCATGATTCAATTCATAATTCATGATTCATGATTCAATTCATGATTTATGATTCATGATTCAATTCATGATTCATGATTCATGATTCATGATTCAATTCATGATTCATGATTCATGATTCATGATTCATGATTTGATTCATGATTGATGATTCATGATTCATGATTCAATTCATGATTCATGATTCAATTTATGATTCATGATTCATGATTTATGATTCATGATTCAATTCATGATTCATGATTCATGATTCAATTCATGATTCATGATTCATGATTCATGATTCATGATTCGATTCATGATTAATGATTCATGATTAAATTCATGATTCATGATTCATGATTCAATTCATGATTCATGATTCGATTCATGATTCATGATTCAATTCATGATTCATGATTCATGATTCAATTCATGATTCATGATTCATGATTCAATTCATGATTCATGATTCATGATTCAATTCATAATTCATGATTGATGATTCATGATTCAATTCATAATTCATGATTGATGATTCATGATTTAATTCATGATTCATAATTCATGATTCAATTCATGATTCATGATTCGATTCATGATTTTTGATTCATGATTCATGATTCGATTCATGATTCATGATTCATGATTCAATTCATAATTCATGATTCATGATTCATGATTCAATTCATGATTTATGATTCATGATTCAATTCATGATTCATGATTTATGATTCATGATTCAATTCATGATTCAATTCATGATTTATGATTCATGATTCAATTCATGATTCATGATTCGATTCATGATTTTTGATTCATGATTCATGATTCGATTCATGATTCATGATTCATGATTCACTTCATGATTCATGATTCATGATTCATGATTCAATTCATGATTCATGATTCATGATTCATGATTCAATTCATGATTCATGATTCAATTCATGATTCATGATTCATGATTCACGATTCATGATTCAATT